>JARQOC010000001.1:300944108-302144108 GCA_033576535.1 Allobates femoralis | reverse complement strand
CAGAGGTGGTTGTAATCCCATAAAAAACACGGACACCATAGGTTTCTTGAATGATTAAGAAGTTTTATTCCATATTAAATGCAAAGTCAAGATTGTACATTTAATTAACTCTCCCTCTTCTTTAGCGCTGAGAGTTTCTTAGCTGTAGGGATCTTTAGCTTTTCTTTGGTTTGTTTTCAGGTTTTTCTATGTACTTTGCCTTGGGAAGCACAGTGTAGCATAAACTCTGCCTTTCTAGAAAGTTTTCTGTATAAAGTGCAGCATTTCTATTCTTTACCTCGAATACCATATATTTTGGATTATATGACACACCCAAAAAAGTTTTGGGGAAAGTGGGGGGTGCATGTTATAATCCGAATCTACTTGTAGAGGAGGGGGCGGCGGCAGCTCTGGAGCAGTGTCTGAGGTTTGAAGGAGCCTATTGCAGGCTGCAGAAGCAGTCCGTGATCATGTACCCCTGCTTATTAGTCTCATTTAATATTCACTGCATCCCCCTGTCCATCACCTCAGTATATTACATGAGCCTAAAGTATACTGATCCCCATCCTGGATATACCCCCCCATAATGCTATATGGCCCCCCTGCCGGTGCACATACAAAATAATAAACAATGTTAACTCACCCTCCATCACTCCCTGCTCCCAGAATCACCATTTTCCTGTTTGCCCAATATACAATCATGTGATCGTTACAGCACAATGACGTCATCGTTGTGGGCCATGGTCACATGATCAGATGATCGGGACACAGAAAAACGGCGATTCTGGGAGCAGGGAGCTATGGAGTGGGAGTTAGCATAGTTTATTATTTTTGTGTGTGCGCCAGCAGGAAGGCCATATTGCATGATTGCTAAAAGAAAGAGGTAGACAAGGGTGCAATGGGTCTAAATTGTTTGTAGGATATGTATTTGCAGTGTAAGAACTGCTCACCTTAAGGTACCGTCACACGTAACGATATCGTTGCCGATATCGTTCAAAAGTCACGTGTTCTGTGACGCTTGAACGATGTCGAAACGACATTGTTGCGTATGACACTACAAACGATGAACGATCAGTCGGCTGATCGTTCATCGTTTGATTTGAGGACAGGACCTCAAATCCATTGTTGGTCGCCCGGTGGACACACAGCATCGCTGCGTGTGACACCGGGAGACGACCGAAGCCAGCTCCCAGCACCTCTCTGCAAGCGCTGGGAGCTGGTCTCCGAGGTAAACTGCGGGTATCTAGGCAGCGCGCGCTGCCTAGATACCCGATGTATACCATATACCTTGGTTACCAGCCTTCTCCGCTCACCGGCTGGTATCCAAGGTACACAGCGGGTAACTAGGGAGTTTCCCGCTGTGTACCTTGGATACAAGCCGGTGAGCGGAGAAGGCTGGTAACCAAGGTATACACTGGGTATCTAGGCAGCGAGCGCTGCCTAGACACCCGCAATTTACCTTGGAGACCAGCCTGCTTCCGCTTACCGCAGCCTGGTAGCGGGAGCAAGACATCGTGGAAACAATATTTAAATCATTTCCACAATGTCTCTGGTCCATTAATCGCTGGTGAGTCTGCCTGTGTGACAGCTCACCAGCGATTTTGAACGATTTTGTTAGCGATCGCGCGTGCATGTGATCGCTAACAATATCGTTCATCAAATTGATGCGTGTGATGGCACTTTTAGTCAGTTGTGAGACCCACAACTGGTATATGCACATCACAGCTGCAGCAGGATCCTCCACCACATGGATGGTTTTCGGTAATCTCCAAAAATGGACAAATTTTCTGATCCGCGCTGCTGTTCAATAACAAGACTTCGTCTGTGCTTTAAATAGTGGGTCTTTATTCCTACACGTTTCGAGATCCTCCTGATCTCTTCTTCAGGGATGATTCAACAGAGTCAGAGACTCTGTTGTATGCATCCCTGAGCAAGAGATCAGGAGGATCTCAAAACGCGTAGGAATAAAGATCCACTATTTAAAGCACAGAGGAAGTCTTGTTATTGAACAGCAGCGCGGGTATAAGAAACTTTCTGTCCATTTATGGAGATCTTGCGTTATGGGGAGCTATGTACCAGAATAAGGGGGTGTATAGCATGATGGGGGAATGATATCCTGGATGGGGGGGCTATGGTGGGTCCTGGATGGGGTGTTATGTACCAGGATTGGGACCATATATGCCGGGATGGGGGACATATATACTGATTGTTAAATGGACACTGGAATTATAACACGGATCCCATTTAACATTAAACATATTTTTTTTCTCTTTTCCTTCACCAAATTTGGGGTGTGTTTTATAATCCGATGCATTTTATAAAGTGAAAACTACGGTAATCGCCAGAGGACAAGAGCAAACATGTGATATATTTTCTCCTAAAAACACTGTGCTTGCATCGTCACAATTGTGCTGCGTCTCCAGCAGCTTTACTCAACTGCCCGAAAACTCCTAAACATTTCATACATTACCTTTCCGGTGACTCCTTGCTGGCACCGCCGCTTCCTCCGGTCTCCCTGCTTCTTCCTGCTTGTGCCGGTGTCATGTGACCGGCGCAGCAGCGATGATGTCATCGCTGCTGCGTCAGTCACAGCTATAGAAGCCGACACAAGCAGCATGAAGCAGGGAGACCGGAGGACGCGGCGGTGCCAGCAAGGAGTCGCCGGAAAGGTAATGTATAAAATGTTTGCTCTTTTAACAGGTGCAGCAGCCTGGGGGCCAGATACTAAGGAGGGAGCCTATATACCACTGCTGGGGGGCCTGTATACCACTGCTGGGGGCCTGTATATTACTGTTGGGGGCCTGTATATTACTGCTGGAGGCCTGTATACCACTTGCTGGGGGCCTGTATACCACTGCTGTGGGCCTGTATACCACTGCTGGGGCCTGTATACCACTGATGAGGGGCCTGTATACCACTGATGAGGGGCCTGTATACCACTGATGAGGGGCTTGTATACCACTGATGAGGGGCTTGTATACCAATGATGAGGGGTCTGTATACCACTGATGAGGGCCTGTATACCACTGATGGGGGCTCTATATACCAGTGACGGGGGGCTATATAACAGGATGGGGTTTGCTGCATTTCTCACCCTAGGCTTATACTCGAGTCAATAAGTTTCCCTAGTTTTGAAGGGTAAAATTAGGGGTCTCGGCTTATTCTCGGGTCGGCTTATACTCCAATAGATACGGTATGCCCTTATTTTGAGTTAAATCCTTGAGCGCTTTATTTTCTTCCTTTGTACGATTATACTTTTTCTTAATGCAACAAGTTTCTTGAAGTTTTTTTAAATCTCTAGTAATGATTTCCTGAAATTTATGAATGGCTAAAGTTCTGGTCTGAATCAGATAAAAATTTTGATTTTTTTTTTTTTATAATAAAGCCAGGAACTTTATTGATCGAAGCTGTATCATTTGTTAGTGGAACAGCATTTATTTCATTAAGATTGATCAAGACAATCTGTTCTTGAAATCAAGATTTTTATGTAAATTGAAAAAAGTCCCTTGTTTCCTAATATTTTCCAAATTTTCAGACCAGAAATGCGTTTTTTACATTAAGGTCCCAGATGAACAGATTAATATCCTTCACGCTGATAAACATGTCCAGTCTGTCATCAAACAGAGCAAAGTTCATATCCTTCGACAGGAGACTTATTTCTGATGTGGACAGACTATATGATAACATTTAGTGATGTTTGTTCTTGCTCCTCAATTGTCTGTCCGGCGGAGGATTTATATTTGTGGTGCCTGCATTTTCTTCTCCTATCGTGTTTTTTCAAGGATGCGGTTTCTTGAAATAGCTTAATTGTGAGTTATTCGGAGAGGCTTCATTATAAATCGCTATGGAATTAATAGCGCTACATAAATGAATACCTTGCCTCCATCCAAAGAAACATCAGAAGCTCTAGTTTCAGGTGACGAAAATGTAACAGACAGAAGATAGTTTATGATTTTTATGTGGTATGCAATTTTTTTAGAATGGATCTTAGGGTTCAGGCAATTTTTCCCATCTTCCCCATTCATACAGTTGATCTTTTTCATAGTCCATTGTGTCATTTTATGTGCAAACTGCATTCTATGTGCACAATATGCATCTTATATTACATGCGTAATATGCATCTTAAGGGTGCAGTGTGCACCTTATGTGTTCACTATGCATCATATGTGTACATACGCATAATGCAGAAAATGTATACCTAACTGTTTCTATATTCCAAATTAGACACCATGTAGTCAGGATTGGACTAGGACTGTAATTCTGACCCTCCATTTAAAAGCACTTAGGTGGTATGTAAATAGGAATTATGGTTTTGTTCTTTGTGGGTAATGGGCAATCAGGATGTGTGTTTTGATATCTAACTTTAATTTCATGATTGCAGATGGTGCAGATTTTTGTACATGGTAATGGGCAAAACTTTCTCATTGCTGACAGAATTTAGAGATATGGTTTACAGCAGCTGTTTACTTTTCATTGTAATCCTGTTGATGAATTTATTAGACTGCTGAAAATTAATCTCTACAGAACATGATGTATGGGCCTTATATTAGGCTCAATGGCCCAAGTTAGAATTGTAAGATTTTGCATTTTAATTTAAACAAAAATAAAGTAAGGGTGCCTTCACATTTGCAGATGTTAACACCGCGTACGATGCGCATGCGCATCAGCATGTGGAAACGCATATAAAAGCATGTAAACGTTGCAGATTTCATCAGCATGCGTATGCGCATACTGATGATACGCACTGCGTATGCATGCGTTTTTATCATGCGCATGCTGTTTCTATCCGCATGCGTTTCTGAAATTACCCCTAATTTTCATCACTCCACCTACTGGCACGCCCCTAGGCGGTGGCCATACGCATGCGCACCGTCAGCAACATCCGCAAAACGTCGCGCACGCTTGCGTACTCATAGGGACTAATGAACGCACCATGCGCTGGCGTGCGCATGCGCATGCTGCCTCTTTGCAGACGCGCCAAAAATTCCTACATGCTGCGTCCCGCGGTGGACATTTGGGCCCTCCATCATGCGCATGCGTACAGATACGCGGACATACACGACATCATTTATTTCTTGCGGATGAATGCGCACACCATGTAAATTATAGGTGCGCAGTCCGCATGCGTATCTTAACATGAACGTAAGCACCGTGCGCAGCGCGAACGTCTGCGAATGTGAAGGTAGCCTAACATTCCCGGGGTCTTGTGAGTAGAGATTAATATATGCAATTATGGATATCTAGGGCAATCAAGGGTTTGATCTTGGCATCTTGTCTGGTTTGTGAGGATTTATTGTGGTGTAGAACAGAAACGTGATTAATGACACTATCAATAGGGATATAGAACTCTAACAGAGTAATATCAACATTGTTTCCATCCTTTCTGGGCTTAGATATTAAAAATTTAGAAACCATCCTTGGAGGTGTTGAGTAGTTAATTGGTTAATTTTTTTGTCCTTGGGGGTCTCTTGTCAGAGAAGGAATTACTGAACTCAATTCTGGTGTAGATAGATGGAGTATTAATTTTAATATCCTTGGTAGACCTAGCTGTATTTTTTTAATACCTGGGTGTGTTGTACATCCCATTCCAAAACCAAGCTTTTTAACATAGACTTAAGCCCCAGTCACACATAACTAGATCATTAGTGAGATCATTGTAACTGTGACATTACAACGATCTCTCCAGCGATGTCGTTATGTATGACATCTAGCAGCGATCAGACCCCTGTTGTAAGGTCGCTGATCGCTGCAAAAGGCTCAGGACCATTTTTTGTTTGTTGGTCTTCCGCTGGTCAGCACACATCGCTGCGTGTGACAGCGAGACACCAGCGATCAGTCACCTCACAGGCTGGTAATCATGGTAAACAGCGGGAATCTAGGCAGCGCGCGCTGCCTGGATACCCGGTGTTTATCATAGTTACCAGCTTCCTCCCTGCTTACAGGCTGAGCTAAGCAGAGAGGACGCTGGTAACATTGCTTCTAGTGATGTGGGAGGTGGCTCCCAGGTCCCTGGTCACTGGGGAGAGCTTCCTGTTTGACAGCTCCCCAGCGACCAGGTAACGATGCTCCAGCGATCTCGGCAGGTCGTTATCGCTGTCGGGATTGCTGGAGCGTCGTTGTGTGTGACTGGACCTTTAGGTCCACTTTTGTAGCTTTTGCATCCCTCCTCCCTGATTAGACATTCCTCAATATTTTAGAGTGGAACAGTAAATATTTGTGCCTTGTACTCTTGGTGGACAGAAATTCTGCCTCACAAGGGGATTACAGTCTATCTCAAAAGTGTTTAATGGGGTTAAGATTAGTCTCAGTGGGGGTCACTGGATTTTCACAACTGCTTTGTTTGAGGAAACTCCTAAATCATAAATTCATAATATACACTAAATTTTGTTTTGTCTTCAAACAATATCAGGATGAAGGTTTCCTACAGAGGTCATTTTCTACATAACATTTATCCCAATGCGTATATTGATTCTCCTGAATTCAGATCAACAGAGATGGACCGGGGTGAAAAATTTCAGGTGAGTCTATTCAACTAAATGTGTCTTTGTTTTCTATCTGTTTATCTCTATATGTACAGTGGCAAGCAAATGTTTGGGCATACCTGGTCAAAATTACTGTAGTTGTGAACAGTTACGCAAATTGAAGATGGAATAATCTCTAAAAGCCATAAAGCTAAATATGTCACATTTTTTTGTATTTGTATTTGTTCCATTGTATTTTAGGCAATAAAATATAATCATCTTTAACATCTTAAAAATTACAAAAAGGACAATGGACAGAGGCAAAAGTTTGGGCACCCTTGGAGACTTGTGTGCTTGATTGCTTTCACCAAGGTTTCAGACCTTAATTAGCGTGGTAGGGTTTTGGCTTGTTCACTATCATCATTAGAAAGGGCCGGGTTATTCAGCTTTATAAACATTCAGCCTTCTATAACTTTGTTAAAAAAAACACAGCAGCCATGGGTTCTTCTAAGCAAGCTGTCTAGCACTCTGAAAAAGAAAATGATGGAGACCCACAAAGCAGGAGAAGGCTATAAGAAGATAGCAGAGTGTTTTCAAGTTGCCCTTTCCTCAGTTTGAAATGTAATTAAGAAATGTAAGTTAACAAGAACAGTGGCGGTAAAAATAAGGTCTGGAAGACTAAGCACATTTTCTTTGAGACCTGCTTGTAGGATTGCTAGAGAGGCAAGTCAGAGCAACTGCTTGACTACAAAAGACCTTCAGGACGATTTAGCAGACTCTGGAGGTGTGGTACATTGTTTTACTGTACAGAGACACTTTCACAAATATGGCCTTCATGTAAGACTCTTCAGAATAAATCCTCTCCTGTGTCCTCACCATAAATTTCAGCGTCAGAAGTATACAAAATAACATCTATACAAGCCTGATGAATTTTGGAAATAAGTCCTGTGGACCACTGAGCTTAAGATAGAACTCTGAACAAAGGTATGTGTGGAGGAAAAAAGGGCACATAATTTCAGGTAAAGAACATCTTGCAAATCATTAAAAATGGGGGTGGATCAACAATACTTTAGGATTGTGTTGCAGCCAATGACACAAGGAGCATTTTACAGGCAAAGGTAAGTATTGATTTAATAGAATTTCAAGAAATTTTTTATGCAAACATAACACCATCTGTAAAAAAAAAGCTGAAGTTGAAAAGAGGAAGGCTTCTACAAATAGATAATGATTCTAAACTCATGTCAAAATCCATAATAGACTATCTCAAAAGGCGCAAGCTGAAGGTTTTACAATGGCTCGGCACAGGACAGGATCAGTTTTTGCCTCCTATGCATTCCTATGATGCTGGATGGGCCATAAATGGCCTCCCGATTCTGCCAGTTCATTCCCGGATTTGTTTCTGTCCTGTTTTTTCCTGGCTCCAAAATCAGAGATCGCTCCTATTTTGAGGTTCGGTGAAAAAAACGGACCAAACAAACGAATCTGGGGCGATCCGGCGCCTATAACATGGGAGTTTATGGGCACCAGATCTGGGAAGAAACAGGATCGTTTCCCAGATCCGGTTTTAGTGTACTGAGCATGCTCAGTACACTAAAACTGCTTTGTTCCCGTAATTTCACTTTGGCAGTGTATCTACATACATTGCTAAAGTGAAATTAAAGAAAGTAATGGTTAAAAATAAAAAAATAAATGCTCACCTCTCCGCTGAGGGTCCCGCAATGCGAGGCACCCACCTCCGATGGCTGCAGGACCTTAATCAGCTGACCGTGAAGGGGCAGCAACCCAATCAGCTGATGTGTTACTTGACAGCATCAGCTGAGCGGTTTAAATCACCCACCAAAACCGATCGGCAGGTGATTTAAATTGCTCAGCTGATGCCGTCATGTGACACATCAGCTGATGGGGTCACCGCCTCTTCCCGGTTAGCTGATTAAGGTCCTTGCAGCCATCGCAGGACCCTCAGCGTAGAGGTGAGCATTTATTTATTTTTTTTTAACCATTATTTCTTTAATTTCACTTTAGCAGTGTATGTAGGTACACTGCTAAAGTGAATGTAACAGCGCCAGCACCACTTGCCTGGCTCGGGCTCCCCCCCAGCTCTTTCTGTGTCCGGATCCCTCAAAATCTCAGATCCGGACAGAACAATGGCATCCGGAGTTTACATTCCGGACCTGTCTGTTCCTATCCATGTGGTCCTGCAAAAAACAGGAACCCATGGGCAGGAACAAAAACGTGGTGTGAAGCCAGCCTTACAGAACTTAAAGGCTTTTCCAATGAACAATGGATGAAAATCCCTTGAACAAGAATTGAAAGACTCTTAGCTGGCTACGAAGAGTATTTACAAGCTGTGATACGTGCAAAAAAGGGGTTCTTCTAGACACTAACCATGCTGGATGCCCAAACTTTTGCATTGGCCAATTTGCTTTTTTGCAATTTTTAAAATGTAAAAGATGAAAATAATTTTTTTTGCTTAAAACACAAAGGAAATGTGTCATTCTTACCTTTATGCATTGCAGAGATCATTTCATCTTCAACTTGCTTAACTATTCACAATAACAGGAATTTTGACCAGGGGTGCTCAAATGTTTGCATGCTGCTATAGATATCCATATGTATATTTGATACAAAGTTGTATAAATCATGGAAGGAAGGGTTTCCCACTGTCCAGCACTCACGGGATTTCAAGAGTGAGGAACTTGGAAATTAATTTAGCAAACTTTATTTGGGCAATATACTGTACATACAACAAGTTTCATCTTATGTGGCCTTCATCAGGTATGGAGTGTACAGACTACCCTGATGAAGGTCTCGTAGGCGGAAACGCATTATGTGTATATTGCTTAAATAAAGTTTGCTGAATTATTCTCCAAGTTCCTCACTCTTCGAATTCCAGGAGCACTGGACAGTGAGAAATTCTTCCTTCTATGCTCTGACTTCATGTGTGCCTGTGACAAGTTCCACATTGCTTCCACACCAAAGCTGCATACCGGTGCCTCATATAACGAGACCCTTAAAGATGGGTCTATAAAGCCAGAAAACAAAACACCCTAAAGGTGAGTGGAACATTTTAGAAATCCTTCCTTCATATCAGCTTCTACACTTAGATTCTGCACTCCTTTTCTACTCTAATTTTCCTTGCATTGTGTGAAAGCTGTATAACTTAAACGGTGCTTTTATTTAATATGCTTTAGGGTATGCTCACATATGCGGATCTTTTCTCGCCATGGATCTCTGCAAGAAAAATAGCAGAGTGTCATGCCTTTTTAGACTCATATGACTTGTGGATGTCATGTGTATGACATGCGTATGACATGCCAGTGTGCGCTTTCCCTACATCTAGCATCTGTACTTCATGCGCATGTTATAAGAATGACATGCTCATTGGCATGATTTTTTAACATCGTCTTACCAGCTGTAAAGTTAGAATAGATAGATAGATAGATAGATAGATAGATAGATAGATAGATAGATAAACTGATACAGTGTGTACGAAACAAAAGTATTCAAACCCCTATACATTTTTCACTCTGTTTCATTGCAGCCATTTGGTAAATTCAAAAAAGTTCATTTTTTCTCATTAATGTACAGTCCCTGACAAAAGTTATCGCTTATCCATGTTATGGAAATAAAAGCTTATAACATGAGGTTAAATTCATCTATTGGTTTTATAAATTACTCTTTTGAAAGCTGAAACCCCCCCCAAATGTAGTTTAGGTTAAGAAAATAAATTGGCATCAATGCTGAAATATTGATCATTTAATGAACACAGAATGGTCAGATTTTGGCAAGACAAAAGCGTTGGTCATATAATGCACCCAATCCTAGTTTACATCCTCACCTGTGCTCTGTAAATGATCAGTTAATTAGTGGGTGTGTATAAAAAGAAACCCAGCATCCCTGACCTTCACTTGAACTGCAACTTGAGCTCTGACAACATGCCACCAAAGCCTTGATTATCAAGAGGCAGAAGACCAGATCCACTGCAGAGCTGGCTGGCACCTTTAATGTGTCTCAGTGTCAAGTAGAAAGAATTAAAAAAAGATTTGAAGAGACTGGATATGTGTTTGACAAGCCCAGGACCAGTAGACCCTGCAAGACAACTGCTCAGGAGGAACGTTTGTTGGTTAGAAAATTCAAAGCAAGCCCCTCTTCCACTGCAGCAGAGCTCCAACAGGCCTGGTAACCTCAAGTCCCTGTGTCAACTAGAACAGTTTGTAGGATTCTGTCTGGAAATGGCCTCCATTATTGAATCAGTGCCCAGAAGCCAGCACTAAACAAAAAGCAAATAAAAAACCATGTGGCATTTGCAAAGTCCCACAGCCTGCTAAACAGATGGACGCTGGAAAAGTGGCAGAAGGTGGATTTCTCTGATGAATCTTCAGTAGAATTACACCACAGCCACCACAAATAATGCAGGAGACCTACTGGAGCTTGTATGGATCCAAATATGGTGGTGGAAAGATCATGGTCTGGCGTTACATTCAGTATGGGGGTGTGCAAAACATTTGCAAGGTGGAAGGCAATATAAATAGCTTAAAATATCAAGAAGTATTAGCTACCTCTTACATTCCAAATCATAAAAGGGGTCAAATTCTGCAGCAGGATGGTGCTCCATCTCATACATTCATCTCTACAACAAAGCTCCTCCAGGCAAAAAAATCAAGGTGCTCAAGGAGTGGCCAGCCCAGTCACCAGACATGGACATCATTGAGCATGTTTGGGGTAGGATGAAAGAGGAAGCTTGGAAGACAAAACCAAAGAATCTAGATGAACTCTGGAATGCATGCAAGACTGCATTCTTTGCTATTCCTGATGACTTCATTAATAAGTTGCATGAATCATTGTTGAACCGCATGGATGCAGTCCTTCAAGCTCATGGAAGTCACACAAAATATTAAATATGACTCTAATAGCACCACAACTTCATTCACCAATGTTATGCAACATATATTTGTATTTTATGTTAAATTATTTGTTTGAATATCACTTTACATTCTGTGGGCGACAAAACTTTTGTCTTGCCAAAATCTGACCATTCTGTCTTCATTAAATGATCAATATTTCAGTATTGATGCCAATTTATTTTCTTAACCTAAGCCACATTTGGGAGGGTTTCAGCTTTCAGAAGAGTAATTTATAAAACCAATGGATGAATTTAACATCAGGTGATAAGCTTCTATTTACATGACATGGATAAGCGTCATAATTTTTGTCAGGGACTGTACATACACTCTGAATCCCATCTTGACTGAAAAAAAAAACAGAAATGTAGATATTTGTGCAAATTTATTAAAAAAGAAAAATTGATATATCACATGGTCATAAGTATTGCTCAGTATTGAGTAGACGCACCCTTTTGAGCTAGTACAGCCAGGAGTCTTCCTGTGAATGATGCAACAAGGTTTCCACACCTGGATTGGGGATCCTCTGCCATTCTTCCTGCAGATCCTCTCCAGTTCGGTCAGATTGGATGGTGAACGTTGGTGGACAGCCATTTTCAGGTTTTTCCAGAGATGCTCAATTGGGTTTAGGTCAGGGCTCTGGCCGGGCCAGTCAAAAATGGTCATAGAGGTGTTTTTGAAGCCACTCCTTTGCTATTTTAGCTGTGTGCTTAGGGTCATTGTCTTATTGGATAGTGCACCTTCAGCCAAGTCTGAGGTCCAGAGCGCTCTGGAAGAGGTTTTCATCCAGGATATCTTTGTACTTGGCCACATTCATGTTTCCTTCAATTATAACCAATCATCCTGTTCTTGCAGCTGAAAAACACCCCCAAAGCTTGATGCTGCCACCACATTTCACTGTTGGGATTGTATTGGGCAGGTAATGAGCAGTACCTGGTATTCTCCACACATACTGCTTAGAATTATCACCAAAAAGTTCTATATTTGTCTCATCAGACCAGAGAATCTTATTTCTCATAGTCTGGGAGTGCTTCATGTGGTTTTTTTTTTTTTTAGCAAACTCTATGCGGGCTTTCATACATATGTCTTGCACTGATGATAGGCTTCTGTTGGGCCACTCTGCCATAAAGGCCTGACTGGTAGAGGGCTGCAGTGATAGTTGACTTTGTGGAACTTTCTGCCATCTCCCTACTGCATCTCTGGAGCTCAGCCACAGTGATCTTGGGGTTCTTTTTTACCTCTCTCACCAAGGCCCTTCTCCCACGATTGCTCAGTTTGGCTAGATGGCCAGGTCTAGAAAGACGTCTGGTGGTCCTAAACATCAGCCATTTAAGGATTATGGAGTACTCCAAATTGTCACTTCAGTGAGGAAATGAAAAACTCTAATCCCACCCAATAAGGGTAGCAATCCTTGTAGTCATAATCGACTTTTCAACAAGCCTTTTAATATGATTTAGGATTTGTTCCAGATCAGAACCTCAAATTGCAGACGCTGCATTTTAGGGTGACTGCCCCTCATCAGTGCAGTGTGTGGGAATTCTGACCTGGCTGTATGAGAGGCTAAGACGAGGTCTGGGGAACTAGCTATTCTCCTCATCGAGATAGATAAGCTGATAAGGAGACAGATAACCTGATAAGGATACTTATAGCTGCAATGCTCCTTTGGGAAATATGCAAATTGTCACTTCAGTGAGGAAGTGAAAAACTCTAAAGCCACTCAATAAGGGTAGCAATCCTTGTAGTCATAATCGACTCTTTAACAAGCCTTTTAATATGACTTAGGATTTGTGCCAGATCAGGACCCCAAACTGCAGACGCTGTGTTTCGGGGTGACTGCCCCTTATAAGTGTAGCCTTGGCCAGATCTGTGCCTTGCCACAATTCTGTCTCTGAGCTCCTTGGTAACTTCCTTTGACCTGATTCTCTTTTGTCTGGCATACACTGTGAGCTGTGAGTTCTTATATAGACAGGTGCGTGCTTTTTTAAATCAAATCCTATCAGTTTAATTAAACATAGCTGGATTCCAGTGAAGGAGTAGAACCATCTCAAGGAGGATCATAAGGAAATGGACAGCATGTGACTTAAAAATGAGCACCTTTTTTAATTAATTTGCACAAATATCTATATTGCTCAATATTTTATCTATATTGCTAGATCGAACTTACCAGTGTCCCGCTTCTTGCTTCTGGGGCAGCCCATTAAGCTTTATGCATATTCACTTCACTGACTGGCAACCTCAGTGAAGCCACAGGGACCGGATGCTTTGTTCTTCACTGCGGCCTCTGATGAAGCAGAGCTCAGATTGCAACGTGGCAGGTCGAGAGAAGCCGTCACAAAGGATCGAGGATAGGTTTGAGGGAGTAGTAAAGATGGAGTCCACATTTGTATATGTGTTTTTTTTTTTCCGAATAAAATATTTGTACTGTTTGTTGTGTCTTCTTTACTATTTACTTGAGATTCCTAATGGCTGAATCTAACTGGCCCGCAGTGGCGTAGCGTGGGGGGGGGGGGGGGGGGGGGCGGTCCGCCCCAGGCGGCACGTGTGTGGGGGCGGCAGCAGCCTGCAGGTGACTCACCTCAGTGTCACGGCTGTATTTGCCTGCCCAGCACAAGAGATAACATGGAGCAGCAGGACCTGCGATGATGTCACAGGCATGTGACCCGAGTGGGCGGAGCCATGGAATATACCCAGCTTGAAGGAGATATCATACAAGAAGGCTAGCTGGAGAGAAGATGGGACCAAATAAACAAGGGAACAAGAGGTGTGTGAGAGAGAGAGGTGCAGAGGGCGGCAGGATGTGCACGGGGATGAAGGATGCAGGGGGGGTGGAGGATAGAAACTGCAGGGGACAGTGGATGGAATCTGCAGGGGACAGAGGATGAAAACTGCAGGGTATAGAGATGAACTGCAGGGACAGGGATGGAATCTGCAGGGGACAGAGGATGAAAACTGCAGGGGACAGAGGATGAAAACTGCAGGGGACAGAGGATGAAAACTGCAGGGGACAGAGGATGGAAACTGCAGGGGACAGAGGATGGAAACTGCAGGGGACAGAGGATGGAAACTGCAGGGGACAGAGGATGGAAACTGCAGGGGACAGAGGATGGAATCTGCAGGGGACAGAGGATGGAATCTGCCGGGGACAGAGGATGGAAACTGCAGAGGACAGTGGATGGAATCTGCAGGGGACAGAGGATGGAATTGCATGCTCAGGGGACAGAGGATGGAAACTGCAGGGGACAGAGGATGGAAACTGCAGGGGACAGAGGATGGAAACTGCAGGGGACAGAGGATGGAAACTGCAGGGGACAGAGGATGGAAACTGCAGGGGACAGAGGATGGAAACTGCAGGGGACAGAGGATGGAAACTGCAGGGGACAGAGGATGGAAACTGCAGGGGACAGAGGATGGCATCTGCAGGGGACAGAGGATGGAATCTGCCGGGAACAGAGGATGGAAACTGCAGGGGACAGTGGATGGAATCTGCAGGGGACAGAGGATGGAATCTGCAGGGGACAGGGGATGAAAACTGCAGGGTATAGGGGATGGAATCTGCAGGGGACAGAGGATGGAAACTGCAGGGGACAGTGGATGGAATCTGCAGGGGACAGTGGATGGAATCTGCAGGGGACAGAGGATGAAAACTGCAGGGTATAGGGGATGGAATCTGCAGGGGACAGAGGATGAAAACTGCAGGGGACAGAGGATGGAATCTGCAGGGGACAGTGGATGGAATCTGCAGGGGACAGTGGAGGGAAACTGCAGGGGACAGTGGATGGAATCTGCAGGGAACAGAGGATGGAGAGCGCAGGAGGATAGAGGATGGAGAGCGCAGGAGGATGGAGAGCGCAAGAGGATGGAGCGTGCAGGAGGATGGAGGGTGCTGGAGGATGGAGGGTGCTGGAGGATGGAGGGTGCAGGAGGATGGAGGGTGCAGGAGGATGGAGAGTGCAGGAGGATGGAGAGTGCAGAAGGATGGGGAGTGCAGGAGGATGGGGAGTGCAGGAATATGGAGGATGGAAAGTACAGTAGGATGGAGGGCGCTGGAGGATGGAGGGTGCTGGAGGATGGAGAGTGCAGGAGGATGGAGAGTGCAGGAGGATGGGGAGTGCAGGAGGATGGGGAGTGCAGGAGGATGGGGAGTGCAGGAGGATGGGAAGTGCAGGAGGATGGTAAGTGCAGGAGGATGGGGAGTGCAGGAATATAGAGGATGGGGAGTGCAGGAGGATGGGGAGTGCAGAAGGATGGAGAGTTCAGGAGGTGAGTGGCCATTTGGCCCAATTCTTAGGGGCGGCAGCTGTGGCAAATTTTTCGACCGCCCCGGGCACCACAAACAGTTGTTACGCCACTGCTGGCCCGACATGATGAATCTCAAGCTTAATGCCAGCTGGCAATACAAATCTGGCATTAACCCCTTATTACCCAGTTTGCCATTGCACCAGGTCAATTGGAAAAACTGGGTAGAGCACCAGGAACTGACGCTTCTCATGAATGCGCCAATTTCTTGGGCAGCTGCGGGTTGCTATTCTATAGTGTGGGGAGCCCAATAAAGATGGGCCCCCGCCTAGCTGAGAATACCAGCCCCTAGCTGCCTAGTTTTACCTTGGCTGCCAATTAAAAATAGGGCAAATCCTATGTGTTGTTTTGCCAGCCAAGGGAGAATTTGGCGGCTAAGGGTGGTAGCTTGCAGCTGTCTGCTTTATCTGTGCTGAAACTGAAAAATACAGTGAAGCACAATGTGTTTTTTTTAATTATTTATTTATTTTACACAACATGATGGCAGGTTGGTTGCTATACACTAATGTGTATGGCAACCAAGCACAGACACCGTCCAGATTGTGGAAATGCAGTCTAATTGCAATAGTCAATGAGACACTCTAATAGAGAGTGAACATCTCTAATTGTCTGTTGCCGGTCAGTGCAGTGAATATGCATGAAGTTTAATGGTTGCCCCTGGAAGCAAGCAGCGAGACACTGGTAAGCTCAGTCTAGCCATCCTAGAATCTATTTATTTATATGTTTATCTATCTATGCTATCTATCTGTCTATGTTTTCTGACATGTTACTACATGGAAATAAACGCTAAATGCTAAAATTGCGGTCCTTTTGCTGTGCATGTGATATGTAATGTTTTTATCGCACCCATACATTTGCATTTGCTGAATCTTGCTGCGATCCACAGCCATACGCAGCATGATACGATTTTTTCCTCAGCCCATTTCTCGCAGAGGAAAAACTTGCAGATAGCATGTCACTATAGTTTAACATCGGGGTGAGTGCAATCCGATGTTTTATAGGGAGCCAATATGTACTCATGAGATTTCCACTATCCTCTTTGTGAGAACAGTCTAATGTGATCTTACAAGTATTAAAGTAGAGCAGTGCTCTGACCTAAAGGGGAAAATCATCACCTGATTAATTATAAAACAAAGCAAAAAGTAAAACTCACACTATTTTATGCAGATTATAACAATTGTAGCATCAGATAATATTTATAGGATCATTTATACTCTCATGAATTACAAATTCCGAAATTATTAATTTCGTATTTTTGTAGTTTGGAGCAGTATATTTGAAAAACTGATATTTGATCACATAACGTTTCTGCTTAAAGGGGTTGTGCCATAAACAATTGAACATTTTAATTAATAGATCTTAGGCGGCCGTCACACGGTTCAATTTCTTGAATGATATCGTTTAAGCGATCTGCTTTTTGATCGCTTAAGCGATATCGTTTGTGCATCGCTACGTGCGATCAAGCGATTTTACAATGTAAAATCGCTTGATCGTGACATCGCAGATATGAGAGCCGGAGCTTGAACAATCTGCTTCATCGTGGTGTGTGACACCACGATGAACGATCTCCCAGCGGCAGAGCCTATGCTGGGAGATGGTATCTATGGTAAACGTCGGGTTACTAAGCGCCGCGCGGTGCCTAGTAACCCGATGTGTACCATAGTTACCAGCGATTTCGCTGCCCCACATCGCTGGTGAGTCTGTCTGTGTGACAGCTCACCATCGATGTGAGCGATATCGTTAGCGATCGCACGTGCACGTGATCGCTTACAATATCGCTCTCGATATTGTAGCGTGTGACGGCCGCCTTAGGCAGGCTTCACACCACGTTTTTTTGGACCCGGGGCTGTCTGGTGTGAACCGGACAGCCCCGTATCTGATTTTGTCCCCCATGTATCCCTATGGCTCCGGATTGTGCCTATTTGGTGTCCGGTTTGCTGTTTTTTTGGGAGGATTCAGTTTTGCCCGATTTTTGCATCGGACTCAAAACATGCCCCCTTTGGGCGCCTTAACACTGCACAGTTCGATCGCTTCTGCAGTACTGAGCCATGCTAATGTACAGTTTTGTACTGCAGAAATTATCATCTCCTGTGAATGCCGGCGCTTAGCCAACATTCACAGGAAATGAGTCATGACAGTGACAGGGGTCATCATCTGACCCCTCACTGTCATGGCAACACATTGTGTCACGGGTTGCCAATCGCGGCGAAGAATATGGCAATCCCTGCTGTAGCATTTTAGATCGTGCTGTCAGAGTTTGACAGCACACTCTACAGGTACCGTTGCACGGTACGATATTGTGAACGATATCGCTGAAACGTCACGGGTTTGGAGTCGTTCAAACGACATCGTTAGTACATCGTTGTGTGTGACACCGATATACAACTACGATAAATTGTTGGATTGATGATCACAGATTTGAGAAAATGTTCTCATATGAGACGATCCTTGAACAGCCAACCTGCTATATCGTTGTGTGTGACACCGCGATAATGATCTCATTAACAACTTCGCCTATTCACAACAGTGAACAAGTATAAATCGCTAGGTTGTGCGAACGATAGCTTCTCGCCGCATCGTTGGTGCATCGTTCATGATATCTATACATGTGACATCTCACCAACAATCTCTAAATGATGTACTAATGACCGCGCTCCCGTAAAATCGTTGGTGAGATCATTACGACATAGTGTAACGGTACCTTAACAGAGATGATCCTCCCACACCTATTAGCTGCACATGTGCACTGATCAGATCATCTGGCATGTGAAGGGGATGATGCGAGCTTGCATCAAAGGAGGGACATGAGTACATACCTATAGGAATTGGATTTTATTGCAATATTGGGCAGCCAACAAAATGTGATTCTGGCGTTGCAATTTTTTTTCTCATGACATTGTTTACTGATTAAGTTAACCTATTTTATATCTTGATGGATTTGACTTTTACAAATGCAGTGGTGCCAGATGTATAGTCTTTATTATTATTTTATTTTTACTATGGAAAAAGGGGGGTGATTTGAACTTTTTTTCATATTTTTTTAAACTTTTTTTTTTTTTACTGTATTTAACCCCTTCACCCCCGGGCCTATTTTGACCCTAATGACCAGGCCATTTTTGTCAATTCTGACCAGTGTCCCTTTATGAGGTAATATCTCTGGAACGCTTCATTGGATCCGAGCGATTCTGAGATTGTTTTTTCGTGACATATTGGGCTTCATGTTAGTATTAAATTTAGGTCGATAATTTTTGCGATTATTGGTGAAAAAATTAAAAATTTGGCAAAATTTTTGAAAATTTAGCAATTTTCAAATTATGAATTTTTATTCTGCTAAACCAGAGAGGTATGTGCCACAAAATAGTTAATAAATAACATTTCCCACATGTCTAGTTTACATCAGCACAATTTTGGGGAAAAAAAAAATTTTTGTTCGGACGTTATAAGGGTTCAAAGTTCATCAGCAATTTTTCATTTTTCCAGCAAAATTTACAAAACCATTTTTTTTTGTGACCACATCACATTTGAAGTCCCTTTGAGGGACCTACATGACAGAAAACACCCAAAAGTGACACCATTCCGAAAACTGCACCCCTCAAGCTACTCAAAACTACATTCAAGAAGATTATTAACCCTTCAGGTGCTTCACGGGAACTAAAGCAAAGTGGAAGGAAAAAATAGTAATTTTAATTTTTCCAACAAAAATGTTATTTTAGCCTCAATTCTTTCATTTTCACATGGGCAACAGGATAAAATGGATCCTAAAAATTGTTGGGCAATTTCTCCTGAGTACATCGATATCTCATATGTGGTCATAAACCACTGTTTGGGCACACGGCAGGGCTCAGAAGGGAGGGAGGGCAATTTGACTTTTGGAGCTAATTTTCCGTTCAAAAAGTCAAATGGCGCTCCTTCCCTTCTGAGCCCTGCTGTGTGCCCAAACAGTGGTTTATGACCACATATGAGGTATCGGTGTACTCAGGAGAAATTGCCCAACAATTTTTAGCATCCATTTTATCCTGTTCCCCATGTGAAAATGAAAAAGTTTAGGCTAAAAGAAAATTTTTGTAGAAAAAAAAGTACTTTTTCATTTTTACGGATGAATTTGTGAAGCACCTGGGGGTTCAAAATGCTCACCACCCATCTAGATAAATTCCCTGGGGGTCTAGTTTCCAAAATGGGGTCACTTTGGGGGAGCTCCAATGTGTAGGCACACAGGGGCTCTCCAAACGCGACATGGTGTCCGCTAACAATTTGAGCTGATTTTTCAGTCAAATTGTTAGCGGACACCATGTTGCATTTGGAGAGCCCCTGTGTGCCTAAACATTGGAGCTCCCCCACAAGTGACCCCATTTTGGAAACTAGACCCCCCAGGGAATTTATCTAGATGGGTGGTGAGCATTTTGAATACCCTAGTGCTTCACAAATTAATCTTTTATAATGAAAAAAAAAAATTTTGTAGAAAAAAAAGTACTTTTTCATTTTTACGGATGAATTTGTGAAGCACCTGGGGTTCAAAATGCTCACCACCCATCTAGATAAATTCCCTGGGGGGTCTAATTTCCAAAATGGGGTCACTTGTGGGGGAGCTCCAATGTGTAGGCACACAGGGGCTCTCCAAACGCGACATGGTGTCCGCTAACAATTTGAGCTGATTTTTCAGTCAAATTGTTAGCGGACACCATGTTGCATTTGGAGAGCCCCTGTGTGCCTACACATTGGAGCTCCCCCACAAGTGACCCCATTTTGGAAACTAGACCCCCCAGGGAACTTATCTAGATGGGTGGTGAGCATTTTGAATACCCTAGTGCTTCACAAATTAATCTGTAAAAATGAAAAAAGAAAATGTTTATGGAAAAAAAAGTACTTTTTCATTTTTACGGATGAATTTGTGAAGCACCTGGGGGTTCAAAATGCTCACCACACATCTATATAAGTTCCCTGGGGGCTCTAGTTTCCAAAATGGGGTCACTTGTGAGGGAGCTCCAATGTTTAGGCACACAGGGGCTCTCCAAACGCGACATAGTGTCCGCTAACAATTTGACTGAAAAATTAGCTCCAATTGTTAGCTGACACCATGTGCGTTTGGAGAGCCCCTGTGTGCCTAAACATTGTAGCTCCCCCACAAGTGACCCCATTTTGGAAACTAGACCCCCCAGGGAACTTAGCTAGATGGGTGGTGAGCATTTTGAACACCCCGGTGCTTCACAAAATAATCTGTAAAAATAAAAAAAGAATTTTTTTGTGGAAAAAAAGTACTTATTCAATTTTACAGATGAATTTGTGAAGCACCTGGGGGTTCAAAATGTTCACAACTAATCTAGATACGTTCCCTGGGAGGTCTAGTTTCCAAAATGGGGTCACTTGTGGGGGAGCTCCAATGTTTAGGCACACAGGGGCTCTCCATACGCGACATGGTGTCCGCTAACTATTGGAATTGTTAGCGGACACCATGTCGCGTATGGAGAGCCCATGTGTACCCAAACATTTGAGCTACCCCACAAGTGACCTCATTTTGGAAACTAGACCCGCCAAGGTATGTATCTAGATGCATAGTGAGCACTTTGAACCCCCAGGTGCTTCACAAATTGATCCGTAAGAAGGAAAAAGTACATTTGTTTTCACACAAATTTTCTTTTTTCATTTTTACGGATCAATTTGTGAAGCACCTGGGGGTTCAAAGTGCTCACTATGCATCTAGATATGTTCCTTGGGGGGTCTAGTTTCCAAAATGGGGTCACTTGTAGGGGAGCTCCAATGTTTAGGCACACAGGGGCTCTCCATACGCGACATGGTGTCCGCTAACTATTGGAATTGTTAGCGGACACCATGTCGCGTATGGAGAGCCCATGTGTACCCAAACATTTGAGCTACCCCACAAGTGACCTCATTTTGGAAACTAGACCCGCCAAGGTATGTATCTAGATGCATAGTGAGCACTTTGAACCCCAGGTGCTTCACAAATTGATCCGTAAGAAGGAAAAAGTACATTTGTTTTCACACAAATTTTCTTTTTTCATTTTTATGGATCAATTTGTGAAGCACCTGGGGGTTCAAAGTGCTCACTATGCATCTAGATATGTTCCTTGGGGGGTCTAGTTTCCAAATGGGGTCACTTGTAGGGGAGCTCCAATGTTTAGGCACACAGGGGCTCTCCATACGCGACATGGTGTCCGCTAACTATTGTAATCATTAGCGGACACCATGTCGTGTATGGAGAGCCCCTGTGTGCCCAAACATTGGATCTCCCCCACAAATGACCCCATTTTGGAAACTAGACCCCCCAAGGAATGCATCTAGATGCATAGTGAGCACTTTGATCCCCCAGGTGCTTCACAAATTGATCCGTAAGAAGGAAAAAGTACATTTGTTTTCACACAAATTTCTTTTTTCATTTTTACGGATCAATTTGTGAAGCACCTGGGGGTTCAAAGTGCTCACTATGCATCTAGATATGTTCCTTGGGGGGTCTAGTTTCCAAAATGGGGTCACTTGTAGGGGAGCTCCAATGTTTAGGCACACAGGGGCTCTCCATACGCGACATGGTGTCCGCTAACTATTGGAATCATTAGCAGACACCATGTCGTGTATGGAGAGCCCCTGTGTGCCCAAACATTGGAGCTGCCCCACAAATGACCCCATTTTGGAAACTAGACCCCCCAAGGAATGCATCTAGATGCATAGTGAGCACTTTGATCCCCCAGGTGCTTCACAAATTGATCCGTAAGAAGGAAAAAGTACATTTGTTTTCACACAAATTTTCTTTTTTCATTTTTACGGATCAATTTGTGAAGCACCTGGGGGTTCAAAGTGTTCACTATGCATCTAAATACAGCGAAGCCCTTTTTTTTTTTTCTAGGACTAATTTTAGAAAAAAAATGGCGTAGGGCTCCGCCATATTTTTGGTCCAGCCAGGTACAACTTGGCAGCTTGGACTGCCAGCAACCCCCAGCTGCCTCATTGTACCTGGCTGGCAACCAAAAATACAGCAAAGCCCATTTTTATTTTTTTTCTAGGACTAATTCTAGAAAAAAAATGGCGTGGGGCTCCGCCATATTTTTGGTCCAGCCAGGTACAACTTGGCAGCTACGGATTGCCACCAACCCCCAGCTGCCTTGTTGTACCTGGCTGGCCACCAAAAATACAGCAAAGCCCTTTTTTTTCTTCTAGAACTAATTTTAGAAAAAAAATGACATGGGGCTCCGCCATATTTTTGGTCCAGCCAGGTACAACTAGGCAGCTGGGGGCTGGAATCCGCAGCATGGAGAGGCCAAGCGTTCTGGGCCCCCCATGCTGCGAATTGCAGCCCGCAGCCGCCCCAGAAAATGGCGCATTCATTGAAGCGCCATTTTCTGGCGCTGTACCCAGACTCTTCCAGTTGCCCTGGTGCCGGTGGCAAACTGGGTAATAAAGGGCTTAATGCCAGCTTTTTATTGTCAGCTGGCACTAAGCCCGAGATTCATAATATAGGGCCAATGTTAGACCCGCCATTAGGAATCTCTGGTAAATAGTCAGAAAATACACACAGAGAAAAATCTTTTTATTTGAAAAAAAAACACAAACAAAATTCGGACTCCATCTTTATTATAAAGATCCGACGTAGTCCACAACGAAGGTCCCACGACGCTCGATCGCCTATGACGTAGTCCACAACGAAGGTCCCATGACGCACGATCGCCTCCGACGTAGTCCACAATGAAGGTCCCACGACGCTCGATCGCCTCTGGTCAATCCAGAGACTGCAGCAAGGGATGAAGTGTCCTCTTCTTACAGTCTCTGGGGTCAGAGTTATGGTGCACTGTATGACAATGATCTGTCATACAGTGCACCATGACTATGATCCCAGAGACTACAACAAGAGGACACTTGATCCCTTGTTTCACCCATCCATCCACCTATGCACCCATCATCCCCATCATCCACGCACGCACACGTCTATGCACAAACACATCTATGCACGCACACGTCCACACACGCACACGTCTACGCACACATCCATCTATGCACACATCCACGCACGCACACGTCTATGCACACACACATCTATGCACGCACACGTCCACACACATGTCCACACACGCACACGTCTACGCACACTCACGTCCACGCACGCTCATGTACGCTCACGTCCACGCATGCACCCCCTATCCATTCACCCACCATCAATTCATTCATTCATACATACATACATACATACATAGATACATACACATACATACATACATACACATACATAGATACAAACATACACATACATACATAGATACATACACACATACATACACATACATACATACATACATAGATACATACACATACATACATACATAGATACATACACATACATACATACATAGATATACATACATACACATACATGCATACATACATGCATGCATGCATGCATACATACACATGCATGCATACATACACATGCATACATACATACACATGCATACATACACATGCATGCATACACACACATGCATGCATACACACACATGCATGCATACACACATGCATGCATACATACACACATGCATGCATACATACACATGCATGCATACACACATGCATGCATACACACATGCATGCATACACACACATGCATGCATACATACACATGCATGCATACATACACATACATGCATACATACACATACATGCATACATACACATACATACTTACCTCCCTCGTTCCACCGATGAGCAGGAGGAGGCCGGGAGTGGAGGCGGGGCCACAGACCGGCGGGCCGGGCAGAGAAGGAGGAGCTGCAGCAGCGGCGGCGGCAGCAGCGGCGGGTGCACGGAAGTGTGCAGCCCGCCACAGGAGGTGAGGGGGGGGCCAGGCACAGGGCCCGGAGGTGGGGGCAGCCTGGGGGGAGCACCAGAGCAGGGGAGCGGGCAGTGTTGCTGGCGGGCGCACGCGGGTGCAGCCCGCCGGCAGATACATTGTAATAGAGGGGGGCGGGCGGTTGGGGGGGACGGCGGGGGGGCCCTGGACAGTCCTGGAGCTGGAGGGGGCTGAGGAGGGGTAGCACTTCCCGATCCGCCCCTCCAGATCTGATTGGAGAGCTCCAATCAGATCTGGAGGGGTGAATCCCTGTGATTCCCTCCGATCGGCAGTTTCACTTTTAAACTGCCGATCGGAGGGGTCCTGGGCATGGGGGGGTTAATCCACCCCCTGTGGGGTCATCTACAGGTTGTCACAGAGCAGCAGCATCTGTGACACCTGAGCGACCCCACTCACAGGAGCTGCAGCAGCTCAAATCTGCCAGGACGTTGTGCAACGTCCTGTGTCGGGAACGGGCAGAAATACAGGACGTTGCACAACGTCCTATGTCGGGAAGGGGTTAATAGTACTTGAAGTTGCCATGTCTCATCGCTTGTGCTGTGCATAGCAGTGCATCAGAACACAAAATGACCTTTCATCCTATAATAAGTAAATAGTAGTAGTATGGTCATGGTGGAAAATGTTGGCACTCCTGAAATTGTTTCAGAAAATTAAGTATTTTTCCCAGAAAATTGTTGCATTTATACATGTTTTGTCATGCACGTGTTTATGTCCTTTGTGTTTATAGAAACAAACAAAAAAAACTGAGAAAAAAAGGCAAATTGGAAATAATTTCACACAGAACCTCAAAAATGGGGTGGACACAATTGTTGGCACCTTTCCAACTTTGTGGGTAAGAAACCTTTTTCGAGCATGTGAAACTCGTTCAAACTCACTTGTGGCAAGTAACAGATGTGGGCAATATGAAAATTACACCTGAAGCCAGATAAAAAGGGGAAAATCTGACTGCATTGTGTGGCTGTGTGTGCCACACTAAGTATGGAGAACAGAAAGAGGAGAAGAGAACTGTCTAAGGACTTGAGAACCAAAATTGTTGCAAAATATTTACAGAAAATGGCATGAGGCCTACAGAAAAAAGAACACAGTACCTACAGTCAAATATGGTAGAGATTCAAAGATATTTTGTTTTTTTTTGCTGTCTTTGGCACTGGCTACTTTGACTATGTGTAATGCATCACAAATAGAGATGAGTGGACCTATGGAAGTTTGGGTTCTGGGGTTGAGTTGGACTTTATTGAAAATTGAAAGTCACTGATTGGGCAGTTGGGCTCTCTGTCCACATACAGCCAGCCATAAATAAAGCATATCTAGGGGTGGGAGGGTGGTGTTTTGTCATTGTTTTAAAGTTCGGTTCACTCATCCCTAATCATGAAATATCAAGATTACCAAAGGATTTTAGGGTTGCAGTCTGGTGTCCAGTGTCAGAAACCAGCAGGACAATGACCTCAAACATACTTCAAAAAGTAAACAAAAACAGATGAAAAGAAAGTGAAAGTGGCCAGCAATGAGTCTGGATCTAAATTCCATTGAACATCTCTGGATAGATGAAAACTGATTTTGGGAGAAGGTACCTTCAAATATGGAGCAGTTTTCAAATGATGAGTGGTCAAAAATTCCAGTTGAGAGATGTAAGAAGCTTGCTGATGGTTATAGGAAGTGAATGATTGCAGTTATTCATTCCAAAGGGTGTGCAACCAATTATTAAGTGGAGGGTGCCAACAATTTTGTATGCCCCATCTTTGGAGTTTTGCATAAAATTATGTGCAATTTGCCTTTTTTCTGTTCTCTCTCATCATACTTAACGATCACCAAACACATTTAAATATTAGAAAAAGATAACACAAGTAAACACAAAATCTTGTTAATAAATAAAAGTTGATTGGCCACTCCTGGGAAGGTTTACCACTTGTTCCGTGTTTTCGTCATTTGTGGATAATGGCTCTCACTGTAGTTTACTGAAGTACCAGGGTTTTAGATATGGCTTTATAGGCTTTTCCAGACTAATATATCTCAACTAGCTGTGAGCCCGATTCTAAAGAATCGGGAGTCTAGAATCTGTATATAATTTTTTTAAGAGTTTTAAATAATAGACTTAAACACCAGATATATGACTAAGTAGGCGATGTAGGCAAAACTGTGAGGGTAGCAATATAGTGGAGGTGTAGAAAGAGTTAATGTCCGACTAACAGGACTATAACAGAGTAGGAACTTATAATGATATCAAAAATGTTATTGAAGGAGTTAATGTCCCACAGCCACTCCCACAACAGACTCAGCGCTGTAAATTATATCCAAAATGGTGTTCAAGGGTTAATGTAGCAGTGGCAGTAGTTATAAACACTACCAAATATGCAGTTAATGCTGAACTGGTATATAATGGGTTAATTTCGCAGTGTCATTACAACTATACACTGTGTAATAGAAGTAACAACAATAATGGAATATAAGAGGTTAATGTTCCTACTGGCAGTAGAAATAGAGACTACAAAGTATGGAGTTAAGGCAGAAATGGTATATAAGGGGTTAACTTCGCAGTGGCAGTACAACTACACACTGTGTTATAGAAATTACAGATAAAACGGAATGTAAGGGGTTAATGTTGCTACTGTCATAAGTACAATGAGAGAATCGCCTCACTTCCCATTGAGATACATGGAGGACTTTGAGTTTCAAATTTAGCGCTGTAAGTGAGACGCGAAGCTCATTGGTCGGTGTGTGCTGGCGCCGACCAATGAGCTTTGCGCCTCACTTACAGCGCTAAATTTGAAACTCAAAGTCCTCCATGTATCTGAATAGGAAGTGAGGCGCGAAGCTCATTGGTCACTGTGTGCTGGCGCCGACCAATGAGCTTCGCGCCTCTATTACAGCGGTAAATTTGAAACTCAAAGTCCTCCATGTATCTCAATAGGAAGTGAGGCGCGAAGCTCATTGGTCGCTGTGTGCTAGCGCCGACCAATGAGCTTCGCGCCTCACTTACAGCGGTAAATGTAAAACTCAAAGTCCTCCATGTATCTGAATGGGAAGTGAGGTGCTATGCTCATTGGTCGGCGCCAGCACACAGCGAACAATGAGCATAGCGCCTCACTTACAGCGGTAAATGTGAAACTCAAAGTCCTCCATGTATCTGAATGGGAAGTGAGGCGCTATGCTCATTGGTCGGCGCCAGCACACAGCGACAATGAGCATAGCGCCTCACTTACAGCGGTAAATGTGAAACTCAAAGTCCTCCATGTATCTGAATGGGAAGTGAGGCGCTATGCTCATTGGTCGGCGCCAGCACACAGCGACCAATGAGCATAGGGCCTCACTTACAGTGGTAAATTTGAAACTCAAAGTCCTCCATGTATCTGAATGGGAAGTGAGGCGCTATGGTCATTGGTCGGCGCCAGCACACAGCGACTTCTCATTGAGATACATAGCGGTCTTTAGAGCTGTGCATGGCCAGGCCCTTGGTTCTATTTTCAGCCACGGCGCTCGGCTCTCGTCGGTCGTCGCCGGGGCGGGAAACTCGCAATGGCCGCTGCGCGGCCATTGCTCGTGCCCCTGCAACGGCCCGCAATGCCCGCTGCGCGGGCAATGCTTCACTGGTCGCGTGGGCGCCGCGCGCCCACGGCCACAACGACGGAAGTAGCGCCGAAACTTATGGAAGTGCGTTAGGGGAATTATATATTAGATTACTTCCTCATTCATTCCTGAATTTCTTTTGACTGCGGCATGATGTCTAGCTTTTGAGGATCTGTTGGTGTACTTTGTCAGGCAGGTCATATTTAAATCATTTATTGATCAATAACAGCTGTAGCAGTTATCAGGCCTAGGTTTAGCTACAGAAATTTAACTCAACTTCTCAAACATGTGATACACTATAGTTAATTTATGTTTTAAGGGGGGAGCATTCAATCACTTTTTCACACCTGTAGGTTTGGATTTATTTTGCCCTTAATAATAAAGACCTTCATTTATAAACTGCATTTTGTGCTCACATTTGTTATCTTTGTCTAATATTTAAATTAGTTTGGTGATCTAAAACATGTAAATGTGACAAACATGCAAGAGAACAAGAAATCAGGGAGGGTGCAAACACATTTTCACACCAATATATGGCCCCCATCCTGGTATACTTGTCCTCCAGCCTGATATATTTGATCCCCATCCTGGTATATATATGTTCCCCATCATGGACTCATCCTAGTGTAAATGCCTCCCATTAAGCCGCACATATAAGAATAATAAATTATTCTACTCACCCTCCTTGTGCTCCAATGGTGCGCGGTGTCCTCCACTGATGCTGGGAACTGACTTTAGTATGTCTATGACATGCACGCCCACTTACTCTGATGTCAGTGCCACAATATTCGCTGCTCCCCCATACCAGGGATTTTAGCGGACGCACGTAATTGCCCAACAGCTGTAGTAAGCCAGCTACTGGGCGATCACATGAGCCAGCTATTAAATAGAATGAATTTGCACTGCTCCACACGCCCATTATCCCACCCACCTCTGGATGCCAGCTTTAATGCAGAGAGGTGTGCGGGATTATGGGCTTGGGGAGCAGTGAATATTCACTTTCTTTAATAGCAGGAAGACATGTTCACCTCAGCACCAGCTCTTGCCTTCAGTGACCTGCTCCTGCCTCTTTTGACCTACTATTATGCTTCTGCCGGCCCCCCTTCAGCCACAGTCAGGTATATTTGGACTACAGGATGCACACCCAGTTTCATTAAAAAAAAAAAAAAAAAAAATGGGGGGGGGCAGTACATCTTATAGCTTGAAAAATACTGTATATTTAGTCATTTATACATACATATACAAGAACACTTCTGCAGTAAAAGCATTTTCTTTAGACCAATGTATTTCTCTTTTTCAATTCCTAGGTCACTATAACTGCAGAAGATAATTGTGTATTTCTGTGCTGGTCTCGGGAAAGGCTAACATATTTCCTGGAGTCGGAGCCTTTCTTGGATGAAATATTTAAATATTTGATTGGTAAAGATATTACAAATAAGTTGTACTCCTTAAATGACCCAACATTAAGTGACAAGGTATGAACTTTATTACATAATATTTGAGCATTATATCTACAGGATAGGAGATAAATGTATTATAGATTAGGGTACCCCAAAGTTTTGACTGTTTGTTTCAGTTCTGTAGACTCTTATGGTCACTTTACACGTCCCGATATCGGCGTCCAACTCCGATAAAAAGTCACGTGGTTCGTGCGTTGGCCCCAATATCGTTCGTGCGTTGTATGGTATAAATGTCCAATACGATGCACGAACGATGCTAAAACGACATCGGGGATCAAATGAGCCTGCTCTCCAATGGCCCGATATTGGATGGACGTTGTGGCCAGATCATGCTGTGTAAAAGCCCAACAACGATGTGGCGTACAACTTCCCCTATTCTCTCCCATGTTAAATGGTCGTTCCTGGGTCGGCCGTACAAGGGGGCGTACACATCGTAGTGGCGTTGCCTGCTGATATCGCGCTGTGTAACATCTCCTATGCGATCTTGGAATTCTGCCCAAAAAGTGCGCGCTCCCGCGTCATTGGATCCAGTATCGGACCGACGTTGGGACGTGTAAAGTGGCCATGACTGGAGCAGCATCGCAAATGCATGATCGCCACTCTGTTCAAACCTGTAACTGTGGTTGTGCAAAAGGGAGAAAAACGGAAGACTAATAAGTGATGAGGATGCAATCAAGTTATTAATGCGGGTCCTATTAGTGGAGGGCTCATTGATCATACTTATATTACTTATCCTGGGGACAGATGACAAATGTATTTTCCAATTTAGGGTACGGGCACATATTTAGCCAATTTTTCTACAAACCCAGAGGGTTGGCAGAATAAATGCTGCATAAAATACGTGAGTTTCTGCAGTGTTTTTTTCCCTTTTATTTGAATGGGTGAAAAATGCTGCAAAAATACTGAGGAATTGACATGCTGCAGATTTAAAAGAAAAACACCTTGAAGGTTCTATTCTTCAAGGGAAAAGTAATCAACGTATGTATGAGATTTCAGAAATTTAATTCACTGTGCTACTACTGTAAAACGATGCATTTTTTTATGCAAAAAAATATACGGTAAGTGTGAACAAGCCCTAAACCAATTTACCCCACAACCTGTTTTGACCCTAATAACCAGACCATTTTTTCAATTCCGACCAGTGTCAATTTATGAGGTAATAACTCTGGAACACTTCAATGGATCCCAGTGATTCTGAGATTTTTTTTTTTTTTTTTAGACATATTGGACTTCATGTGAGTGGTAAATTTAGGTTGATAATTTCTGCGATTTCTTTTTGGAAAAAAAAAACAAAATTTTGTAAATTTTGCAATTTTCAAACTTAGAATTTTTATATTGTTAAACCGGAAAATAATATCACACAAAATAGGTAATAAATAACATTTCTCACATGTCAGCTTTACATCAGAACAATTTTGGAAACAACAATTTTTTTGGGAGGGAAGTTTGTTTCAGCAATTACTCATTTTTCAACAAAATTTGCAAAGCTACATTTGAAGTGACTTTAAGGGGCCTATAGGACAGAAAATACCCAAAAGTGACACTATTCCAAAAACTGAACCCCTCAATCTACTCAAAATCACATTCAAGAAGATTATTAACCCTTCAGGTGCTTTACAAGAACTAAAGCAATGTGAAAGGACAATGAACATTTTAGTTTTCCAACAAAAATGTTACTTTAGCTTCAAATATTGCATTTTCACAAGGGTAACAGAAGAATATGGACCCTAAAATTTGTTGGGCAATTTTTCACCAGTACGCTGATACTCCATATGTGGTTGAAAATCATTGTTTGGGCGCACAGTACGTCTCGAAATGGAAGGAGCGCTGTTTGACTTTTTGAATGGAAATTAGCTAGAATCGTTATCTGACACTATGTTGAGTTTGGAGAGTCTCTGATGTGCCTAAACAGAGGAACCCCCCCCACACATTACCCCATTTTGGAAACTAGTCCCCCCCTTCCCCCAAGGAAAGGAATTTATATAAATGTGCTTCACAGAATTTTATCATGCTGAGCTGTGAAAATGAAAAAATACTTTTCTTTCACAAAAATGTTCTTTTAGCCTCAATTTTTTTCACTTTCACAGGGACAATGTGTTAAAATGGATCCTAAATTTTGTTTGGCAATTTGTCCTGAGTACGCCAATACCCCATATGTGGTGGAAAACCACTGTTTATGTACATAACAGGGCTCAGAAGGGAAGGAGTAACATTTGACGTTTCAAGTGGAAAATTAGCTGGAATTGTTAGCTGACAAAGTGTCACGTTTGGAGAGCTCCTGATGTGCCTAAACATTGGAAACACCCCCAAAGTAACCCCGTTTTGGAAACTAAAACCCCTCAAGGAATTTATCTAGATGTGCGGTGAGCATTTTGAACCCCCAGGTGCTTCACAAAATTTTATAACGTTGAGCCATAAAAATGCAAAAATACTTTTCATCCACAAGAATGTTCTTTTAGCTTCAATGTTTTCATTTTCACAGGGGCAACGTGTTAAAATGGATCTCAAATTTTATTAGTCAATTTGCCCTGAGTACGCCGATACCCCATATGCGGTGGAAAACCACTGTTTGGGCACATGGCAGGGCTCAGAAGGGAGGGAGCGACATTTGATGTTTCAAGTAGTGATAGGTAAACCCGCCGATATTTGGGTTCGGCGGAGCCGCCTGGTCCTTCCTCAAAGTCCAAATTCGAGGCTGATGTGACTCAAATTAGAGTCCAAACCCCAGACTCTGCTTTTAAAGTTATTGGATGTTGGTGCGATGATGTAAATTAAAGCATATTATTATTATTAAACATAAATGTTATACTTACCGGGTCCTGCTGTCCCGAGTCCCGCCACATCTACTTTTGGGGCCACTCATTAACTTCCGTCCGGGATATTCACTGCACTGGCTCCAACTAGTGCTAGAATGTATCAGCTGGTTTCAGTTTACTCCACCAGCCAATCACAGTTGCCCATTCTCTGTGATGGCGTCTGTGATTGGCTGTTGGGTCCCTCACACACACAGTAGTTTAAAAATAAGCAAATAATTAAAAAAAAATAACGTAGCGCTCCGTGGTATGTTTGATTCTCAGTGCAGATAAAGTGGACAGCTATGGCCTGCCAAGAAACCACTGGAAAAATGTGTTGGACAAGAATACGCCCACAGAAACATCAGACAGACTTACAAGAACGGGGTGTATGTCAATTGCTCGTTTAAGCCACAACCACCCACCGACCCCATCCTATAAATCCACCTCTCTCTTTCTTCAGGATGATTTTATCCCAATTGCCACCCCTCGTGGGTCTGTCCACCACCTCCATAATTTGGAAACCGAAGCACTTGAGGTCCCCCCCATGGACTCCTCTCACATGACGTGAGATGGGGGTGTCCCTTGCATGTCTAATATCCCCCAGGTGATCCCCTATACGTTTTTTGAAGGGTCTTTTCATTTTTCCTATATAGTCCATGGGGCAAGAGCACTGGAAAAGATAGATGACACCCTCAGTCCTACAGTTTCCAAAATGTCTACTAGTAAAAATTTCACCAGTTGTACTGCTCTGAAAATAATCTGATCTCCTCAAATAATTGCAGTACACACATTTTCCATACCTGAAGGTGCCGTTTTTCCATTGATCTAACCAAGTGCCCTGTTTCTTAGGTGGACAGTATAGGCTATAGACCAATTGGTCCCTCAATGACCTCCCACGTCTAAAGGTAATGGCTGGTCTGGTAGGGACAAAGGGGCCACCTCTTTATCTGACAGGAGCACTCCCCAGTGTCTCTCGAGAATGTCTCGCACCTCTCCAGATCGATCATCGAATGTCCCAATCATCCTCACTATATCTTCTGAGACCGGTTTGACCTTGGGTCTGAGAAGGGTTTCCCTACTATTGCCAGCCGCGTTCTTGAAGGCCTCACTAAGAACCTGCGGAAGATATCCCTTATCTAGGAATCGTCTCTGCATCCCTCTTGCTTCCAAGTGGAATTTGCTGATATCCGAGCAATTTCGCCTGGCCCTCAAGTACTGGCCCTTTGGTATACCCCCTCTCAGGCTCCTAGGGTGGTGGCTGTCCCACCTTAGTAGGTCATTCCTGGCCGTGGGTTTACGGTATATAGTTGTCTGTAACCCACCACACCCGTCCTTATATATGGTGACATCTAAGAAATTGAGGGACCTCTCATGGATTTCCGAGGTGAATCTCAGACCCAAGCTGTTAACATTCAGATTGTTGATGAAGTTCTCAAAAGATTGTTTTTCGCCTCTCCACAGGATCATAATGTCATCAATGTAACGCCCCCAGAAAATTATCTGCGGGCTCCACCAAGCAGAAGCTTCTTCTGTGAAGACTACGGTATCTTCCCACCAGCCCAGGAGCAGGTTAGCATAGCTAGGGGCACATGAACTCCCCATAGCTGTGCCCCTGGACTGGTGGTAGAACTTGCCATCAAACAAAAAGAAGTTATGGGTCAATACATATGAGAGTAGTGATAGAACAAAAGTACTGTGCTCCATATACTGTCTCCCCCGGGTTTTAAGATAGTATTCCACTGCCTCCAGGCCTTTCTCGTGAGGTATACTACTGTACAATGCCTCCACGTCAATGGAGGCTAATTGTACATCGTCCCCCATCGAGACCCCATCAAGTTTGCTTATTAGGTCTAAGGTATCCCTGATGTATGAGGGTAAGCTTGTTACAAATTCTCTTAGGACCTTGTCAAGGTAAATCCCACAATTCTGGGTCATAGATTCGATCCCAGATACTATGGGACGACCTCGCAGTGGAGACAAACCCTTATGTACTTTGGGGAGCGAATAGAACACAGCCAAGACCGGATGCTTATTATACATAAAGTTCCTCTCACTACTAGAGATTACCCCTTTCTCCAATGCCCCCTGTAGTATACTTTTTAGTTCCATTTGGAACGCGGCCGTCGGGTCTCTCTCCAATCTGGTATAAGTGGTGTTATCATCAAGTATACTATAGCACATAGCTTTATATTGTTTATGGTCCATCATGACGAGGTTTCCGCCCTTATCGGCGGGCTTTAGTATAATTTGATCATTCCTCGTCAGATTGTCCAAAGTGCGCCGCTCCTCACTCGTGAGGTTAGAATAGTATACTCCCTTTTTAGTCCCACCCAACTTTTTCAAGTCATTTGTTACCAGATTGGTAAAGATGTCTATACTCATGAGATCACTGTTTGGCGGCATCCTTCTACTCGGGGGTCTGCAATCCGTAAAAGGCCCCATACCAATTTCTTTGTTTTGACCTGTTACCAGGTCCCTCAGGTCAGAGAAGGTACAAATGTCTTCCTCCTCAATCCCCAATTGGCGGCACGTCTCCTCGTCATTGATTCTAAAAAATCTCCTCCATTTCAACTTCTGAGCGAACAGGTTTAGATCTTTAACCCATTCGAATTCGTTAAACCGATTCGTCGGGACAAATGAGAGGCCCTTCGACAGTATACTTCTTTCGGTTTCGGTCAGGTGGTGATCCGTCAGATTAATGATTCTGTTGGAGTCTATTGTTTCTGCCTTGCCCCTGGGTCCAGGGTTCTTCCCCTCAAAGGGTAGGGATCTCTCCCTAAAAAAGATCCTGGGCCCGTCACATAGGTACCCAGTGTAGTAGGTCCAGACACATCGTGAATAGGACCCAACCCCTGGCTCTGGTCTCCTTGGGCTGATGTCCCAACCTCCAAACCCTGATTCCTCTGGATCTCCCCTGCCCTGTCCACCTCGGCCCTTGCCTCCCTTTTTCCTCCATTTCCTGCTCTTGCGATTCCTCCGTGGTTCAGGAACTCTTCCCTGACCTCCCTGTCCCCCTTCCTCCCTTTCCGATTGGTCTGTCTCAGAGATATCCGTATTCCCAATATCTCTATCTCCCCTCTGGATGAAAAATAAGCTATCTTTTCTTTAAATTCTAAAGAGTCCCTAATGTACTGTTTATGTTTACGTTCTTTGATAAATGACTGTAGGCGTCCAATACTATGTTCTAACGTCGCCTCACGTCTCCCAAAGTCGGGGTCGTCTTTATGTTTCTTGGCCTCCTCAGTCAATTCAGTCAATTTTTTGGAAGTCTCTTCAAAAGAATTCTTCTCCTCATCCAGGAGAATTTTCATAAATCTCAGGGAGCTATTGCCTGCCACCCCCAGCTGCCTGTTTATACCTTGGCTAGCGATCAAAATACGGCAGGAGCCCACACATTTTTTTTATTGATTTATTTAAATAATCTAAAAAAAAAATAATGAGCTTCCTTGTATTTTGATTGCCAGCCAAGGTAAAGCCAGGCAGCTGAGGGCGGCATCCCCCTTAGAATAAAAAATACTGTGGAGCGCTACATAATTTTTTTTTTTCATTATGTATTTTTACTCTACTTTATATGTGATAGACCCTACTACAAAGTATGGGCTGATTCCAGATTACTCAAAGAGCCAATCACAGATACCCATTCTGAGTGACGGTGTCTGTGATTGGCTGTTGGAGCCAGTGCAGTGAATATCCCTGAAGTTAATGAGCAGCCCTGAAAGTAGTAACTGCAGGATGGAGGGACACGAGACAGGGGATGGTAGGACTTGGTATAATGCTTATATTTAATAGCTATGTGAATTATTTTACAGCCCCCCATGCCCCATCCCATAACTTAAAAGTCCAATTTCATGGTTCAGACTCAAGTTTGAGTCATGTTCGGCCCTTAACTCAGACTTAAAAAAAAAAGTCCAGACTAGTCTGCCGATCCCGAACATCAGCAGGTTCACCTATCACTAGTCTAAGTGCTTACTTCATGATTCAACAGCTGTTGATTGTTTCCAAAAAAATTGAATTCACTGACAAAAAATTATATCCTACCAAGTTACCAAGTTTTAGCAAAGTCTTCTACTTCTTGAATGGACCTTCAGCACAACATTAAACCAGAAAAAACTTTATAAATACCTCCCATCACAAGTAAAATTTTAGAGTGGAAACTGAATGGCACTTTTTTGCCACAGCTCATGGCAAAAGGTGTCTGTGATGATTTAGCAGGCACCGTGAAACACCTTGCAGCCTGAGCCTGCAGAGGCCATATTCACACCAAATTTTACACCTATGCAACTTTTCAAATATAGTTAGAAAAATATTCCTAACATCTAGTTCATGCGCTGTACAAAAAAGGAGTACGAAGAAGAGTAGAGTTTGTTAAAACATTACAGGAAACATAACCCATCAAAGCAATATCACACTTACATTCCATGTAGTGAAACAAAAAATTAAAACAAGGATTTTTTTCATTCAGCAATGACAGTTAAGTCCATGAAGTGAGTGAAGGTGGCACAAGATTGGCAATGAATGACGTAATTGGTTATGTGACGTTTGAATATGATCGGCCCTGGTGGTTAAATAATGTACTCTCCAAAGCTTAGGATAATGAAGAAGTACAGTAGAAGTTACTTTCTTGCGTCTTTCTGGTCCATCAACATCCTTTGTGTATCCAAGAAAACCAGACATTTTAAAACTAAACAAAAATCAGATATTAACTCAGGTGACCTAAACACCATAACAGGCTGCCAGACCCCATAATGGGTCGCCAGACCCCATAGCAGCCTGCAAACCCCATAACGGCCTATACATACTTTGAGTCAAAAGGAAAAGGCCTTTGTTAGTAAGAGATTGTGGACAAGATTAAATCTTGCCCAGTATGACGGACAAATTGGTGAGAAAAGATGAGGTTAAGACTTAATATAAATTTTTTAACACTAGTTCATATTGTTTTATTTTACAGTTTGTCTAGCTGTACTACCCGGCTACACCCAGTTTAATAAATAACTGATGTTAGCTATAACAAAATAGAATTTGAATATGTCATATTAATGACCTGTAGGAAAATAGAAGCTGAGCTGTGATTGGTTGCTATAGGCAGCCTGATAAATCTCTAGCCAACAGTAAACCCTCCCCCCGGCCGGGCAGTATATGTTACCTCACACATACACATTATAGACAGCTCATGTGACTGACATCTGCCTTAATTTCCTATATGGCACATGTGTTGCACATTGGCTGTTTTTAATCAGATGTTTATTTTTGGAAATTAAAGATAGCACACGTATGAGGCGAGTTGTGTGAGGCGATTTGTGCACATCTTTGTCTGTGTGGTGTGTGTGTCCCTGGGATGTGTGTGTGTGTGTTCCTGTGGGGTGAGTGCATGTGTCCCTATAGGGTGTGTATGTGTCCCTGTGGGGGGTCTGTGTGGTGTGTGTGGCGTCTCCGTGTTGTGTGTGTCTCTTTGTGGTGTGTGTGTCCCTGTGGGGTGAGTGCATGTGTCGCTATAGGGTGTGTGTGTGTCCCCGTGGGGGGGGGTCTCTCTGTGTTGTGTGTGTCTCTTTGTGTGTGTGTGTGTGTGTGTGTTCAGGTGCGTGGTGAGTATCCAATGTTGGGGCTGCACCTTAGCGACTGTACACTTGCTGTTACTCTTTGTGTGCGTGTGGTGTGTATACATGTCCCCGTGCGTGGTCAATATCCCATGTTGGGGCCCCATCTTAGTGACTATATGCTGGTATGTGCTGTTAGTCTTTGGTGCTGTCATTAAGCCCCTCTCATTCACAACTGTCAACTGGTAACTGTCACTTTTTTCCCATTATGTGGATAGGGGCAAAATTGTTTGGTGAACTGGAATGCGCGGGGTTAAAATTTCGCCTCACAACATAGCCTATGACGCTCTCGGGGTCCAGACATGTGACTGTGCAAACTTTTGTCAATGTAAAGAAGGATGGCTCACAAACTCTTTTAATATATAGGGTGCTCAGATTGAATTAGTATAACAATTTAAAGTGTAAATCTGGCACACCAAAATAGTACACAAGTCTTTACTTTTGCAAAATTGGTCACACTTTTATTACGGGAGCAAGGTTGTATTAAAAAAATGCAGAAAAAACAACCTTGCTCCCGTAATAAAGACTTGTGTACTATTTTGGTGTGCCAGATTTACACTTTAAATTGTGCAAAATTTTGTGGCTGTAGTTGCGACGGTGTAGATGCCAATCCCGGACATACATACACACATTCAGCTTTATACATTAGATTATTTAACTACTGAACTCTGTTTAAAAACTTGAAAAAGGAAATGTGTAGTGTTGAAAAAAGATTAATACACATAGGTGTTTAAAATATTGCTTAATTTACCGTATATACTCGTGTATAAGCTGAGTTTTTCAGCCCAAAAATTGGGCTGAAAAGTCCCCCCTCGGCTTATACATGGGTCAATACGGTATGTGGTGTGTGGGGGCTGTGTCCGGGTGCTGGGGAGTCTGGAGGAGGCGGAGGGGAGGCTGCTGACTGAGCGGCCCGTCACGTGGTGCCGCTCATTAGATATGCACGGCTCCCCCCGCCCATCACAGCTACAGGGGGAGCCGTGCATACAGCCCCCAGTGGTAGTATACAGGCAGCCCCCCTCCTGCTGGCACTTGCCCCCCATACTGTGTAGAGCCCCCCATACTGTGCAGAGCCCCCCACACTGTGCAGAGCCCCCCCGCTGCATTATCTTACCCTCCAGCGTCTTCATCACCGCGGGTCCTCCAGTCGTTGCTCACTCGCTGTGTTCGGGTCTCACGTGACCCGGCGCGATGACGTCATCCCACTGCGACCGCCGGGTCACATGAGACCGGGAACACAGCGCACGAAGATGTACGCAAGGGCCTGTGGTGATGAAGACGCTGGATGGTAAGTTAATGCAGCGGGGGGGGGGCCCTGCACAGTGTGGGGGGGTGAGTGCCCGCAGGAGGAGGGCTGCATCACATAGTGCACTGCATCCCGCGGCTGGGGGAGCAGTGCACTATCTGATACAGCCCCCTCCTGCCAGCACTCGCCTGCTGTATACTACTGGGGGCCTGCTGTATACTACTGGGGGCCTGCTGTATACTACTGGGGGCCAGCTGTATACTACTGGGGGCCTGCTGTATACTACTGGGGGCATGCTGTATACCACTGGGGGCCTGCTGTATACCACTGGGGGCCTGCTGTATACCACTGGGGGCCTGCTGTATACCATACTGCTGGGGCCTGTAGACCACTGGGGGGCCTGTATACAATACTGCTGGGGGCTGTATACCACTGGGGGGACCTGTATACCTTACTGCTGGGGGCTGTATACCTGTCCTGGTGGCTGTATACCATACTACTGGGGCCTGTATACCACACTGCTGGGGGCTGTATACCTCACTGCTGGGGGTTGTATACCTGTGCTTGGGTCCACCCTCGGCTTATACGCGAGTCAATAAGTTTTCCAGTTTTTGGGGGCAAAAGTAGGGGGGTCGGCTTATACACGGGTCGGCTTATACACGAGTATATACGGTAATATAGTATTAAAAATATGATTAGGATGAGACTGTATTTAGAAAATTACACTTCAAAATATGATCCCAAAAAGATCCCAACTTGAATCCCAGTAAAATGTAAATAAGAACACAATTAAAATATATGCATTTTTTAAAGAAATTATAACATTGTTTTCCAAAATTGTTCATCAAAATTTTGAATTTGACTCCTCAAAAATTAATATCAACAATCTTGTGACATACCAAATCAAAGACTGTACTATTCTAAACTACACGATGCCTCTCCCATCTCTTTGTCTTATTTCTAACCAAGATATGAAATAAATATAACATCATACAGTCCAAAATTTTGACTTTTTTTAAAATTTTAGAAATCCATAAAAATTAACTAATAAAGATAAAAATCCTAAACTTTTTATTTCTAATTGACTAAAGAAGCACTTAAAAATCCAAAGACATTGGGTAAAAAATTACTCAGATTTGGATCACTTGATATATAATAACCCATACAAGTTACATGACTGTACTGTACTAAAAGGAGTTTTATTTTATTTTGCTCTGTATTTTTCATTTACAAAATTAAAGAAGCACAATAATTTTGCTTTGCACACTCACTGTATTAAATTGTACTCATATATACTTTTTGTCAATGGTGCAGATGCAAACAAGATATACAGTGCCTTGTGAAAGTATTCAGCCCCTTTGAAAATTTCAACCTTTTGCCACATTTCAGGCTTCAAACATAAAGATATGAATTATAATTTTTTTGTGAAGAATCAACAACAAGTGGGACACAATCGTGAAGTGGAACAACATTTTTTGCATATTTTTATCTTTTTTAACAAATAAAAAACTGAAAAGTGGGGCATGCAATATTATTCGGCCCCCTTGAGTTAATACATTGTAGCACCACCTTTTGCTGCAATTACATCTGCAAGTCGCTTGGGGTATGTCTCTATCAGTTTTGCACATTGAGAGACTGAAATTCTTGCCCATTCTTCCTTGCAAAACAGCTCGAACTCAGTGAGGTTGGATGGAGAGCATTTGTGAAAAGCAGTTTTCAGCTCTTTCCACTGATTCTCGATTGGATTCAGGTCTGGACTTTGACTTGGCCATTCTAACACCTGGATACATTTATTGTTGGACCATTCCATTGTAGATTTTGCTTTATGTTTGGGATCATTGTCTTGTTAGAAGATAAATCTAAGTCCCAGTCTCAGGTCTTTTGCAGACTCCAACAGGTTTTCTTCCAGAATGGTCCTGTATTTTGCTATGTCCATTTTCCCATCAATTTTAACCATCTTCCCTTTCCCTGCTGAAGAAAAGCAGGCCCAAACCATGATGCTGCCACCACCATGTTTGACTGTGGGGATGGTGTTTTGAGGGTGATGAGATGTGTTGATTTTACGCCAAACATATCCTTTTGCATTGTGGCCAAAAAGTTTGATTTTGGTTTCATCTGACTAGAGCACTTTATTCCACAATTTATTCCAAATTCCGCTGGTTTGGTGTGTCTCCTAGGTGGCTTGTGGCAAACTCCAAACGAGACTTTTTATGGATATCTGAGAAATGGCTTTCTTCTTGCCACTCTTCCATAAAGGCCAGATTTGTGCAGTGTACAACTGATTGTCGTCCTATGGACAGACTCTCCCACCTCAGCTGTAGATCTCTGCAGTTCATCCAGAGTGATCATGTACCTTTTGGCTGCATCTCTGATCAGTCTTCTCCTTGTTCGAGATGAAAGTTTAGAGGGACGGCCGGGTCTTGGTATATTTGCAGTAGTCTGATACTCATTCCATTTCAATATGATCGCTTGCACAGTGCTCCTTGAGATGTTTAAAACTTGGGAATTTTTTTGTGTCCAAGTCCGGCTTTAAACTTCACCACAAAAGTATCTCGGACCTGCCTGGTGTGTTCCTTAGTCTTCATGATGCTCTGTGCACTTGAAACAGAACCCTGAGACTATCACAGAGCAGGTGCATTTATATGGAGACTTGATTACACACAGGTGGATTCTGTTTATCATTACCAGTCATTTAAGACACCATTGGATCATTCAGATCCTCACTGAACTTCTGGAGTGAGTTTGCTGCACTGAAAGTAAAGGGGCTGAATAATATTGCATGCCCCACTTTTCTGTTTATTATTTGTTAAAAAAGTTTAAAATATGCAATAAATTTAGTTCCACTTCACGATTTTGTCCCACTTGTTGATTCATCACAAAAAAATTAGAATTTATATCTTTATGTTTGAAGCCTGAAATGTGGCAAAAGGTTGAAAAGTTCAAGGGGGCCGAATCTTTTCACAAGGCATTGTATGTGATCGAAAAATTTCATATTTCTATTTAGGTGGCAAAGAAAATTGACCGTCAACCTAGTCTCTGCTCCCAGCTGTCTGTGATGCAGATGAGAAACAGCATGGCCAGCACAAGTGACAGTGAGGATGGTTTGCATAACTTTCTACGAGGAACATCAACGGCGTCTTCTTTACGTAAGTGCCCCACTAAAAGAAAAATCTTGCCAGCATCTGTCTTCATGTTTGTGAACAGATGGTAATGCAATAAATAACAGCACATTGTAATGGTGGGTTTACACGCCACGATATCGTTTCGATATCGCAACTCAATGGCGCGGGAGCGCGCAATTAGTGCACGTTTCACCCGCATCGCATTGACTGTTTAGACGCTGCGATATCGTAATACAACGTCCGTGCGATGTCTCCGCCTCCCAATCCAGGATCGCATAGTTAACATGGGAGTGAATGGGTGACGTATCAAATCGCATCGTCATTGGGTGTTTACACAGCACGATCTGGCTTCAATCGCTATGCAATATCGGGGCATTGAATAGCACGCTCATTCGATCCCCGATATCGCATTGACATCGTTCCTGCATCGCATTGGACGTTCACACCATACAACGCAGGCACGATATCGGGTCCAACGATTGAACCACGTGACTTTTGATTGAAATTGTACTGCGATATCGCGACGTGTAAACCCGCCATAAGGCTTATTCCACCGCATGATTAACATTGTTAAGATCTGAATAGGATAAAAATCGATAACACAATGAACCCTGCTTTATGACCTATGATGAATACATCTAAAGGAAATATTCAAAATTCAGTTTTCTACAGGCATACAATACAGTACAATTCTGTTTGAGCTACTTTTGTATGAAAATGATCTTCTAACTGTCCCCAACTGCTACTATAGCTTTATGGGTGCAGATTTCTTTTTTCTAATAAGGTGCTTGAAGCAATCGGCGCTACAATCTTTAAAGAATGTACTTTATCCTACGACATCACAGATGAGATGCAACTAGACTGCCGAGGCGCCTTTTTCCCGATCTAGTCCCTCATCTAAACTAGTTCTGCCTAATTTACTTGTGCGACAATGCTGAATAAATCATAATTGTTCAAAGATTCCAGCACTAATATAGTTACATCAAAATCCTTATTAGTATAAAGAAATCTATGTCCACATTGCCTAAAATGTGAGTGAGGCACTCAAGGGACATGACAGGTTTCTTTTAACCTTTTTATTTAAAGAGGACCTGTCACCCCCCTGCTGCATGGAAATCTAAATGCAACACTGAATGTAGCATGTCTGCTGCATTCATGGAAGGGGTTTCCTATGTGTATGTGTGCTGTGTACCCCGAGATATAGCCTTAGGCAAATTTACTGTTAAAATCAGGATGGCATTCCCTTTGTCTGGAGTCAGCTCAATTCATGGGGGCCATTCCCTCCCCCTCTGTCTCTCTGTGCCGCCTCCTGCTGTGCTGTTTATGCTTTGGTTCAGACAGCAGGGCAGGAATCTGGAGCTGAGGTCAGGAAAATGATTTGCATGCTGTGTGCGGCAGGATGAGTGACAGAGAGGAGGAGGGCAAAGCCAGCACAACATAAGCAGCACAGAGAGGCAGGGGTAGGGAATGGCCCCGTGAATCAATACTTCATATAACTTATGAATGATTTATTATAATGTACATACGGTAGCTGTTATATAGGCACACACTTTGATATATGAACTAATTAAATGACCTATTTTTTTGTTTACAGGGATACTTTTTAAAGTTTTGTAATGCCAAGACTAATGTGTGTTACGTGTTTGCTTAATAAGCAATACTAATCATCTTCCTTTACATTAAGGAAATAACCACCAAGAGTTCTATATTTCATATGGAATGGGTCGTGTGACGCATGGTGTTTTCTGTTGATAACTTCATTAAAAAACACAAGAACTTCTCACAAGGTACTAATGGGTACATCTTACAACATTGTTTTCGAGGCTTTTAAACAATGCAGTTACCATACTAGACAATTGCGCAGTTGTGCAAATCTTTTTAATTCAGTTTGTCTTCAAGATAACTAAATGTAAGATGAATATTAACGTAAAGTGTTTTCTTTAAGCATCTTTATTTATTAACAACAAACTAATACTGATGGGACCCATTGTATGTTGGTTTATCTTCCTTTATTTCTGCTGTTTTTCTGCTTCACGTTTCAGAGTTGTCTACTGCTAACTGTGCTTTTCACTTGTCATTTCCTAACTATTTTATCTGCTTGATTCTTAGCCGCTGTAACTGACTTGCCATTTCACTGGTTTCCTTTTGTATTGTATTATAGAATCTACATATAAGTAGACTAAGGCTACATTCACACTGTGCGTTTTTTTCTTTTGTTTTTTTTTTTTTGTTTCTGTTCTGCTTCGTTTCTAGCTGCAAAACAGGAACTGTCAAAAAAAGGTACCCAAAATGGATCATCCGTTTTCTGATTCGGTTTCGGGTGCTGTGATTTTTTGACCCATAGACAATGGCTCCTATAAGAAAAGCGGATCAGAAAAACACTACACAAATTGACATGCACTTTTCCAAAACGGAGCCCTCCAAAAGTAAAAAAAAAAACAGATCACTTTCAAAGTGCCCTGTTCCTGTCTGAATGGCAAAAATGAAAACCCGTAGACTTTGCTGGGGTGTCATTTGAGTGATCCGGTTTCTGCAGTGCACTGCAAAAATGAATCAAAAACCGGATCAAAAAAGCAGTGTGAATGTAGCCTAAATATGCACTTTGTTTACGATGTACGACAAATTTTAGCACATACAGTGTTCTAATTTTTACTATTGGTATAATAGTGTAAAGTGTCATTTACACTGCAAGATGATGATAAACAAGTGAGCGTCATTAAATATGCTCATTTCACAATTATTTTGCCTTGTAAACTAGCTGCTGGTCATCTGATAGGCTAGCAAAATGCTTGTTCATAGGGTAAAATTATCTTGTATGCAGCATAAAAGATAATCATTCTCAGTGATGTATCTACCTGTGTAATTGGGACTCGCCCTGCCGAGAATAAAGACAGTAATCCACTCTGAGTAATTTAGTATAGATGACGCTATAGTTTACGTTGGTTTACCTGTGTAAATAAGTATGTAAATGGCCGCCACTCAGTAAACGTTTACAGTTAAGCGGTTAAATCGTGTGACCTGTTGATCTGTGTAGCGGATTCATAGTGGCAAAGCAGCTATTAGTCCTTACTCTCCCATTAACCGCAAGTATGATTTTGCCACATGCTCTGTAAAAAATTGATATTAATAAAACAATCACATCAGCACGGAGAAAAAACAAGTCCTCACATAGCTCAAATTAAATAAAAAATGAAAAATAGGAATGTCATGGAGCTTGAAAAATGGTAATGCAGGGCAAATTTTACAAACACACAAGGAAATGTTTTACGAACGTAAATGAAAAAACAAACCTCTCCGTACCTTTGGTGTCGCCATAATCATACTGAAGGGGAGAACCATGTTTTCAGCTATACTATAGAATGTCCACTGTACCAAAACCAATAGCGGAATTTAATTTTTTTTCTCCATTTCATCTCACTTAGAATGTTTTTTGTATTTTTTAAATATATTCTATGATAAAATAAATGATTTAATTCCATCTTAAAACTTGTCCCGCAAATACACACAAGCCTTAATAAATGAACATCGGTGGAAGAATAAAGTTATGACCCTTGAAATAAAAGAAAGGAAAAAACAAAAATGCAAAAGCAATAAATTTGCTAGTGTTTGAAGGGATTATAGGTGTTGCTCAGTCTTTGGGTACAAGCCTGCGGTCACTCCAAGTGACTGTAGATTTGGGAATTCTCACAACTCAGTTTTTGTGCTGTCATGATTTTCCAGTGCGGTCATGTGATCGCCAGAATGCGATTTGATTACTTCGTCACATTTCGACTTGGCCTTTTTCAGCCTGAGTCATTTTACTTGTAGTGAGCGAAGCCATGCTCATCTAGTTGGCACATGACTGTATGTATGCAAATCGCTTCTGGCACCTGCACCAAGGAATCCTGACATGCTTGGTGAGGATTCAGAAGTCTGCCTTCACATAGCGTGACTGCAGGCATGTATCCCAAGACCAAACAACCTCTTTAATAAACATTGCATACGAGACATAACCTCTTAACAGAACAGATTTCTTTATCTCTGGTCATATTTGTTATTCTGGTTCAAGAAAATGTGCATGCAGTATATTATTCTGATATTCCTTATCAACCCTATATCCATTATACATACAGTGCCTTGTGAAAGTATTTGGCCCCCTTGAACTTTTCAACCTTTTGCCACATTTTTAAGCTTCAAACATAAAGATAAGGTAAAGAATATTTATACCGTGTTAGCCAGTAGATAGAAAAATATATAGAAATCAGAGAGTCCTCAGTGCTTGATACCTTTTAATGGCTAACTGAAAAGATGGTAAACATAGCAAGCTTTTGGGACACTGTGGCCTCTTCATCAGACTGGTAATGACACAAATTCTGAAGACACATACATATATACATAAACACATACATATGTACAGTATATATGTATGTGTCTTCAGAATTTGTGTCATTACCAGCCTGACAAAGGGGCCACAGTGTCCCGAAAGCTTGCTATGTTTACCATCTTTTCAGTTAGCCATTAAAAGGTATCAACCACTGAGGACTCTCAGATTGCAATATATTTTTCAACATAAAGATATAAATTCTAATTTTGTTGTGAAGAATCAACAACAAGTGGACACAATCGTGAAGTGGAACGACATTTATTGGATATTTTGAACTTTTTGAACAAATAAAAAACTGAAAAGTGGGGTGTGCAATATTATTTGGCCCCACCATGAGTTAATACTTTGCAGCTCCACCTTTTGCTGCGATTACAGCTGCAAGTCGCTTGGGGTATGTCTCTATCAGTTTTGCACATCGACAGACTGAAATTCTTGCCCATTCTTCCTTGGAAAAGAGCTCGAGCTCAGTGACGTTGGATGGAGAGCATTTGTGAACAGCAGTTTTCAGCTCTTTCCACAGATTCTCGATTGGGATTCAGGTCTGGACTTTGACTTGGCCATTCTAACACCTGGATATGTTTATTTTTGAACCATTCCATTGTAGGTTTTGCTTTATGTTTGGGATCATTGTCTTGTTGGAAGATAAATCTCCGTCTCAGTCTCATGTCTTTTGCAGACTGTTGTAGGTCTGGTTCTGTTTATCGGTTATTATTGTCGGTTATGACTACAATCACCGATATCCAGAATCTTCCCTTCCTTACCACTTTCTGTTCCTATGCTGATTAACTATATATATATGTATATACCGACTACTTAATGAAAACAAGTCTGTTCTAATAAATGAATATTTATTTAACACACCCAAAAGTCTACAACAATAATATATATATTTCTAGATAGCACGATAACTAATACACAATCAATTACTGTTACAATGATGTAAAACACCCAGAGTTACTAATACCCACGTTACCTAAATATACACACAGGCACACTATATTAATGATCTAACTATCCCTATAGAAGATAGATATCAATTCAAGGGTTGATTATAAGAGAGAGAGTGATAGAGTTATAGGATGATACTTATGCCAGATGGTGATGTCCTATTTCATTGTGCGTCCAAGTAGAAAGAGAGAGAGGGTCTTGATTTCACCTCCTTTTATAGTAAAGATTTCACATCCCCACCCACATACAACCCACAACTCCGCCCTTCTCAGGTATCTTCTGTGGCAAATATGTCCAATCACCTCCTGTAATATGCAGTAATAATCCCCTGCCTGCGGATGGCGTCCTTGTATCAGGGAAGAATGTCTTGTGTCAAATAAGTTTTAACACTCTTTGATTGGTTCCAGGATGTCTTAAAATGGTTTATCAGTCAAACATCACCAGTATTGTCTTAGCAATATACATCTCCATTGGTCGGAGACGGAATGTCTGCCTGAGTAGCAATGGTCAATACTCCAAACCCACAAAGGTTGTATACATATGTAAATGACATTGGATTTAGCAAACAGCTTCTGCATTCAAGTTAGGAGGCTGCAGGGCCAATATCCATTTAGCATGTAGGGCAACCTTTACTCCTAAAACCAAAAAGACATCACACAGAAGAACAATGCTGTACATGGTTGAAATATTCAGCTCTCATTAAATCCAATATGGAGTTCAGTGATTCATAATAATTATGCCATCACTTCCCCCTCAACATTCCCCCTTTTGTCAGAAAATACGACAATAAAATGAGTGGGAAGTGTGGAATATATTTGCCTACTCAATCCTATCACCAATAACTGTTCAGGATGAAATGAAGTAAAATTTTCCACTTAGGTATCTAGACATCACCCATCGCCATCACCTCTCCCCTGCCGTTCGCCGTAATCCAGTGTCTCCATCCATAGATTACACCATAGTCATCTTTGAGGATCTTCTTGGTCTCTTTGGTTCAGGAATAAAGTTGTCAGTACACTTCTGATCTTGTCATTGCCAATCTCGAGAAACACGCCTATCCCCAAGTGGTCTTCTTCCCAGCTTGACTGCTTAGATTCTGGAACTGCTGCACCTTCGGCTCTTGATCGGCCCACAAGTTTTCCTGTGTTCGCCCCTCTCCCTACCAGATTTTTTTTTTTTTTTTTTTTAAGTCTGGTGTGTAGGGACTGTGCCGGGGATCACAATCTGTAGCTGGGCCTCACCAGGTGGTTTCTTGGAGCACCTCCTTCTTGGGATTAGATCAATCAGGGGATGGCATTCTTCTTAGCTGAGGCACGACTTTCAACAGAGACTTCTCCTGTAAGCTTGATTGAAGCATCTATCGTTAATGTGGTTCTTCCATGGATAGATAGTTGAATCTCTACTAGGCAGGTCAGAGTTTATTGGGTAGGGGATGATATCAGCATACCTAAGTTGACTGTGAGAAGAACACAGTCCAACCGACCTTCAATCCATCCCTTATGAACGTTACCGACTCAAGGGTTGAAGTAGCAAATACCTTAGACAATGATGGGGCCTGTCCCTACAGAACATTACTCTTTCCTCATTCATACAAAAAAAAACCAAACAAACCTATATCCCAATGTAAAAATTAAACAGTATATAACAATACTATATTTCCCTCCCCCATTCCTTAACCATAAATCAAAGTAAAAGCCAAACAAAATATACAATGTTATGAGGTTTCAGGGCGGAGTTGACTTAATGTCCTAAACACTCTTATCAAATATAATATCAAGGTTTCAGGTCTTTTAGTGCTAAGTCCTGGACCTTCTTCGGCGGTTAAATTCATGAAGTTCTGCCTGGTTCTCTTGTATCTGGTGGGCAAGTCTCTTTACTCTCCGGTAAACTAGGCACAGTCCAATGTACATAACAAGAACAAGAACCAGAAGAACAATCACAGGGTGGATAATGAAATTAAAGAATGATGTAGCTGTCGGACTATAGCCAAATATACTTTCCCACCAGGACACCTTAGAGTCTGTATCTAAGGCATTAGTAATCCTCGTTATCTTGGTTTTGTCATGCTCAAGCTGAATTGTGGCTTGATTCTCAGCCTCATGAAGATTTCGGAGTATGTCGTCTTCTTCGCTGAAATCTAACAAGAGACGCTTGAGCTCACGAACAAAACCAAGAGGAATCTTTTGCAGTCTCACAGGAGTGTCAGGGCGAATGTCGAGTCTCTTCTCCGGTGTTATCTGGGTCCTCCCCTGCTGATCTGCGACATCTAAACCTAAAATGGGACTAAGGATACAATATGCTCCTGGGAGGAGTATGCCTCTTTCGGTGCAATTAGTGCCATATAAAGAATACGTTACATTTTTCCCTTGGTACCAACACCAATACCCTTGACCCAAATATTTCAGACGAGAGGAGGGTATTGTGTTAGTCTTCATCTCACATGACCCCTCAGAGTCCCAACACTGGTGCCTAAGCACCCTATCTTGACTCCCTTGACAGAGGATAACATCCTCTTTCCTCCAACATCCCTCTGTATCAAACAGATAAGGATGGCCTCGCTCATAGGTTAGGATGTCTGAGGTGAGCTGTGGATGAAGCACCATCTGATTGCTAACAACAATTCCTATATTCATGGCACTGTATCCCTTCTTGATATTACCAGATACAGGTGCCAAAGAAGATGCCGTGCATGTGAGATTATGACACCCATGCCATTGAACCAGCCACCAGTTTGTATGGTTGGCTGCAAACGGGGAGATTAGGGAACTTACTCTTTGTCTGAGGTTGAATGGGAAGTGGCCCTTGTATAGATAGGACACTATATGCTTTAGGTTGTCAGAGAGTTCACTCTGGACCTGCGTACATGCTAGGGCAAACTGAACTCTGTCTTGCACTTCTACAAGACCTGCAACTAACCTTCTAAACTTCTCTCGTAGAGCTGAAGATAGAGAGGTAGTGGCATCAATGTGTGAATGTTGCAAACCCTCTAAGACTTGGTTTACATCAAGCTGAGTTCTGAACCCTTCCCCAGCATGTTGCGCAATGTCCCCGAGCTTACCTCTCAGGACTTCCATATCCATAGTGTTCAGGGCACCTACTCCCAATGTACCTCCACTAATTCCCATCTCTATCAAGTCTCTCCTACCCCTGAATTTCCTGTGTCGGGGATCATCTTTTCTCACTTCTTGCCCTGCCTCTACCCATCCTCTCATCATGTCAATTTGGTTCCTCACAAACTCCTCACATCTGTGATCCCAGTGATCTACTCTGAAGTCATCTACAGAAATTCGCCATGTATATAGAACGAATTTAGTTCCTGTGATGATCTTCCATGGGGATGACAGTTGAGGAGCTGTGGGATCTGCCAATTGGTGGGTAGAAACATTGCAAGAATCCAGGTGTGGTTTGACTGGTTGGAGACCTTCAGCCTCATATGGGACCTTTACCACTGTCACAAATACTTGTCCTCTTCCACTGAACTTGTACCACTGATCGCTATCTCCTGCCGGTAAATGTTGCGGGACTACTGGTAGAGGAAGTTGTTGGGTACCAGTATCATGACACAGAATCACCTGACATATTGTCCAGGGATGCTGTGGAGCTGCGATATGTGTCAGTAGAACGGGATCTTTTGCCTGTTCCTCTTCAAATGACACAGGGCCATCTTTTAGTTTGGTTTGCCTCACTGCAATCTGGAATGCCGGGATCTGCTCAATTCCTGGTTCCTGAAGGACTCCAGACACTGCTGCAAACTTGGCCAGTTTGTCGGCCTTGTTATTGCCTATGGTCAAAGGCTGTTCTCCTCTTTGATGCGCTGGGACTTTGATAATGGCTGCCTCCGCTTGATCTGCCATGCCCCAATCCCACAATTCCTTTAGGACCATAATGTGGGCCAGAGGTTTATTCTGGCTGTCCACAAAACCTCGTTTTTTCCACGTGTTCAGGTGCAGGGTGAGAGATCGAACTACATATGAACTGTCACTATATATAATTCGATTCCCTGGAGGTTGAAGGAGGAGAGCCTCCTTGACAGCCTCCAGTTTAGCCCGTTGTGCTGACATGTGACCTGGCAACCGGACGAGACTCTGGATGCCCGTGGTCTCATCCAGCACTGCAAATCCGGATACATACGTGCCGTCCAGACAGAAAAGAGAGCCGTCAACAAAGATGACCCTGTCTTCTGGATGTCTGTCGGTCCTGAATATTTGTGATGTACTGGAGGGTGATGGTTGACCACAGTCATGTTCGGTCCCTGTCATGTTTAACAACTGGGACAGAACATACTTTGCCTTGTGGTCCACTATCAGATTCCGGCCACTGAGGTCCATGATCCATTTCCCAAATCTCTGTTGGGAGACTCCGGGGAGTGTATCTCTGAGTAAGAGAACCAAAGGAGAATGTGGTGTCTGTACAGTCAGAGATCTGAAACCTACAATATGCTCAGTGGTTTTAACAGCATAGTGTATGGCAGCCAGTTGTTCGGCACATTCGTCGAACCCTCGTTCGACCGGCGAGAGGAGCCGGGAAAAGTATCCCAGTGGTCTACTGTCATGTCCTATCTGCTGTAGAAGGACAACAGAGATAGACTCAGTCCCAGCATGTGCCTGGATGACCATTTCTCCATCTGGGTTGGGGGTGGCTAGCACAGGTGCAGAGGAGAGGTCTCTTTTCAGAGTTGAAAAGGCCTCATCCTGTGCTTCTGACCAGCTCTGGAGTGAGGGTTCTTCTCCTCTGAGGAGTTCATAAAGGGGTTTCGCTTTGGCAGCAAAATCCTCTATGAATTCCCTCATGAAGTTGGCCACTCCCAGGAACTTCTGTAAGTCCTGTAGAGTGCCAGGCTGAGGTAACTTGACCATAGCTTCCACTCGGGCCGCCACAATTCCTTTGGCTCCAAAAGAGACCTGCACCCCAAGGAAAGTCACCTCTGTTCTGGCCAAATTTGCCTTGTGAGGACTCAGTTTGAGTCCAGACTGTTTGTTGCCCACTGTGAAAGCAAATTTGTTCCTACAGTTTTCTGTGAGTTCAATAGAGAAGAACCCATTGGTGACATCAATGGTCGAGAATATGCGGATTTTGCCACTTATCCTCGCCATTATGTCAGGAGTTTGTGCAACTACGGGGGCAGACATCGGAGTGTACTTATTAAGGACACGTAGGTCTATGGTGAGACGCCACGCATCAGTGTCCTTTTTCTTCACAGGCCATAGAGGGTTGTTGCACCTTGAATTCCCCTCTGTGACCACACCCTTGGTCTCCAATTCCAGGACAGTGTTGACTATCGACTGTGTCGATTCCGGTGGAAAGCGATATTGACGTTGAGGGGGTGGGTCTGGCCCCTGTATGTCCACCTGGACACCAATCAATCTGCCACAGTCGTTTTTACCCTGGGCCCACAGATCAGGATGTTAGTACACAATGGGTTCAAGGTCTATATTATGAGAGACCTCTGGCCATTTGTGTTCGAGCATATCAGCAGAATTCTCCATTGCTGGCAAAGGTGGTCCCAGACACTGGCGTTGTATGACACACACCTTGGATTGTCTGGGTCCCTTCCACACAATGCAGTTTGCCAAATCCAGGATCCATCCATTTTGGGTCATTACATCAGTTCCAATGATGTTGTCAGAACCAGGGTAATACCACATTGGGATCTTGAGGGTTAAGTGTTTGGCAATGTGGACAATCACTTCCTCAATTCTGTGGGCCTTCACCCCCCCTTGTTGGTGATCAAATCCGATCACCACACACTGAGGGCTGTTTGGATGCAAATCATGTTTGATATTTGTAATGGAGATTTCCGCACCAGTATCAAGCATAATTTGTGTGTCCTGATCTTTAATTCTGGCTTTTATGTGGGGCCTCCCTGAAGAATCCAGTATGACAGGACATACTGGAGCCAGCTCTTTAGGGATCCCTAATTGTCAATCGATGTTGACAAGATTTCCAGTAGGTACCTGAGAGGTACATACTCCAATTTGGAGATCCTCAACCATAGTTCTAGTTGTGGAATCAGTAGATTCCACAACCCCTGTACTATCAACTGGGGCATTTACAGTGGCAACACATTTTGGTGTCTGCTCTTGTAAATATCCCCGAGACCCATCAGCCTGTTCCCCCACTGTTCTGGCATAATTAGGTTTCATCTTGAAACCATTATTATTGCCAGATTTTTCAGGGCTGTTTCGGCTCCGTACCCACTGAGGACAATTTTTCTTCATGTGCCCAAATTGCAAACATAGAAAGCATTGAATGCTCCCTGTCCTCTCAAATGGTGGGGCCGAGGGGCGAACAGCTGACTTCTTTCTAGCATGGCGCACACGTTCATCTTGTGATCTAACGTGTACAGGCACATGCTCCCTAACCTTAACCGACCTTTTATTGTGCAGTAGATCTTGTCTACACTGCTCAATAATCATGGCCGCATCAGTGAGCGATGGTTCCCTCGCTGCACTCAACCTAATTGCAGTATCAAGGTATGGGAATTTTTCCACAAACATGCGGATCATGCCTTGTGGAATACCGATACCTTGATCCTTAGTGACCTTCCTGTACATAGCTTCAAACCGACTACACAGCGATAAAGGTTCATCGTGTATAGTTGGTCTGAATTTCATCAGGATTTCTGGAGTGACGTCCCCGTGGCCCGTTGCCAGTGTCATTAGTAAGGAAAGGCGTTCTTCCTTATCATGAAACTGTCCATTACTGGGTTCTGTGCTCCCCATTGCCTCATACCTCTGATTGAAGTGTGTAGGCAACCACAACTTGAATAGCTCCATTCGAAGTTCTGGAGCCACAGAATATTTATTGCAGTGACCTTCAAAGATATCACATGCAGTAAACGCATCTAGACTGGGATCATATTTTGGGATCTCCTTGCAGATCCGTAACAGAAATTTTATCCTTTCCATACTGTTACGGTTAGGATAAAATTAATCTGACCTTACTGAACGATTTGGCGTATTGGAAGTGGTGTGATCCCTTTCCCACCTCCTCCATATCCCAACTCTCGTCCTGACCCTGGAAGCGGTCGCTACGTGTATACTCCCTTGGTGTTTGAGTGAAATGTAGCGACCGTTCCACCTGTCCCCTGGACTCTATAGCTCCGGATCTCTGATCCATGGGAGACGTGGACCATGTTGCCGTGATCTCCCCGTCCTGTGCAGTACCCGAAACACAAACCTGTTTCGTGGGCAAAGGCACCATGCTATTTGTACCAGGCCGTGACAGATTAGAGATGACCTGTTGCAAATTCACAATCGTTTGCGACTTTGCAGCCAGATCCTCTCTAAGTGTGCTCACTAGTGCATCCATGGATGCAACTCTACTCTTGAACTGATTTATCTCAGTATACAGACTGAGGAGCTCTCTATCCATGTCAGAATAATAGGTTTCTTTCTCTGATATCCTAGATTCTAACACACAGATTTCCCGGCCCCTGTCGGCTGTACACTGGGCCCTTTCTTCTAGCTCAGTTTCTAGAGTGTGTATACGTTTAATGCTCTCCACACAACAATGGCAGTGTAGGTTATCCGATGTGGAAACTTTGTCTGCCTTTCTTGTGGTAGCAAGTGTTTCCACATGCTCCGGCCTGCAAATGCTGTCCTCAAAAGTATACACTAATTTTGCCAGCATTTGGAGGCGTTTCTTAGTTTTGTGGAAAACACTTTTACTAATACAAACTCTATCATGTGCGTATGCCTGGTCCAGTAAAGTTGACCAGAGCATCTCTGTGGACTTTTATGCGGTGGGCAGTATTGGGTTAAATGTGCTATTTCTACACAGGTGTTTAAGGGTGGAGAAGTTCATACTCACCTGTTCAGAGGCCATGTTGCTTGGTGTCGTCTGTTCCTTCGTCCCTCTTGTGCTGCTTGGAAAAAGGTCCTTTACTCCGGAACGCCTTCTTTCCCGACCAGCTGGACTCCTCAGATGAACCAAACGTTGATGGTGTTTGAACGAAGTGACGTGATGATCTCCCTCGCCGATAGACGTGTGAATCGTGTAAAGGAATCAGAAAAATCGTAAAAATCAGAAAAAGGTTCTCTGATGAGGACTGTGTCCTGTGTCTTACTAAGACTGAAAACTGTGTCACCCGCCTGAGCTATCAGGGCACTGAATGTACAGAATAACGGATCACTTCACCGTGCCTCCTGTTATCTGTGTCCACGTTCCTCTGGCCTGATCCGCTCCAGATGATGACCACAGGTTTTCAGTACAAAAGACACTAGAACAACCTCAAACAGTGGGCCTAGGCTCGCCAATTTGTTATAGGTCTGGTTCTGTTTATCGGTTATTATTGTCGGTTATGACTACAATCACCGATATCCAGAATCTTCCCTTCCTTACCACTTTCTGTTCCTATGCTGATTAACTATATATATATGTTGTGGGGCAGCGCCTGGATCGCAAGTCAGTTAACACGTGGAGCCCGGTAGTGGTTCAAACAGGACCCGGTGTTTATTGCTGATACACACAGCGGTGGCACAGTCTGCCGGAATCCGGGTCGCAGCCAGGTACACAAGACACAGTTCATATAACGTACCCGGGTCCTTCGGGCCAAAGGCCTCCGTTATGGGTCACCCCGAGTTCCTCCAGCCCTCCTGGGCTAGGCCGTGTTAGTCTAGCACACGGCCTCCTGGAACTCTAGACCTCTCCTTTCTGTATATCTGCTGCTGCTGCAGCCAAAGCACAAATCTGTGTACAGGGAACCCCGCCCTGCCTCCTGACCAGGCTTTTAACTCCGTGTCTACTTCCGGGACCTTGCAAGACCCGGAGCGGAGGGAGCGGACCGTCCCTTTCTCTCACACCCTATACCGGGCTCAATACGTGACAGTGCGCATTCTGGGGGAGACATAGCGCCCCTCGCATATGATCCCCCGCACTGTCTCACACACCCCCCCCCTCGGTTCAAACTTGTGGGGTTGAACCCCAGCCATCAAACAGGGTGCCCGGGACAGGGCATCCGCATTACCCTGCAGCTTGCCAGCCCGATGCTCCACCGTAAAACGGAAGTTTTGGAGGGACAGGAACCACCGGGTGACCCGAGCGTTCCGTTCCTTGGCATTTCGCATCCAGACCAAAGGAGCGTGATCCGTAACTAACCGGAACTGTCGCCCGAGCAAATAATAACGTAGGGACTCCAAGGCCCATTTAACGGCCAAGCACTCCTTCTCCACTACGCTATAATTCTTTTCCGTCGGGGACAATTTCCGGCTCAAGTAAGTGACCGGATGCTCGATTCCGTCCACTTCTTGCGACAGCACAGCCCCCAGCCCCACCTCCGAGGCGTCTGTTTGTACAACGAAGGCCTTTGTGAAGTCAGGACTGATGAGGTCGGACAGGGCCGCCGTTCGCCCAGCAAAATTGGGTATGAAGCGTCGGTATTACCCAACAATGCCGAGGAACGCCCTCACCTGTTTGGTAGACACCGGTCGGGGCCAATTTTGAATGGCCTCGATTTTGTTTATTTGGGGTTTGATAACCCCTCGCCCAATCACATACCCCAGGTACCGGGCCTCCTCGAGCCCCATGGCACATTTTTTTGGATTCGCCGTCAGGCCTGCGGCCCTGAGCGAATCCACCACGGCCTGAACCTGGGATAAGTGGGTGTGCCAATCCGGACTAAAGATGATGATGTCATCTAGGTAGGCGGACGCGTACTTCCGATGAGGTGCTAACACTATGTCCATGAGCCGCTGAAATGTGGCCGGGGCTCCATGCAACCCAAAAGGCAACACGACGTAGTGATAGAGACCTTCCGGAGTAACAAAGGCGGTTTTTTCCCTGGCCGACTCTGTTAGCGGCACCTGCCAGTATCCTTTTGTCAGATCGAGCGTTGTGAAGTACTGGGCTTGCCCCAGTCTTTCAATCAACTCGTCCACCCGGGGCATGGGATATAAATCAAACTTAGACACTTCGTTCAGCTTCCGGAAATCGTTGCAGAACCGCAACGATCCGTCCGGCTTTGGAATGAGCACAATGGGACTAGCCCACTCACTCCGGGATTCTTCTATCACGCCTAACTTAAGCATGTGTTTAACTTCGGCCGTGATGGCTTGTCGTCTGGCCTCGGGTACCCGGTACGGTTTCACTCGCACTTTAACCCGGGGCTCAGTGACAATGTCATGTTGAATGACCGAAGTGCGCCCGGGCAGGTCAGAGAACACATCGGGATTCTGCTGTACCAACTTTCGAGCCTCCCGTCGTTGGGCCTTAGTGAGGGTGTCACTTATTTTTACCCCTTCGGTATCCCTGGTGGCCGAAGGGGAAGGGTCACCGGGTGCATCGGACGCTTCCATAAGCAGGCACTCTCGGTCTTTCCATGCTTTAAGCAAATTTACGTGGTATAGCTGCACGGGTTTCCTTTTCCCGGGCTGGTATACCTTGTAATTGACCTCCCCTACTTTTTCCCGGATTTCATAGGGCCCTTGCCATTTGGCCAATAATTTGCTTTCCGTTGTGGGCACTAAGACCAATACCCGGTCCCCCACCTCAAAGGTCCTAACGGTGGCCCGTGTATTATACCTGCGGCTTTGCGCTCCTTGGGCATCCATTAGGTGCTCTTTTACAATAGGCCGGACCGCCGTGATCCGGTCCTGCATTTTCGCCACGTGGTCAATCACACTCCTATAGGGTGTGGGTTCCTGTTCCCACGTCTCTTTGGCAACATCCAAGAGCCCTCTAGGATGTCGACCGTACAACAGCTCAAAGGGGGAAAACCCCGTAGACGACTGCGGTACCTCCCGAATGGCGAACATTAGATAGGGCAATAACATGTCCCAATCCTTTCCGTCCTTTGCTACCACTTTTTTTAGCATGGACTTCAGGGTTTTATTAAACCGCTCCACTAATCCGTCGGTCTGGGGATGATACACCGAGGTGCGTAGCTGTTTTATGTTGAGCAGTTTACACAGTTCCCGGGTCACTTTGGACATAAAAGGAGTCCCCTGATCTGTGAGGATTTCCTTAGGTAGTCCTAGGCGACAGAACATAGCAAACAGCTCCCGGGCAATCATCTTCGCCGAGGTGCGGCGTAACGGAATCGCCTCCGGGTACCGGGTGGCGTAGTCGACAACCACAAGTATATGTTGGTGGCCTCGGGCTGACTTCACTATAGGCCCCACCAAATCCATTGCGATCCGTTCAAAAGGTTCCTCTATAACGGGTAGAGGTACCAATGGACTACGGAAAGTGGCAATGGGTGTGGTCAGCTGACATTCCGGGCAGGAGTCGCAGTACCTCTGGACGTCCGCATACACACCCGGCCAGAAGAACCTCCGCAAGATGCGTTCTTGCGTTTTTTTAGCCCCAAGGTGGCCCCCTAGCAGGTGGGAGTGGGCCATCTCTAGGACTGCCCGGCGGTGTGGCTGCGGCACTACCAGTTGGTCCACGACCTCATCCCTGACTTTGTCCACCCTATAAAGTAACTCCCGGTTAATCACCATGCGTGGAAATACATTCTCAGCCCCTGGCTGCTGAGCTACCCCGTTTACTTCTATTACCCTTTCTCGGGCCCTGGTCAGTGTGGGGTCCTGTAGCTGGGCTGTCCCAAACGCTCCCCGGGATACTTCCAACTCTGGAAGTGGTGGGGTCTCCTCGACCTCTCCTGCCAATACGTCTACCGGGAACCTATCGGGGTGACACTCTAGCCCTATGTTGGCGACCCCTACGGCAGGTGTCCCGGTCTCAGGGTCGTCGGGTTCAGCACCCTGATTCCCGGGCATCAGGGAGGGGTTACTCCTCCTTCCCCATAAGGACCAAAACAATGGTAAGTCTCTTCCCAGCACAGTCCCGTAGGGTAGAGAGTTTACCACTCCAACCACGTGGGTCACCTCTCCACATGAAGTGGATAGAGTCACCTCCGTGGTTGGATACTCGCGTAGGTCCCCGTGTATACACCGGACCCCGATCAATTCCCCAGTGAGTTGCAACCCGGGGATTAAGGACGCCCGAACCAGCGTCACCAAACTGCCAGAGTCCAAGAGAGCTTCCGCTCTGTGTCCATTAATGAGCACTGGGCACAGATGTGGTTCCGTTAGGGGATCCACCACGTCTGCGGTGAACACGGGGCTGGCATACATCGAGAGCCGGCGTGTGAACCCGCAGTCCATGGGTTCCGCCGTTAGTGGGCAATAGGCAGCCACATGTCCTGGTCCTTTGCACCGCCAGCACCACGGGGTAGGGACAGTGCTGGGCCGGAACCTCCTTCTTGGGGAGCCCGGTCTCCTGTCGGCCCCGTCCTGGGGTGTCCTCTCAGCGGGTACGTTTTTAGGAGAGTCCCCTGGGAATGGACGTACCCCTTTAGCCGGCTCCGGAGGCCGGCGTAACTGCCGCAGTGGGGCAGAGTCCCGTATGAACTCCTGGGTGGCTGTATATCGCTCTAGCAAGCTAACCACCTGGTCCAAGGTACCCGGGTCCCCTTGCCCCACCCAACGCTGTATCGCAACCGGCAAAGTCCGTACCAGCCGGTCGACCACCACCCTTTCCACCATCTGTCCCGGAGTCAAGCTCTCAGGCTGGAGCCACCGTTTCACCAACTGCAATAAGTCATACGCCTGGGAGCGAGCCGGCTTGGACTCCACGTAGGACCAGGAATGCACCCGTTGGGCTCGGACATAAGTATTGACCCCCAGTCTAGCAAGGATCTCACCTTTGAGTCTGGCGTAGTCCTGTGCTTCCTCCCAACTGAGGTCCGTGTAGGCCTTTTGGGCATCGCCCATCAGGAATGGCGCCACCACTTCAGCCCACTGAGCGGAAGGGAGGCCTTCTCGTTCTGCGGTGCGCTCGTAGACGGTGAGGAAGGCTTTTACGTCGTCCTCTGGGCTCAGCTTCCGCAGGGCCGATCGGACCCGGTCCCGGGCCTCACGCCGCTCCGGGGGAGGCGCTGTTGGCGGGTCTCGTAAGGCCGCAATTTGCTGCAGGAGCAGTTCATTCGTTTTCTGCTGTTGTAGAAACTGCTCCTGTTGTAGCAACCGCTGCTCCTCCTGCTGTCGCTGGTGCTGCTCCTGCTGTCGCTGCTGCTGCTCCTGCTGTTGTCGTAACTGCTCCTGTTGTAGCAACTGCTGTTGCTCCTGCTGTCGCTGGTGCTGCTCCTGCAGTCGGAGCTGCTGCTCTTCATGTCGCTGCTGCTGTTCCTGCTGCCGCTGCTGGGTAAGTACCAGCTGCCTTAGGATTTCCTCCATATCAGCGGCAGGCCTGAACTGTAGCGTGGCCGGCTTAAGTAGGGACATGCAGGGCCGGGCACCCCGCAAGACTGGCGGCTATTCTGACGGCTGCTCCTCTCACTTTAGGTGCCGCTCATTGGCCTCATGAAACAGTCACTTTCACCGGGCCGGCCTGCTTGCCCGCATTCTCCACCACTTGTGGGGCAGCGCCTGGATCGCAAGTCAGTTAACACGTGGAGCCCGGTAGTGGTTCAAACAGGACCCGGTGTTTATTGCTGATACACACAGCGGTGGCACAGTCTGCCGGAATCCGGGTCGCAGCCAGGTACACAAGACACAGTTCATATAACGTACCCGGGTCCTTCGGGCCAAAGGCCTCCGTTATGGGTCACCCCGAGTTCCTCCAGCCCTCCTGGGCTAGGCCGTGTTAGTCTAGCACACGGCCTCCTGGAACTCTAGACCTCTCCTTTCTGTATATCTGCTGCTGCTGCAGCCAAAGCACAAATCTGTGTACAGGGAACCCCGCCCTGCCTCCTGACCAGGCTTTTAACTCCGTGTCTACTTCCGGGACCTTGCAAGACCCGGAGCGGAGGGAGCGGACCGTCCCTTTCTCTCACACCCTATACCGGGCTCAATACGTGACAGTGCGCATTCTGGGGGAGACATAGCGCCCCTCGCATATGATCCCCCGCACTGTCTCACAATGTATATACCGACTACTTAATGAAAACAAGTCTGTTCTAATAAATGAATATTTATTAAACACACCCAAAAGTCTACAACAATAATATATATATTTCTAGATAGCACGATAACTAATACACAATCAATTACTGTTACAATGATGTAAAACACCCAGAGTTACTAATACCCACGTTACCTAAATATACACACAGGCACACTATATTAATGATCTAACTATCCCTATAGAAGATAGATATCAATTCAAGGGTTGATTATAAGAGAGAGAGAGAGTGATAGAGTTATAGGATGATACTTATGCCAGATGGTGATGTCCTATTTCATTGTGCGTCCAAGTAGAAAGAGAGAGAGAGTCTTGATTTCACCTCCTTTTATAGTAAAGATTTCACATCCCCACCCACATACAACCCACAACTCCGCCCTTCTCAGGTATCTTCTGTGGCAAATATGTCCAATCACCTCCTGTAATATGCAGTAATAATCCCCTGCCTGCGGATGGCGTCCTTGTATCAGGGAAGAATGTCTTGTGTCAAATAAGTTTTAACACTCTTTGGTTCCAGGATGTCATAAAATGGTTTATCAGTCAAACATCACCAGTATTGTCTTAGCAATATACATCTCCATTGGTCGGAGACGGAATGTCTGCCTGAGTAGCAATGGTCAATACTCCAAACCCACAAAGGTTGTATACATATGTAAATGACATTGGATTTAGCAAACAGCTTCTGCATTCAAGTTAGGAGGCTGCAGGGCCAATATCCATTTAGCATGTAGGGCAACCTTTACTCCTAAAACCAAAAAGACATCACACAGAAGAACAATGCTGTACATGGTTGAAATATTCAGCTCTCATTAAATCCAATATGGAGTTCAGTGATTCATAATAATTATGCCATCACTTCCCCCTCAACAAGACTCCAACAGGTTGTCTTCCAGAATGGTCATGTATTTGGCTCCGTCCATCTTCCCATCAATTTTAACCATCTAACCAAACTCCAAACAAGACTTTTTATGGATATCTTTGAGAAATGGCTTTCTTCTTGCCACTCTTCCATAAAGGCTATATTTGTGCAGTGTACAACTGATTGTTGTCCTATGGACAGACTCTCACACTTCAGCTGTAGATCTCTGCAGTTCATCCAGAGTGATCATGGGCCTTTTGGCTGCATCTCTGATCAGTCTTCTCCTTGTTCGAGATTAAATTTTAGCGGGACGGCCGAGTCTTGGTAGATTGGCAGTGGTCTGATACTTGTTCCATTTCAATATGATCGCTTGCACAGTGCTCCTTGAGATGCTTAAAACTTGGGAAATCTTTTTGCATACAAATCCGGCTTTTAACTTCACCACAACAGTATCTCGGACCTGCCTGGTGTGTTCCTTGGCCTTCATGATGCTCTCTGCACTTGAAACAGAACCCTGAGACTATCACAGAGCAGGTGCATTTATACGGAGACTTGATTACACACAAGTGGATTCTATTTATCATTAGCAGTCATTTAGGACAACACCTCACTGAACCTCTGGAGTGAGTTTGCTGTACTGAAAGTAAAGGGGCCGAATAATATTGCACGCCCCACTTTTCAGTTTGACATTTTTTTTAAAAAAGTTTCAAATGTCCATAAAATTTTGTTCCACTTCACGATTGTGTCCCACTTGTTGTTGATTCTTCACATAAAAATTAGAATTTATATCTTTATGTTTGAAGCCTGAAATGTGGCAAAAGTTTGAAAAGTTCAAGGGGGCCAAATACTTTCACAAGGCAATGTATATTTGTGTATCCTACGCCTTGCAGTCAGTGTGTAGGTACATCACTAGACCTGCATGTGTGTCCCAGCTTTTACTCAGAGGTGTTCTGGAATTCTTCCTTCTCCTCAATATGTTTCACACTTTAAATAAAGTTATTCTTGGTATTTCATATGAAAATATCAAAATTATATTAAAATTAATGGTGAATGCTGACATGCCTGCACTTGCCTTGTTGGTAACTTAAAACGCTAGCATTCTGTTACTTCAATTGTAACTTGTATACTCGTAGTACTTTTCAATACCTTTGAACTTTTGATTTTCATTTCGTAATAAGGTTTACTGCATTTGCCGCGTAACGGACGACTTCCGGTCAAGAATGCGGCAAGCTCCCATTCATTCTCTATGGGACGTGCGTCAGATGCTGTTTTTGGTGCGATCTGGCAAATCTGACAGTTGTGGCAGGTCAAAAACCCGCATCTATCCGAATTTTTTGACCTGCCGCAACTGCCGGATTTGACGGATTGCGGCAAAAACTACATTTGCCGCACCTGCCACAAGTCCCATAGAGAATGAATGAGGGCTTGCCCCATTCTTGCCGCAAGTCGTTCGTTACGCAGCAGATGCAGTAAATCTGCCGGATCTGCCACAAATCAGCAAAGACGCTGATGTGAAAGGGGCCTACGTTTATAGCAGCATGTATGTCATAATATGATTAATGTGGAGGGCGGATTCCTACAAAGTCTATCTATCTGTCTGTCTAAGGGCCGCTTTACACAAACACAGATATCTGTAACCAACTTCTGAACAGATTTCTGGTTGCAGTGAAATCATGGACACATTGCTCTATTTGTACACAGCCACAAAATGGAAAAATGTGTCCATGATTTCACTGCAACCTGAGATCTGTTTAGAAGTTGGTCACAGATATCTGTGTGTGTAAAACGGCCTTATCTATCATCTATCCCTTAAATAATATCTTTAAGCCCTAACAAATTTTGTAATTAGCTTTATTATTTAATTCCCTACACTCCTCCCTATCTTGCTATTTTTTTACATGTTTTTTTACTTTACATCTAGTACATACAATATGCTCTCATTTCTCTGCAGCATCTCCAACCCCTCCTAAAGCAGGACATCTTCAGGGTGCAGCACTGTGGTCACTTACAGCAATTGTTACCACTGTCTCCTGATGATATCCTGATTCAGTAGAAGTGATCGAGAAGTGACCACATCTACAGGCGCTGTCACTCACTGCTTCTAACATTATAGTTTCTTTCCCTGAAATGAATCCTAATCAAGGGACATGATAAAAGCTTTGTGAGTGACACCTTTGACCCCCTCTTATGACGATTTATTTGAGAGCGGTGATAGAATCTGATAGATGGTGCTGCTGTCACTCATTCTGCTTATTTCACTTTTCTCAAACGAATCATCATCACAAAGCCGTGGTGGTGTCACTCACACTGCTTCTATCACCACCTCTTGATGACGATTTGTTAAATAAGGAAATTGCAGTGTTAAAGCATGGACTTTGACAATGGTGACAAAAGATGTTGTCACTTCGTTTATCACTTCTGTTGAACCAGAATATCATCAGGAGATGTTAATGAGTTTTACCTAATTTTCTCTCTGCTTTAATATACTCCTCATTGATATTGCATCATCAGAGAAGAAAATTTATGGAATTGTGAAAAAAATGTAAAAAATGTTCAGTACATCTCGATTTATTGAGTATATAGTATAACTATCAAGTGTAGAAATGCTTGCACCTACAGACCTTGTCAAGCTATAAGTGAGGTTAATTATGGTTGTGTAAAGAATATTCTGCGAGGCTATGGTCACAGGATGAGCAACATATCATGTTAAAAACAGCTTGTGGGACACTGGAGAAATGGCCGCACCACATATTCCACTACCAAATTATTGTAGCACTGAGCTGTTAGTGTACCTGGAATCAATACTTAAGAGATCTTACTATCTGCATTATGTTACATGTGCCATAACAGAGGGGTAGAACTGCTGTGATGTTCCCTTTTAAAAGCTACTTAATATTGTTGTCCACATGGAATTGTCAAATTTGAAGAATGGGGCATAATGATCAATTCTGTACTGCAAGTGAAATTAGACATTATACACCAAGCCTAAATCATAAAACAGTGTCTATACAAACCATTAGAGGGTGTTTTCAGGAGATTGGACTACAAGACAGATGTCCAGCTACAGGTCTTCCATAGACCTCTTGGCTCCGCTGTCAATGGGTATCATGGTGTAGAACAAGTTTTAGATGGAGGTATGAAGATCTGCATTATTCAACAATGAGTCCTGGTTTTGCCTGAAAACCACGTGGGCAAGGCCATGAAGATGCCTCCATGAAGGAATGTGAAAGTTTCACACGAGTCATTTTTCAACATGACAACACCAAGCCACATGTTATTTGTGTTATTGTTGGCAGCCTGTATTAGGCAAAAAGTTCTCTCATGGCCAACTGCACCACTGGACTTTTCTTCCATGGAGCACATCCGGGATATCATTAGTTGGTAATTGCTAAAAGACCTAGGCAGGCTTCACGCTGCAGTTTTTTCACTGATCAGTGTCCATCTGGTTTGTGTGCCAAAACCAGGAGAAGAACTTGCAGAGAAAAACTATGATTGAAAGATTGACACCTGTTCTGAGTTTTGGAGACATTCCTGGTTTTGGCACACAAACCTGATCAAACCTGATCAGTGAAAAAACTACAGTGTGAAGCCAGCCCGAGATGATTTCCATGCCCAATTGCATTCAGTTTTGCATAACATTCCTTAGATAACCATTAATAAGCTCATAACATGACAAAGCATGTAAAAGCCAGAGTTTCTGCATATTGTGCTCATACACAATACTGAATAAATCGAGATTTTCTGAAAATGTTTCCATTTTTTCATTATTTGCATATCACTAACATGTCTATCCATTCTGTGATTTCAATCATTTCACCAATGTTCCTTTTTCATGTTGCAATCTCTATGTTGAAAATTGTAATTAAAATATACTTGTAGTCATCCTCATATATAATTTAAAAGCACATATGTGCAAATTAATTGAAGTCATTATTTCAGCAGGTTTGAGGGAAAACAAACTGTATGAGTTTCTTTCTATAATATATTCGCTTTTTATCTCCCCTTATGTAGTTCTGATTATTAAAACATTGATTAATAAAAACAAAAATGTAAGCACTTACTAATAAAAACATATTTAGATTTGACTCTAAGAAGCACACATATATTGGACAAAGCATAAAATTCAACTTGAAAAAAAAATACCTGTTCTTATTTTTGTACCACTTGGAGAAACTTATGTTTTTCAGCCTAATTACCATTATTGACCTTAATTTACATATTGATAACCAGAATAATGCAGTTAATGGTGTATTGACTCAGCCGTCAGGGATACTGTATAATTTGCATTCCTTCATGTGTAACTGTAATCTATACAAAGGCTGACTGCAATGTGTACTGCTTGGTCAGATTATCATGAAGTCAAAATGTTTTGTATTGTATTTTGCAGTTAGTGCCAGTGAATTCTTCAATTGCAAACTAACTTTTATGTATAATATTTCCATTATTTATGAAGTTATATGGGGCTATGTGTAATGTGTACTTCCTTATTGCAAGTATGCCACAGTTTTTGTTATGCAGCTGTCAAAGCAGTTTTGTTTTTTGACCCAAAGACAGATAAAGAGATCACCAGTGAGTTCCAAACTGTGTACTAGGCTTCTGGGTTAGGAGAAATAAGAGTTTGGAGGAAAGAGTTTGCAGCTAAAGGGCCCGTTACACTCTACAATGTGGCAGTGATCCAACCAACGATGTGCTGCCACATCGTGAACTGATCGCTGGTGAGCTGTCACACAGGCAGACTCACCAGCGAGAACACTGGTAACCATGGTAAACAGTGGGTAACTAAGCAGAGCACAGCGCTTAGTTACCCGCTGTTTACCATGGTTACCAGCTCCCAGCACTTGCTGTGCAGTGCTGGGAGCATGTTCATCGTTGGTCTCCCACTGTCACACACGCCGATGCTGGGCACCCAGCGGGAAACCAACGATAGATTTATGGTCCTGTCCATAAATCTATGATCAACGACTTACCGTTGATCGTTGATGTGTGTCACACACAACAATGTCATTTGGACATCGCTGCAACGTCACCAAAATGGTGACGTTGCAACGTTACCATTCACGATATCGTTGTGTGTAACGGGCCCTTTAGTCTGTGCAAAATCTTTATCTGAGTTAGAGTGCAACCTAAGTTAAGGTTCAACTCACCTCCGTCAGTTGTGCGAGTCACAGCTGACTATGAAGGCACCTATGGCTGCAGACCCTGCGTGATGATACCAGCGTTTTGTAGGATAAAAGACTACGGATTAACTATTCGCCTCCAAAGCAAAGGATGTTCCAGAAATTTTTCTTTATGCTTTATTGAAGCCGACGCGTTTTGTGGCAGCCTTGCCACTTCCTCAGGGCTATTCAGATTACACTTACATTTTCATATTGAAAACATTTATTTTGACTCTCCCCTCCCCCTAGAGGTAATTGTTATGATACATTTTCTTCCGCCTTGCCTTGCAGGATGGATACAAGCCCTAAGGCTGGCTTCACACATGTTTTTTTACCATCCTGTTCATCTTTGAAACAAACATAACAGGATAGTTTTTGCCTCCCATATATCCCTATGGTGCCGGATTGGCCCTATTTGGCCATCCGGTTTTGTGAATGCAGTGCAGGATTCGTTTCTATCCTGTTTTTCACCGGTCCCAAAACCGATGCTTGCATCATTTTTGGGCTCCGGTGACAAAACAGGACACAAATGAATCCTGTCTGGTCCAGCACACACAACATGGGGCCTATGGCCAGGGTCACACATACCAATCCGTTTTTTTAAGCCCTTAGAAAACCGGGTCCGGTTTTCTAAGGGTGCCAATAGTGTCCCCTGAGGTCCTGGACATTTAAAAACGCATGGGCTTTTGAAAAACGCACAGACACATGCGTTAACGCATATGTGTTTTTGGACTTTGAAAAAAAAAGTCAAAAATGTTCCCAAAAACAGATGGTATGTGTGACCCTGGCCTTTGGAGCCGGATTCGGGAAACATTACCGCTGATGTGAAAGGGGCCTAACATTTCCCACATGCTTGCTGGAAAGCGATTATGACTTTGAGGAGCTACTTAAAGGTGGCGGTGGAGTTCTTCCACTTCCTTACTGAAGTGCAAATTTGCATATTTCCCACATCTTTACTTTACATCAGCACAATTTTGGGAAAACATTTTTTTGGGGGGTAGGAAGTTATAAGGGTTCAAATTTCATCAACAATTTTAAATTTTTCCAGCAAAATTTACAAAACCATTTTTTCTATTGACCATATCACATTTGAAGTCCCTTTGAGGGGTGTACATGACAGACAACACCCAAAAGTGGCACCATTCCAAAAACTGCACCCCTCAAGCTACTCAAAACTACATTCAAAAGATTATTAACCCTTCAGGTGCTTCACAGGAACTAAAGCAACATGGAAGGAAAAAATGGACATTTTAACTTTTCCAACAAAAATGTTCTTTTAGCCTCAATTCTTTCATTTTCCCATGGGCAACAGGATAAAAGGGATCCTAAAATTTGTTGGGCAATTTCTCCTGAGTACACTGATACCTCATCTGCAGTCATAAACCACTGTTTAGGCGCACGGCAGGGCTCAGAATGGAAGGAGTGCAATTTGACTTTTGGAGCTAATTTTCCATTCAAAAAGTGAAATGGCGCTCCTTCTCTTCTGAGCCCTGTCGTGCACCCAAACAGTGGTTTATGACCACATATGAGGTATCGGTGTACTCAGGAGAAATTCCCCAACAAATTTTAGGGTGAATTTTATCCTGTTGCTCATGTGAAAATGAAAAAATTTAGGCTAAAAGAATTTTTGTTAAAAAAAAAGTACTTCTTCAATTTTACGGATCAATTTGTGAAACTTCTGGGGTTCAAAGGGCTCACCGCCCATTTAGATAAGTTCACTTTGGGGTCTAGTTTCCAAAATGGGGGCACTTGTTGGGGAGTTCCAATGTTTAGGCACACAGGGGCTCTCCAAATGCGACATGGTGTCCGCTAACAATTTGAGCTAATTTTACATTCAAATTGTTAGCGGACACCATGTTGCATTTGGAGAGTCCCTGTGTGCCTAAACATTGGAGCTCCCCCGCAAGTGACTCCATTTTGGAAACTAGACCCCCTAAGGAACTTATCTAGATGCATAGTGAGCACTTTGAACCCCCAGTTGCTTTACAAATTGATCCATAAAAATAAAAAAGTACTTTTTTTCCACAAAATATTTCTTTTTTCATTTTTACGTATTAATTTGTGAAGCACCTGGGGGTTCAAAGTGCTCCAATCAGATCTGGAGGGTGAATCGCTCTGATTGGCAGTTGAAACTGAAACTACCAATCAGCGAATTTAGCCACGGGAGGGGAAAGCCACCAGGACAAAGTACAGGTCCTCATGTTCCCGCTGGACCAGTGACATGTCACTGCCCTGGTCACTGGTGCCGCGGGAACCCGATCCCACCATGACGTCGTGGGACGTCACAAGTTGGGAAGGCACCGACTTCTATGACGTCCCACGACGTCATAGGTAGGGAAGGGCTTAATATAATTTTACCAGTGTATGTAGATACACTGCTTAAGTGATATACACAGCATCGACAGCACTTGTCACAGGCTCGGCTCCCTGCTGCTCTTTCTGTGTCCGGATACCGGACCGGACACGGAAATGGCATCTGGAGTTGCCAATCTGGTGCTGTCCATTCCTGTTCATTGGATCCTGCAAAAAACTGGATTCAACAAACAGGAACAAAAACGTAGTGTGAAACCAGCCTAACACAATCTAAGGACACTATGCAAGAGATAACAAAATGTAGAAACCTTGACTATAAGACTAAGTATAAAAAGAATGTTCTAAGATGATAATAATTTTAACCAAATTACTCAGTGAGAGAAATGTAAAGAAATATTAAGAAATATTAACCCTTCTATATCACATCAAGTAGACTTGAGACTTAATTGGGCCCATGTATGCTTTTTATTGTGCTTTCATCAGCCATGCAATAAGAATTATGTCACAATCACTTTATGTTAAGTCTTTTGGCAGGCATGTAGTGACAACCTCAGATATTTTTCAGTCAAGTTGTTAAGCGCCATAGCTAAGCCTTGATAATGCCCCAGTAGCATCACCACCAATGGCCACTGAGATGGAGGACAGACATCCTATAAATACACTAGTGGTTTACCAGTGAATTATTAATTAAGTGTCCTTAATTGCTGTATGCATTTTATGAGCACTATAAAGGAGGCAAAACTAAGCTAAATGTATTTCCTTTAATACAATCAGGTAGAGCAAGCTTCTGATTTTACTTTAATATTAATTTTATGCTCTCAATAAAAGGTGTCATCCACCATGATGGAATATTGATGAGCTGCAGTAAAGCGTGATCCACTCATTGGATGCAGCTTCCACATGGCACAACATGTCACATCAGCTCGTGGACTGCAGCACTGATACCGCAGTAACGGCACTGCTGCAGGAGGAGACCATACACTTTTTGCTTAATTGAAGCCCTAATTTAATTAAGCTTGGGTTGTCCAGTAGTGGACAATCTTTTAATTGTAATAATATTCAAAGTTGTATTTAAATATTACTTCAGTAGTTGAAAGAGAGTGCTTTTTTGTCCAATAGACCAATTTGCTGTTACAATGCAAAAATATCAAACCACTTTCTGTACGTGCATTTCTTATTCTGTTTGGTGTATAAGAGGAGTCACTACTCTGAATGATTTCTCTCCAGTGTGGACCTAGTATGGTGAGATCACATATCAAAAATCCAGTATGTCAAAGGCAATAAGGAGAAAGATGGAGTTTACAAATACTCTTCGTGACCCTGTATGACGAGACAGATCCTTACCCTGTTGAATGCTGAACTGGCGAGCTATTCGAGCTGCAGTGATGAAACTATTAACACCTGGATATACTCTGCATTATTCTGTCCTCTCTTGAATTTGTCTTTCAAGTGTGACCAACCTTCTTGGGGGACTTGAAATGGTTTGTGATGTTGTAAAGATGCAATATTCTAGAAATCACAGACCTGGAAAAAACAACTTCAGTTGCTATGGGTGATAGGGTGACCCCCTTTGGCCTTCATCTGGACAATCTGCTGCCTGTGGGTTTCAGTCACTTTGGAACAACACACCATTTTTGCAAAGTGAGTTCAAACTGGGATGTTAGGCTGCCGGATAAATAGAGTTTGTAAAATGGAAATTAGCACCAGGTGCCAGCGTAACACCAATAGCTCGCAGGTATCTGAAAGTATTCTCTAATTTTGCTCTGTGTTCCTTTTTATTTATCTCATTTACATTTTTATTCTGCGCTTAAAGAATATATTCAATTTATGAAATAAGCTTAAAATACTAGTATTTTACTTATGTTAGGATATTATCACATAAGACAATACAATGACCTTAAAGGGAACCAACCACCCCAAATGACCCCCTGGACTGTTAATATGTGTCCCTACACCCAGCACACACATTTGGGGCAATCGTTTTTGCTAAAAAAACTGTTTAGTAGAAGCTAAGATATATGTTTATAAAGTTTAATAAATGGAGACGGATGGGTGTTACCTAGCTTTGTCCTCGTGCAGTGTTCGTGCCTGTGATCCTCCTCTCCCCCCTCCCCTCTCACTTTCTAAGAGCCTGGCCGCGTCATGAAAGGGGCGGGGCTAAATCGCGCCATGAAAGGGGGTGGGGCTCGCCGCGATTTAGCCCCGCCCCTTTCATGACGCGGCCAGGCTCTTAGAAAGTGAGAGGGGAGGGGGGAGAGGAGGATCACAGGCACGAACACTGCACGTGGACAAAGCTAGGTAACACCCAATCGTCAGAAGTTATTAAACTTTATAAACATGTATCTTAGCTTCTACTAAACAGTTTTTTTAGCAAAAACGATTGCCCCAAATGTGTGTGCTGGGTGTAGGGACACATATTAACAGTCCGGGATGGTCATTTGGGGTGGTTGGTTCCCTTTAACATTAAGGGTATTGTGTGTTGTTCTCTAATTTTGATTGCCAGTGTACAGTATGATGAATATGCAAAATAAATGGGATATCTTTACAGCATAACTTTTAATCTGTATTATAATCAATAGATTGCATAAGTGCTCCCTATCTATGATCTATCTCAGAGACCAATATGAACCCACAATTGTGGGATTGCAGCAAGAAGATAAAGTTATAACAAGCCATATGCTATTGCACAATATTAAGCTGATCCACAAGTATATAGGGTTCTAAACTGAGTGCACACAAACCCTCACTACACACAAATAAAATATTCTTAAAACATATACTCAGTCAGACACCCTTTCTGAGGTGTCACTGTATATGTTCCTTAGTAGTAGATATAGTAGATATAAATTCATATGGATTTCTCCTCTATTATCTGCTTATATTAGGTTTAATCACCCTTCAGGACTAACATAGGTGAAATACATACGTTTTGCACAAATATACTCATATAATTATACCAGGTGTGCCTTTACAAGATCTACTTCAGATTACAACATATCTTTTTAGGGCCTAACAGCTCAAAATAACCAAAGATACATCCACACTATGTTCACTTTACACACATCCAATTAGTCTCTTACCTGTGCACCAGGGCTATGATCAAAGGAGTTACTGCATATCACAGATGGATGGATGAGAATTCAAGATGTGGTGATGAATCTGCAGGTTGTGGGTGTCTTTTCTCCTGCAATTAAGATGCAGGTGCCTGCTCCATGTGCGGCACCATGCATGGGACGCTTCGGCTGATAGGTGTTTCCAGTCAGCAGGTGCGGCACTGGAGGTGTGGCTTAGCAGTGACATCACTTGGGGGCGGAGGACATTGTTTATCACTATCGCAAAGGTTCATTTATAAAATCACAAGAAGAACCCACCCCCAACATATAGCACAAAACAGTACATACAATGATCCCACTAGTTCAAGAGGAAGCGGTAGGTCCTTATGGGTTTACAATATGAGCAGAAAAAATAGTTTTGCAGATGGTGGTCATCCAAGGGTAAGCCTGGACACACTGCGTCTTGAGGTCAATTACCCTGAAGACCCCTTATGTTATCTATATGTTATCGTGTTGATGTAGGTATCTTTTCTGCACCCAAGTCGCTAGGTCTGTGCACGACCCCACCGTCGGAGGTCCTAATGAACAAGTGAAAAAGATGAAGGCAATGTTTACACCAGCAATATGGTTTTATAACCCCACCTGACGTGTTTCGCCTTTTGTACTTCTTAAAAGGCTCATCAGGGGCATTCTGGTTAGAGACATAATGTATGCATCATCTGATGCATGGGTACCAAGAAAAATACAACCTGCGAGTGGCAAGCCTGGATCCAAGATAAACCACGCAGACCAGGATATACGGAGTTTAGAAGGGGTGTGGTATTCACATCTATTAGAGCAGGGGCGGGGAACAATTTTTCTGCCGAGGGCCATTTGGAAATTTCTACAATCCTTCGGGGGCTGCAGAAAATTATCAACTTAAAAATTAGCCGCTGTATTTGGTTTTACAATCAACTCACCCCTACTGTGGTGGCTGGAGCTGCTTCTCTTTGGCGTGGGTGATATTGGTCATGTTGCTTCTCAACTGCTTTTCCAGGTTTGCTAGAGCCCTAGACATCACAGAGGCTGGGAGCATATACCTCACTGGGGAGGCTGAGGCTGGGGCATAGCGATCACTGGAGAGCTGGATTTTAAGGGCAGACAATCGGCAAAACGCATCTGCCAGCCTAAGCACTGCGGTCAACAGGAATCTGCCCAGGGGCCGCAAAAAAGTAATCAAGGGCCGCATTCGGCCCTGGGGCATGTGGTTCCCCATGCTTGTATTAGAGAGTTCTGCCAGATATTCCTTTGGATGGTTGTATTATTACAATCCAATCTCCATCATGACGGTGCCCTCATTGGTGACCTAATCTGTCCTCACTCTCCTCGAGATGTCACCACAGAATCCCCTTACTTCCCTTGGACCTTGAAGACCAGCGAGAAAAGAGACAACTCTCCAGATGTCAGTTAACGCTTGTTGGTCCAGGCTCAGAATCCCAGCTACTGTATGTGCAATCTAAATAATGTGGCTATAAAGAATCCCCTTCAAAAGAGAATTGCCTTTGTGTAGCGGTATGCTATATCTGTAGTGTTGTCGATTGTGCCCAGTCCAGTTCCTCCTGGTCCCTTTTGTCAAGTTCTCTGTTATCCTGGCAGGTAAAGTCAGTCTTGCATCATCTAGGCTACTTTTCCCCAGTGGGGGGCTGTTTAGAGACAGGTAATAGCCAGTCAGCACATCTAAGGAGCGGAGTTATAAAACCATATTGCTGGTGTAAACATTGCCTTCATCTTTTTCACTTGTTCATTAGGACCTCCAACGGTGGGGTCTGGCACAGACCTAGCGACTTAGGTTCAGAAAAGATACCTACATCAACACGATAACCTATTGATAACATATGGGGTCTTCTCCTGGGTAATTGACCCAGAGTCACAGTGTGTCTGGGCCTACCCTTGGATGACCAAGATCAACAGAACTATTTTTTTCTGCTTATATTGTAAACCCATTAGGGCCTACCGCTTTCTCTTGAAAACTAGTGGAATCATTGCTTGTACTGTTTTGTGCTATATGTTGGGGGGTGGGTTCTTCTTGTGATTGTTAATCACTATTCACTACTTATCACATATCCGCACTGGACATTTAATTGTAACATTAAACATATCAATTCAATAAAGAAATATCTCCTGTTGTGTTATATTGGATTGAAGTTGGATAACTTATCATTATCAACCAACAATTTTTTGTGAACTCATGACACTGTAGGCTCCTACTTTCTTGATGCTTTTATTAGGTGTATTTGTCCAGCTTTTATGATAGGTAAGGTTGAAAGTTATGTTTTAAAGATATCCCATTTATTTTACTTGTTCATCACATTTTTAAAAAGTCACAATTAGTGAAACAGCTGCAAATGTCTGAAAAACAAAAACCAGACCCACAGTGGCAAGCATATAACAAAACAACCCAAAGGCTAATATATACAGTAGACTTTAAAAAGGCACAAATTAAAAGAGGAATTTGGTCAAATAAAAAATAGCCTTAAACACCATAACCTAGCAGGCAAGGTGCAAATGCAATAATGAATCTGGTATAATATGCCTTAATATGCATTTCCAGTGAATTCTGTCTAGAGATGAGTGAATTGCTTCGCACAACCCCAATTCTGGTCATTGCTCTCTGGCCATGGACAAGAGCTGCGCAAATTTCCTTGCCTTCCAGGATCCTGGGCTTATCTTATGATTTGCTGGGCTGGTACATCGTCATCTGTCTGTTGCACATTGTTCAGATTATGCCACAGGATTGCAATGAATCGAACTGTCACAGACTTGTAGATGTTTGACACACGGCTCAACACAGAGGCTGCCACGGGATGGATAGGGAGAAGAAGACCCTAATAATAGGGTGCTGGGGATTGGACACCTCCTGACACTAACCTTTGACTGGCCACTGAGCTCCCCTATCGTTCCTAAGTGGATCCCCCCTTGGCAGCAGTCACATGCCTAGTCCCTAGCTGTCACCTCCACTCATTCTGGCTAGTGCTAAGGCCGGTGAGTAGACTAGACTTAACCATTGTAATAATAGAACGCACTGAAAGGAAGACAGACTGGGGGAACATAGCCTAAAAAAGGATAAAACTCAAACTTGAAGGTTACAGCCAAACGCCAGGACTGCAAACAGCTGGAGCCCAGCAGCTTCAAGACACTTCCTCACTCCACAATGGTCAGCATAGAAATATTCTATTACTGGCATCAGGTGATGGATCATGTGACTATTTAAAGGGAATGGGTTTGGTCAAAAACCAGCATTACCTGACCTATAAACTTCCAGCAGGGAAATTATCATTAACTCTCTCTGAACCAAAAGAAAGCAATTACAGTTAAAATCCAGAGTCTCACAATACAATGTGAGACTCAAATCCAAAACCTGTCACAAGTCTACTAAGGACAAGAGTCCATTGTGACACAAACGCTGCATTAAGCAACCCGGATTAAGCAACCAGGAAAATTGCGCAGCTTCTACCTACAGCCAGAGAACACTGACATTTCCCTCATTATTGCAAACTTCAAAATTTCTTCTAATAATGTAATAATCAGGATTTTAGTGATCTTGGAGAACAACTACTGTTGTATCACATTCACATGTGCAGCCACTTTTACCAATTCTCAGGGTAATTCTCAGGGCAGGCCAATCTTATTTGGTACATCTACAAAGAATTAACAAACAAGCAACCAAGATATAGGAGACTTTGAGTTCAAAGCAATAATTACTTATTAGGAAGGATAGGCATGTTTGTCGTTCATACCATAAACAATTAGTCCTCATAGACACTCCTTTAAGGCTGGTTTCACACTTGCAGACCCCTCCGCAGCATCCTGCGGAGGGGATCCGCAAGCTGAGCGCAGGCACCGCAAGTCCCTATGTTTACTATGGGGACGCAAGTGCCTGCGCTCCGGTGCAGATGGCCATGCGCACCCATTCACTGCAATATGTGGTTTGTTCACATGCGGATGATTGCGCACAAATCACACAGCCTCGTCCGCACCAGGAGCGCGATATGTCGCGTTCAGGGTGTGGATGACAGTGTGTGATTTGTGCGCAGGCATACGCCTGCGTACAAATCATACATTGTAGTGAATGGGTGCGCACAGGGTGCGCACGCCAATCTGCATCAGAGCACAGACACCTGCGTCCCCATGTTAAACATAGGGACTTGCGGTGCCTGCGCTCAGCTTGCGGATCCCCTCCGCAGGATGCTGCGGAGGGGTCTGCAAGTCTGAAACCAGCCTAACAGGAATTGACTCCTCTGTTTCCTGGCATCATTTGATGTCCAAATCGTGACACCACAAAAGGTGAGATTTTTACCATTTCCATTCCATAAAAATACCTGTAAGCAATCTCTGATAAAATGTCACTTTTGCTCAGATATATTAATATTTTCACTTCAAAGATACCTGTTGTACATTGCCAGTCTGGAGATCCATGGGGGCTTTATATTAGCAGCTTACTTACATGAACTAATTGATAAGGTCCCAAGCAGTGATTGTTGGGGAGCTAATCATTTTATGTACAGGCTCCTAAGTGGCTCCGACCAATACTGATTAACCGTAGGTGACACCTAAATGAAATCCCTCCAGGATCTAAAAAAAAAATATGGACACCTGATAATCATAACATCGAGGATGGGGTAAGTACTTACCCTCTGGGCAAAAGCAATACTTTAAACCACATTTTAGAAATGCATCATACTACAATATAAATAATGTGACTTATTATTTATGTAAATGTATTACAGAAGGAGGCTCATCTGAAGGAGTGTCCAAAATGGGCAATCTTTAAACTAGAGTAGAATTACAAACTCGCAGTACCAGAGCTCATCCATATTGTGACAATATGTGATATGTTGTGTTTTATAACCTTCACAGGTCAGTCCCCCTGCATGAGGAGTTCTAGCAAGATGAAGCCAATTGAAGAAGGCGTTGAGGATGATGTGTTTGAGCCATCATATCCACTTGCAACTAAAATCCAAAGGCTGCCATAAGCACAGAAATGACCAAAGTATTTAAGAAGAAAGTTTGCTTGAAGAGTAAATAGCCACATTTCTAAAAAGATCAGTTTGACTCTTTCCTATATTACAATATTAGCTTCACTTATATGCAAGCATTGTTATTTTGTACACAGTTCACTGATTCATTCTAATGTCTGTTGTATTTAAAATCTGTTTATCTCAGTGTTAATAAAATTTATAAAACTGAGAAAAGCACAATTTACTTTTAATTTACACTACATTTGACACCTGCAAGTAGTAAAGGCAGTATTTCCTACCAACAGGTACAGATTACGTGTGTGTTCAAAGAATGTCAATAGAAAACCAACACTGATATACAAGTGCTGAAATACTGGTAATTTTATCTATTTTTAGTGAGTATATCTATTATATAATTGCCGTAGCGACTTCCGTCGGAGCGGCGCTGCTTCCGGTCGCTTGGTTAGCGAGTCCGAGCTGCTTCTCCTGGACTCTCCCCGTGGCCGCGTAGCGGCCACGGCGACTCCCGAAGCAATGCCCGCAAAGCGGGCATTGCGAGTCGTTGCAACCTAGCGAAGCAATGCCCGCGAAGCGGGCATTGCGAGTCGCTACAACGCTAACCAAGCCACCGAAGCCGAAGCCCATACTACTGTAGTGTACACCGCTATAGTATACTACAGTCCCATGCCCATAAGCACCATGGGACTGTAGTATACCATCGCGCTGTACACTACAGCCATCGCGCTGTACACCGTCGCACAACTCCCACTACCCTAAGCCCATACTACTGTAGTGTACACCGCTATAGTATACTACAGTCCCATGCCCATAAGCGCCATGGGACTGTAGTATACCATCGCGCTGTACACTACAGCCATCGCGCTGTACTGGACCCCCCAGCATCAGCCCCTACCCCTAAGCCACTACCCCGACCTCTGCCGCAAGCCCCTACTCCCTGCCGCCCTAACCCACTACCCCGCCGCGGCAGCCCCTACCTCTAAGCCAATACCCCGCAAGCCCCTACCCCCTGCCGACCCCGCCGCTCCCGCCGCTGCAGCCCCTACCCCTAAGCACTACCCCCTGCCGCCCTAACCAGCAGCCCCTACCCCTAAGCCACTACCCCGACCTCTGCCGCAAGCCACTACCCCCTGCCGCCCTAACCCACTACCCCGCCGCCGACCCCGCCGCAGCAGCCCCTACCCCCCCTACCTCTAAGCCAATAACCCCCAAAAGCCCCTACCCCCTGCCGACCCCGCCGCTCCCGCCGCTGCAGCCCCTACCCCTAAGCACTACCCCCTGCCGCCCTAACCAGCAGCCCCTACCCCTAAACCCCGCCGCCGACCCCGCCGCAGCAGCCCCTACCCCCCCTACCTCTAAGCCAATAACCCCCAAAAGCCCCTACCCCCTGCCGACCCCGCCGCTGCAGCCCCTACCCCTAAGCACTACCCCCTGCCGCCCTGCAGCCCCTACCCCTAAGCACTACCCCCTGCCGCCCTAACCAGCAGCCCCTACCCCTAAGCCACTACCCCGACCTCTGCCGCAAGCCACTACCCCGCCGCCGACCCCGCCGCAGCAGCCCCTACCCCCCCTACCTCTAAGCCAATAACCCCCAAAAGCCCCTACCCCCTGCCGACCCCGCCGCTCCCGCCGCTGCAGCCCCTACCCCTAAGCACTACCCCCTGCCGCCCTAACCAGCAGCCCCTACCCCTAAGCCAAGCACTACCCCCTGCCGCCCTAACCAGCAGCCTCTACCCTAAGCCACTAACCCCGACCTCTGCCGCAAGCCACTACCCCCTGCCGCCCTAACCCACTACCCCGCCGCCGCCCCCGCCGCAGCAGCCCCTACCCCTAACCGCCCTAACCCACTACCCCGCCGCCGAAGCCCCTACCCCCTGCCGCCCTAAACCCTAAACCACTACCCCGCCGCCGAAGCCCCTACCCCCTGACGCCCTAATCCACTACCCCGCCGCAGCCAGTACCCTCTGCCGCAAGCCCCTACCCCCTAACCCGCACCTAACCCCCTACCCCCGATTCCGCACCTAAACCCCTACCCCCCCCTGCCCCCTAAGCCCCGCCGCACCTAAGCCCCTATCCCCTAAGCCCCGCCGCCTCCTAAGCTCACACCGCTAACACCTAAAGCCCTACACCCCAAGCCCCCGCCGTCCCCTAACCTAACGCCGCTGTCACCTAACGCCCTACACCCTAAGCCCCCGCCGTCCCCTAACCTAACGTCCCGTCGATCACTTACATGCCTTCAAGTCATCTGATCGTCCGTCCGATCCACAAGTCCTCCGTCCGGCCAGGCGTCCTCTTCCTCCGGCCCCGGGGGTCTTCTCTCTTCTTTCCGCCATCTTCGCCTCTTCGTCCGGCCCCGGGGATCTTCCACCTCCGACGTCCTCTTCCTTCTCATCTCATTAAGATAGAATGGAAGAAAAATCCCCCATTCTACCTCAATGAGATCTCAGGCCCTCTTCTGATTGGTCGCGGTATACTGCCCTCAGCCAATCAGAAGAGCCCCTCAAAACTGAGACGCAGTTCTCATTCAGGTCCGCCTTTTTTTTTACCCATTGACATACATTACCGGTGTGTCGGCGATTTTATGGCCGCCCACCTGGTTCTATTTGTCGGCCCTAAAATCGCGGACACACCGCTAATGCATCTCTATGGGCAGTCAGCCCGATTTCGGATTGAACGCCGACCAATCAGAATTCGAGCTGACTGCCCATAGACATGCATTAGCGGTGTGTCCGCGATTTTAGGGCCGACAAATAGAACCAGGTGGCCGGCCATAAAATCGCCGACACACCGCTAATGTATGTCAATGGGGAAAAAAAAAGGCGGACCTGAATGAGAACTGCGTCTCACTCTGACTTAAAAAAATAAATAAATTAAATAATAAAAATAATAATTTAAAAATAATTAAAAAATAATAAAAAAAGATATAAAAAATATTAAATAATTAAATAAAAATAATAATAAAAAAAAAAAAAAATGCGGACCTGAATGAGAACTGCGTCTCACTCTGACTTAAAAAAATAAATAAATTAAATAATAAAAATAATAATTTAAAAATAATTAAAAAATAATAAAAAAAGATATAAAAAATATTAAATAATTAAATAAAAATAATAATAAAAAAAAAAAAAAAAAATGCGGACCTGAATGAGAACTGTGTCTCACTCTCACTTAAAAAAATAAATAAATTAAATAATAAAAAAATAATTTAAAAATAATTAAAAAATAATAAAAAAATAAATAAAAAATATTAAATAATTAAATAAAAATAATAATAAAAAAAAAAAAAAAAACGGACCTGAATGAGAACTGTGTCTCACTCTCACTTAAAAAAATAAATAAATTAAATAATAAAAAAAATAATTAAAAAATAGTTAAAAAATAATAAAATAAAAAAATAAAAAATAATAAATAATTCCATAAAAATAATAATAAAATAAATAAATATATGCTAATTATATCAGCCCTTCCAGCGGACCTGAATGAGAACTGGGTCTCAGCCTAAATAATAAATTTAATAATAAAAAAAATATTAAAAAAATAATTAAAAAATAATAAAAAAATAAATAAAAAATAATAAATAATTAAATAAAAAATAATAATTAAAAAAAAACATTCTAATAATAATGATATTACTGCTAAGAATAATGCTATTAATGCTAATAATTATGCTATTAATGCTAATAATAATGTTATTAATGCTATTATTAATGCTAATAATGCTATTATTAATGCTATTAATGCTAATAATAATGCTATTAATGCTATTAATAATGTTATTAATGCTATTATTAATGCTAATAATGCTATTATTAATGCTATTAATGCTAATAATAATGCTATTAATGCTATTAATAATGTTATTAATGCTATTATTAATGCTAATAATGCTATTATTAATGCTATTTATGCTAATAATAATGATATTAATGCTATTAATACTGCTATTAATGCTATTAATGCTAATATTTATCTTATTAATGGTATTATTAATGCTATTAATGCTAATAATAATGCTATTAATGCTATTAATGCTAATAATAATGCTATTAATGCTATTAATAATGTTATTAATGCTATTATTAATGCTAATAATGCTATTATTAATGCTATTAATGCTAATAATAAATGCATATTAATGCTATTAATAATGTTATTAATGCTATTATTAATGCTAATAATGCTATTATTAATGCTATTTATGCTAATAATAATGCTATTAATGCTATTAATAACTGCTATTAATGCTATTAATGCTAATATTTTCCTATTAATGGTATTATTAATGCTATTAATGCTAATAATAATGCTATTAATGCTATTAATGCTAATAATAATGCTATTAATGCTATTTAATGTTATTAATGCTATTATTAATGCTAATAATGCTATTATTAATGCTATTAATGCTAATAATAATGCTATTAATGCTATTAATAATGTTATTAATGCTATTATTAATGCTAATAATGCTATTATTAATGCTATTAATGCCAATAATAATGCTATTAATAATGCTATTAATGCTAATATTTTTCCTATTCATGCTATTAATGCTAATAATAATGCTATTAATGCTATTAATAATGCTATTAATGCTATTAATTATGCTATTAATGCTATCAATGCTAATATTTATCCTATTAATGGCATTATTAATGCTATTAATGCTAATAATAATGCTATTAATGCTATTAGTAATGTTATTAATGCTATTATTAATGCTATTAATGCTATTATTAATGCTATTAATGCTAATAATAATGCTATTAATGCTATTAATAATGCTATTAATGCTATTAATGCTAATATTTATCCTATTAATGCTATTAATATTGCTATTAATGCTAATAATAATGCTATTAATGCTATTAATAATGTTATTAATGCTATATTAATGCTAATAATGCTATATAATGCTATAATGCTAATATAATGCTATTAATGCTATTAATAATGTTATTAATGCTATTATTAATGCTAATAATGTTATTATTAATGCTATTAATGCTAATAATAATGCTATTAATGCTATTAATAATGTTATTAATGCTATTATTAATGCTATTAATGCTATTAATAATGCTATTAATGCTATTAATTATGCTATTAATGCTATCAATGCATAATTTTATCCTATTAATGGCATTATTAATGCTTTTAATGCTAATAATAATGCTATTAATGCTATTATTAATGCTATTAATGCTATTAATAATGCTATTAATGCTATTATATGCTATTAATGCTATTAATTATGCTATAATGCTATTAATGCTAATATTTATCCTATAAATGCTATTAATATTGCTATTAATGCTAATAATAATGCTATTAATGCTATTAATAATGTTATTAATGCTATTATTAATGCTAATAATGCTATTATTAATGCTAATAATAATGCTATTAATGCTATTAATAATGTTATTAATCCTATTATTAATGCTAATAATGCTATTATTAATGCTATTAATGCTATTAATAATGTTATTAATGCTATTATTAATGCTAATAATGTTATTATTAATGCTATTAATGCTAATAATAATGCTATTAATGCTATTAATAATGTTATTAATGCTATTATTAATGCTAATAATGCTATTATTAATGCTATTAATGCTAATAATAATGCTATTAATGCTATTAATAATGTTATTAATGCTATTAATAATGTTATTAATGCTATTATTAATTCTAATAATGCTATTAATAATGCTATTAATGCTAATAATAATGCTATTAATGCTATTAATAATGCTATTAATGCTATTAATTATGCTATTAATGCTATCAATGCTAATATTTATCCTATTAATGGCATTATTAATGCTATTAATGCTATTAATAATGCTATTAATGCTATTAATTATGCTATTAATGCTATTAATGCTAATATTTATCCTATTAATGCTATTAATATTGCTATTAATGCTAATAATAATGCTATTAATGCTATTAATAATGTTATTAATGCTATTATTAATGCTAATAATGCTATTATTAATGCTATTAATGCTATTAATAATGCTATTAATGCTATTAATAATGTTATTAATCCTATTATTAATGCTAATAATGCTATTATTAATGCTATTAATGCTAATAATAATAATATTAATGCTATTAATAATGTTATTAATGCTATTATTAATGCTAATAATGTTATTATTAATGCTATTAATGCTAATAATAATGCTATTAATGCTATTAATAATGTTATTAATGCTATTATTAATGCTAATAATGCTATTAATAATGCTATTAATGCTAATAATAATGCTATTAATGCTATTAATACTGTTATTAATGCTCATAATACTGCTAATAATGCTATTAATACTGCTATTACTGCTAATAATAATGCTATGGCTTATATTATTGCTATTGATGATGCGATTATTATTTAAAAATGTTTAAAAAAACAATAAACATATTTTAGATACCCGATGCATTTGCATCAGGCTAACAGCTATAACTACTATAATCAAATTAATGCACGTTCTAGATTCCCATGCATTTGCATCGGGCTCACAGCTAGTACATTTCATATCAACATTATCTGATACTTTCTCAAACTAATATGTTAGTAAAGAATAGGTCAAAACATTTCAAGAGCCTTATATTAGGTCCCAAAGACATCATTTACATATTTTTTATACCATTATTATATTCTGTTTTGTAAATAATATAATCACCTTTTAGGAACATTACACTAGTTTAAAGGGGTTTCCCATTAATATGTAGCTAATAGACTTACAAAGGTTACAAAGGTTTTCTTAGTAATGCCAGTGATTTTTTACAGACTGTAGTGGTAAACTTGTGACCACAGTGCACTTTGCTTCTGCTGCCAATCACTGGGCTCAGCGAGTCTGATGATGGACACAGTATGAGCCACTGAGCCCATTGACATTTTGCAGATCTCAATTGTGTTGTAGCCATGAAGTCACTACTGCAGCCTGTGAATAATCAATTGGAGAAGCAATGATCAAAAGCCTGTGAGAAAACTTCAGTTTGTAATTTTTAACCATTGGAAGCCTAAAGCTACGGAAACCTCTGAAAATTTAGACACTCCATAATTATGTTTGCATATGCAATACAATTAGAGTTTTGCTGTTTCATTTTTTTCCTTCCCACCTCAGTTTGTTTGTTAAATTTAATCCCTTTCATTATCGGATCATGTACTGTATATAAATTGATGTAAAGAAAACATTTTACAGCACGCTGGTTACAACAATATTATTATTGTGTTTTATTAGAGATTTGCATGCTTTTCAGTTTGGGATTACTTGTCTGTGCACAATTGGAAGGGGAGAAAGGGTTGTAAGGCTGCCTTCAGACTTGCAGATGCATCTGCAGCGTTTTGCATATGCATCTGCAAGCATCTGCATGCAGACCGCGGTCCCTATGTTTATAATGGAGCGCACGGCGGTCTGCAGATGCTTGCGGACTGCCGTGCGCTCTCATTGCCCGCCATTAGTTATCTGTGCGCAGGCAAGCATCTGCAGATCGCCGTGCGCTCCATTATAAACATAGGGGCCGCGGTCTGCATGCAGATGCTTGCAGATGCATCTGCAAAACGCTGCAGATGCATCTGCAAAACGCTGCAGATGCATCTGCAAGTCTGAAGCCAGCCTAACAATTTGTCATCATAGTTGGCCTCCATGTCTTCTAATATAATCTTGCATGTGGTGGGATTCATTGTCCTGCATCTGGTGTGGAGTTGTACATCTTTGTTCTTGTCTGCATGGGGCTTCTTTAATACACAATCCTTCAGACAGGGCTGAAATTCTGAAACAATGAACCAAATGTTTTAGTTACTTAGTTGGTGCTGAGACGTGTAGGGGAGAGGATCTGTTGCTGCAGCCAAGTCCTGTGTGACTATGAATGGACTATAGAGACTGAAGCTGGATATTCGTGCTACTGTTCTGGTATCCATCGTCTGGATTTGAGGATCTATCCTAAGGACTCGTGTTGGTGGCTGGCCGCGGTTTTTTTCGCTGCCGCACCTGCCGCAAGTGCAAAACCGCACTTGCCGCACCTGCCGCAAGTACGCCTATACTTTGCATGGCGTTTACTGCAACCGCGCCGCAAGTGCAGCTGGTATGCGGTAATTGCGGCAGATGCGGTTTTTTCACCGCATCTGCCGCAAATTTCAAAAAACGCTGATGTGAAAGTGCCCTAAGACTGTGTACAGAAGAAATAAAAATTGTTGCATCGTTACTTGCCTAGGTGATTAATACAATCCACAACCTCAGATACTCACATATACTTTAGTTGTTTCATTAAGACAAATATGATTATAATTTCCTCTTACCCATTTTTAAGATGATTACTTTATAATCACAGTCAATCAGTGAGCCTTTCTTTTAATTGTAACTAGTATCTTCCGGCTGCATATATCTGAAAATGGTAAATATTTAGACAAAAGAAACAAGATAAAGTACTAATTAACATAATATTTCATTAGAATATATTAAAGTCCACAGAATAGTATCCACGCCAAAGGTGTCACAAAAATTTTGGGACATGGACAATAACCAATAAGTTTGTCAATACTCAATTTTAAAATAACATGTTAAAAAAGCAGCAGAAGTGGACAATAAAAAATTAATAAATGTAAAGTTATATTTGCCTATACATCGTAGTAGAATAAAATAGTAGTAGAATAAATGTTTTATATAAAGCTGAATGTGTGTATGTATGTGTGTATGTATATCCGGAATTGGCATCTACACCGTCGCAACTACAGTCACAAATTTTGCACAGTCACACATCTGGACCCCAAGAGCGTCATAGGCTATGTTGTGAGGCGAAATTTTAACCCTGCGCGTTCCAGTTCACCAAACAATTTTGTCCCTATCTACATAATGGGGAAAAAATAAAAGGAAATGTGAGGGAGGAAATCGACAGCTGCCAGCTACAGCCACAAAATTTTGCACAGTCACACGTCTGGACCCCGGGAGCGTCATAGGTTATGTTGTGAGGTGAAATTTTAACCCTGCGCGTTCCAATTCACCAATCAATTTTGGCCCTATCTACATAATGGGGAAAAAGTGACAGTTACCAGTTGACAGTTCTGAATAAGAGGGGCTTAATGACAGCGCCAAAGACTAACAGCATATACCAGCATATAGTCACTAAGGTGGGGCCCCAACATGAGATATTCACCACGCACGGGGACATGTATACACACCACACGCACACAAAGAGTAACAGCAAGTGTATAGTCGCTAAGGTGCAGCCCCAACATTGAATACTCACCACGCACCCGAACACACACACACCACAAAGAGACACACACCCTACGGGGACACACACACACCCTATAGCGACACATGCACTCACCCCACAGGGAACCACACACACACCACAAAGAGACACACACACCACACAGACACCCCCCCACAAGGACACACACACATACGGGTCATTCCATGTCAAGTGAACCAATGATTATTACCTCTATATTTTTAATTCTTTTGAGATTTTGTTATTTGATAATAGCATGTCAGACAATGCAAAATGTGAAGAGAAACATTTTTTAAAAAATTTATTTTTTTTAAAATGATTTTCAAAGTTCGGAAAAAGTGTGAATTTCGCTGTTGCCTGCCTTTACGTTTCTCCTCATAACTCAGGCTAGGAATAAGATAGAGAAACAAAATAAACACTATTCTACTCAGAACTATACAGGCTTTCACCAGATATGTCACAAGAGGATCTTTCTTAATATTTTACCCATGTGATCGCAAGCGCAAAACTTTAAAACGCATTTCCAAAAAACCGGCGCGCTTTAAATATTTCAAAAACTGCCCATGTGTCTGCTTTGCTCTTAGCCACATCTGTACTAAATTTCAAGTTGGGATCGCGATGGGATCATATTTTAAAATATTTTACTAGTAATAGCGTCAATGGGTCATTCCATATCAAGTGATCTAAATATGAATATTTTTTTTTTACCTGACGTCTTTAGATTTTTTTAATTTTTTTTCCTTTATGAAGTACTACTTTAGTTAATTACAAATTAAAAGTTTAGAATTTTTTTCTTCATCAGTTAATTTTTTACAGATTTTTAAAGTTTAAAAAAAGGGTGAATTTTGGCCTGGTATGGCTTTACATTTTTTTATCTCGGGCTAGAAATAAGATAGAGAAACAAAATAAACACCATTCTACTCAGAACTGTCCAGGCTTTCACCAGATATGTCACAAGAGTATATTTGTTAATTTTAATTTTTTACCCATGCGAACGCAAACGCAACATTTTGAAACGCATTTCCGAAAAAAACGTTTTAATAAAAATTTTCTAAAACTGCCCATGTGTCTGCTATGCTCTTAGCCACATCTGTACCAAATTTCAAGTTGGGATCTTGATGGGATCATATTTTAAAATATTTAACTATTATAGTGTCAATTCAAAAATCTTGAATTCAGATCTGTTCAACCTGTGGTGTAAAAGCGTGGGGTCTATATTTATCAAATCCATTATTTTTAGATGTGATGTACTATTGACACTGTTATTAAAAGTGCAGAAGATTTTCTAGAATGTTTTTGTGAACAGCTGATAGTCCTTAAGAAACATTCATTTATAGCTCGCCAACAGTCTGACTACTACAATCACCTCAAAGAAAGCATCAAACAGAATGAGGCAGTTATAAGCTTAGACTTTTCAGAGAACTATTCCTTTGTTGCTCAGGATGAAGCACAGTCATTTCACTGGAACAATGAACAAGCAACTGTGCACCCTTTTGCAATCTATTACAATGAGAATGGAGAAATAGAGTACAAAAGTGTAGTTATGATATCTGAGTGCTTACTTCATGATTCAATTGCTGTTCATTTGTACCAAAAAAAATTGATTTCAGTGATAAAAACAGATATCCTACCAAGTTTGAGCAAGGTCTACTACTTCTCGGATGGCTCTTCTGCACAGTATAAAAACAGGAAAAATTTTATAAATGTATGCCATCACAAGAAAGATTTTGGAGTGGAAGCTGAATGGCACTTTTTTGCCACTGCTCATGGCAAAGGTGTATGCGATGGTTTAGGAGGCACCGTGAAACGCCTTGCAGCTCGTGCTAGCCTCCAGAGGCCATATGCAGACCAAATCTTAACACCCATGCAACTTTTCAAATAGAGTGAGAAAAATATTCTTAACATCCAGTTCATGTATTGTACAAACCAGGACTATGAAGAGGAGGAGAGTTTGTTAAAACATCGGTTACAGGAAGCAGAACCCATCAAAGGGACTCAGCAATACCACACTTTCATTCCATGTAGTGAAACAGAAATAAAAACAAGGATTTTTTCATTCAGCAAAGACAGTGAAGTCCATGAGGTGGTAGAAGGCGGCACAAGATTGGCAATGAATGACATAACTGGCTATGTGACCTGTGAATATGATTGGCGCTGGTGGCGGCTACTGTACTCTCCAAAGATTGTGAAAATGAAGAAGTAGAATTGACGTTATTGCATCCTTCTGGTCCAGCGCCATCATTTGTGTATCCAAGAAAGCCAGACATTTTAAAAGTGCACAAAAATCGGATATTAACTCAGGCGGAGCCTAACACTGTGACAGGCCGGACATACTCTGACACACAAGGAAATGGCGATTGCTAGTAAGCGTTTATGGACAAGATTACATTTCACCCACTAGAAGGGACAAATTGATAAAATGCCACTTTAAAAACATACTATTAATTGTTTGATTAGTTCATAATTTATAGAACGATGATTTAACTACTGTACTATTCTTATTAAACACTTCATAAATCACATGTTTAGTGATAGAATAGAAAACAAATTTATATGTATAAATAGGGGTTAACATTTTTGGTTCTTTTAATCTTGTTTAATCAAACTTGAGGATATGATCACCTTTCTTCTTTTGGTTTGTTCAATACATTCAAGTTGAAAATGCTGAGCGTTGTGTTCTGATGATTAAGATGTATTTATCCTGGCACTTATGGGATTTGTTTTTTGTGTTTCCTTTTTGTTGCATATAAATGTTTTATTCAATAAGTTGTGATAACTCATACAACCATAAAATAAAAAATATATAAATTTGACAGGTCCCAAGTTGAATCTCTGCACAAATATAACCAAGAACACAATCAGTCATTTTTTCACAATTGCCCGTCAATAGTTTGAATTTGATATAAAGAAACATAGTCTTGTAACATCTCAAATGAAAGCTGTTACCGTTCTGAGTAAAATGATGCCTCTCCCACTTCATTATCTTATTTCTAGCCTGAGATAAAAAAAATGTAAAGTCATACCAGGCCAAAATTCACCCTTTTTTTAAGCTTTAAAAATCTGTAAAAAATTAACTGATGAAGAAAAAAATTCTAAACTTTTACTTTGTAATTAACTAAAGTTGTGCTTCATAAAGAAAAAGAATAAAAAAATCTAAAGACGTCATGTAAAAAAAAATATTCATATTTAGATCACTTGATATAGAATGACCCATTGACGCTATTAATATTAAAATATTTTAAAATATGATCCCATCGCGATCCGAACTTGAAATTTGGTACAGATGTGGCTAAGAGCATAGCAGACACATGGGCAGTTTTTGAAATATTTAAAGTGCGCCGATTTTTCGGAAATGCGTTTTAAAGTTTTGCGCTTGCAATCACATGGGTAAAATATTAACAAAGATCCTCTTGTGACATATCTGGTGAAAGCCTGCACAGTTCTGAGTAGAACAGTGTTTATTTTGTTTCTCTATCTTATTTCTAGCCCGAAATATGATAGAAAATGTAAAGCCATACCAGGCCAAAATTTGCACTTTTTTAAAACTTTAAAAATCTGTAAAAAATTAACTGATAAAGAAAAAAATTCAAAACTTTTTTCTTGTAATTAACTAAAGTTGTTCTTCATATAGAAAAAAAATGTAAAAAAATCTGAGGACGTCAGGGAAAAAAATATTCATTTTTGGATCACTTGACATGGAATGACCCATACACACCCTATAGGGACACATGCACTCACCCCACAGGGACACACACACATACACACACGACAAAGAGACACAGAGACACACACACACCACACAGCCCCCCCACAGGAACATACACACCCTATAGGGACACATGCACTCACCCCACAGGGACACACACACACCACAAAGAGACACACACAACACAGAGACATACACACCACACAGACCCCCCCACAGGGACACACACACACATACACACCCTATAAGGACACATGCACTCACCCCACAGGGACATACACACACACATCACAAAGAGACACAGAAACACACACCACACAGCCCCCCACAGGAACATACACACCCTATAGGGACACATGCACTCGCCCCACAGGGACACACACACACCACAAAGAGACACACACAACACAGAGACACATACACACCACACAGACCCCCCCACAGGGACACACACACATACACACCCTATAAGGACACATGCACTCACCCCACAGGGACACACACACACACCCCAGGGACACACACACCACACAGACAGACACAGATGTGCACAAATCGTCTTACACAACTCGCCTCATACGTGTGCTATCTTTAATTTCCAAAAATAAACATCTGATTAAAAACAGCCAATGTGCAACACATGTGCCATATAGGGAATTAAGGCAGATGTCAGTCACATGAGCTGTCTATTATGTGTATGTGGGAGGTAACATATACTGCCCGGCTGGGGGGAGGGTTTACTGTTGGCTGGAGATTTATCAGGCTGCCTATAGCAACCAATCACAGCTCAGCTTCTATTTTCATACAGGTCATTAATATGACATATTCAAATTCTATTTTGTTATAGCTAACTTCAGTTATTTATTAACTCGGGCATAGCCGGATAGTACAGCTAGTTGATAATAAAGTGTAATAATATATAGATACTAGATGTGAGGCCAATGCTATCACATCAGGAGGGCAGGGACGTTACTATGGGGTCAGGCTCTGTAGCGCTGCAGGCAGAGGCCATCTCGTCCCCCTGTGCGGTCTGTCCCCTGTCCACTGTCCCTCTCCTCCCCATGTCTCTCCCTATGTATGTAAATAAATGTATTTTTACTTAATCTATTTCTGTAGTTTTTTTTATTAATAAAGTGTTTCATTTTCTGGCAAAAAATGTGTAGGGCTTTGTTGTATTTTCTATTGCCAGTGCAAGTAAATCAAACACGTACTGAAAGCCAACCCCCGCTGCTTGATGTCACTGGCAATGAAAAATACAGAGGAGTCCTATTTTTTTAAGTATTTAAATAAATAATTTAAAGAAAAAACTGAAGTGGGCTTTGATGTATTTTGTTTGCCAGCCAAGGTAACTCAGGCAGCTGGGGTGGGAATTCTTAGCATGGTGAGGCTTAAGCGCTCTGGTCCCCCCACACTGAAAATTGCAGCCAGCAGCAACCCTAGAATTGGCGCATCCATGAGAGATGCTAAAACTTGTGGTTAACCAGCTCTTACAGCTTCCCTGGTGGTGGTGGCAGACTGGGTAATAAATAGGTTGATGGCAGCATTTTTTGGCAGCTGACGTGAAGCCCTATTGCTAATGTCAGCCATCAGTATAACAGCCGCCTATTAGCATACTTTCAGTAAAGAGAAAAAACACACAGAAAAATCCTTTATTGCATACAAAATAGAGACACCTCGTTATCTACTTTATTAGCTCCCACTAAGTTCCCCTCCAACGTAATCTTGTAATTACTGTAATCTTGCGGTGGGGTGGTGTGATGCGTCACGCCGCCGCCATCTTTGTATACCCAAGTGTTTGAAAATGGTGACCACGTGAGTAAGTGTGCATGTGCTCTCTGCCCACTGTGCGCTCTCTCTGCTCTCCTGTGTGTTGTCTGTCCCCATTCACTGTCTCTGCTCCCCCGCACTGTCTTTGCCACCTGTGCATTCTCTGTCCCCCCATGCACTCTCTCTGTCCCCCTGTGCACTCTCTGTGGCCCCCAGTGCCTCTTGGTGTGTTCTCTGTGGCCCCCATTGTTCTCTGTGTGCCCTCTTCGTGGCTCTCTATGCACTCTCTGCCCTCTTTGTGGCCCCCTGTGCACTCTCTGTGGCCCCCTTTGCCGCCCTCTCTGTGGCTTCCTATGCCTCTCTGTGCACTCTGTTTCCCCCTGTATGCTCTTTGTGACCCTTCTGAGTGGTCTCTGTGCCTCCTCTCTGCCTCCCTGTGCCCCCTCTGTGCACTCTCTGTGGCCCATCTATACCTCCCTGTGCCCCCTTTCTCCCTCCCTGTGTCTCTTCTGTGCACTCTATGTACCCCCTCTCTGCCTCCCTGTGAGGTCTCTGACACTTCTCTGCGGTCTGTGGCCCCTCTGCACTCTCTCTGGCCCCTCTACCCCCCTGTGCCTCTGTGCAGTCTCTGTGCCCCCTCACTGTCTCCTGTGCCTCCTCTCTGTACTCTATGTACACCCCCTCTCTGCTTCCCTGTGAGGTCTCTGCGCTTCTTCTCTGCCTCCCTGTGCCCCCTCTGTGTGGTCTGTGGCCCTTATGTGCCGTTTCTGTGGCCCCATTTTGCTCTTTCTGTGGCCCCACTGTGCACTCTCTAGGCCACCTCTCTGCCTCCCTGTGCCCCTTCAGGCACCTCAATTAAGGGGCAGGTGCCTAATATGCACAGAGCTTATTGCTGAGAGGCACCTCCAGGTTAGGGCGTACTGGCCCATCAAATCTGAAGAGGTCGTGGCACGTGCCGCCCAACCACTCTCCTGAAATCCCTGCTTAGAGGACGCAGGCTTTGCTAGGAGGAGCCACAAAAGGGTATTGAGGAGGCAGCTTGGGACCACAAAGCTGGGTTATTGCTCAGTGGTGGGTGCACAGCATAGGGATGAGCAGACCAAGTGGAGCTGCGTGATGTGCACGGGTCTCCCTGCCCAGTGAAGCACGGCCTCATTGCCAGGGGCATGACAGTCATATTACTGCTGTGTTTCTTCTAATGCAGATGTCAATCACTTCAGCATTTCTAGTTACTTAAAGAGGACCTGTCACCAAACCAGGCATGGTGATTTAATTACAGCACTAGATGCAGCATGTCTGCTGCATCCAGGCAAGGGGTCCCCCAGCACTTGAGCCACCCTGTACCCCGAGTAAATACACTTAGAAAACTTACATCGTGCAGCCATAAAGGAGGTGGCTAGAGGCTGCAGCCAAAGGGCAGATTCACACCCCCTGAATGTGTAATCTGCCACCGCTGCCTATCATTGTCTCTCTCTTCTGCAGCATAATAGAGAGGTTTCCCCCCCCCCCCCCTGAAATGGCTGTTTAGCCCAGCCCCCTGCGGTGACGTCACTGCTTATTCCCGCCCTGCTGTATGGCCGCCCCGCCTCCTGCAGTGACATCACCGGGTGTGAATCTGCCCTTTGGCTGCAGTCCCTAGCCACCTCCTTTATGGCTGCACGATGTAAGTTTTCTAAGTGTATTTACTTGGGGTACAGAGCGGCTCAAGTGCTGGGGGCCCCTTGCCTTGATGCAGCAGACATGCTGCATCCAGTGCTGTAATTAGATCACCATGCCTGGTTTGGTGACAGGTCCTCTTTAAGTATACTGGAAGTAGTCTATAATTCAGATTGCAAGCTCATAACTAATAACTCAGATGCACTTGATCCTTGATGATGATATTTGCTAGAGTCAGATGCTTTACTGCATCAATGATAATATTCCTGATTTTGGCCATGAGATAGCAACAAATTATTCTTTATATATTATCTTTTTGAGCAAATTGGTAGGTTACCTTCATAAATATAAGTTAAAGATTAATTCAAGCAATGTGCTTATCAAATGATTGTTCTCTGCTAATAGTTGTTTTGGTGAGTGTGTGTCCATTTTTTTGAAAACCAAGATCCAGTGTCATAAATGATGATGGTTAAACATGTTTGATGTTGTACACAGAAGTGCAGCCAAGGTTCCATTATTGCCAATAAACCTTTTTTTAATGCTTCTTATTTTTATTTATAGAAAGTGATGAAGGCAGATCTCCAAGAGTGCTGTATTCATAAATGTAGTGTACATTAACAATTCTCATCCAGCAACTAAAATATTTCAGAGAAAGTGCAACCTCCAAAGCATTTCTGCTGGGAGATACCCTTGATATTGTGGAACTAAGAATATATCCTTCCATAATACTTCATGAATTTGTAACCTCTGCTAACTGTATCCCCAGGACATATTGCTTGTGCTGTACCACAGGGAAATCAAAGTTGCATAGATTCACCTTGTTCGGAAACGAGGGACAATGTACAGTACATTCTTGTACAGCTAGCGATCAGGTGGGCAAATGCATTATAACTGCATTCTGTTGGATTTTTTTTTTTTCCTTGTTTTAACATTTTATCCCTATATCTTCTTAAGGGTTTGCTGGTCTATTCTTTACTTCAGGGCACCAATTAGAAATAGTGTTAATTATAAGATTTTGAACAGTCCTTTTAAGAAGAATCTAATTAATAAACTGTGAACTGAATGAACGCTGTACAATGTTCATTAGTATGTACAGCGTTGCTTAAATGGAACCTGTAAGCAGGTTTTTTCCGTCCCATCTAAAAGCAGCAAAATGTAGAAATAGAGACCCTGATTCCAGCGATGTGTCATTTACTGATCTGATTTCTGTCATTTTGATAAAATTAGTGTTTTCTCTGTTGCAGATTTAGCAGTCTGTGGATATGCCAGACTACTTGGCAGAAGGCCAAGCAGACTGCTAATGATAATCTCCAGCTGATTAAACAGTGATTTTATCAAAACTACACTGAGCAGCCCAGTAAGTAACACATCGCTGGAATCAGGATCTCGGCTCCTATATTATGCGATTCTCAGATTAGGTTGCAAAAACCTGGTGACAGGTTCCCTTTAAAAAAGTGTGAATCATTCAGAATTTTTCAAATTTCTGCCTAAAGTCCTAAAAGTAGATGGAAACAACCAAATCAATCCAATGAATCAAAAATATTTGTCTATAATTTTTCAAACAAAAGAAATAAACCAATATCACACGTCTGTGAGCAGCAAAAGTATGTGAACCTTTATGATTAGCAAATAATTTGAACGTGAAATTAAAAGTCTGGTATTTTCAATCAATGGGATGACAATCAGGTGTAAGTGGGTTACCCATTTTAGTAACCCCTTCAAGGACCAGGGAATTGTTTTGTTTTTGCACTTTTATTCTCTCCTTCCTCCTAGAGCCATAACTTTTTTGTATTTTTGTATTTATGTTGTTCATTGTTTGGTACAAAATGACCAAAAACATGATTGTCTAGGTCAGAATATGGTAATTTCAAATATGAATATTTCCTATGCAAGACGTAAGAAAAAAAATTCTCGCTTTGTGTTGCCAGTTTCTAAGAGCACTAACGTTTTTATTTTTCTGTTGATGGGGCTAAGTAAGGGCTTGTTTTATCTGTTGTGAACTTGTGAGCTCACATTCTTTGTATACAAACTATGCTTTCATTACTTATTATTAAAAATTTTAGCTAGGTAAAATTAGGGCTGGCTCCAGGTTTTTGTCCGACCCGGGTGAAACAGTCTCAGTGGGCATCTTTAACACATACCACGATTCATGAATATAATATAGAAGTTACAGGCTGTATATATATATATATATATATATATATATATATATATATATATATATATATAATATAGAGGCTATCGGCGGTTTATATATAATGTAGCGGCTCCTGGGTGGGCTGTATATAATTTTGAGGCTGTGCTGGGCTGTATATATAATATGGAGGCTGCTGGGCTTTATATATAATATAGAGGCTGTGTATATTATTTGGAGGCTACTTCTGGGCTGTATATATTATTTGGAGGCTGTTAAGGCTGTAAATATTATTTGGAGGCTGTGCCAGCCAAGCAGCAGCCTCAAAATAATATATACAGCCCAGAACAGACTCCAAATAATATATATAGCCCAGCATGGCCTCCAAATAATATATACAGCCCAACACAAGCTCCACATAATATATATAGATATATAGATATATATAACACGCAGCACAGCCTCCAAATAATATTAACAGCCCAGCACATCCTCCAAATAATATATACAGCCCAGCACAGCCTCCAGAAAATATATACAGCCTAGCACAGCCTCTGCAAATATATACAGCTAAGCTAAGCCTTCATATAATATATACAGCCCAGCACAGCCTCCAAAAAAAAAAAAAAAATATATATATATATATATAGCCCAGCACAGCCTTCAAATAATATATACAGTCCAGCGCAGCCTCCAAATAATATATATATACGGTATATATATACCCCAGCACAGCCACCAAATATATATTTATTATTGCTGCTCCCTCATGCTCAGCAGCCCTGACTACTACTCTGATCCCTGCATCTCCTGTGCTCCATCCTCCTCTGCAGCTCTCAGTACTACTATTCCCAGCATCTTCTATGATCCCTCCATTTTTGTAGCCCTCAGTACTACTACCCTTAGCATCTCCTCTGCTCCCTCCTCCTCTGCAGCCCTCAGTACATATAATACATATAATCTCCCATTTGTACCGCACACAGTAAACAAATTAATATAATCACCTTCCCTCCACTCCCCCAGGGCCCCTGTCCTCCTCAGTTGCTGTCCCTACTGCATCCTTGCTGCCAGCTTCCATCTGCACTTCTCATTGCCTGGAGCAGTGACTGCGATGAGGTTGCAGAGTGATTAACTGATCATTCTGCTGCATCACCACATGGCTAAGTTGCATGTGATGCCTGAAGGGCATCTCATGAAAATTAGCCATGTGGACTGGCAGCACTGTAGGATGCACTAAGATGTTGCTTGTCCTAGATGGCAAGTGGGCCACCCCCAGCTGTCCAGGGCCCAAGCACATGCCCGCGTGTGCCGGATGCTGATGTTGGCCCTGGGTAAGATTACATAGAGAAACCTGTTTTGTATTTTATTTTATACTAGCTGTAGAACCCAGCATTGCCTGGGTTACAGTCATAAAGGAGGCATAATAAAGGGGCAGGGCTAACTGAATGTGGCAGAGCCATATGCACCCAAGGGGTGGGGTTATAACTGGGGCATTGCCCTGGCTACAATAATAAATGGGGCATAATAAATGAGGCGGGGCTAACTGGAGGGGGCAGAGCAAGTGCACTAGCTGCATTATAAAGAGGGTGGGGCTATCTGGAGGGGGCAGAGCCTTATGCATCATGTGCATTAATAAGTGGGCATAGTCATAAAGGGGCAGTGTTAGCTGAAGGGGGTGGGGTTATGATACATAAATATATATCAGATTTTAACAGATTGGACTTTTACAAATGGATGATGACACCAAATATGTTTATTTTTTTCCTTTCTTTGCATTTAACAAGCCAAAATACGGATGATTAAAAATTTTATATTTTTTACTATTGTTTTGTAAATTTTTAGAGCTTTGGTAATTTTTTACTTTCACCTTTTAATCGAAATAGGGAACTTGAATATGCTATATTTTTCTCACTTGCACTATATACTTCAGTACAGTACTATAGCAGCATATAATAAAAATCTCTGTGTCCTTTGGAGCTCAGCCTATGGCTAACCTTTACCGGAAGCTTTAGATGACATTCACGGGATCATCTCCAGACCCACGGCCATGCCTGTTTAAATGCTGCTGTCAGAAATTGACAGTGGCATTTAAAATGGTATGTTACTAATGGTATGAGACTGTTCCTGGCTGTATAATACCATTAGTCATGTGTGAAGGAAGCTTGTCTCTTGAGTCCCCTCCACACAGTGACCCCCTCCAAGGACGTTAATTCAAGTCACAATGTGGGAATAGGATACCCGAACAGGGATCCATTAAAATCTGATCTTTGCAACACATTTATAACCAAAAAAAAATCAAGATCTCTCAAAGATAAATGCATCAATCTAATTGTAAGATGAAAGTACTGGGAAATGCACCTATAAATGGATTTAAATAATAAGACAATTTGGATTAAATTTGTGACCAACAGAGAAAGAACTGAACAAAGGGACAAAATATATAGAAAAAATATATTACGGTACTTTCATATAGAACTGTGAAACGTGTTGGCAGAAAAAAATGGGTCATCCACTTATACTAGTATATAGGAACATATACATGAACATATACAGTATATGAGACAAAAAACTACACTAAAAACTTAGACACAGACGTAAGAATATATTATGAACTAGCTGTAGTACCCGGCTACGCCCGGGTTAATAAATAACTGCTGTTAGCTATAACAAAATAGAATTTGAATATGTCATATTAATGACCTGTAGGAAAATAGAAGCTGAGCTGTGATTGATTGCTATAGGCAGCCTAATAAATCTCCAGCCAACAGTAAACCCTCCCCCTGGCCGGGTAGTATATGTTACCTCACACATACACATAATAGACAGCTCATGTGACTGACATCTGCCTTGATTCCCTATATGGCACATGTTGCACATTGGCTGTTTTTAATCAGATGTTTATGTTTGGAAAATAAAGATAGCACACGTATGAGGCGAGTTGTGTGAGGTGATTTGTGCACATCTGTGTCTGTCTGTGTGGTGTGTGTGTCCCTGGGGTGTGCATGTGTGTGTCCCTGTGGGATGGGGTCTGTGTGGTGTGTGTCTCTGTTGTGTGTGTCTTTGTGGTGTGTGTGTCCCTGTGGGGTAAGTGCATGTGCCCCTATAGGGTGTGTATGTGTGTGTGCCTCTGTGTGGGGGTCTGTGGTGTGTGTGTATCTGTGTTGTGTGTGTCTCTTTGTGGTGTGTGTGTGTCCCTGTGGGGTGAGTGCATGTGTCCCTATAGGGTGTGTATGTGTGTGTGTCCCTGTGGAGGGGTGTCTGTGTGGGGTGTGTGTGTCTCTGTGTTGTGTGTGTCCCTTTGTGGTGTGTGTGTGTCCCTGAGGGGTGAGTGCATGTGTCTCTATAGGGTGTGTGTGTGTGTCCCTGTGGGGGGGTCTGTGTGGTGTGTGTGTGTCTCTTTGTGGTGTGTGTGTCCCTGTGGGGTAAGTGCATGTGTCCCTATAGGGTGTGTATGTGTGTGTGTCCCTGTGGGGGGGGGGGGTCTGTGTGGTGTGTGTGTCTCTTTGTGGTGTGTGTGTCCCTGTGGGGTGAGTGCATGTGTCCCTATAGGGTGGCTATGTGTGTGTGTCCCTGTGCGGGGGGTCTGTGTGGTGTGTGTGTGTCTCTTTGTGGTGTGTGTGTGTCCCTGTGTGGTGAGTGCATGTGTCGCTATAGAGTGTGTGTGTGTTTTTGTGGTGTGTGTTTGTTCGGGTGCGTGGTGAGTATCCAATGTTGGGGCTGCACCTTAGCGACTATACACTTGCTGTTACTGTTTGTGTGCATGTGGTGTGTATACATGTCCCTGTGTGTGGTGAATATCTCATGTCGGGGCCCCACCTTAGTGACTATATGCTGGTATGTGCTGTTAGTCTTTGGCGCTATCATTAAGTCCCTCTCATTCACAACTGTCAACTGGTAACTGTCACTTTTTCCCCATTATGTAGATAGGGGCAAAATTGTTTGGTGAATTGGAATGCGCGGGGTTAAAATTTCGCCTCACAACATAGCCTATGACGCTCCCGGGGTCCAGACGTGTGACTGTGCAAAATTTTGTCTCTATAGCTGACAGCTGTCGATTTTCCTCCCACACGTTTCCTTTCCCTTTTTTCCCATTATGTAGATAGGGGCAAAATTGTTTGGTGAACTGGAACGCGCAGGGTTAAAATTTCGCCTCACAACATAGCCTATGACGCTCCCGGGGTCCAGACGTGTGACTGTGCAAAATTTTGCAGCTGTAGTTGCGACGGTGTAGATGCCAATCCCGGATATACACACATACACACACACATACATACACACATTCAGCTTTATATATTAGATAAAATTACTCAGATGCAAGTAACTCAGAGTATATTTATATGAAAACGTTTACCATATGAAATGCTAAAGCACAAGTGCAATGTGACCTAAATGATGAGCAAATAAGTGTCTCAAAAAAGGAGTATTTTTTTTGTTATACCGTAGTTTCATGCTATTAGATGTGCCAAGTGCATCACCATTAAATATGAAACATAAATCAATGCAATGATTGCGTTGGTGTAACCTAAAGTGCAATGTGCAAAAAGTGCATGAATCAATACCAAGATAAAATAGAACCACAGTATTGGGAGATGAATGACATTCTGGTTCTAATTTATGGAACAAGTGCAAAGCAGACCCGATTACTTATATTTGTTAATAGCCCATAATATGTGTTAGGGTAGCTAAAAATGAACCAAATGAGGCCAGAAGATAGTGATTGCCTCAAGGAGAGCAATGCAAATTGTGGCGCTTGCCCCAAAGTTTGTTTCCTTCCTCAGGGAGTGACATCGTCATGAAAAGGAATGGTTTAAAAATGGAGGCTGACCTATCAGAGCAACGCTATGTTGCTAGGTGAGATGATTGCATAGACCGCCGTTCGGAGGACATGCTGCCCACAGGGTCACATCATAAGGAATGTGTGAAGCAATGAGGCATGGGAGCCATAAATTGGAAATCGGGTGAGGCCGAGCTGCCATCCAGGAGACACCGCCCACAGGGTCACATTGCACAGTACGTCACAGGGGGTGTGCGACACTGTGAAGCATGGGAGCCAGAAGTGGGGTGCTGGCCAGATGAAAAGCATGCATACGCACAGATGGAGCTCTAGCCAGATAGAAGTCAACAAATGAAGGCTGCAATATCAGAAAAATAGCCACAAGATGGCAGAAAAATACCATACCATGTATACATGTGAAACCCAATCAGGACAGCATATTTTGCATTATTTAAGAACAGCCACAAGATGGCAATACATCTATTATATAAAAGCCGAAGGCCACTTCCGGAGAAACCCGAAGGTTTACTTCCGTGACGGCCTCCGACCATGCTGCTGACGTCACAGTGCGGGGTAGCCGCGCAGAACTTTCCGTGCAGCTACAGGCACCGTCGTTTCAACGTTCCGCGCGGCTACCCCGCACTACTGTCTCATCAAACACACACACAGCCTCTCACTACAGTCCTCCCAAACACACACATACCATCCCAACCACATCACACATACACATACATACAGTGCCTACAAGTAGTATTCAACCCCCTGCAGATTTAGGTGGTTTGATAAGATGCCAATAAGTTAGAGCCTTCAAACTGCAAACGAGAGTACAATTTATTAACAGAAGCATAAATATTACAAACCAAAAAGTTATGTTGCTCAGTTGAATTTTAATAAATTTTAAACATAAAAGTGTGGGTCAATTATTATTCAACCCCTAGGTTTAATATTTTGTGGAATAACCCTTGTTTGCAATTACAGCTAATAATGGTCTTTTATAAGACCTGATCAGGCCGGCACAGGTCTCTGGAGTTATCTTGGCCCACTCCTCCATGCAGATCTTCTCCAAGTTATCTAGGTTCTTTGGGTGTCTCATGTGGACTTTAATCTTGAGCTCCTTCCACATGTTTTCAATTGGGTTAAGGTCAGGAGACTGACTAGGCCACTCCAACACCTTGATTTTTTCCCTCTTGAACCAGGCCTTGGTTTTCTTGGCTGTGTGCTTTGGGTCGTTGTCTTGTTGGAAGATGAAATTACGTCCCATCTTAAGATCCTTGATGGAGGAGCGGAGGTTCTTGGCCAAAATCTCCAGGTAGGACGTGCTATCCATCTTTCCATGGATGCGGACCAGATGGCCAGGCCCCTTGGCTGAGAAACAGCCCCACAGCATGATGCTGCCACCACCATGCTTGACTGTAGGGATGGTATTCTTGGGGTCGTATGCAGTGCCATCCAGTCTCCAAACGTCACGTGTGTGGTTGGCACCAAAGATCTCGATCTTGGTCTCATCAGACCATAGAACCTTGAACCAGTCTGTCTCAGAGTCCTCCAAGTGATCATGAGCAAACTGTAGACGAGCCTTGACATGACGCTTTGAAAGTAAAGGTACCTTACGGGCTCGTCTGGAACGGAGACCATTGCGGTGGAGTACGTTACTTATGGTATTGACTGAAACCAATGTCCCCACTGCCATGAGATCTTCCCGGAGCTCCTTCCTTGTTGTTCTTGGGTTAGCCTTGACTCTTCGGACAAGCCTGGCCTCGGCACGGGAGGAAACTTTCAAAGGCTGTCCAGGCCGTGGAAGGCTAACAGTAGTTCCATAAGCCTTCCACTTCCGGATGATGCTCCCAACAGTGGAGACAGGTAGGCCCAACTCCTTGGAAAGGGTTTTGTACCCCTTGCCAGCCTTGTGAGCCTCCACGATCTTGTCTCTGATGGCCTTGGAATGCTCCTTTGTCTTTCCCATGTTGACCATGTATGAGTGCTGTTCACAAGTTTGGGGAGGGTCTTAAATAGTCAGAAAAGTCTGGCAAAAGAGATAATTAGTCCACACATGTGAAGCTCATTGTTCTTTGTGCCTGAACTACTTCTTAATACTTTAGGGGACCAAACAGAATGCTGGTGGTTTGAGGGGTTGAATAATATAATTGACCCACACTTTTATGTTTAAAATTTATAAAAATTCAACTGAGCAACATAACTTTTTGGTTTGTAAGATTTATGCTTCTGTTAATAAATCCTACTCTCGTTTGCAGTTTGAAGGCTCTAACTTATTTGCATCTTATCAAACCACCTAAATCTGCAGGGGGTTGAATACTACTTGTAGGCACTGTACATACATACACATACACACATACACACACACACACACTCAGCGTTCACCCGTAGTTCATACATACCACCCCGTCTTCCTCCATCGTCCCGTCCTCCGGCTCATCCAGACGTCTTCCCTCCGATCCCGACCTCTTCTTACTCCGGCCGGGAGCTCCACGTCCTGCTTCCTCTTCGCCCGCATCTTCCCCTAAATGCCTCAACCAAGATAGCGGCCGCAATCATTCATTCTATTGTTCCCTGCCCACAGTCCCCACCCAGTTCCCGCCCACAGTTCCCGCCCACAATAACGCCCCCTCAGGTCGCGCCCGCCATCTTGGTTGGCCGAAATACCGTTTTAGGCGCCAAATTTGAATTTTTCTCTTCACAGCACTTTTCTACTGTGTCGAGGCGCCCTAATTTCACGCTCCCTGTCATGTAAATAGATAACTACCTTGCTCTACACGATATTCTGTTACTTTGCAAGTCATTTTGACACCTTTTATTAATTCTATTACTCATTTTCTTCTTTTTTATCTCACAGCAAATTTCAACTCCTTGGAGGCGGTCCCAGTGACGTCCTATTTCTACCTCCCTGCCTTTTTCTCATGTAAACCTATAATAATCTATATCTAAACTATATTATTTTAGTTTTCAAGTATTTCTGAACTATTTTGTTATTTCTATTACAAAACTAGATGCCGTCCCAATGATAAATAAGCACATAGTCTATAATCCATATATCATTTATTTACTAATATTTAGGGGAGTGCGGTGACATTGATTGTGTGTATATGGTGGCTCAGTGGTCACCACTGTATATGGTGGCTCAGTGGTTAGCACTCTATATTGGTGGCTCAGTGGTTAGCACTGTATATGGTGGCTCCGTGGTCAGCACTGTATATCGTGGCTCAGTGGTCAGCACTGTATATGGTGGCTCAGTGGTCAGCACTGTATATGGTGGCTCAGTGGTCAGCACTGTATATGGTGGCTCAGTGGTCAGCACTGTATATGGTGGCTCAGTGGTTAGCACTGTATATGGTGGCTCCGTGGTCAGCACTGTATATGGTGGCTCCGTGGTCAGCACTGTATATCGTGGCTCAGTGTTCAGCACTGTATATGGTGGCTCAGTGGTCAGCACTGTATATGGTGCCTCACTGGTTGGCACTGTATATGGTGGCTCAGTGGTTAGCACTGTATATGGTGGCTCAGTGGTTAGCACTCTATATTGGTGGCTCAGTGGTTAGCACTGTATATGGTGGCTCCGTGGTCAGCACTGTATATGCTGGCTCAGTGGTTAGCAGAGTATATGGTGGCTCAGTGGTTAGCACTGTATACGGTGGCTCAGTGGTTAGCACTGTATATGGTGGCTCAGTGGTTAGCACTGTATATGGTGGCTTAGTGGTTAGCACTGTAAATGGTGGCTCAGTGGTTAGCACTCTATATTGGTGGCTCAGTGGTTAGCACTGTATATGGTGGCTCCGTGGTCAGCACTGTATATGGTGGCTCTGTGGTTAGCACTGTATATGGTGGCTCAGTGGTCAGCACTGTATATTGGTGGCTCAGTGGATAGCACTGTATACGGTGGCTCAGTGCTTAGCACAGTATACAGTGGGTCAGTGGTTAGCACAGTATATGGTGGCTCAGTGCTTAGCACTGTATATGGTGGCTCAGTGGTCAGCACTGTATATGGTGGCTCAATGGTCAGCACTGTATGGTGGCTCAGTGGTCAGCACTGTATATGGTGGCTCAGTGGTTAGCACTGTATATGGTGGCTCCGTGGTCAGCACTGTATATGGTGGCTCCGTGGTCAGCACTGTATATCGTGGCTCTGTGTTCAGCACTGTATATGGTGGCTCAGTGGTCAGCACTGTATATGGTGCCTCAGTGGTTAGCACTGTATATGGTGCCTCAGTGGTTAGCACTGTATATGGTGGCTCAGTGGTTAGCACTGTATATGGTGGCTCAGTGGTTAGCACTCTATATTGGTGGCTCAGTGGTTAGCACTGTATATGGTGGCTCCGTGGTCAGCACTGTATATGCTGGCTCAGTGGTTAGCAGAGTATATGGTGGCTCAGTGGTTAGCACTGTATACGGTGGCTCAGTGGTTAGCACTGTATATGGTGGCTCAGTGGTTAGCACTGTATATGGTGGCTTAGTGGTTAGCACTGTATATGGTGGCTCAGTGGTTAGCACTCTATATTGGTGGCTCAGTGGTTAGCACTGTATATGGTGGCTCCGTGGTCAGCACTGTATATGGTGGCTCTGTGGTTAGCACTGTATATGGTGGCTCAGTGGTCAGCACTGTATATTGGTGGCTCAGTGGATAGCACTGTATACGGTGGCTCAGTGCTTAGCACAGTATACGGTGGGTCAGTGGTTAGCACAGTATATGGTGGCTCAGTGCTTAGCACTGTATATGGTGGCTCCGTGGTCAGCACTGTATATGGTGGCTCAATGGTCAGCACTGTATATGGTGGCTCAGTGGTCAGCACTGTATATAGTGGCTCAGTGGTTAGCACTGTATATGGTGGCTCAGTGGTTAGCACTGTATATTGGTGGCTCAGTGGTTAGCACTGTATATGGTGGCTCCGTGGTCAGCACTGTATATGGTGGCTCAGTGGTCAGCACTGTATATGGTGGCTCAGTGGTTAGCACTGTATATGGTGGCTCCGTGGTCAGCACTGTATATGGTGGCTTTGTGATTAGCACTGTATATGGTGGCTCAGTGGTTAGCACTGTATATGGTGGCTCCGTGGTCAGCACTGTTTATGGTGGCTCAGTGGTCTGCACTGTATATGGTGGCTCAGTGGTCTGCACTGTATATGGTGGCTCTGTGGTTAGCACTCTATATGGTGGCTCAGTGGTTAGCACTGTATATTGGTGGCTCAGTGGTTAGCACTGTATATGGTGGCTCCCTGGTCAGCACTGTATATGCTGGCTCAGTGGTCAGCACTGTATATGGTGGCTCAGTGGTTAGCACTGTATATGGTGGCTCAGTGGTTAGCACAGTATACGGTGGCTCAGTGGTTAGTACTGTATTTGATGTCTCAGTGGTTAGCACTGTATATGGTGGCTCAGTGGTTAGCACTGTATACGGTGGCTCAGTGGTTAGCACTGTATATGGTGGCTCAGTGGTTAGCACTGTATACGCTGGCTCAGTGGTTAGCACTGTATATGGTGGCTCAGTGGTTAGCACTGTATATGGTGGCTCAGTGGTTAGCACTGTATATGGTGGCTCAATGATTAGCACTGTATATGGTGGCTCAGTGGTTAGCACTGTATATGGTGCCTCCGTGGTTAGCACTGTATATGGTGGCTCAGTGGTTAGCACTGTATATGGTGGCTCAGTGCTTTGCACTATATACGCTGGCTCAGTGGTTACCACTGTATACGGTGGCTCAGTGGTTAGCACTGTATATGGTGGCTCAGTGGTTAGCACTGTATATCGTGGCTCCGTGGTTAGCACTGTATACGGTGGCTCAGTGGTTAGCACTGTATATGATGGCTCAGTGGTTAGCACTGTATACGGTGGCTCAGTGGTTAGCACTGTATATGGTGGCTCAGTGTTAGCACTGTATACGGTGGCTTAGTGCTTAGCACTGTATACGGTGGCTCTGTGGTTTGCACTGTATACGGTGGCTCAGTGGTTAGCACAGTATATGGTGGCTCAGTGCTTAGCACTGTATATGGGGCTCCGTGGTCAGCACTGTATATGGTGGCTCAATGGTCAGCACTGTATATGGTGGCTCAGTGGTCAGCACTGTATATAGTGGCTCAGTGGTTAGCACTGTATATGGTGGCTCAGTGGTTAGCACTGTATATTGGTGGCTCAGTGGTTAGCACTGTATATGGTGGCTCCGTGGTCAGCACTGTATATGGTGGCTCAGTGGTCAGCACTGTATATGGTGGCTCAGTGGTTAGCACTGTATATGGTGGCTCCGTGGTCAGCACTGTATATGGTGGCTCAGTGGTCAGCACTGTATATGGTGGCTCAGTGGTCAGCACTGTATATTGCTGGCTCAGTGGATAGCACTGTATACGGTGGCTCAGTGGTTAGCACAGTATACGGTGGGTCAGTGGTTAGCACAGTATATGGTGGCTCAGTGGTTAGCACTGTATATGGTGGCTCCGTGGTCAGCACTGTATATGGTGGCTCAATGGTCAGCACTGTATATGGTGGCTCAGTGGTCAGCACTGTATATGGTGGCTCAGTGGTTAGCACTGTATATGGTGGCTCAGTGGTTAGCACTGTATATTGGTCGCTCAGTGGTTAGCACTGTATATGGTGGCTCCGTCGTCAGCACTGTATATGGTGGCTCAGTGGTCAGCACTGTATATGGTGGCTCAGTGGTTAGCACTGTATATGGTGGCTCAGTGGTTAGCACTATATATGGTGGCTTTGTGATTAGCACTGTATATGGTGGCTCAGTGGTTAGCACTGTATATGGTGGCTCCGTGGTCAGCACTGTTTATGGTGGCTCAGTGGTCTGCACTGTATATGGTGGCTCAGTGGTCTGCACTGTATATGGTGGCTCTGTGGTTAGCACTCTATATGGTGGCTCAGTGGTTAGCACTGTATATTGGTGGCTCAGTGGTTAGCACTGTATATGGTGGCTCCCTGGTCAGCACTGTATATGCTGGCTCAGTGGTCAGCACTGTATATGGTGGCTCAGTGGTTAGCACTGTATATGGTGGCTCAGTGGTTAGCACAGTATACGGTGGCTCAGTGGTTAGTACTGTATTTGATGTCTCAGTGGTTAGCACTGTATATGGTGGCTCAGTGGTTAGCACTGTATACGGTGGCTCAGTGGTTAGCACTGTATATGGTGGCTCAGTGGTTAGCACTGTATACGCTGGCTCAGTGGTTAGCACTGTATATGGTGGCTCAGTGGTTAGCACTGTATATGGTGGCTCAGTGGTTAGCACTGTATATGGTGGCTCAATGATTAGCACTGTATATGGTGGCTCAGTGGTTAGCACTGTATATGGTGCCTCCGTGGTTACCACTGTATACGGTGGCTCAGTGCTTAGCACTGTATATGGTGGCTCAGTGGTTAGCACTGTATACGCTGGCTCAGTGGTTAGCACTGTATATCGTGCCTCAGTGGTTTTCAGTGTATATGGTGGCTCAGTGGTTTGCACTCTATACGGTGGCTCTGTGTTTACCACTGTATACGGTGGCTCAGTGGTTAGCACTGTATATGGTGGCTCCGTGGTTAGCACTGTATATGCTGGCTCTGTGGTTAGCACTGTATATGGTGGCTCAGTGGTTAGCACTGTATTTGGTGGCTCAGCGGTTAGCACAGTATACGGTGGCTCAGTGGTTAGTACTGTATTTGATGTCTCAGTGCTTAGCACTGTATATGGTGGCTCAGTGGTTAGCACTGTATACGGTGGCTCAGTGGTTAGCACTGTATATGGTGGCTCAGTGGTTAGCACTGTATACGCTGGCTCAGTGGTTAGCACTGTATATGGTGGCTCAGTGGTTTGCACTGTATATGGTGGCTCAGTGGTTAGCACTGTATATGGTGGCTCAATTATTAGCACTGTATATGGTGGCTCAGTGGTTAGCACTGTATATGGTTGCTCAGTGCTTTGCACTATATACGCTGGATCAGTGGTTACCACTGTATACGGTGGCTCAGTGGTTAGCACTCTATATGGTGGCTCAGTGGTTTGCACTGTATATCGTGGCTCCGTGGTTAGCACTGTATATGCTGGCTCAGTGCTTTGCACTGTATTTGGTGGCTCAGTCGTTAGCGCTGTATACAGTGGCTCAGTGGTTAGCACTGTATATGGTGGCTCAGTGGTTAGCACAGTATACGGTGGCTCAGTGGTTAGAACTGTATGGCGGCTCAGTGGTTAGCACTGTATATGGTGGCTCAGTGGTTAGCACTGTATATGCTGGCTCAGTGGTTAGCACTGTATATGGTGGTTCAGTGGTTAGCACTGTATACGGTGGCTCAGTGGGTAGCACAGTATACAGTGGCTCAGTGTTTTGCACTGTATATGCTGGCTCAGTGGTTAGCACAGTATACGCTGGCTCAGTGGCTAGCAGTGAGTGCGGTGGCTGAGTGGTTAGCACTGTATACGGTGGCTCAGTGGTTAGCAGTGAGTGCCGTGGCTCTGTGGTTAGCAGTGAGTGCGGTGGATCAGTGGTTAGCAGTGAGTGCGGTGGCTCAGTGGTTAGCAGTGAGTGCCGTGGCTCTGTGGTTAGCAGTGAGTGCGGTGGATCAGTGGTTAGCAGTGAGTGCGGTGGCTCAGTGGTTAGCAGTGACTGCGGTGCCTCAGTGGTTAGCAGTGACTGCGGTGCCTCAGTGGTTAGCAGTGAGTGCGGTGCCTCAGTGGTTATATTAATTTACTTTTGAAGTCTTTCTAACAGATTTTGTTATTTATATTACAATTTTTCCTTTCTTTACTTCACAGCTAATTTATACTGCGTGGAGGCGCTCCCAGTGACTTCTAATTTCAAGCTCCATGCCAGTTTCTCATGTAAACAGATAAGCATCTTTATCTAAACTATATTGTTTTTTTTTTCCGTCTTTTTGACACATTTTGTTAATTCTATTACACATTTTGCTTTTTTAACCTCACAGCCAATCTCTACTCCTTGGAGGCGCTACCAGTCACGTCCCATTTCTACTCGCTCTGCCTTTTTCACATGTAAACAGATAAGAATCATTATCAAAACTATATTAATTTACTTTAGAAGTGATTCTGCCACATTTTGTTATTTATATTAAAACATTTCCTTTTTTACCTCACAGTAAATTTATACTGCGTGGAGGCGGTGCCACTGACGTCGCATTTCAACCTCCCTGCCATTTTCACCTCACAACAGATAACAAACTTTATCTAAACCAGATTTATTTAGTTTTGACCTGCTTCTGACATTTTTTTTACATTTCTATTATACTCCTATGTGCTTCTTTAGCTATATACTGCCACTTTGTCATTGACTATTGCAGTGCAAGACTGCCTGTTATTAATCTCTAATTTGACAACAATACAGTTATAGCTATTTATGTCAAACAACATGAGCTCTGAACACAACTATAGTCATGACACACAGCGAACAGCTGCCAATGCCGCACTTAAAATTTCGTCACATACAAAGTATACTAATGACAGCGAGCAAAAAGCTGCCTATGCCGCACGTCGCCGCAAAATGTCTGCCAATCAGAGTGAACAAGAGAGACGCCAGCGCCTGGACAAGAGAAACGTTGCTAGGAATAAACGCTTTATGAATGAGTCTGCTGAGCAAAAAAAAGTTCGCTTAGCTAAGCACGCTGCTGTTGTACGCCATCAACGTTCTAAAAATATTACTTCCATCTCCACAGTCTTCGATTCTGACCACCATACACCTTCCATCTCTCCTTCCATAGAATGTGCACACCCTGAACCTACTGTATTTGCTTCGCATTCTGCACGTAAGCGCAAACAGTCTGCTACACACACTCCTGAACAGAAACGATGTCGCCTGAGCACCGTTAAGTCTGCTTTCAATAAATGCAGCACACATGACTCTTCTATGGCAACAATCAAACCTTTCATACATGCTGCTGCTCCACACTGTGAACCGCGCAACAATACTGTTTTTACCTCCACAGTCATAGACTCTCCTCATGAAACACCTTCCACCTCCTCCCTCATTCAATCTGTGGAAAGTGAAGATCCTCTACCAGGTCCACGCTTTATATATGTTGGCTTCAAGCATCCGTCTAAAACTCCATTACCACAATCTGAACTTATACATTCCAAAGGTTTCACTGATGATGACAGTACCGTGGTACAACACTCCTGTGGACCTATGGACTATGTTTGTGAACATTGTCAAGCATTCCATTTTAATGCTGAGATACCATCCGATAAAAAGTTCAGTCTATGTTGTCACAAGGGTAAGGTCCATGTACCTATACCACAATATCCTCACGTCTTCACACGTTTGCTCACAGGACAAAGTGAGTTCAGTAAGAATCTTATGGAAAACATCCGTGCCATTAACAGTTCATTTGCCTTTGCCTCCATGGGTGCCAATATTTCCCCACCTCCTGGATATGGCCCATATTGCTTTCGTATACATGGACAAATATATCATCGCACAGGAACCTTACATCCGTCTGATGATGACGTTCCAGTCTATGCCCAGCTTTATATTTTAGATACCACTTCGGCTAATCAACAACGCTTGCAATGTCAACACAATCAAAATTGTCATCCTTCTTTGATGAGTATGATTGCTCTTCAATTAGATCTTATTAATCCTTTTGTAGCTGCATACAAAATGTTACGGGATGTTGAACAGGAGGAACATCTTAAAGCTCTTGCAAATGGTACTGTGATGCCTAATATAACCATGGCCCTAAAACAAGATCGCGCACAAGACCCTCGCCGCTACAATCACCCCACTGTTAATGAGGTAGCTGTTGTATTCGAAAATGACAATGGAGAGCCACCATTCAATCGTGATATTTTAATACACTTAAAACCTGACCCTAACAATCCTTTGGCACCAAAAACTAAACCTATCAGCATTCTGCACAGCAATTTGGATGCCCTCCTTTATCCACTCTTTTTCCCATACGGAGAACAAGGCTGGCATGATGACATGAAACAACAAGCCCCAAGTACACGCAGAATTACACAGCTGCAGTACTATTGCTACATGCTTTCTGTAAGAGAGCAGTTTAATCCAGTACTCAATGGTGGCAAACTCACCCAACAGTATATTGTCGATGCTTATATCAAAATCGAAGCAAATCGCCTAAATTTTATCCGCAAACATCAAAAGGATTTAAAAGTTGAAGACTACTGTGTATTACAAGAGCATTTATTCAACAAATCCATTCAAAAAGGCATCCCCATTGGCAAAACCGTCATTTTACCTTCCTCCTTTGAAGGTAGTCCGAGGAACATGCAGCAACGGTATCAGGATGCCATGGCTATTGTCACCAAGTACGGTCGCCCTGATTTGTTCATCACTATGACCTGCAATCCTAAATGGAGCGAGATTACATCTAATTTACAGCCTTGGCAGCGTGTGGAACACAGACCTGATTTAGTAGCACGTGTGTTCAGAATTAAGTTAGAAGCTCTGTTACAAGACATCAACAAAGGATTGTTAGGAAAAGTTTGTGCTATGGTGCACGTCATTGAATTCCAAAAACGTGGTCTACCACACGCACACATTTTAATCATTTTAGATACCAACTCTAAATTAAGGACTAAGGAAGATGTCGACAATATCGTCTGGGCAGAAATTCCTGATGCTAAACACTACCCTCTACTTCATGGAATGTCTTTAAAATCTCATTTTCTTTATTAAAGAGCTTAAAAAGCATAACAATGCCAGTACATTACAGCTATAATACAAAAGACAATGTGGTTTTTTGATGAGGAAACAGTAATAAACATCAATTATGAAGATCAATAGAGGTCAGAATATTGTATTAGGAACCTCTAGGCTCACACTGGAGATAACTATACTCAGTCAAGCTCAGGATGACACATGACACCCTGCAACACCATTGGCCACTGGTACTCAGTGCTTTTTGCCACCATATCAGGCTTACAACAGATATCATAAACTGAGCCCTCTCAATTTAGGCTGAATTATACAGTTTTTGCTCATTAGCACCTAAAGAGATCTATTATAGTTGTCTGTAAGCTATGAAAAAGCACAGGAAACTACACAATAGTCATATCCCTAGGTAAACAATGCCAGTCCAGAATTAATTCTGTATAAGCGTGAAATGTTGACTCCTACTTATTTACTGGTCCACATGCTGGCCACATAGTGTATACTAGGGCATATTGCCCATAAGTCACCCTGCTGCAGATGGTACTGACCTGGGTAGTTAGAGCTCCTTATCACCCCGACGGCGTTTCGTCTGGTGAGACTTCTTCAGGGGGTCAGTGTGCGTGTGGAACACAGACCTGATTTAGTAGCACGTGTGTTCAGAATTAAGTTAGAAGCTCTGTTACAAGACATCAACAAAGGATTGTTAGGAAAAGTTTGTGCTATGGTGCACGTCATTGAATTCCAAAAACGTGGTCTACCACACGCACACATTTTAATCATTTTAGATACCAACTCTAAATTAAGGACTAAGGAAGATGTCGACAATATCGTCTGGGCAGAAATTCCTGATGCTAAACACTACCCTCTACTTCATGGCATTGTTTTGCAACATATGATTCATGGGCCCTGTGGAGAATACAACCCAAATTCTCCATGTATGGATCTCGGCAAATGTACTAAAGGTTTCCCTAAAGATTTTCAAACATCTACCATCATAGCTAAAGATGCCTATCCCATTTATCGCAGAAGCTCTGGCCTTTCCATTCAACACCACTCTAAAACAATTGACAATTCTTGGGTAGTTCCATACAATCCCTTTCTACTTTTGAAATACAGGTGCCATATTAATGTCGAAGTTTGTGGTTCAATTCAAAGTGTCAAATATTTGTTTAAATATGTCTACAAAGGCCATGATAAAGCTAACCTTGACATTTGCCAGACTCACATTAACCATGATGAAACACATCAATTTATGGATTCCAGATATGTCAGTGCACCAGAGGCAGCTTGGCGCATTTTTGCTACTCCTATGCACAAGCAATCTCATTCCATCATTCGCCTTGCCGTACATTTGCCTCATTCTCAGTCACTCTATTTTCATGAGGATGACTCCATTGCTAACATCCGACAAAAACTTCATCACAATTCCACTCTTATGGCCTACTTTCAGCTTAATGTCAATGACCAACATGCTCATAACTACTTATACCGCCAAATTCCTGAGTACTATGTTTGGAATGGAGGGTCTTGGGAACTTAGAAAGCGAGGAGGTGGCTCTGTTATTGGAAGGATGTACACTGTCAGTGTGAGAGATCAAGAACGCTACTACTTGCGATTGTTACTATTACACGTGAAAGGTGCTACAAGTTTCGAGAGTATTAAAACAGTCAATGCAGTTACTTATGAAACTTTCAAAGAGGCAGCATTAGCTCTTGGATTACTGTTTGATGATAGTCTATGGAAAAATACGCTACAAGATGCATGTATTCTCAACATGCCAGCACAGCTTAGAGACATGTTTGCCTATATCTGCATTTTTGGCCCTCCAGCTAATCCTCTGCAGTTATGGGATCAATTCAAGGAACACTTTGTACAGGACTACTGCCGTGCATACCACTCCAATTCTGACGACTGTATACATTGTGAAGGCTATGCTATGACTGATGTTCAAGATGTTCTCAAAAGCCATGGGAAAAGTTATACAGATTTTCAATTACCACGACCTGTAAATAAACCACACCTCCTCCCGTTGTATAATAAGATTGTGGAGTTACAAACAGCTGCGGAGATAAAAGCTACTCTAAATGATGAACAACTCTTGGCGTATAATACTATCAGTCAAGCTTTACAAGACTCTACTGACAGTACAAAGTGCTTTTTCATTGATGGTCCTGGTGGGAGTGGAAAAACCTACTTATATCATCTACTGCTACATCAGCTAAGAGGAGAAGGACACATTGTCTCTCCGGGTGCCACCACGGGAATTGCCGCCAACTTACTCGAAGGAGGACGCACAATCCATTCTCTTTATGGCATTCCAATCCCTGTCAATGAAACTTCTGTTTCACGCATTAAAACTGATACAGAGGCAGCCAAACAGTTGAAGAATACAAAACTATGTATCATTGATGAGTGCACAATGCTCTCTAAATATGCATTGCATGTCATTGATAGACTTTTACGCGATGTCATGACAACACATGTCTCCAAGAAACAGCAAACACCGTTTGGAGCTAAAGTTATTGTTCTGGGAGGAGACTTTAGACAAAGCCTTCCTGTCATCGCTCATGGAACCAGAACTGATATTGTAGAGAGCTGCATTAAGTATTCCCAACACTGGCAACATTTCATTAGACTGCCACTCATTAACAACATGCGCTCCATTGACCAACAATACAGTACTTGGTTGCTTCAACTGGGAAATGGTGAACTTTCTAATGATTTTAACCTTGGAGATGATGTCATCGAAATACCTTCAGACATGCTTTCCACTGGCTGCTTAATACGTGATATCTTTGGAGACAACATTTCTATTGACATTAACAACAATGAGAGCATCAACATTGCTGCATCACATGCAATTCTATGCCCTAAAAATGAGGATGTGGATAATGTTAACTCCAATATCATGGATCGTCTGAATGGTGACTACACTGAATATACCAGTCATGATTCCATTGATGCTGATGAATCAGATGACCCTGACCAATATCCAGTGGAATTCTTACATTCACTTACACCAACTGGAATGCCTTCACATCGGCTAAAACTAAAAAGTGGCACCATTATCATGCTCTTACGAAACCTCCACACAAAAAAAGGTCTGTGCAACGGTACTCGCTTGATTGTTACTGCTTTGCTTCCCAACATTATAGAAGCTAAAGTCATCACTGGATCAGCAGCTGGAAATATTGTTTTTATTCCACGTATCGATTTATGTCCATCTGACACAGGATTACCATTTAAATTAAGACGCCGCCAGTTTCCCGTAAAGCCAGCGTTTGCCATGACCATTAATAAATCTCAAGGCCAGACACTCCATCGAGTTGGTATCTTTCTACCTGAACCAGCATTTGGCCATGGTCAACTGTATGTCGCCTTTTCTCGCGTCAGGCAACGCTGTAATGTTAAAGTTCACGTTGTTGATACACCAGCTCAAGGCAAATTACTTCCCAATAGTACCAAAGTGTTCACTAAAAATATTGTTTATACAAATATTTTACCTTAAATTCTGTTCATAGATAGTTAGGTTAAAATAGATAGTTAAGTGTACATAGTTTTTTTTATATTAAACAAAAAATACAAAAAAATTAGTTTAGTCTTACATGTATAGGAATACAAAAAATCAAAAATACAAAAATATTATTTTAGTCTTAGATATATACGAAAAAAAAAACAAACATAGTTTAGCCATAGATATATAGATTTCAACTACTTATTTACCAAATAGCCATGTAACATATATAGTCCTTATTTTTGGATCTTAAATCCTTCATTTAGATACTTCATAGTATATATATATATATGAACACACATTTACTTAAAGGTGATAGATGTGTATCACTCAAATTTTATTATTTGGTGATATCAACCACAATACAAAGGTCCAGCATTATAGGTGCTGAGAAATTTACTTTTCTTTTTAAACAGGGAGAGGTTTTTGTGAACAGCTAAGAGACGGGTGGGATGGCTGTTCACACACATCTCCATCTTAAGGTGTGTTCTCTAAAGTTAGATAGATAGGGAAATAGATAGATAAGGAATTACATAGATAGCAAAATACAGATTTTGCTTTTACAGCAGCAGTTTTTGCCTATTTGTGGAAGTTTTGGTGGAAAAAGCACAATTTCTGCACTTGCTGACTAACGGCTCACTTATGGCACATTTGCCATAAGTTGCATGCAATGTATATTGAATTTATCCTTCACTGGCGGCAGGTGCACCACACGTAGTTACAGCAGTTTCGGCGGCAAAAACCTCAGTAACCTGCGGTTTTTTACTGCCTGCATTTGGTGCACCTGCTGAAGCCACATTTGCTGCATTTACCCCAGGTTAACCGTAAGTTCTATATACATTGCATGGCACTTGCTGCATGTGTGCTGCAGTAAGGCCCTTGGGTGCCAAGTGCAGAAATTTAATTTTTTACATCCCCACCTTCTACACATTGCAGAAAAATGCTGCTGTAAAAGAAGTCTTAGTCTTAATAAATAGGAATTAGTTAGATTAGGGACCCATCAGATGTAAGGGCACCTTGACGTGGTTGGTGGGCAAGCACAAACTGGCGAATACGCAGAATACTAATATTGCTTTTCAAAATCAAGCTATTTCCTCTGTAACAAGTATAGCTCACTTTGTGTTCCAAGACCCTTACCATACAATAATTTAATTTTCCACTAATGATATTGACCATACGAACATATGTAGTTCATGTAAAGATATCATTGAATAATTTTATTTTTTTAATTCTTAATAAATAAACTATATACAGATTCTAGACTCCCGATTCTTTAGAATCGGGCTCACATCTAGTACAATATAAATATACAATATGGCAGAAAAAATATTGTACTGTGTAATCAGGATAATTTTGCAGATATCACAACAAAAACTCAATAATTATACACTGAAAACATAATTGAATGCTATTATTTATTAGCCTTCAGCTCAATCTTGAGCCTTGGTGACTTGATGGATGAACGCTCTGTATGAAGATTGATCTTGCAAGACTAGATAGATCCACTAGGGTCTTCTCCATTATCTTGACAGTATCAAGCCATTGGTTTGCTGGTGTTCCTCTTCGCCTTGTACCTTCTATTCTTCCTGCCATGATGTCCTTCTTTAGTGATTCTTCTCTTCGAATGATGTGTCCAAATTAGGCAAGTCGTAGCTTGGTGATCCTTGCTTCAAGTAACATGTCTGGCTTGATTTGTTCCAAAATTGGTTTGTTTTGTCTTCTTGCCATCCATGGTATTGATAACGTCCTTCTCCAGCATCACAATTGAAGGTGGTAACTCTTCTGTGTTATTTCTTTATTGTCTCATGTTTCACTTCCATATGTTACTACAGAAAAGACCAAACTATGTACGAGATGTGTCTTTGTTGCCAGTTGATTTGAGGACCTTGTCCAGTGACTTCCTTGTTTCCAATAGCTATTCTCCTATTGACTTCCAGTGTCATCGCTGCATCTTGTGTGATAATTGATCCGAGTAGGTTGAAGGCCTTTACCACTTATAGTTTTTTACTTTCCATCTCACATGTGTCACTGTCATACCTGGTAGTAGTCAAAATTTTTGTCTTCTTTATGTTGAGTAGCAGTCACATGTTTGAGCTTTCCATCTTGACACTCCATAATAAGTCCTTCATTCCATCTATGCTTGTTGCTATCAGTGGTGTGTCATTTGTGTATCTTGTTGTATTATTTGGCCTTTTCCATTATCAATCTCATATTAGCAATTACAACTCTTGTTCTTCTTCCTTTTCTGAACCCTGCTTGTTCCTCTGACAACTGTTTGTCAAAGTAAGGCTGTAACCATCTTTGTAGACTCTTCAGCAGTATTTTTCTGCCATGAAGTATGAGCGCAATAGTCCGATAGTTTCCACAATTAGTAGCATCTCCCTTCTTCGAAATAGGAATACACACCAATTTTGTCCACTATTTGGACTATTTATCAGAAGTAGTGATGGGCGAATCCTAAATTACTCGGAATCGCTTGACTCTAGCGAGTCCGAGCCCGGAACTCGCTACTCGTTGCGAGTCTAGCGAGTCCAATGTTAATGAATGGGGAAGCGAGTAATAGCGAGTAGTGTGCGATTTACAAATCACAGATGTGTCTTCAGCCTGCCATTGATTTGCATTGGACTCGTTTACTGTGCAAGTAATCGCTGGGAAACTCGCACAGATAAGACTCTCCTCTGTGCTGGCTGCCGCAGCTCCAGGGTCCTAGAGCCCGCCTGTTGCCTGATGTAGCAGAGCTGAGATTGTTCTCAGTCTGCTCATTCCCTGTGCATAGACATCTATATCTATGCACAGGGGATGTAGCAGAGAGGACATCGCGTTTTGGACTGCGTCGGACGGAAGAGGATTTTTTTAATTAAAGATGGAGTCCCTAATGTCTTTTTTTTTATTTCTAATGAAAAAAAATTTTCTCTGTGTTGTGTTTTTTTTAAAACAATTTAATAGAAATTCATGACGGTCATGTTTAATATTGGCGTGACCGCCATAAATTTCGGGCTTAGGGCCAGCTGATAATACAAAGCTGGCCCTAACCTCTTTATTACCCAGCGTGCCACCGCCACCAGGGCCACTGGAAGAGCGGGGTTCAGCGCCAGAGGATGGCACTTCAATGAACGCGCCATCTTCTGGGGCGGCTGCGGGCTGCAATTTGCAGCGGGGAGTGCCCAGAAAGCTTGGGCCTCCCTGCGCTGCGGATTCCAGCCCCCAGCTGCTTAGCTGTACCTGGCTAGACATAGAAATTGCGCGGAGCCCCACGCATTATTTTTTTAATTATTTCATGAAATTCATGAAATAATAAAAAAAAAGGGCTCCCCTATATTCTTGTGTCTGGCCAGGTACAAATAGGCACCTGGGGGTTGGGGGCAGCCCGTCGCTGCCTGCTGGATCCGGCTGGTTCCAGAAATACGGCGAAGCCCACGTGAAATTTTTTCTGACATTCTAACATTTTATGTAGTACTTCATATACCTGAGGAAGGCTATTTTATGACATATAAAGTCGAAACGCGTTGTTTTGATTATGCTTTTATGAATTTTATGACTTTTTATTACTGTGAAGCCAATTCAAATAAATCTCCAAGAAAGAAAAAGGAGTCAGAGTCCTTATCATAAGGTCAATCTTCTTGGGAGCGCTCAATCATCTGGATACCGTGATTATTTGCTTCTAGTTCGCTTGAACAGCTTGACTCTAATCTTTGCTTTCAAAAGTTCGTGATTAGTTCCACAGTCACCTTCTGGCCTTGTTTTTGTGGTAATGATTGTCGATTTCCATCTTTGGCAAACACATACATATATTGTCAATCTGATTCCCATAGGCCCCATTCGATGTTGTCAATGTGTAGAGCAGGGCCGGCGTCAGCACCCGGCGTACCCGGGCAAGTGCCGGGGCCCTGACCTGACAGAGGGGCCCACCGCTGCCCACACACATCTTACGGTCACGCTGCAATAATTATTTTCCTTTCCATTCCCTCTCTGCAAAGTTCCGTGACAGTCCCTGTGACGTTGCCAAGGCCGCGGTCGGGTATCCAAGGGGCGTGCCCGCACCACTCCCAGCAACACCCACATCCAATCCGGGGGAAGCGGCTTCTGCACCCTCCTCCCCCCCTCTCTGCTCCTCCCCGCCTCCTCCTGGTCATGTGACCTCTTAACAGTCACTAATGAGCAGGAGAGTGGATGGGTTGTCCTAGTTATGGGATGCCGCTCTCCCGGCAGTGGAAGTGCAGAGTCTGAATATGGCTGCCGGCAGGGATCAGTCCAGGCTCCAGGCCAGGGTTACAGACTCTAGTGTTTCTTCCTTTTGTTCTCCCTGGACTGGGGCCGCCAGGAGGAGTTCAGCCCCGGACACTCCACACACTCCCTGCCTGTCGGGGCTGCCGCAGCTGACTGCAGGTAATGGCAGTGAGAACTTGAACGTATGTGTCCTATGCCTGGCTGCAGGGGTTAACAGTGATGGCAGAGAGGGGCCTGGCTGCAGGGGTTAACAGTGATGGCAGAGAGGGGCTTGGCTGCAAGGGTTAACAGTGATGGCAGAGAGGGGCCTGGCTGCAGGGGTTAACAGTGATGGCAGAGAGGGGCCTGGCTGCAGGGGTTAACAGTGATGGCAGAGAGGGGCCTGGCTGCAAGGGTTAACAGTGATGGCAGAGAGGGGCCTGGCTGCAGGGTTAACAGTGATGGCAGAGAGGGGCCTGGCTGCAAGGGTTAACAGTGATTGCAGAGAGGGGCCTGGCTGCAGGGGTTAAAGTGATGGCAGAGAGGGGCCTGGCTGCAAGGATTAACAGTGATGGCAGAGAGGGGCCTGGCTGCAAGGGTTAACAGTGATGGCAGAGAGGGGCCTGGCTGCAAGGGTTCAACAGTGATGGCAGAGAGGGGCCTGGCTGCAGGGGTTAACAGTGATGGCAGAGAGGGGCCTGGCTGCAGGGGTTAACAGTGATGGCAGAGAGGGGCCTGGCTGCAAGGGTTAACAGTGATTGCAGAGAGGGGCCTGGCTGCAGGGGTTAACAGTGATGGCAGAGAGGGGCCTGGCTGCAGGGGTTAACAGTGATGGCAGAGAGGGGCCTGGCTGCAGGGGTTAACAGTGATTGCAGAGAGGGGCCTGGCTGCAGGGGTTAACAGTGATGGCAGAGAGGGGCCTGGCTGCAAGGGTTAACAGTGATGGCAGAGAGGGGCCTGGCTGCAAGGGTTAACAGTGATGGCAGAGAGGGGCCTGGCTGCAGGGGTCAACAGTGATGAACGAGAGGGGCCTGGCTGCCAGGGCAGACAGCGTACAGGTGTGGACAGACAGCGTACAGGTGGGGAGACAACACAAAGGTGTGGGGACACAGCACAAAGGTGTGGGGACAGAGCACAAAGGTGTGGGGACACAGCACAAAGGTGTAGGGAGACAGCACAAAGGTGTGGGGAGACAGCGTACAGGTGGGGACACAGCACAAAGGTGTGGGGAGACAGCATAAAGGTGTGGGGAGACAGCGTACAGGTGGGGAGACAGCACAAAGGTGTGGGGAGACAGCACAAAGGTGTGGGGAGACAGCACAAGGTGTGAGGAGACAGCATAAAGGTGTGGGGAGACAGCGTACAGGTGGGGACACAGCACAAAGGTGTGGGAGACAGCACAAAGGTGTGGACAGACAGCGTACAGGTGGGGAGACAGCACAAAGGTGTGTGGACACAGCACAAAGGTGTGGGGACAGAGCACAAAGGTGTGGGGACAGAGCACAAAGGTGTGGGGACAGAGCACAAAGGTGTGGGGACACAGCACAAAGGTGTGGGGAGACAGCGTACAGGTGGGGACACAGCACAAAGGTGTGGGGAGACAGCATAAAGGTGTGGGGAGACAGCGTACAGGTGGGGACACAGCACAAAGGTGTGGGGAGACAGCACAAAGGTGTGGGGAGACAGCACAAAGGTGTGGGGAGACAGCACAAGGTGTGGGGAGACAGCATAAAGGTGTGGGGAGACAGCGTACAGGTGGGGACACAGCACAAAGGTGTGGGGAGACAGCACAAAGGTGTGGGGAGACAGCACAAAGGTGTGGGGAGACAGCACAAGGTGTGGGGAGACAGCATAAAGGTGTGGGGAGACAGCGTACAGGTGGGGACACAGCACAAAGGTGTGGGGAGACAGCGTACAGAGAGGGGAGAGACAGTGCACAGTGCTGGAGAGAGAGAGCACGAGAGGAATTATATTTATGGGGTTGTACATATAGATGTAGAATACAGTTCACCGCCTTTATATTATATAAATATATAGCCAGTATGGGTTAAAGGGGGCCCACTGAGACTCTTTCGCACGGGGCCCACATAATCCTGGAGCCGGCCCTGGTGTAGAGTCTCTGTTTGTGATGTTGGAAAAAGGTGTTCATGATGGTCAGTTAATTTGCCGTACAAAAGTCAGCAAATGTTCTTCCAACCTTGTTTCGTTCACCAAGTCCAGAGATTTCCAACAACAGTTCCATGTTTGCCATGACACTCTTTGGCATTTAAGTCTGCCATCATAATAAGTAAATCTTGTTTTGATGTCTAGTCGATTTCTTCTTGAACTTGATCGTAGAATAGTTCAATGTCCTCTTCTCGGAATCTGTTATTGGTGAATAGACTTGTATAATTATGATATGGACTGGTGCTCCTTGGAGTTGTATCGAGATGACTTTATCACTGACTGCATTGTACTTCAGAACAGTGCCGGACAATTTTCGATTTAGAATAAAGGCAACAGGATTTCTTCTTCGGTTATAATTGCCAGAATAGTAGACCCAATGTTTGTTTGACTGGGAATGGCCAGATTGAGTCCATCACAGTTTACTAATTCTGAATATGACGAGGCCTGTTCTGTCCATTTTGTCTATGTTGAGTTTGCCTTGGGTCATGGTTCGAATGTTCCAAGTTCCAAACTTTATGATATCCTTGCAACTTTTGACCTTTCCTCTCAACCAATCGATATCAGCACCTAGATGTCTTTGTGTGATTGTACTCAGGTCGACCATTGGCTCTTCCCCAGTAGGTTGTTGAATGCCTTCCAACCTAGATCCTGACTCTGACCTGTACTGGTCCTGGCTGAAATATGGAACAGCTGACCTCCTGACTCTGAGCTGCTTTCTGGTGGACCTCTTCAAGTATGCGGGAATAGCACTGGATTCTGACCTCGCTGCATATTAGGCCTTATGCGGGTAGTGCGATCATACTCCAGCTCACATATATAGATGTAGTCATCTCCTCTGTGGGCTACTCCGGTTCTGGTGAAGCACCTTCAGCCCTTGGGGTGGTGAGGAAGATCAAGTCCTCCAGAGCATTTACCTCTTGGGGTGGATCTATCACATCTCTAAACAGCGGACTGCAAGCACATGGTAGCCCAGTGTACAGTGTAGCTGCATCATATGGCAATCCTGAGATGGCACCGGCCTCCGCAGTGAAGCATCTTTCCTTTGCCTAGAGTCTTGCCTCTTCCAGCACCAGGACCAATCACCTACAGGATATTATTGTTTGCCCAATCTTGTTGCCTAATTCCTCATTTACCCCTCCATTGGGTGGGCTGCAGAAGGCACCTGACTTACAAATCCCATTCTCTATGCCACAGGTCAGTGCTGGTGTCAGCACCTGGCATACCCAGGCAGGTCCGAGACCCTGGACTGGTGAAAGGGGCCACTCGCTGTCTGTGAGAAGCAAAGAGGGGAACCCTCTCACAGATGGCTGCCCTCTCTTTTGCTCTCCACTGATCTATGAGATTGGCACAGAGCAGGAGAGGAAGTTTACTGGGAGCCAGGAAGTGAATGGAGACTGCAGAAGCCATGCAGCTGAAGGACCTTTGTCATGTGACTGATCACATGACTAAATTGAAGGTCCTGGAAAATCCTGCACCTGCTCAACTTCACCAACCTCCGTACAGCTCCCAGTGGTTCCTCTTTCCTGCTCTGCACTGATCAAGAGCTGCAAGATGTGGTAACATATAGTGTGTGTATCTATATGTGCATGTATTATGCATGTAGCAGAGCTGTGTGTGTCTGTATGTGCATGTAGCAGAGCTATGTGTGTATGTATATGTACTTGTATTGTGCATGTAACAAAGCTGTGTGTAGTGTGCATGTAGCAGAGATGTGTGTGTTTGTATGTGCTTGCGATATGCATGTAGCACAGATGTGTGTGTTTATGTGCATGTAGCAGAGCTGTGTGTATCTATATGTGTATGTATTGTGCATGTAGCAGAGCAATGTGTGTAGTGTGCATGTAATGTCCATGTAGCAGAGCTGTGTGTGTTTGTATGTGCATGTAGTGTCCATGTAGCAGAGCTGTGTGTTTGTATGTGCATGTAGAGTGCATGTAGGAGAGCTGTTTGTGTTTTGTTTATGTAGCAGAGCTATGTGTGTTTGTATGTGCTTGTGTTGTGCATGTAGCAGAGTTGTGTGTGTTTGTATTTACATGTAGCAAAGCTGCGTGGGTTTGTATGTGCATGTAGCAGAGCTGTGTGTGTATATGAGCATGTATTGTGCATGTAGCAGATCAGTGTGTCTAGTGTGCATGTAGTGTCCATTTAGCAGAGCTGTGTGTGTTTGTATGTGAATGTAGTGTCCATGTAGCAAAGCTGTGTGTTTTGTATGTGCATGTAAAGTGCATGTAGTAAAGCAGTTTGTATAGTGTGCATGTAGCAGAGCTGTGTGTGTCTGTATGTGGTATTGAGCATGTAGCAAGGCTGTGTGTGGTGTGTGTAGTTTGCATTTAGCAGAGCAGTGTGTGTGGTGTGCATGTAGCAGAGCTAACATTTTGCATCCATAACACTGCAAACACTGATTGTGTGCGTGCAGCCTAAAATGATCATCAGTACTCAACGTCAAGCAGCTGCTGTAAAAAGCAAACAAGATTTAAGGATGTATAGAAAGAGAGACAAAATCCTGTGATCCTAATGTATTGTTAAGGTGGTGTTACATGCAAGGATATCCTGAACGATATCATTGAAACATCACAGATATGTGATCGTTCCAAAGATATCGTTTGCACATCCTTGCGTGTAAACAAACGATATAGGATGAAAAGATGGTTAGATCGTTCATCCAAGATTTGAGATCCTGCCCTCAAATCTATCGTTCGTCGTCCAATTAAGCACTGAAGGATGTGGCACATAGTTCAGTGTGAAGCCTTTTGAACGATATCGTTCAAAAGTCTACTATTCCTAGAACTGTAATTTTGTATGTTAAAATGTAGAAAACAATTTTTTTTACTATATTATTCATTTTAACCCACTCCTGCAGCTCAGTGCTACATGCCGGCACTGTGCTGCAGGAGCGGGTATTAACCCGGTGCGTAAGGGGTTAATGTTATTGTGCCACATGGCCCCAGAGAGTGCCCACACTCCCCTGGAGCCATGTAGCACATAACATTGGCAGCGCAGGGGTTAAATCATGTATTTAGCAGAAGCCGCACAATGTCGGCTTTGCTAGATAAATTCATGAAAAACTAGTGTGTCTGAAGCCGGTGTTTAATGGGTTAATGTTATTGAGCTACATGGCCCCAGAGAGTGGCCACACTCCCCTGGAGCAGGGCCGGTTTTAGGCAAAGTGGGGCCCTAGGCAAAAGGTTAAAGTGGGCCCTAAATGCTCAGGCCACTTTCACATCTAACGCTTTGCTGCATTTTGCTCAATTTGCATTTCCATGCGTTTTTACCGCAAAAACGCATCAAAACGCATGCGTTTTTGTTCCCATTGATTTTAATGGAAACACATGCAAAAACGCATGTAAAAACGCATGTGCGTTTTCAAAAAGAGAAAACGCATGCGTTTTTGCCAACGCTGCCCAAAACATCGGGGAAGACGTTTTGTGCTGCGTTCGCAAAAATGCATGCGTTTTGCGTTTTTGAAAACGCACATGCGTTTTGCATGCGTTTTTACATGCGTTCCCATTGAAATCAATGGGGGAAAAAACGCTAGCGTTTTTTAATGCGTTTTTAGCGGTAAAAACGGCTAGAAAGGCAAATTTAGCAAAACGCACACCAACCTTAGATGTGGAACAGGCCGTAGTTATATGGTAAGAGTGACTTCATAAGTTGATTATCTAGGTCAGAATAAGAACATACTGAACATCATTTTTATTTCAATCATTAAAAAAAAAAACAGAAATTTGTAAAAAAAAAAAAAATATATATTTTTTTTTTTTTCCGAGACCCATGATGTTTTAATTTTTGAAGATACAGGGCTATGTGAGGGGTTACTTTATGTGCCCTGAGCTGACATTTTTACTGATACCATTTTGAGTCAGATACAACATTTTGATCGCCTTTTATTGCATTTGATTGTAACAACGTGGTGGCCTAAAAAACATAATTCTGGCGTTTTTATTTTTTTCCCATTACGCCATTTACCAATTGGATTAATTTACTTCATATATTGATAGCTTAGATTCTTACGAACGCAGCGATACCAAATATGTGTATTTTTACATTTTGTTCACTGTTTTATTGCTATTTTCAGTTCAGCTCCTTTGGGGGCCCCTAAGAGAGTGGGGGCCCTAGGCAACTGCCCAGTCTGCCCCCCCCTAACGCCGGCCCTGCCCTGGAGCCATGTAGTCCAAAACATTGGCAGCTCAGGGGTTAACCAAGGCAGTTTGCAGAAGCCGCACTATGTCGGCTCTGCCTCATTCATTCTTAAAAAGCCGGCGGGTACTGTCATTTCACAGTGCGAAATGAAAAGTTACTAAACTGTTTTGTGAATAGGGAGCTGTCCTCTGCTCTGGTGCTGAAGACGACACAGGGCTTCAGCACCTAAGCGATCATCAATACAGCAGAGAACAGCTTATACTGTAATGAGGAGATGTATGCAAATTGCGCATCTCCTCATTACAGTATAAGAGGAGCCGTTCTTTGCTGTATTGATGATTGCTTAGGTGCTGAAGCCCTGTGTTGTCTTCAGCACCACAGCAGAGGACAGCTACCTATTCACAAAACAATTTAGTAACTTTTCACGGCGCTCTGTGAAATGACAGTACCCGCCGGTTTTTAAAGAATGATTGTAGCAGAGCCGCAATACTGCGGCTTCTGCAACCTGGCACAGTTAACCCCTGGGCTGCCAATGTTAGGGGCAGCATGACTACAGGGGAGTGTGGCCACTCTCTGTGCCATGTTGGTCAGTTTAATAAACCCCATAAACACAGCTTTTTACGCGCTCCTGCAGCACTGTGCTGGCAGGTGCCTCAGAGCTGCAGGAGCGTGTTTAAATGTAAAATCAGGCAGGGACATTGTCAATAAAAGTGTATTTAATACTTTTACACACAATAATATGCCATTGCTGCTGTCACAGTGCTGGCACATTATTGCTCAGGGTTGGATTGAGAGATTTGCTAACGATTCTGGCGCAGAGCCAGAATGAATATCGTTTACGATATCCTTGTGTGTGATGACGCACGAACGATAATTCAATATCGTTAGTACAATTTTAGTCACATGACTTTCCTTAAGAAATTATTGACGATATCCTTGTGTGTAACGGCACCATTACACCTCTATAAATCAATTGTAAGGCAACATCTAGAATATGGGATCAAGTTTTGGGTTCCACATTTTAAAAAGTATATTTGGAAGCTAGACTTAGTTCAAAGGCGGGCAACTAAATTATTACAAAGGGTGGAACATCTCTCATGCGATGAGAGGTTGGAAAAGATGGCCTTGTTTAGCTTATAAAAAGATGGCTTAGAGGAAATGTCATTTATATGTATAAATACATGTATGGTCAAAAGGAAGGACTAGCACGTGCCTTATTCCTTCCAAAGACTGTATCACAAGAGGTAGTAATGTGAGTCACTATAATAGCTTTGACCTTGATAGACAAGTCTTTTTAACCTATGTAACTACCCTTTTTCCCATTGAAAAAAAAAATACAATTGTATGATTGCATTCATAAAAGTCTAATTTACCAAAATATATAGAATAAATTAACCCAAACAGATCAAAATGTTGTATATAACCAAAAAGATTGTGTGGATGGTGGATAGAGAACCTTGACTAACATCCAAACAAGTTCAAGCTGCCCTGCAGTCCGAGGGTACAACAATATCAACCCAAACTGTCCGTCGGCGTTTGAATGAAAAGGGACTGTATAGTAGGAGACCCAGGAAGACCCCACTTCTTAGCCCGAGACATAAAAAAGCCAGGCTGGAGCTTGCCAAAACTTACCTGAGAAAGCCTAAAATGTTTTGGAAGAATGTTCTCTCTTTTTGGGCAAAGACATCAACATAGAGTTTACAGGAGTAAAAAAGAGGCATTCAAAGAAAAGAACACGGTCCCTACAGTCAAACATGGCGGAGGTTCCCTGATGTTTTGGGGTTGCTTTGCTGCCTCTGGCACTGGACTGCTTGACTGTGTGCATGGCATTATGAAGTCTGAAGACTACCAACACATTTTGCAGCATAATGTAGGGCCCAGTGTGAGAAAGCTCGGTCTCCCTCAGAGGTCATGACAATGACACAGGACAATGACCCAAAACACACTTCAAAAAGCACTAGAAAATGGTTTGAGAGAAAGCACTGGAGACTTCTAAGGTGGCCAGCAATGAGTCCCGACCTGAATCCCATAGAACACCTGTGGAGAGATCTAAAAATGGCAGTGTGGAGAAGGCACCCTTTAAATATCAGGGACCTGGAGCAGTTTGCCAAAGAAGAATGTCTAAAATTCCAGCAGAGCATTGTAAGAAACTTATTGATGGTTACCGGAAGCGGTTGATCGCAGTTATTTTGGCTAAAGGTTGTGCAACTAAGTATTAGGCTGAGGGTGCCAATACTTTTGTCTGGCCCATTTTTGGAGTTTTGTGTGAAATGATCAATGTTTTGCTTTTTGCTTCATTCTCTTTTGTGTTTTTTCATTGAAGACAAATTAAATGAAGATAATACTACCAAAGAATTTGTGATTGCAATCATTTTCAGGAAGAAACTGAGTATTATCTGACAGAATTGCAGGGGTGTCAATACTTTTGGCCAACACTGTATATGGAGCAATACCTGCTCTGTAATGGTTCCAAGCCATCAGAGCAATGACCACAAACCACTCCAAACAACATTAGAACACTACAACCAATCCCCAGTTCTAACATAATATAACATAGCCGTGACAAAAATACCCAGGGAACCGAAACGGGCTGTTAACGAAACGATAATCATGGAGACACAGGCACCCTCCTTGGATTATAAAAAACTAGTCTCAGAGGTTGCTGCTAAACTTCTGCCAGATATTTCAAATATGCCGAAAGACAATTACAACTATTCTACATGACATGCAGAAGCAACTTAATGAGACAACTGAGAAGGCGGAAGCACTGGAATCCAGAGTATCGACCATTAAGGATAACTTTTAACACGGACCATAGCACAATAATTCACCTTTCTAACAAAAATCTAATTCTGAAAGATCGGACTGATGACTTGGAGAACAGGTCACGGAGAAGCAATCTCCGGATAGTGGGACTGCCGGAATTCTTTCCTTATGGAGAGTTAAGACACCTACAGTGGGGAAATAAGTATTTGATCCCTTGCTGATTTTGAAAGTTTGCCCACTTACAAAGACATGAACAGTCTATATATTTTAACACTTTCCCAACTCATAACATAAATGTACGTCATGGGTCGGGTGCCCACCTTTGATGTGAGCTCCTGCGGTGAGATCACACCATTCCCCCGACATCTCTGCTGATCTCATCAACTGAGATGTTGGGCTTACAGCACGGGTCGGATCCGTGATCTGATCGGTGCTGTTATCCTTTTAGATCGTCCTGTCATTCACTGACAGTGTGATCTAAAGGCGCCATAGTGGGGACTGCTTGTTTCCCCGCCGTGATCGGAGATCCCATGATATGATCGCGGTATCTCCAGCCATCACATGATAGCCTGGGGTCCTGGTGTGACCCCAGAAGCTGTCACTATTCACTTCCTGTGAGTGGTTGGCAAGCACTGCCACCACTTACAGTGATCATTTGCGACAGGTCCAGATGTGCTGCAGCTCATCGGGACATGTCACAAACGATCAGCCACTGCAGCACTGTGGCACCCTATGGGTCTGTGTAAAATAAAAAATTAATGAAACAATAAAGTTTTTAAAAATATGAAAAAAACAGAAGTTCAAATCACCCCTCTTGTCCCCAATTGCAAATAAAAGTATTAAAAAAATAAACATATTTGGTATCAGCGCATTCAGAAATGTCCAATCTATTAGGAAATAAAATCAGTCAGAGCTGTAAACTGTTTAACAGAAAAAAGGTCCAAACGCCAAAATTACGTTAATTTGTGCGCCGCAACATCACTATAAAATGCAATAATGGGCGATCAAAACAGCGCATCCACCCAAAATTGGCATCATTAGAAACTTTAGCTCAAGCCACAAAAAATAAGCCATCACACAGCCCCAGATCCCGAAAAATGAGTACGCTACCAGTCTCGGATCTCGGAACATGGCTCAAAAAGTGTGATTTTTTTTTCAAAATGTTTAATTTTTTTTCACCACTTAAATAACAGTAAAGGTATACATGTTTGGTATCTACAAACTAATACCGACCCGAGGCATCATACTATAATGTCAGTTTTATCATATAGTGAACATGGTGAATAAAAAACCCAAAAAAAAAATGTGTAATTGCACTTTATTTTTTTCAATTTCACTTCACTTGGAATTTTTTTCCCATTTTCCTGTACACTATATGGTAAAATAAATGATTGCATCTGAAAGTATAACTTGTCCCGCAAAAAACAAGGTGTCATTTGTCTATATTGACGGAAAAATAAAAAAGTTATGGCCCTTGGAAGCAGGGGAGCAAAAAACAAAAACCGAAAATGAAAACTCACCAGGTGGTGGAGGGGTTAAGGGTAGGTTCATTTTAACAGTGAGAGATAGAATATCAAAAATAAAATACAGAAAATCATATTGTGTCAATTATATAAATGTATTTGCATTTTGCAGAGAGAAATAAGTATTTGATCCCCTACCAACCATTAGGAGTCCTGACTCCTACAGACCAGTTAGATGCTCCTAATCAACTCATTACCTGCATAAAGACAGCTGTCGTAAATTGTCACCTGCATAAAAGACTCCTGTGCACATAGTCAGCCAATTAATCAATCAGACTTTTATCTCTACAACATGGACAAGACCAAAGAGCTTTCTAAGGATATCAGGGAAAACATCCTAGACCTTTTCACAAGGCTGGAATGGGCTACGAAACCATAAGTAAAGACCCCGTTACACACTTCAATGTCTCATGGCCACTTTACACACACCAACTTATCTGTCCAACTTCTGAACAACTTACTGGTTGCAGTGAAATCATGGACACATTGTTCCATTTGTACACAGCGACAAAATGGAGCAATGTGTCCATGATTTCACTGCAACCAGTAAGTTGTTCAGAAGTTGGACAGATAAGTTGGTGTGTGTAAAGTGGCCCTTAGCGATCCGACCAATGATCCAATCTGGCCAAGATCGCTGGGACATTGTTTAATGATCGCTGCTGAGGTGTCACACGTACAGATATATTTAAATAACGCAGCAACGATTCCGCAAGAAGCGAACAATACTTGCGGTCATTTGGTCACCTTCGTGCTTCAGTTCTGAATAGGCTAAGTCGTAAATGAGATAGTTGGAAAGGTGTCACAAACAACGAAGTTGCAGGTTGAATGAACGACAGATTTATGGACCCTACGATCAACAATGTAACGACTTATCATTGATCTAATCTACGTGTCACATGCAACAACGTCGTTACGACGTTGCTGCACCGCCCCAAAAGCCGTGACGTACCAACGATATCGTTAATGATATCGCAGCTTGTAACAGGGCCTTTAGACGCTGGGTGAGAAGGAGACAATTGTTGGTGCAATAGTAAGAAAATGGAAGAAATACAAAATGAGTGTCAATCGACATCGATCTGGGGCTATATGCAAAGTTTCACCTGGTGGGTATCCAGAATCATGACGAGGTGAGAGATCAGCCTAAAACTACATGGAGGGAACTTGTTAATGATCTCAAGGCAGCTGGAACCACTGTCACCAATAAAACCATTGGTAACACATTACACCATAATGGATTAAAATCCTGCAGTGCCCGCAAAGTCCCATTGCTCAAGAAGACACATGTGCCGGCCCTTCTGGAGTTTGCCAAAAAATGCCTTGATGATTCTGACAGTGATTGGGAGAAGGTGCTGTGGTCAGGTGAGACAAAAAATGAGCTCTTTGGCATTAACTCAACTTACTGTTTTTGGAGGAAGAGAAATGCTGCCTATGACCCAAAGAACACTATCCCCACAATCAAACATGGTGGAAACATTATGTTTAGGAGTGATTCTCTGCTAAGGGCACAGCACTACTTCACCGAATCAATGGGACAATGGATGGAGCCATGTACCGTAAAATCCTGAGTGACAACCTCCTTCCCTCTGCAGGGACATTAAAAATAGGTCATGGCTGGGACTTCCAGCACAACAATGACACCACAGCAGTTGTCTGGTCTGTGACCAATGCACTTCAGCAGGGTGCAGCAGGCCTTGATTAAATAGGAAAGGCATAACTAGTGCTAGATGCAAGCTGACCGGACAACTGCTGTGGAGAGATTTTTTTCTACTTATGTCCTTTTGTTTTTATTCAGCACAACAGTGACCCAAATAATACAGCCAAGGCAACAAAGGAATGGCTCAAAAAAAAAGTACATTAAGGTCATGGAGTGGCCTAGCCAGTCTCCAGACCTTAATGCCATAGAAAATTTATGGAGGGAGCTAAACCCCCGAATGGTCAACGACAGCCTCAAAATCTTAATGATTTAGAGATGATCTGCAAAGAGGAGTGGACCAAAATTCCTCCTGACATGTGTGCAAACCTCATCATCAACTATAAGAAACATCTGACTGCTGTGTTTCCCAACAAGGGTTTTGCCGCAAAGTATTAAGATTTGTTTGCCAGAGGAATCAAATACTTGTTTCGTTCTGCAAAATGAAAATAACTATATAATTTAGACAATGTGATTTTTTGGATTTAATTTGCATATTCTATCTCACTGTTAAAATTATAGACTATTCATGTATTTGTCAGTGGGCAAACTTACAAATCAGCAGGGGATCAAATACTTATTTCCCTCACCGTATGTGAAAATACAGTCCCTATTGAACTGAGTATACCTGGCAGTAAAAAAATTGAGAGAGTGCATTGGGTGGGTACACCTCAAAAAAAACAAGACAAGAATAAAAAAACACTTACTAGGTAGGTCATAATGAAATACCTAGACTTCACAGATAAAAATGATATAACCCAATCCTACCGATGACTCAAAAAAACCCTGACAGCAGGAGGAGCCTGTTTACTGCTATTTGAAGATTTCTCAGCAGAGGTGATGAGACAACACAGGTCTTTTGCTTTAATCTGCATGCCCTTAGACAAAAATAAAATTTGATTCCAATTAAGATATCTGGCAATCTTTCATATAAAGCAGCAAGATGGGCCATATCATTCATTGACTAACTCAGGAGAGGCGGAAATATACCTATAAGGCGGCCGTCACACGCATCAATTTAATGCATGATATCGCTTAAGCGATCTGCTTTTTGATCGCTCAAGTGATATCGTTTGTGCATCGCTGCGTGCAATCAAGCGATTTTACAATGTAAAATCGCTTGATCGTTAGATCGCAGATTGGTGAGCCGGAGCTCATATCAAGTGATAAACGCTTGATCAATCTGCATCATCGTGGTGTGTGGCAGAGCCTATGCTGGGAGATGGTATCTATGGTAAATGTCGGGTTACTAAGCGCCGCGCGGCGCCTAGTAACCCGATGTGTACCATAGTTACCATCGATCTCGCTGCTCCACATCGCTGGTGAGTCTGTGTGACAGCTCACCAACGATGTGAACGATATTGTTAGCGATCGCGCGTGCACGTGATCGCTAACAATATCGCTCTCGATATTGAAGCGTGTGACGGCCGCCTAACATATACCTTAAACCCACACTCTACAGAGATTGCTGAGGACCACCAAGGTGTATGCCAGAAGAACACCAGAATAAGACTTCCTGAGAGACCAAAGAACAAGAGGAAGATCTAAAACTCCAAGAAATAGCCCCAGATTATGAGATAAACAAGGAACTCATATATTTTGAGACTTTGCAGTTATTACCTGTCTGGATTTCAGTTAATTGGGAAAAATATTTTGCTAATTAACATAGATAAGTATAAAAAAAAGAGGCGGGGCTAAAGTATAAAGAATAAGATCATTCAGAAAGACAGGTAAATCGGACTGGAGAATAATCGTTTTGCAATTAATTTTCTGCTAATAAATAGTGATGAGCGAGCATACTCGCCACTACTCGGTACTCGCACAAGTATCACTGTACTCGGGCTACTCGGCGAGCACCGAGAAATCTCGCGATACTCGTGCTGTGCTCGTGGTCGTCATCTCTGCATGTTGGCGCTATTTTGAGAGCCAGCCCACGTGCAGGGATTGGCTGGCAGACCACTGCAATGCCACAGCCCTGTTAGTTGTGGCATAGCAGGGCTTGGCCGCCCTGCACAGCGTGAACGAGCCTTTATAACTCCCGGCGCGCTGTGCTCGGCACACAGCCATCCAGACAGTCAGTGTAGGGAGAGTGTCTGCTGCTGCTTAGGGACTGATTTGCGGCCCTTACAGGTAGATCCGGAGCAGGGCTGCAAACTGCTGCTGACCACAACAGTCCTTCTCAGGACTAATCTAGGAGGATATAGGCAGGGTGATCCAGATCGGAGTCCAAGCTTTCCAGTGACCAGAACAGTCCTTCTCAGGACTAATCTAGGAGGATATAGGCAGGGTGATACAGATCGGAATCCAAGCTTTTCTGTGACCATTAGAGTCACCACACTAAAATCCTCTCCTGAAACCATTACAGTCACCAGACTGTTGTACGTCATACCTTGATACAGGTTAGGGACTAAAATCCTCTCCTGAAACCATTACAGTCACCAGACTGGTGTACGTCATACCTTGATACAGGTTAGGGAACTAAAATCCTAATCTCTTGTGATCTGAACAGTCACCAGACTGGTGTACGTCATACCTTGATACAGGTTAGGGAACTAAAATCCTAATCTCTTGTGATCTGAACAGTCACCAGACTGGTGTACGTACTACCTTAATACAGGTTAGGGACTAAAATCCTCTCCTGACACCATTACAGTCACCAGACTGTTGTACGTCATACCTTGATACAGGTTAGGGAACTAAAATCCTAATCTCTTGTGATCTCAACAGTCACCAGACTGGTGTACGTCATACCTTGATACAGGTTAGGGACTAAAATCCTCTCCTAAAACCATTACAGTCACCAGACTGGTGTACGTCATACCTTGATACAGGTTAGGGAACTAAAATCCTAATCTCTTGTGATCTGAACAGTCACCAGACTGGTGTACGTACTACCTTAATACAGGTTAGGGACTAAAATCCTCTCCTGAAACCATTACAGTCACCAGACTGGTGTACGTCATAAATTGATACAGGTTAGGGACTAAAATCCTCTCCTGAAACCATTACAGTCACTAGACTGGTGTACGTCATACCTTGATACAGGTTAGGGAACTAAAATCCTAATCTCTTGTGATCTGAACAGCCACCAGACTGTTGTACGTCATATCTTGATACAGGTTAGGGACTAAAATCCTCTCCTGAAACCATTACAGTCACCAGACTGGTGTACGTCATACCTTGATACAGGTTAGAGACTAAAATCCTCTCCTGAAACCATTACAGTCACCAGACTGGTGTACATCATACCTTGATACAGGTTAGGGACTAAAATCCTCTCCTGAAACCATTACAGTCACCAGACTGGTGTACGTCATACCTTGATACAGGTTAGGGACTAAAATCTTCTCCTGAAACCATTACAGTCACCAGACTGGTGTACGTCATACCTTGATACAGGTTAGGGAACTAAAATCCTAATCTCTTGTGATCTGAACAGTCACCAGAGTGTTGTACGTCATACCTTGATACAGGTTAGGGACTAAAATCCTAATCTCTTGTGATCTCAACAGTCACCAGACTGGTGTACGTCATACCTTAATACAGGTTAGGGACTAAAATCCTCTCCTGACACCATTACAGTCACCAGACTGTTGTACGTCATACCTTGATACAGGTTATGGAACTAAAATCCTAATCTCTTGTAATCTCAACAGTCACCAGACTGGTGTACGTCATACCTTGATACAGGTTAGGGAACTAAAATCCTAATCTCTTGTGATCTGAACAGTCACCAGACTGGTGTACGTACTACCTTAATACAGGTTAGGGACTAAAATCCTCAGCTGACACCATTACAGTCACCAGACTGTTGTACGTCATACCTTGATACAGGTTAGGGAACTAAAATCCTAATCTCTTGTGATCTCAACAGTCACCAGACTGGTGTACGTTATACCTTGATACAGGTTAGGGACTAAAATCCTCTCCTGAAACCATTACAGTCACCAGACTGGTGTACTTCATACCTTGATACAGGTTAGGGACTAAAATCCTCTCCTGAAACCATTACAGTCACCAGACTGGTGTACGTCATACCTTGATACAGGTTAGGGACTAAAATCCTCTCCTGAAACCATTACAGTCACCAGACTGGTGTACGTCATACCTTGATATAGGTTAGGGACTAAAATCCTCTCCTGAAACCATTACAGTCACCAGACTGGTGTACGTCATACCTTGATACAGGTTAGGGAACTAAAATCCTAATCTCTTGTGATTTGAACAGTCACCAGACTGGTGTACGTCATACCTTGATACAGGTTAGGGAACTAAAATCCTAATCTCTTGTGATCTGAACAGTCACCAGACTGGTGTACGTACTACCTTAATACAGGTTAGGGACTAAAATCCTCTCCTGACACCATTACAGTCACCAGATTGTTGTACGTCATACCTTGATACAGGTTAGGGAACTAAAATCCTAATCTCTTGTGATCTCAACAGTCACCAGACTGGTGTACGTCATACCTTGATACAGGTTAAGGACTAAAATCCTCTCCTGAAACCATTACAGTCACCAGACTGGTGTACGTCATACCTTGATACAGGTTAGGGAACTAAAATCCTAATCTCTTGTGATTTGAACAGTCACCAGACTGGTGTACGTCATACCTTGATACAGGTTAGGGAACTAAAATCCTAATCTCTTGTGATCTCAACAGTCACCAGACTGGTGTACGTCATACCTTGATACAGGTTAGGGACTAAAATCCTCTCCTGACACCATTACAGTCACCAGATTGTTGTACGTCATACCTTGATACAGGTTAGGGAACTAAAATCCTAATCTCTTGTGATCTCAACAGTCACCAGACTGGTGTACGTCATACCTTGATACAGGTTAGGGACTAAAATCCTCTCCTAAAACCATTACAGTCACCAGACTGGTGTACGTCATACCTTGATACAGGTTAGGGAACTAAAATCCTAATCTCTTGTGATCTCAACAGACACCAGACTGGTGTACGTCATACCTTGATACAGGTTAGGGAACTAAAATCCTAATCTCTTGTGATCTGAACAGTCACCAGACTGGTGTACGTACTACCTTAATACAGGTTAGGGACTAAAATCCTCTCCTGAAACCATTACAGTCACCAGACTGGTTTGTACGTCATACCTTGATACAGGTTAGGGAACTAAAATCCTAATCTCTTGTGATCTCAACAGTCACCAGACTGGTGTACGTCATACCTTGATACAGGTTAGGGACTAAAAATCTCTCTGAAACCATTACAGTCACCAGACTGGTGTACGTCATACCTTGATACAGGTTAGGGAACTAAAATCCTAATCTCTTGTAATCTCAACAGTCACCAGACTGGTGTACGTCATACCTTGATACAGGTTAGGGACTAAAATCCTCTCCTGAAACCATTACAGTCACCAGACTGGTGTACGTCATACCTTTGATACAGGTTAGGGACTAAAATCCTACTCTTGATCCATTACAGTCACCAGACTGGTGTACGTCATACCTTGATACAGGTTAGGGAACTAAAATCCTAATCTCTTGTGATCTAACAGTCACCAGACTGGTGTACGTCATACCTTGATACAGGTTAGGGAACTAAAATCCAATCTCTTGTGATCTGAACAGTCACCAGACTGGTGTACGTACTACCTTATACAGGTTAGGGACTAAAATCCTCTCCTGAACCATTACAGTCACCAGACTGTGTGTACGTCATACCTTGATACAGGTTAGGGAACTAAAATCCTAATCTCTTGTGATCTGAACAGTCACCAGACTGGTGTACGTCATACCTTGATACAGGTAAGGGACTAAAATCCTCTCCTGAAACCATTACAGTCACCAGACTGGTGTACGTCATACCTTGATACAGGTTAGGGACTAAAATCCTCTCCTGAACCATTACAGTCACCAGACTGTTGTACGTCATACCTTGATACAGGTTAGGGAACTAAAATCCTAATCTCTTGTGATCTCAACAGTCACCAGACTGGTGTACGTCATACCTTGATACAGGTTAGGGAACTAAAATCCATCTCTGTAGATCTCATACAGTCACCAGACTGGTGTACTTCATACCTTGATACAGGTTAGGGACTAAAATCCTCTCCTGAAACCATTACAGTCACCAGACTGGTGTACGTCATACCTTGATACAGGTTAGGGACTAAAATCCTCTCCTGAAACCAATACAGTCACCAGACTGGTGTACGTCATACCTTGATACAGGTTAGGGACTAAAATCCTCTCCTGAAACCATTACAGTCACCAGACTGGTGTACGTCATACCTTGATACAGGTTAGGGACTAAAATCCTTCTCTGAATCCATTACAGTCACCAGACTGGTGTACGTCATACCTTGATACAGGTTAGGGAACTAAAATCCTAATCTCTTGTGATCTGAACAGTCACCAGACTGGTGTACGTACTACCTTAATACAGGTTAGGGACTAAAATCCTCTCCTGAAAACCATTAACAGTCACCAGACTGGTGTACGTCATACTTGATACAGGTTAGGGACTAAAATCCTCTCCTGAAACCATTACAGTCACCAGACTGGTGTACGTCATCTTGATACAGGTTAGGGAACTAAAATCCTAATCTCTTGTGATTCAACAGCACCAGACTGTGTGTACGTCATACCTTGATACAGGTTAGGGACTAAAATCCTCTCCTGAAAACCATTACAGTCACCAGACTGGTGTACGTACATACCTTGATACAGGTTAGGGAACTAAAATCCTCTCCTTGTAACATTAACAGTCACAGACTGGTGTACGTCATACCTTGATACAGGTTAGGGAACTAAAATCCTAATCTCTTGTGATCTCAACAGTCACCAGACTGTTGTACGTCATACCTTGATACAGGTTAGGGAACTAAAATCCTAATCTCTTGTGAACTCATACAGTCACCAGACTGGTGTATCGTCATACCTTGATACAGGTTAGGGACTAAAATCCTTCTCCTGAAACCATTACAGTCACCAGACTGGTGTACGTCATACCTTGATACAGGTTAGGGAACTAAAATCCTTCTCTCTGTAACCATGAACAGTCACCAGACTGGTGTACGTCATACCTTGAATACAGGTTAGGGACTAAAATCCTCTCCTGAAACCATTACAGTCACCAGACTGGTGTACGTCATACCTTGATACAGGTTAGGGAACTAAAATCCTAATCTCTTGTGATCTGAACAGTCACCAGACTGTTGTACGTCATACCTTGATACAGGTTAGGGACTAAAATCCTCTCCTAAAACCATTACAGTCACCAGACTGGTGCACGTCATACCTTGATACAGGTTAGGGAACTAAAATCCTAATCTCTTGTGATCTCAACAGTCACCAGACTGGTGTACGTCATACCTTTGATACAGGTTAGGGAACTAAAATCCTAATCTCTTGTAATCTCAACAGTCACCAGACTGGTGTACGTCATACCTTGATACAGGTTAGGGTCTAAAATCCTCTCCTAAAACCATTACAGTCACCAGACTGGTGCACGTCATACCTTGATACAGGTTAGGGAACTAAAATCCTAATCTCTTGTGATCTCAACAGTCACCAGACTGGTGTACGTCATACCTTGATACAGGTTAGGGAACTAAAATCCTAATCTCTTGTGATCTCAACAGTCACCAGACTGGTGTACGTCATACCTTGATACAGGTTAGGGAACTAAAATCCTAATCTCTTGTGATCTCAACAGTCACCAGACTGGTGTACGTACTACCTTAATACAGGTTAGGGACTAAAATCCTCTCCTGAAACCATTACAGTCACCAGACTGGTGTACGTCATACCTTGATACAGGTTAGGGAACTAAAATCTTAATCTCTTGTGATCTCAACAGTCACCAGACTGGTGTACGTCATACCTTGATACAGGTTAGGGACTAAAATCCTCTCCTGAAACCATTACAGTCACCAGACTGGTGTACTTCATACCTTGATACAGGTTAGGGACTAAAATCCTCTCCTAAAACCATTACAGTCACCAGACTGGTGTACGTCATACCTTGATACAGGTTAGGGACTAAAATCCTCTCCTGAAACCATTACAGTCACCAGACTGGTGTACGTCATACCTTGATATAGGTTAGGGACTAAAATCCTCTCCTGAAACCATTACAGTCACCAGACTGGTGTACGTCATACCTTGATACAGGTTAGGGAACTAAAATCCTAATCTCTTGTGATTTGAACAGTCACCAGACTGGTGTACGTCATACCTTGATACAGGTTAGGGATTAAAATCCTCTCCTGACACCATTACAGTCACCAGACTGGTGTAATTACTACCTTGATACAGGTTAGGGACTAAAATCCTAATCTCCTGTCACCATTACAGTCACCAGACTGTTGTCGTTGTATACAAGCAAAATGCGCAAGGGCGTTGGCAAGGAACAATGAAGTGAACGTGATGGTGGTGCAGGCAGAGGCCGAGGTCGTGTGCAAGCACTAATTTCGCAACAACAAAGGGGCACATCTACTCGCTCACACGTCCTGTCCCAAATTCTTGGGGACCGCTCCAGTACACCGCTCTTGAACCAACACCTGTGTCAACAGGTTGTTACTTGGATTGCGGATAATGCTTCAAGTCAGATTGGCACCTCCACCAACACCCTGTCTTCCACACGGTCAAGCGTCAGTAGCTGTGATACTGCACCGCACATTTCCCAACCTGATCCCCCTTCCTACCACCAGGCCGAGTACACGTCCACGGACATTACTGATCCCACACTTGGACACTCGGAAGTCCAGAAGTGTGTACCCATGGTTGAGTGGAGGTACAGGGCAAATTCCCATAACAAAATTTAAATTCATTTGTCATTTGTTGGTGGTGTGGTGAAGTCTGGCCCAATCCAACCCTTGTTCATCTTGATCAGAGTCAGCCTGTCAGCATTTTCAGTTGACAGGCGGGTGCGTTTATCAGTAATGATTCCACCTGCGGCACTGAAAACACGCTCGGACAAAACGCTAGCGGCAGGGCAGGCCAGGACTTCCAAGGCGTAGAGAGCCAATTCATGCCACGTGTCCAGCTTGGAGACCCAATAATTGTAAGGCACAGAGGAATCTCGCAGTACAGTTGTTCGATCTGCAAGGTACTCCTTCAGCATCTGGCCAAACTTAGCATTTCTTGTGGCACTACCCCGCACCTCAGGGGCTGTGGTACGTGAGTGGCTGAGAAAACTGTCCCACATCGTAAAGACTGTTCCACTACCTCTGGCGGATTGGACTTGTGCCCCTCTCGGCCGTACGCCTTGGTTCTCCACTGATTCCTGACCTATGCCGCTAGCGTTTTGTGAGGGGAATGATTTGCCTACTTCCGTGACTATGGCCTTCTGGAACTGCTGCATTTTGGCTGACATCTCCTACTCAGGAATGAGAGACATAAAGTTCTCCTTGTAGCGTGGGTCTAAGAGTGTTGCCAACCAGTACTGATTGTCGGCCAAGATGTTCTGAACACGAGGGTCACGAGCCAGGCAGCTTACCTTAAAGTCAGCCATGTGTGCCAGACTCTTAACAGCCATCACTTCAGTATCCAGACCAACACGATGACTGAACATGCTGTCCTCCTCCTCCTCCTCATCTCCCCTGTCCCCTGGCCAGCCACGCTGAATCGAGGGTATGACTGGTGTGCATGTCATATCCTCAATTTGGCCAGAGAGTTGCTCCATGTCTTCATCCTCCTCCTCCTCGTCATAGTCCTCCACTGCACGTTGTGATGAGATGAGGCTGGGCTGTGTGTTTTCACCCACACCCACTACTGTTTCTTGCTCCAAGTCATCGCGCTCGGCCTGCAATGCATCCTCTTTGTTTTTCAGCAGAGACCGTTTTAGAAGGCAGAGTAGTGGTATGGTGATGCTAATAATGGCGTCATCGTCGCTCACCATCTTGGTGGAGTCCTCAAAGTTTTGGAGGACGATACATAGGTCGGACATCCATCTCCACTCCTCAAGTGTTATGTCTGGAGTTTGACCCATTTCCCGACGGCTTAGGTGATGCAGGTAGTCAGCAACTGCCCTCTTCTGCTCACATATCCTGACCAACATGTGCAGAGTTGAATTCCAACGCGTGGGGACATCACACACCAGTCTGTGGGCTGGAAGACGCAAACGGCGCTGAAAGCCGGCAAGGCCGGCTGAAGCAGCAGGTGACTTGCGAAAATGTGCAGACAGACGGCAAACTTTTACCAGCAGTTCAGACAGCTCTGGGTATGACTTTAGAAACCTCTGAACCACCAGGTTGAGCACATGGCCCACGCATGGAACATGCGTCAGCTGGCCTCGCCTCAAAGCTGCCACCAGGTTCCTGCCATTGTCACACACGACCTTTCCTGGCTTTAGGTTCAGAGGTGTGAGCCAGTGATCTGCCTGCTGTTTCAGAGCTGTCCACACCTCTTCTGCATTGTGGGGTTTGTCACCTATGCAGACTAGCTTCAGCACAGCCTGTTGCCGCTTCGCAGAGGCAGTGCTGCAGTGCTTCCAGCTTGGGACTGGTGTGGAGGGTACAGTGGATGAGGATGCGCAGGAGGAGGAGGCTGAAGAGCATGACATTACGGAGCTGTAGAGTGTCGGTGAAACCCTGACAGAGGTAGGGCCTGCTATCCTTGGTGTGGGAAGGACTGTGTTCCGTCCCTCGCTCAGACTGGGTCCCAGCCTCCACAATATTAACCCAGTGTTTTGTCAAGAAGATGTAGCGGCCTTGCCCACAAGCACTTGTCCATGTGTCTGTGGTTACGTGGACTTTGGCTGAAACAGTGTTGTTCAGGGCGGTGTGTGCTGTTGGACACGTGGTTATGCAATGCGGGGACGGCACATCTGGAGAAATAGTGGCGGCTGGGGACCAAGTAACGTGGGACAGCAGCCGCCATCAGGTCACGGAATGCTTCCGTCTCCACCAGCCGTAAAGGCAACATTTCTAGCGCTAAGAGTGGCGAAATGTGAGAATTCAGGACTGTGGCATGTGGGGCATTGGCAGCGTATTTGCGCCTGCGTTCAAAGGTTTGCTGAATGGATAATTGAACGCTGCGCTAGGACAAGGACGTGCTTGATGGTGGTGTTATTTGTGCGTGGGCAACTTCAGGTGCAGGGCCGGAGGCTTATTCGCGGCCAGCATGTACAGGGGATTGGCTCGCACGCACAACACGCGAAGACGTAGCAGTGACATCAGCAAGCACCGCTCCTCGACTCTGTTGTACTTCCCACAAAGTCGGTGTAAGGTTTTCAGTCTTTTTTGCTATATCTGTTGTTATGTTTGCATTTAGTGTATTTTGTCGGCCATCTTGTTTCCTGTCCTGTGCATTGACTTTTGCCCTCAAACAATATGGAGTCCTCAGCTCTGATGTCCCTGCCCTGTTTCTTGCCAATTGCCCTTTTAATCAGTTTCAGATGATTTACCTGTGCTCCTGAATCAGGTCTGCAATCTGTCTGTGACTTGCTCTCTGAAGCCTGGATTCACTCTGCCTGGAATCATTTATGGACACAGAATCCTCCTGTTTGCCAGCAACATCTGACAGGGAAGTAATAGACTCTGAATGCTTTCCTTGAGACTTGTACTATGCTTTAATGCTCTGATGTCCTTGGTTGTTTGCCTTGCACTCTGCAACTTACATTTACGTTATCCTGTTGATGCACTAACTTGTATGAAGCAATACAAGAGCTGCTTAAGAAGCGTATGTCTCATGTGTCTCATTATACCCATGCATTAGACTCTATATAGACTGTATCATATATGACAGTCGGGTGCTTGGCTGACATGTGCCTGATCATGCTGGTGGTGGTCAGGCTGCTAGTTTTCGTACCCCTGTTGATGCTGGCATGGCAGGTGTTGCAAATGGCCTTTTTAGAGTCTTCTGGAGCCAACTTAAAATACTGCCAGACTCGGGAAGACCTAACATTTGCACAGGCACCTTGTGTCGTGTTGTTGTTCCCTGCCTTCTGCCTGCGGACCCGACCCTGCTTCGTACTGCCTGTTGGGATGCTACGCCTCCCTCCCCCTGTGCACTGCTGTCCTCGCTCTGCATATCCTCCTGCCAGGTTGGGTCAGCTACTGGATCATCCACCACGTCATCTTCCTCTTCCTTGGATAATCGCTGGACTGCTCCTCCTTTCCTCCTTCTCCTCATGTGCCACCATGATGACCGTTACAATACTTAGGCTGTTGTTTCAGGTATACCCCCAGTGGTACATTTTTACGCCCATTCTTTTTGAATGGGCATTACAACGACAGGATACCCGCTCCTTTTCAATGGGAAAAATTTTTTGAGGCCCTCCTGCACGTCTCTATCGAGGGACAATGTGGAGCCTCCCAATTTTTGGCTGCCCTGGCCAAAGGCCTATACTACAATACACCCACTTGAGAGTTACAGGCCCTACTACATGTCTGTATGCATGGGTCATTGTTGAACCTTCCAATTTTTGGCTGCCCTGGCCAAAGGGCTATACTACAATACACCCAGTTCTTGTTTACAGGCCCTCCTGCACGTCTCTATCCAGGGACAATGAGGAGCCTCCCACTTTTTGGCTGCCCTGGCCAAAGACCTATACTACAATACACCCACTTGAGGGTTACAGGCCCTACTACATGTCTGTATGCATGGGTCATTGTTGAACCTTCCAATTTTTGGCTGTCCTGGCCAAAGGGCTATACTACAATACACCCAGTTCTTGTTTACAGGCCCTCCTGCACGTCTCTATCCAGGGACAATGAGGAGCCTCCCACTTTTTGGCTGCCCTGGCCAAAGGCCTGTACTACAATACACCCACTTGAGGGTTACAGGCCCTACTACATGTCTGTATGCATGGGTCATTGTTGAACCTTCCAATGTTTAGCTGCCCTTGCCAAAGGGCCATACTACAATACACCCAGTTCTTGTTTACAGGCCCTCCTGCACGTCTCTATCCAGGGACAATGAGGAGCCTCCCACTTTTTGGCTGCCCTGGCCAAAGGCCTATACTACAATACACCCACTTGAGGGTTACAGGCCCTACTACATGTCTGTATGCATGGGTCATTGTTGAACCTTCCAATTTTTGGCTGCCCTGGCCAAAGGGCTATACTACAATACACCCAGTTCTTGTTTACAGGCCCTCCTGCATGTCTGTATCCAGGGGCATTGGTGAACCTCCCAATTTTGGACTGCCCTGGCAAAAGGAAGATACTACAATAGACCCAGTTCCTCAAAATGGGCACATTATTTCAAGACAGGGCTTCATGTTCGTCTCTTCTCAGGGTCATCGGAGTGCCGCACAATGTTTTCACGTAAAATGTTTCATGTAATCACAAAAAGTAACATACACCAGCTGTATCTCACTATTGGGTATGTGCCCTTAACATTTCCACCCTAAATATTCATTTTGGTGTCATTTTGGAAGGTTTTCTGGAGACTCCGTAAAATTGGCATGAAACTCGGACAACATTGTTCACAGCTGTGACTTATGAGTGAGAAATGCTTCCAGGGGTCTTCCCCATGGTGTTGCCATGTCATTTCAGCACTCTTCTGAGACTTTTGTGACATTTTTAGGGTTTTTCCATGCTGCCGGCAGTCATTTCATAAAAATACTCGTGTCTCCCATAGGATAACATTGGGCTCGGTACTCGGGCCGAGTACACGAGTATCTCGGGATGCTCGGCCCGAGCTTCGAGCACCCGAGCATTTTAGTACTCGCTCATCACTACTAATAAACAATAATCTCACAATTGCTATTTTGGTTATGTTGTCTGGTTTTATTTCCTCAACATACCCTAATATACATGTCAGTGGGTCCCTAGGGACAATGCACCTATACACCATTCCAATACGGTTCAACACTATGATCCAAAAGGAGGACAATCTGGGTCAATGTCAAAGAATATGCAGTATGTCTGCCTGAGATTGCGAGCACCTTAGGCATTCGGAGTTAGACTTCAACCCTGCTTTAAAATAACATATCAGGGGTTCTATACGCCCTGTGGATCACATACAGCTGTGACAGTCTCCCAGGCTCGCTCATAGATATCTTGGGTACATATTCTAATATAAAATCCCCCCTATTGTCCTTTATCTCTCCCAAGTCTATCTCCCACTTCCTTCAAGCTTTGATAGGGTATCCTCCCAGAAAGGCGTGCAGCAGTTCTCTACACACTTCAGATATTGTCCTTTTTATTCCACTATCTTTAAGTATAAAATGTAACGTGAGGTCTATTTGTATTATTATATGCCCTCTTCTGCCTAGTGTCTGAAATGCGTGCTGAGATATCACCCTTATTTAAATGAAAATTAAGATTTCGTCCTTAAAATGATGGAGTGGGTGGGATTCATGTGGAATAATTAGGAACATAAAGAAACAGCCGGACTATTATGGGAAATATCGAAAGCCGAGATAAGAGGTAGATTAATTTCATACATAGCCACTTTAAAAAAACAGTTCATAGAAACTATAATACAATATCAATTAAACTAAAAGAAGCCTATACACAATATCAATCCATCCCTACTAACAACTAACAAGAATAAGGAAAGCTGGTTAACAGAACAAAGAAATTCTAATAGACAGAAAAACGAGAACAGCTATACAACACAGCTAAGGAAGTAAACCTACATAGATTTGAAAATAAGGCAGGAAAGGTGATGGCTAAGGCTGCCTTCACATTTGCGTATGGGAAGGCAGCGTATTGCTGTGTTCCCATACGCAGTAAAACGCATGCGCACTGCGTTCCTATGTTTAACATAGGAACTCATAGTGCCTGCGTTTGCTGCGTTCGGGTGCGGATGCGGACGATATCTGCTCCTTCCGGTGTCCAGCATCCGCACCCGGGACGCAGCCAGTTGCACTTTTTTGTGCGCTCGGGGAGCTTGGACAATCAGCAAGTGTCCCCAAGCGCACAAAAAATGCATTGGCTTGAATGGGTCCGCAGTGTTCAGCGCTTGACAGCGCTGGAGAATGCTGCGGACCCATTGAAAAATCTCCCGGTGGCCGCCGGTGATGTCACAGGAGCTCACCGACGGCCACCGGGAGATCAGCTGAGCCACTGCTGTCCTCCTCCTCCCCGCCGCCTGTAATGTGCTAGCGATGTCGGCGGGGAGAACAGCTGATTTGTCAGCTGTTTGAATCTTCCCGCGCCGACATCTCCTCTCGGTGTCGGCGCGGGAAGATTCAAACAGCTGACAAATCAGCTGTTCTCCCCGCCGACACGTCCCGGTGCTTACCGGCGGCGGGGAGGAGGAGATCTCCGGCGCTGAACATCTCCTCCGGCCCGCCCCTGGACAGTGCCGATTGGCTGCCGGGCTCCACAGTGATGTGTCCGCAGGCGGACATTATCCGCTGCGGACACATCATTTCCCCACTGCTTTTGACAGCGTTTGTGTCTGCATGCCATCAGCATGCAGACACAAATGCTAATGTGAAGCCAGCCTAACTTAGGTAGAAACAATATATTCAGCCCCTTACAATTGAAGGATGAAAATGGCAAGATCCAAACAGATTTTAACAAAATTATAAAGATTATGGAATCTTTTTACAAGAACCTATATACAGATAGGGGAGAGGAGGAACTACCTTCTGAAACACTGCTAGATAATCAGCTACTTCCCAAATTTACAGAGGAACATAGATTTCAACTAAATAGCAAAATCTCTCAGGAAGAGGTTCAATCCATAATAAATAGAATACATAACCATAAGGCGCCTCACCCAGATGGATTTACAGGCTAGTACCGTGTTTCCCCGAATATAAGACCGTGTCTTATATTAATTTTACCTCCAAAAGTCCCACCCTGTCTTATTTTCGGGGGAGGTCTTATATTAGGCAAAAAAAATAATAATTTTTTTTAACCAAAAAATTAACATTTATTAACATGCTGAACAGTATGGTAGTCACCACAAAACAGTATAAACAAACAAATGTATCAAGAATATCTTGTTAGTACCGTATCATTATGGTATTTCCATGTATAACATGCAAAACAACGAACAATGTCAATATGTTATACCGTAACACAAAACCAGATTTATTCCTTCACAACCATGTCATCATATATCATCATCATAAACATCCACACTCTGAGGTTCCTGTGGATTTTCTTGGGACTCTCGGGACTCCATTTCCTTCTGAATCATTGGCCCATATCTCTCATGGCACTGTCCTGAAATGAGCAGGTCTTGTCCAGGTAGCCAGCTCGTAGTGCATTTGCAACGCAGGTGTCAGTGATCTTCCCCATGAATTCTTCACCCAATTCACAATCTCTGGCAGTTTAGGTTTCACAAAGTTCCCACGTACATTTCTCTCCATTCTATTCTCAATGCAATCATTGATTTCCGCACGCAGATTGTCCTTGAAGGGCTTGTTAATGGCGATATCCAGAGACTGGAGATAAGCCGTCATTCCTGCAGGAATCATGATTTGGTCGATTCTTTGCTCATGAAGGAAGTTTTTCATGTCATTGGTGCGGTGTGTGCTAGCTGCATCCCAGATCAGCATTCCTCTTTGGGTCCCTCGCATAACAAGCGGCAGCATTAAATCGAGCCACTTCCTTATAACCGCTTGTGTGGCCCAGGCTTTTTCAGTTTCCAGCACATAAATGCCAGAAACACGCTCAATCTTGTCCTTCTTGCCCTTTGCAATGAGTAAAAGTGGGACTTTAGTGCCATCCAGACGAATCACCAAAATACAGGTGACACCTGCACTTTCATAAGCGGTGGAGGGAACGTACACTGAGGAGGCCCCTCGTTGTTCAATGGTGGTTTGAGCTGCTTGGCTCATGAACACTGCAGTTTCATCCCTGGCAATTATGTTGGAAAGATTGTATTTGGAGAAGTCTGCGTCATCAACAAAGGTCTTGAATGCCAATGCACGTTTCACAATTTCAGCATCTTCCAGCCTAAAGAGTGTTGTGGATCTTGTCAAAGACAGGTCATTTTGTTCAAGGAAGTTATCCACCCAGTGTTGTGATGCCTTGAATTCTTCAGGGGAAATGTCAAACTATGGTGCCACTGCAAGGGCATATTCCTGAATCTGAGCCCTGGTCACCACCAATGTCTTTGCTTTTCTGTCTGCAACCCACTCAGAGACCAGGCCTTCAAGCTCAGAATTCATTGGTTGCCGACCAGATCCAACCTTGTGTTTTTTAGCATTTCCGCTCTCCACTTGTTGACTGAGGTTACCGTATTCTGCTCGCCATCTCCGGACCAATCGTTCATTCAACATTTTCTCTTTGCAGAATTCCACCATATTTTTGCCCCACGATTCTTCGACGATTGCTTTTTTGTACTCGACGGAGTAGCTCTTTCTTTTACCGGTACCGGAAGTGCTCATGTCTACAGTAGGGGTAAAAATATACAGTGTCAGCATTGTTTATGGTTCCGTATCTGTTTTACAGTACAGTACGGTACTTTACGTTAGACCGTTCAACAGGAGAGCAGACAACAGGACTGCAGCCTCCCATCACAGTACCGTACTGTACTGTATCCCACAGCAAGTCCCATAGGGTAACAGCCACATACAGTATCCCACAGCAAGTCCCATAGGGTACGGTAACAGCCCATACAGTATCCCACAGCAAGTCCCATAGGTACGGTAACGGCGCCATACAGTATCCCACAGCAAGTCCCATAGGTACGGTAACAGCCCCATACAGTATCCCACAGCAATTCCCATAGGGTACGGTAACAGCCCCATACAGTATCCCACAGCAAGTCCCATAGGGTAACAATGTATGGGGCTGACTGTTACCCTATGGGACTTGCTGTGGGATATACCAGTACTGTATGGGGCTGACTGTTCCCCTATGGGACTTGCTGTGGGATATACTGTATGGGGCTGACTGTTCCCCTATGGGACTTGCTGTGGGATATACGGTACTGTATGGGGCTGACTGTTACCCTATGGGACTTGCTGTGGGATATACTGTATGGGGCTGACTGTTCCCCTATGGGACATGATGTGGAATATACTGTATGGGGCTGACTGCTCCCCTATGGGACTTGCTGTGATACAGTATCCCACAGCAAGTCCCATAGGGTACAGTAACAGCCCCATACAGTATCTCACAGCAAGCCCCATAGGGTATGGTAACAGCCCCATACAGTATCCCACAGCAAGTCCCATAGGGTACGGTAACAGCCCCATACAGTATCCCACAGCAAGTCCCATAGGGTACGGTAACAGCCCCATACGGTATCCCACAGCAAGTCCCATAGGGTAACAGTCAGCCCCATACATTGTTACCCTATGGGACATGCTGTGGGATAATGTATGGGGCTGACTGTTACCCTATGGGACTTGCTGTGGGATATACCGGTACTGTATGGGGCTGACTGTTCCCCTATGGGACTTGCTGTGGGATATACTGTATGGGGCTGACTGTTCCACCATGGGACTTGCTGTGGGATAGTCAGCCCCATACATTATCCCACAGCAAGTCCCATAGGGGAACAGTCAGCCCCATACAGTACTGTATATCCCCCAGCAAGTCCCATAGGGGAACAGTCAGCCCCATACAGTACCGTATATCCCACAGCAAGTCCCATAGGGTAACAATCAGCCCCATACATTGTTACCCCATGGGACTTGCTGTGGGATATACGGTACTGTATGGGGCTGACTGTTCCCCTATGGGACTTGCTGTGGGATATACGGTACTGTATGGGGCTGACTGTTCCCCAATGGGACTTGCTGTGGGATATACTGTATGGGGCTGACTGTTCCCTATGGGACATGCTGCGGGATATACTGTATGGGGCTGACTGCTCCCCTATGGGACTTGCTGTGATACAGTATTTCCCACAGCAAGTCCCATAGGGGAAAAGTCAGCCCCATACAGTATATCTTACAGCAAGTCCCCATAGCCATTATACTTTATTTTCTTTACTTTTTACTGTATTTCTGCCTCTTGGTGTCTTCTGCTGCTTGCCGGAGCCGCTGGGCCAATCAGCACTCGAGCTGCTGAGCCAATCAGCGCTCGAGATGCTGGGGAGCCGCCTGGCCAATCACAGCTCGAGCCCTGGGCCAATCAGAGCTCCGGCCAGGGCTGCGGTGACGTCCGGCTGGGCGGGGGAGCACACACTTAACCCCATGCGCTCGGGACCACCAGCGGCGGCACCTGGGGCACATGAGGGCAGAGGAGGGCACCAACAGAAAACGAAGGACAGCGGGGACTGCGGGACAGAGGCAACGGCGCCATATTTGAAAATCGTCATAACAAAGGTACCGGTCTTATATTCGGGGGGGGTCTTATATTAGACAAATCAGCCCCCCCCTATGCGATCTTATTATAGGGGGGGCTTATTTTCGGGGAAAGACGGTACTATTAAACCATGATAGAAGAAATTACCACCCTACTGACTGAGATATATAATAAAATATTGGAAGGTAAAGAGAAACTGAAATCAAGTAAGTTAACCTAAATAAAACTTATAAGAAAACCTAGAAAAGACCCTTTGTGTCCAACCTCATATAGGCCAATATCTCTGATAAATCTGGATATTAAGATAATATCCAAACTCATGGCCGACAGATTTGCAATTATCATGCCAGAGTTAACCTCCCATTCACAAGCAGGATTTATTAAAGGCAGATCTGCTACATAAAATATAAGAAAAGTTATCTTGGCTCTTGACAGAGTTAATCTATGCACCATCACAAAAGAATGCCCTGCTTTGTTGACAATCAATACAGAAAAGGTATTTGATAATGTGAGATGGAGTTGATTATATAGAGTTTTAGACAATATGTCTTTTTTGGGGCCCTTCTACACATATATTCCATCAATATATGACGATCCCAAGGCCCAAATTTACATCCCAGTATTTCTTTCCTCACCATTCCCATTATGTAAAGGTACAAGGCAGGGATGTCCACTTTCCCCATTACTATTTAACCTAGCATTGGAACCCCCAACGAGAACGATGACAAATTCAAACACCTTTAGAGGAATCCTAGTAGGCAAAGAGACTCTTGAAGCTACCATGTTTGTGGACGACATATTGCTATTCTTATCGGACCCACATGAACAGGTTCCAAGAATGCTAAATACCTTAAAATCATTTGGAAATTATTCAGATTTAAAAAAAAACAATAAACAAAATGTGAATTGTTAATCCTGGGACGTCAAGACACAAAAGCACATGACACATGACAAGACACGTGATACAACAAGTTGGGGGGTGAGTAGAACCAAATCACATATAACATATAAAAATAGGTAGATCTTCTTCCTCCCACATAATAGATAAGATGTGTAACAACCTCAAGCGTTGGCATGATCTAATCAAGATGATGAGCATATCAAAACTACTAGTGCATCTCAATGAATTAGAATATCATCAAAAAGTTAGTGTATTTCAGTAATTCAATACAAAAAGAGAAACGCATATATTATATACAGTCATTACAAACAGAGTGATCTATTACAAGTGTTTATTTCTGTTAATGTTGATGATTGTGGCTTACAGCCAATGAAAACCCAAAGGTCATTATTTCAGAAAATTATAGTAGGGAGGATAAAGGGTTAAAAACAGTGCTGCTGTATTCCAAGGGACATCAAAAGTGAATATAATATTGATTTATTAGTCAACATATTTCAGGGCTCCAGAAACGCCCTGAAACATGGTAATATTACATTGATTTTTTATTATATTCTAATTCATTTAAATGCACTAGTAATGTACCAACTTCAAACTCTTCCTTTACTCTTAAAACATAAAGATATTACCACATTAAATAAAGCATTTTCGTATGTTCTGTACTGCCAGTATCCGGTAACATTGGTGACGCTGACACGCGGAATGTCTTTGTTTGCATTCCAAAGGCCGGATGCTGACGGTCACTTGACAACAAGGGACTGGAGCCGGAAGTCATGTGCCGACAATTACACACAGCTGCAGCGAATGGGCCAATCCAGGGGCTCTATAAAAGGGAGAAAAGTTAGTATGCAGAGCACTCCCTGAGTAAGAACATCTAAATTGAAACGTATGTAGGCGGTGTTGGGAGGCCATTTGTGCATGAAATTGCTGCAGATTACCAAAGTGACTTTAAGTCAGGTATGAAGTCTTTCCTTATCTGCAGTGAACCTGGGTTTTCACCATATGATAGCTAGGGGATAAGTCCCTAAACTGAAAATGGATCATTTTTGTTGGGCAATTTAAGATATGGGAACACCAGGGGAGATAATAATGATTATAGCAGAGTAATGCAAAGTGTGCCATATTTTGTATACTGTATATTAGTCTCTGTAGGAATATAGTCTGTAGTGTCAATTGTGCTTACTCATAATTAATTATTTGCTCAGTATTTTTGTACATGGCAAGGTTCAGAAAGGAAGGTGCGCTACTTGAAGTTTGACTCTCAAAATTGGCTGGCGTAGGTAGCAGACACCTGATGTACCTAAAAAGTGGAAACCCCCAACAAGTCAGCCCACTTTGGAAATTACACTACTCAAGGAATTTATCTAGATGTGTGATGAGCGCCTTGAAACCATAGGTGCTTTACAGAATTTTATAATATTTAGCTGTGAAAATGGAAAAAATAAATTTTTACCACAAAAATGTTGCTCTAACCTAGGGCTGGGGAACCTCGGGCCCCAGGGCCACATGCAACCCTCGATGACATTTTCTGCGGCCCTCGGGAGGATTCCTGGGGACTGGAGTTCTCAGGCTGCCAGGTACGTTTTGCCAACTGCCTGCCTGCGAAATCCAGCTCCTCAGTGATTTCTATCCTTGAGTCTCAGCCTCTCTAGTGACGTATATACTCCCATCCTCTCCTGTCATGTCTATAGCTCTAGCAAACCTGGAAAAGCAGAGAAGCAACATGAGCAATATCACCTATTATCACAGCTATGCCAAAGAGAATCACCCCCTGCCACCACAGTACAGGTAAATTGATTGTTTAAACAAATATAGCCTGGTAATTTTAAGTTGATAATTTTGTGCGGACACTGAAGGACGGTAGAAATTTTCAAATGTTTCCTGGCAAATATGCCACTGTACTAGGATCTGGATTCTGTATTGGTTATTTCTATTGTTATGCTTGTTTGAAACTTTAATAAATATTTTACAGAAAAAAAAAAATGTTTCCTGGCAGAAAAAGGTTCCCCACCCTTGCTCTAACCCAAAATTTTTTCATCTTCACAAGGGTAACATTAGAAAAAGAATAATTCAATTGGTTGTGCAATTTGTCCTCAGTACAGGGATACTCCACATGTGATGGAAAACTACCGTTTGTGTATATGGCAGGGCTCAATATGGAAGAGGTGATCTTTAAATTTTGGAGTGCCATTTTGGCTGGAATAGATTGTGTAATTTAAATACATTGGGGATTAGAAGGGAAGGGGACATTTGGATTTCGGAGTGCAGATTTTGCTGAATTTCTTTGTTCGGGTGGAGCCATAGTGTTGTTGCAGAGGCTTTGTGCTACTAGTAATATGGAAGCCCTCTATATTTCCGTTAACAGATGACGGACCTAAGTAGGAACTTGTTTTTTTGTGAATTGAGTTGAATGCTGTTGGTGGCAATTTGGGCTAAAGCATATTTTTGACCATTTCACATGTATCCTGTAATCTTTGCTGTGCACTTACTTTAGGATTTCCATCTACATCTCCGAAATACATGATTCAGATGAAACCCCAATGGATCCATTCAATATAATGAGGTAGCAGTGTTATTCTGGACTTTGGCCTCTGTTAAGCGATGTTTTTGTGGAGCCCACTGGGATGGAGTACTCGGTACCGGACCAGGGTATCACGGGGATTATCACGGTGGTCTTGGTCCGGACCGTGTCCCAAGCCCACAAGTAATGGGTTTTGGGGGTTATTTACAGGGGATAAAGTCATGACGCCACCCGTGGTATGTGATCAGGGTGACCACCACTGCTGCAGAACCTCCGGGGATGATGTTTGGCAGAGCATGGTTCCCAGGGCAGAGCATGGTTCCCCGGGGCAGTGATGATTATAGTCTATGGATGATGCAGAGTAGGGGCAGTGGTAGAGATGATAACAGTTTGTGAGGGAGAGTAGGGCAAGGATTACACAGACTCACGGTTTTGTAGTTTTCCAAGTCTTTACTGCAGATGGTATTCAGTAGATATTGTCCACGGAGTCTGTACCGGGGACAGGTTGCTCCCACCCTGGCCGGGTCCTTGGCCTCCTACTCTTGCGCTGTGTGTGTGGCCCTGCTGCCGCTTTAGCTAGGCTGCCGGCCCTGTATCTCCTCAATGGTACCATACTTGCTAGGCAACTTGAGTCTTATCTTTGTGTTTCTGACCCCGCCGTGTTGCTTCGCTGTGGTACAGTGAAGATATATAATTTTCACTTATCCAGTGTTTTCTGTACTGCTTGTGTCAGGCACAATTGTGGATCCAGTATCCGGTCTTTGCGCTTCTCCGGGGTGAGTTTAGGGTAACTCCGTGTCCACGTGCGTTCCTCTGCTTCTCCTATTCCTCAGACCCTGGCTGGCCTGGAACTGGACAGTGGACTGTGGGGTGAGCCTAACGCAGCCCTTTTACACCCAGGTCCTTTCGCTCAGTCCTCTCAGGAACTGAACTAACTCCAACTGACTAAATGTCGCTGCCACTCTGAGGTAAACAACAATAGCTCCTCCCACCACTTTGCTCTTCCCCACTTCCTCTCCACACCAGAATATATAGGAAAGCAGCTTTTGCTCCCCCTTCTGGCCTGGAGGCGCTAGTGTAGCGTTGTGGGTTGTGTGGGGAGTTTATCCTTTGTGGTGTTACTGTGGCACATTAACCCCTGGGATGCCACATTCCCCCTTAGTGAAAGACAGTACTCCGTGACTGTGGAAAAACAAACAAACAGTTAACATATCAATGCAATTAATATTTACAGAGTCTTAAAAAGTAAAAAGACAAAAACCAATAAAAACTCAAAAAGAGTCCAAAGTTCAAAATAGCAGTCCTACCGGGGGTTTAAGTCTATTGCCTCCGGGGCTGGTAAATATATACTAAGTAGTCTTTACCACAACCAGTCCAGTGGTATATATGGTTCATAAATAAATAAAAAGAAAACGTTCAAGAATATGCAAAGAGTTCTTACAGGATAGTCTCTGTAGGTATTGGCTTTTAACGTTGCAAACACATATAAACACGTACGGGTGTCTCTGGTATTTAAGTGCAGTAGGCTCCTAAGCCCTCAAGTCACCGCATAAGAGGCCAAGTTCTTACTCTCTGTGACTGCCACCTAACACCATGCTACTCTCCCCCTTTTTGTACATTTACACTTTACTGGGGTCTATTTAACTTTATAACAACATATTTACATTCTTCATTTGATTCCACACTTTAATCTCTGTACCTAGCCGGTATCTAACCCTGGGTACTACGGTGTGATCTGCGTAAAACGGGTATACTGGATGTTCGTAGCATATTGGTGCAGGTGAAAGTGTACCTAATTGGAGTATCTGGTACTATTGCAGATGGAGATCTGACAGTAGGACTGGCAAGCTCACTGGGACCAAGAATTGGTTCTTCCTCTTCAGGCTCGACTTCCAGTTCGTCATGTCTTGGGACTTCTGGTTGTACACGTTCTGGTGTTGGTTCTACCATTGGAGGGAAAGTAATCATGGGGACTACAACTGCTCCGTAGTAATTTGGCCATGTTTTGGGGAAATCTCTTAAGACGGTATGGAATACTTCCTCTTCTTTCTTGACAGGTTGGACTTGTACGGGTAAGGTTACTTCTGGTGTCTTTAGGGTTTCAGGACACAGTTTAAGATGGTCTCTTGACACAACTGCTGACGTTCTTTCTTTGTCTTTGCTGATTAGACACACTGTGGCATTGTTTAAATTTGATGGTAAGACTGTATATGGGATGGTTTCCCACTGATCATCCAATTTGTTGGTACGTCTCTTTCTTTTGAGAACTTGCTCACCAGGCTATAATGGGGTTGCCAAACCATGTTGGTTAAAGGTTCTCTCTTGTCTTTCTCTAGCTTGCTGGAGATTTTTCTCTACGCACTCTTGTACTTTGCGATACTGCTGTTGACGTAGGGTATCCCAATTGGATTCTTCAACTTCTGCATCTGGCTTTAGAATTCCCATATCTAAATCAATTGGCAGCTTACCGGGTCTTGCAAGCATAAGGTAGGCTGGGGTGCAGTTTGTAGAACTCACCGGGACATGGTTGTACAGGTCTACCAAATCGGGTAATTTATCTGGCCATTGATTTCTTTCTGACTCTGGTAATGTTTTCAACAGGTCAATTACAATATGGTTCATCTTTTCACATAAGCCATTGGTTTGGGGATGATAGGCTGTCGTGCGGATCTTCTTACAGCCATACATATTGCAGAATTCTTGGAAAATCTCTGATTCAAAAGCTGGACCTTGGTCTGCAAGGACTTGTTCCGGGTAGCCATGAGGTCCACAGAAATGTGTCTGAAATGCTTTTGCAGCCATCTTCGCTGTCAGGTCCTTGATGGGTACCACCACTAAGAAGCAGGAGTAATGGTCCACGATGGTTAAGGCATAGATATAACCTGACCGGCTTGGTGACAACTCGACGTAGTCTAACGCAACTAACTCAAGTGGTTCCTTGGTTACTATGGACTGGAGTGGGGCTCTCTGACTCTGTTGATCCTTTGTTCTGAGGTTGCACGGGCCACACTTTCTACACCAATCCTCGATTGATTTTCTCATGCCAACCCAGTAGAATCTCTCTCTTAAGAGCACTTCCAACTTCCATTTCTACGGTGACTGAGCTTTATGGTAGCTTGTTTTTGCGGAACAAGATGATGTTTTCCAATATACCATTCTTATTTACATGCAACTTTTTGATCTAGTTTTATTCCATTTTTTGGCAGTATGATGAAAAAGCATAGTTTTTTGCCTTTTTACGCTCATTTGTTACATAAGTATACTTTTTTTCATATTTATTTTTCATCTTTAATTTGTGATATTTTAAAATATTTTGACAAATTTTTGTAACTTTTATTTAAACTTTGTTATGGTGTCATCATGATGGCCTCGAACTGCCATGGCAAAGATCATGCCCCCATGATCATTTCACAGGGCTTCTGATTGCTTGGGAGAAGAGCACGCTTCCTCTCCCAGTCCCTAAATGATGTGATTGGCGTTGATTCCAGCATTTAGGTGGTTAAACTAAAAGGGTGTCACTCTTGGCTGTGAGAGTCAAGAGCTTGGTTGTAACATAAGCTGAGAGAGTATAACCCTCATACAAAGTCCTTGAGAGATCTAGGCTTTAGATACCACTAGGGGTTCCCTGCAAAGCTTAAAATCCTGAAGGATGGCACAGGTTTTGTTTGCTCTTCTCCAAACAAGGCAAAGGGTTTGGTACTTCAGTGGGATATTCAGCCCTTTTACCCGGTCACTTCAGCTAATCCTACAGCTCAAAAGAAAAAGAAAAAGAAGTTGCCTCCAGTTTAAAAAATTATTGTTCAGATGGAGCTTCACCATTTCCTGTTTGTTGACTTTTGCTGAAGACTCTTTGTAGAGTCAATACTACAGCAAACTGCCCCCAGGAATGTATTTTTCTAATGTACACCTCACTCCTCAACTGAGTTTATCGTGTCTAATGACAACTCTGCTCACACCGAGCTTTTCATTGTTTGGCCATTCTTGTCTGTTCCTCTCCTGTTGTCTCCACTTGATTTTCCCTTGTTTCGGGTCCTATGGCTTGTTGAAAGTTCCTGTCTTTCATGTAAATATGACTATTAAGATTTTGTCCATTAATGCAAATGGTCTAAATTATCCAGCTAAACGTTCTATATTCTGGAGAAATATTTGCAAGGAAAATTCAGAAGTGGTATTGTGGCGCCCTGTGCGAGGTAGCCACAGGACCAACTAGTACACCAAGGGATTTCCACATCTGGTACCTACATACACACAACATCTTCCACTTCAGGCCTGTAGGGGGAGCACCACTGGTTGCTGTTAAGCCAGATTCCCTATAAATACAGGTGCTGGGGTGCAGTTAGCCAGAGTGAGCAGTCGATAGGAGAACTGTGAAGACCAGCTCAGAGCATAGTGAGCAAACTGATTACCGGAGCCGTGCTAGGCCCGAAACCAGTGCACCACCAGAGCCAGTGTGAGGGTCCAGAGAGTGAGGACCGAAGGCAGAGACGAGGAACAGTACAGCGGGGACAGAGAAGCCGGCTCACCCCAAGAGAACACCGGACACTGGAGTCAGAGCCTGCAATGGAGAGATTAGCCCAGCAGAGAATCCCAGTACACCGTGGAGGCTTAGCTTCCTTGACAATCGCAGCACTCCCCATTTGAGAGCCAGGAGCCACAGAAGAGGTAGCGTTAGCCAAGTGAGAGCCCTCAGTGCAGCAACACGGGTGTGAGAGAGACAAGAAAGGTCAGGCCTGGTTCCACACATGCCAGACTTCAGGACAAGGGAGCAGGACAAGGAGGCCTATAGCCCACTCGGTGTGCAAATCCCGGAGTGCATCCTTCAACCCTGGAAGTGTACCTGCAAACCACCAGTAAAGGTACAGAAAAGAATTTCTTGTGTGTGTGTCCATCCTTCTGGCCTGTCCCACACAGCAAAGAAATTGTAGAGATGATCCAGTGGCATGCTTCATAATCCTTTTATTGTGCAATCATGAAATCATCACAGCGCACGGGGGGTGCACAGCAAAGACTGCGCTACCCTGTTCCATCATTCTACTCTTACAGCCCTGGGGACCCTGCTCCACCTGTAGGGAGCCATAACACCTTGCTGCTGCCCATCACCCCGGAGGCCCCAGCAGCGCCGGAGCCATCACCGGATCTATAGGTGGCGTCACGACAAACATTAACTCTATTTCCTATCAAAGACTCCCCTTTTTTTGTCACCCCAAGGGCACAGGCTCGGGCACTGACTTCCCGTGACATCCTTGCACCCAACTGCCTGAGATCTGAGTCCCCAGACCCTTGTGGGCCCGACAGTATGCGTTCAAGAGACGCACTTGTTGTTGACAGACAACTTCTTTTTGTTTAACATATATTACCCACACCATTTTTTTGCAAATTGCAAGTCCAAAAAGTCTGGGATAGCAATTTTTGTAAAGCAGTATATAAGGTTTGAATCACTGATACTCTTGTTGACCCAGAAGGCCGCTATGTTTTTTTTAATTGTTCTATGAATTCCGCTCTATAAACTATAGCCTCTTTATATGCTCTCAACACATCTCAGATGTCCTTATTAAGAAAGCTCTCTCAAAACTAAATACCTTTGCTACAGGACTGAAAGTTGTTTGTAGAGATTTTAATTTGCGCATGTCTGCAACTTTGGACTGTTCTCAAAAAAGTACCGTATATACTCGCGTATAAGCCGAGTTTTTTAGCCCAAAAATTGGGCTGAAAAGTCCCCCCCTCGGCTTATACGCGGGTCACTGTATACTGTATACACTGTACACAGTGTATACAGTATACAGGCCCGCCCCCATCAGTATACAGGCCCCCCTGCCTTGTGCACAATCCTGTAAATGAAGAGATTAGTATACTTATCACTGTCCCGCTGCCGCTGTCCCGCCGCCGTCATCGCGCTCCTCCGTCTTAATCCGTCTTCTTCCGGCTTCCTCCGGTCGGCGCAGGCAATGACGTCATTGTCTGCGAGACCGAGGAGGAAACCGGAAGAAGACGGAGGAGCGCGATGGCGGCGGCGGGACAGCGGCAGCGGGACAGTGATAAGTATACTAATCTCTTCCTTTACAGGATTGTGCACAAAGTGGGGGGGGGGCCTGTATACTGATGGGGGGCTGTATACTACCACTGGGGCTGTATATACCACTGGGGCTGCTGTATACTGATGGGGGGGCTGTATACTACCTCTGGGGCTGCTGTATACTACCACTAGGGCTGTATATACCACTGGGGCTGCTGTATACTACCACTGGGGCTGTATATACCACTGGGGCTGCTGTATACTACCACTGGGGCTGTATATACCACTGGGGCTGCTGTATACTACCACTGGGGCTGTATATACCACTGGGGCTGCTGTATACTAACTACTGGGGCTGCTGCTGTATATACCACTGGGGCTGCTGCTGTATATACCACTGGGGCTGCTGCTGTATATACCACTGGGGCTGCTGCTGTATACTACCACTGGGGCTGCTGTATATACCTCTGGGGCTGCTGTATACTAACTACTAGGGCTGCTGCTGTATATACCACTGGTGCTGCTGCTGTATATACCACTGGTGCTGCTGCTGTATACTACCACTGGGGCTGATGTATATACCTCTGGGGCTGCTGTATACCACACTGCTGGGGGCTGTATACCTGTGCATTTGGTCCACGCTCGGCTTATACACGAGTCAATAGGTTTTCCCAGGTTTTGGGGGCAAAAGTAGGGGGTCGGCTTATACACGGGTCGGCTTATACACGAGTATATACGGTAATCAAGGAAAGAGATGGGTGCAGTAGTATCAGAGTACTCGGTACACTATATTTGCAGGTACCAACACAGCTCTGAAAAGGACTATACCTTTTTCTCTCCTAGATTTAATTCTTACAGTAGGCTGGATTACATTTTGATAGACACTAGACTACTTAATACGGCCCAAAAACGGAAATTGGAGTAATATCCTGGTCCGATCATGCCCTTATATCTTTATATATCTTGGAAGGAGACTCATTTCTTCCTTCTGGAAGATGGCTCTTGAATGAGTGTTTACTGTCTAGTAGGAGTAATCAGCCTTCTGGAATCTAAATTGGGAGAATTTTTTTAAATTAACGACAACTCGACTTCTGATGAAGTATTGTGGATGGCTCATAAAGCCTTCATGAGAGGAACTCTTATTAAGATGTCCACTATTGAAAAGAAAAAAAGAGAGAAGGGGGTACTGGATCTTACAACCCAATTTAACAGCTTAGAGCAGGTCAATAAAGGATGTCCCTGCGCCCAACTTTCTGCCATGATAACAAAAATTAGAAACGATTTTCGCTCTATATTTTTAATGCAATATGAGAAGGCCCTTAGGAAAACTAAAACAAAATACTATGCCATGGGTGATAAAGCTGGGAAAATGTTAATTAGAAGAATCAGAAAAAAAGAGGCTAAAAATAGGATTACCTACATTTGTAGACCAGACAGCTCTAAATCTTACAACCCCACTGAAATTGCCATGGAATTTCTACCATTATCTGTATAATTTAACGGAAGATCCCTTTACAGTTTAACCGACCATGCAAGCCAGTAAAAATTTTCTTACGAAACTTACACTTCCCAAACTTTCAGCGACACAACTATCTGAGCTTAATACCCCCTTTACGGTCCTGGAAATTGAACAAACTATTTACACAACCAAAAGAGGTTCAGCTCCAGGCCCTGACGGGTTTTCAAATGGTTTCTATCGTTGCTTCCCTAAAACTGTAGCCTCTTTTCTGCTTAGGACCTTTAATTACTGGAAAAATACAGCGAATATTCGAAAAATAAATCTGGAAGCCGTTATCTTGACTATCCCTAAATCGGGGAAGGCCCCAGATAGGCTGGAAGTTACTCAGAGTATCTCTTTAATAAAATGCGATCTCAAAGATGATGGCGATGAGAATTATGACAATTCTTCCAGTTTTGATATCTCTGAACCAGGTTTCCAGACCTCATCTTAGCCCACTCACACAGCCAGATCAGAATATACCACACACTACACTGATGAGGGGCAGTTACCCCGAAACGCAGCGTCTGTAGTTTGGGGTTCTGATCTGGCACAAATCCCCTAGTCATATTAAAAACTTGTTAGAAAGCGACTATGACTTTGAGGAGCTACTTAAAGGTGGCACTGGAGTTCTTCCACCTCCTTACTGAAGTGCAAATTTGCTGTTGAAATAGATCACACTGTATGTAATGACTCTATCTAATATATATATCCCCTAACGCACTTCCGTAAGTTTCGGCGCTACTTCCGTCGTCGTGGACGTGGCTGCACAGCAGCCATGTGACCCACGAAGCATTGCCCGCGCAGCGGGCTTTGCGAGCCGTTGCAGGGGCGCAAGCAATGGGCGCGCAGCGGCCATTGCGAGTCTCCCACACCGGCGACGACCGGCGAAAGCCGAGCGCCGTGGCCGAAAATAGAACCAAGGGCCCGGCCATGCACAGCTCTAAAGACCGCTATGTATCTCAATGGGAAGTGAGGCGCTATGCTCATTGGTCGGCGCCAGCACACAGCGACCAATGAGCATAGCGCCTCACTTACAGCGGTAAATTTGAAACTCAAAGTCCTCCATTATATCTCAATGGGAAGTGAGGCGCTATGCTCATTGGTCGGCGCCAGCACACAGCGACCAATGAGCATAGCGCCTCACTTACAGCGGTAAATTTGAAACTCAAAGTCCTCCATTATATCTCAATGGGAAGTGAGGCGCTATTCTCATTGGTCGCTGTGTGCTGGCGCTGACCAATGAGAATAGCGCCTCACAGCGGTAAATTTGAAATTCAAAGTCCTCCATTATATCTCAATGGGAAGTGAGGCGCTATTCTCATTGGTCGCTGTGTGCTGGCGCCGACCAATGAGAATAGCACCTCACTTACAGCGGTAAATTTGAAACTCAAAGTCCTCCATTATATCTCAATGGGAAGTGAGGCGCTATTCTCATTGGTCGCTGTGTGCTGGCGCCGACCAATGAGAATAGCGCCTTACTTACAGCGGTAAATTTGAAACTCAAAGTCCTCCATTATATCTCAATGGGAAGTGAGGCGCTATTCTCATTGGTCGCTGTGTGCTGGTGCCGACCAATGAGCATAGCGCCTCACTTCTCATTGAGATATAATGGAGGACTTTGAGTTTCAAATTTACCGCTGTAAGTGAGGCGCTATTCTCATTGGTCGGCGCCAGCCCACAGCGACCAATGAGAATAGCGCCTCACTTCCCATTGAGATATAATGGAGGACTTTGAGTTTCAAATTTACCGCTGTAAGTGAGGCGCTATTCTCATTGGTCGGTGCCAGCCCACAGCGACCAATGAGAATAGCGCCTCACTTCCCATTGAGATATAATGGAGGACTTTGAGTTTCAAATTTACCGCTGTAAGTGAGGCGCTATTCTCATTGGTCGGCGCCAGCACACAGCAACCAATGACAATAGCGCCTCACTTACCATTAAGATATAAAGGAGGACTTTGAGTTTCAAATTTACCGCTGTGAGGCGCTATTCTCATTGGTCGGCGCCAGCACACAGCGACCAATGAGAATAGCGCCACACTTCCCATTGAGATATAATGGAGGACTTTGAGTTTCAAATTTACCGCTGTAAGTGAGGCGCTATTCTTATTGGTCGGCGCCAGCACACAGCGACCAATGAGAATAGCGCCTCACTTACAGCGGTAAATTTGAAACTCAAAGTCCTCCATTATATCTCAATGGAAGTGAGGCGCTATTCTCATTGGTCGCTGTGTGCTGGCGCTGACCAATGAGAATAGCGCCTCACAGCGGTAAATTTGAAATTCAAAGACCTCCATTATATCTCAATGGGAAGTGAGGCGCTATTCTCATTGGTCGCTGTGTGCTGGCGCCGACCAATGAGAATAGCGCCTCACTTACAGCGCTAAATTTGAAACTCAAAGTCCTCCATTATATCTTAATGGGAAGTGAGACGCTATTGTCATTGGTTGCTGTGTGCTGGCGCCGACCAATGAGAAAAGCGCCTCACTTCCAATTGAGATATAATGGAGGACTTTGAGTTTCAAATTTACCACTGTAAGTGAGGCGCTATTCTCATTGGTCGGCGCCAGCACACAGCGACCAATGAGAATAGCGCCTCACTTCCCATTGAAATATAATGGAGGACTTTGAGTTTCAAATTTAGCGCTGTAAGTGAGGCGCTATTCTCATTGGTCGGCGGCAGCACACAGCGACCAATGAGAATAGCGCCTCACTTCCCATTGAGATATAATGGAGGACTTTGAGTTTCAAATTTACCGCTGTAAGTGAGGCGCTATTCTTATTGGTCGGCGCCAGCACACAGCGACCAATGAGAATAGCGCCTCACTTACAGCGGTAAATTTGAAACTCAAAGTCCTCCATTATATCTCAATGGGAAGTGAGGCGCTATTCTCATTGGTCGCTGTGTGCTGGCGCTGACCAATGAGAATAGCGCCTCACTTACAGCGGTAAATTTGAAACTCAAAGACCTCCATTATATCTCAATGGGAAGTGAGGCGCTACTCTCATTGGTCGCTGTGTGCTGGCGCCGACCAATGAGAATAGCGCCTCACTTACAGCACTAAATTTGAAACTCAAAGTCCTCCATTATATCTTAATGGGAAGTGAGGCGCTATTGTCATTGGGTCATTGGTTGCTGTGTGCTGGCGCCGACCAATGAGAAAAGCGCCTCACTTCCAATTGAGTTATAATGGAGGACTTTGAGTTTCAAATTTACCACTGTAAGTGAGGCGCTATTCTCATTGGTCGGTGCCAGCACACAGCGACCAATGAGAATAGCGCCTCACTTCCCATTGAAATATAATGGAGGACTTTGAGTTTCAAATTTAGCGCTGTAAGTGAGGCGCTATTCTCATTGGTCGGCGGCAGCACACAGCGACCAATGAGAATAGCGCCTCACTTCCCATTGAGATATAATGGAGGACTTTGAGTTTCAAATTTACCGCTGTAAGTGAGGCGCTATTCTCATTGGTCGGCGCCAGCACACAGCGACCAATGAGAATAGCGCCTCACTTGCCATTGAGATATAATGGAGGACTTTGAGTTTCAAATTTACCGCTGTAAGTGAGGCGCTATTCTCATTGGTCGGCGCCAGCACACAGCGACCAATGAGAATAGCGCCTCACTTCCCATTGAGATATAATGGAGGACTTTGAGTTTTAAATTTACCGCTGTAAGTGAGGCGCTATTCTCATTGGTCGGTGCCAGCACACAGCGACCAATGAGAATAGCGCCTCACTTCCCATTGAGATACATGGAGGACTTTGAGTTTCAAATTTACTCAGTCAAACTCAAAGTCCTCCATGTATCTCAATGGCCAGTGAGGCGCTTCTCTCATTGTACTCATGACAGTAGCAACATTAACCCCTTACATTCCGTTTTATCTGTAATTTCTATAACACAGTGTGTAGTTGTACTGCCACTGCGAAGTTAACCCCTTATATACCATTTCTGTCTTAACTCCATACTTTGTAGTCTCTATTACTTCTGCCAGTAGGAACATTAACCCCTTATATTCCATTATTGTTGTTATTTCTATTACACAGTGTATAGTTGTAATGACACTGCGAAATTAACCCATTATATACCAGTTCAGCATTAACTGCATATTTGGTAGTGTTCATAACTACTGGCACTGGTACATTAACCCCTTGAACACCATTTTGGATATAAATTACAGCGCTGAGTCTGTTGTGGGAGTGCCTGTGGGACATTAACTCCTTCAATAACATTTTTGATATCATTATAAGTTCCTACTCTGTTATAGTGATAGTCCTGTTAGGACATTAACTCTTTCTACACCTCCACTATATTGCTACCCTCACAGTTCTGCCTACATCGCCTACTTAGTCATATATCTGGTGTTTAAGTCTATTATTTAAAACTCTTAAAAAAATTATATACAGATTCTAGACTCCCGATTCTTTAGAATCGGGCTCACAGCTAGTATAATATATGCATTTTACTGTTTGTATTGAATTACTGAAAAAAAATAACTTTTTGATGATATTCTAATTAATTGAGATCCACTTGTATATAATATTATCTCAGCACAGGAAAAAAAAAATATTTAAACACATCCAATTGTGGAAATGATTCTTATTCCAAGATCTGTTGATTAAAATGAAGTTTAAAATTAACTTTGTTCATGGGAAAACCCCCTTTAGGGTATATGCCCGACGTTTTGACAGCAGTCCTGAACACAGCAAAAACGGAACTGGTTTCAAGGATCCTAGAGTCCTTGCCAGGAGATTTGCTGCGTTCAGGTCCTGCAGTTTTATCGCGTTTTTCACATGTTTTTCGTGCATTTTTACTATGTTTTTTCCAGAGGTTTTGCCATTGCCTGCAGCAAAACCGGAGGAAAAATAGAACATGTCAATTCTCTCAAATCCGCAGCAAAACCGGAGGGATTTGACAGTTCTTGACACTTGCAAAACCAATGTGTGGGAACAGTGCGGTTTTGCTGGGAATCCAAACCGCAGGAACAAATTAGCACACATTACTATAAAACCAATGGTAAACTGTATGCAGAAACCACAGCAAAAACATCCTGTGGGCACATACCCTTAAGATATTTTTTAGTTATTGTGTGTTGATACTTTTAGTATGAATTATACCATACTGCCCTCTGGTGGATGTTTCCTTTGTTTGCCTTATCTATTTTTTAATCTTTTAATCTACGTTAATTTATGAATCTTGTTAGAATAATAATGATTAGAGCATCTACATCCTGGCTGTTGTTGTATTTTTTTGTTTTTGGCTTAGGATAGGCAAATATTTCCAGCTGGTTGTTTGTGGGGTTTTCCAATCCTCTCTGCTTTACATTGTTCATTGTGAATTTTCTGTGTGAAATAGTTTGGGGTTCTGATCTGGCAAAAATCCTAAATTATATTAAAAGGCTTGTTAAAGAGTCAATTATGACTTTTAGGATTGCTACCTTTATTACAGCGGTGGGGCACCCCAGGCCTGTGGGCCTCCTTGATGACCTTTTCTGTGGCCCCCAGGCAGATTCCTGGGGACTGCAGTGCTCAGGCTGGCAGGAGCATTTTGTCAACTGTCTGCCTTTTAAATCCATCTCCCAGTAATCTTTATGCCCCAGCATCAGCCTCCCTAGTGATATCTATGCCCTGGCCTCAGGCTCCCCAGTGATGTCTATGCCCTGGCCTCAGCCTTGTTCCCAGTGATGTCTATGCCCTGGCCGCAGCCTTCCCAGTGATGTCTATGCCCTGGCCTCAACCTTCCCAGTGATGTCTATGCCCTGGCCTCAGCCTTGCCAGTGATGTCTATGCCCTGGCCTCAGCCTTCCCAGTGATGTCTATGCCCTGGCCTCAGCCTTCCCAGTGATGTCTATGCCCTGGCCTCAGCCTTCCCAGTGATGTCTATGCCCTGGCCTCAGCCTTCCCAGTGATGTCTATGCCCCGGCCTCAACCTTCCCAGTGATGTCTATGCCCTGGCCTCAGCCCCCCAGTGATGTTTATGCTTCCAGTCTCTCCTGTGATGTATACGGCCCTGGCAAAATTGGAAAAGCAGTTGAATAGCAACATGATCAATATCACCAAACTTCACAGCCATGCCAAAGAGTGGCAGCTCCAGCCACCACAATAGGGTTGAGTTGATTGTTTAACCAAATATAGCGGGTAATTTTATAGTTGATAATTTTGTGTGGCCCCCAAAAGGCATTTCCAAATGGCCCCCAGCAGGAAAAGGTTCCCCACCCCTGCTTTATTAGGTGTCATTAGAGTTTGTCTACTTCCTCATTTAAGTGACAATTTGCTGTGTGAAATAAACACTGAAAATCTACAATACATTCACCATATGTTTCTTTGACTTAATAATAACTAAAGGTAAAGCGGATATACTAAAGGTTAAAGAGGACCTGTCAGACCCCTGGTGCATGACAAACTAAACACATAACTGAATGCAGCGTGTCTGCTGCATTCAGGGAAGGGGTCCCCCATGGCTCTAACCTACCTGAAAGCTAGGTCGGAAGCCTAAAACTATGTGTACTGTGAAAGAACACTGTCCCACAGGCAGAGGCTGGCTGGCAAATTTTAGCTTAGGGGGCAAGCACACAGTAGAGGCCCAAGAGTAGCGGCCCATCCTTAAAGGGGTTGTTCAATCTTAATCTATATGTTTACAGTCACTATATGCGACTCCAGAAACTTGTGAATTCTCACATAGTGTGCACTGTGACTGCAAACATGCAATATGTATATTCCCAGCCACATTCCTACTAGAATATTCATGGCCTTGCTCAATACAACTGCATTAAGTCAGGCCAAGCAAGTCTAGTCGGCATGTGACATCACATACTTGCAGTCACACGCCCGCTGAATCATAACAGCAATATGAGGATTCACAAGTCTTCAGTCACACAGAATAACACAGAGTGACTGCAAACTTGTAGCTTAAGACTGAACAAACCCTTTAACATGTTTCCCTCTGATTTCTTCATATTCACACTACTGTATTGTCTTCTAAGTGATGCCCGTGGATAAACCTGACAGCACTCGGACCAGCTCAGATGAGCGTTTGGTCAGACAAATCAAACATTATGCTCATATATTACTATTTTTAAACTGGATATACATTTTTAGATACCGTATGTATTAAAGTAAAGTAAAGTAAGCTGTGCTTTTCTACTGTCTTAAGCATATCTCCAGAATTAAGGTAGTCACACATATGCCATCTCCCTACTGCATCTCTGGAGCTCAGTCACAATGATCTTGGGGTTCTTCTTTACCTCTCTCACCAAGGGTGTTCTCCCACGATTGCTCAGTTTGGCTGGACGGCTAGGTCTAGGAAGACTTCTGTTGGTCCCAAATGTCTTCCATTTAAGGATTATGGAGGCCACTGTGCTCTTAGGAATCTTGAGTGCTGCAGAAATTCTTTTGAAACCTTCGCCAGATCTGTGCCTTGCCCCAATTCTGTCTCTGAGCTCATTGGGCAGTTCCTTAGACCTCATGATTTTTATTTGGTCTGACATGTACTGTTAGCTGTGAGGTCTTCTATAGACAGGTGTGTGCCTTTCTAAATCAAGTCATATCAGTTTAATTAAACACAGCTGGACTACAATGAAGGTGTAGAACTATCTCAACATGGATCATAAGGAAATGGACAGCATATGACTTAAATATGAGTGTCTGAGCAAAGGGTCTCAATACTTATTACCATGTGGTATTTCAGTTGTTTTTTTTTTAATAAATTTGCAAAAATTTCTACATTTCTGTTTTTTTTGAGTCAAGATGCGGTGCAGAGTGTTCATTAATGAGAAAAAAAAGTGAACTTTTTGAATTTACCAAATAGCTGCAATGAAACAAAGAGTGAACAATTTAAAGGGGACCTGAATACTTTCTGCACCCACTGTAAACAGACATATATATACATACACACTGTGACTATAGACACCAAATATTATACCAGTCACATATTACCTGTATATAATAGTGTATTACATAGAGTATACAGGAGAATGCATGACTGGTTTATGATTTACTGTGATTTACTGTGATGCAGATATCTATACATTACAATAGGTATTTCGTATAACATCTGATGTCTGTACACAGTATGTCATACAAATGTGTACCCTGGATGTCATTATGTACATGGATATACAATGCTCTATACTGGTCACACCTGGACCTGCCTACAGGATCTAAGGTATTACATAAGGAGCCATATAATATAATCTGTGATGTCCTGTAGGTTCAGGGGTGACCCGGCAGGGCAAGATTCTGTATAGTGATGTATGTGAGCTCGGAGTGTGATTCATTACAGGAGTCTGACGTTTCTGCAGATCGGGCTACGCTGGAGCTGATATGTCGGTATTGACAGGATGACTTGATCTGCAGCAAAGTTCAGATTCCATCAATAACTCACACAGAGCTGTCACTGACCTGATAATTTAGACTCGTTGAGGACTTGTCAAGGGGTGATCAGTATTTTTCTACCCCGACCCTATGATCATGTCATACTTACTGTAGTAGGAGCGATATGTGATGTCACTTCAGCAGACACAGCCAACATTGTGCAGTGTGACTGTGTCTGTATCAGTGTGATGTAGCCAGGCCAGCATCTCACCTAGGAGTGCACAATACTTTTAAAGCCCAAAATCAGATTTATGCTGAATCAATCCCAAGGGCCAGTTACATGAATACATCACCACAACCACCACAATTAATACATCACTACAACCAACTTTGAGCATTTGAGGAATTGGAGTTTCTGCTCCAAAAACTCAGTGTGAAGACACCATAACTTACACAGTTTTTGGAGCTGAAAAATCCATTGAGGATTTTTCAGTTTTAACATAGCCGTGAAGTACGTTATGGTTTGTAATATGTGTATAAAATCAGAAACACCGTCAGTAGATGAATGCAGTGACAGAACCACTATCAGTAGATGAATGCAGCAACAGAACCACAATCAGTAGATGAATGCAGGGACAGAACCACTATCAGTAAATGAATGCAGCGACAGAAATGTGGCACCCCAGGGGTTAATGTGCAACAGTAACATCACACGGGTTCCCTCCCCACAACACACTGACAATACACTAGCACCTCTAGGCCAGGAGGGGGAGCTAAACCAGCTCCCTTATATACTTCGGGTCAAGAGGAAGTAGTTAAGTCTAGAGTTAGTCCAGTACGAGGTAGTACTGTGAAGAGTCCAGTTCCTGGGAGAACTGAGGGAGACTGTAGTGTAAAGGAGCTGCATCAGGCTTCTCTACAGTCCGCTCACTGATTCCAGGCCTAGCCAGGGTCTGAGGAAAGGAGAAATGAAGACAGAGGAACACATTGGGAGACTGAGTGCCATCACTACTCACCCCAGAGGAGCGCACAGAATGGTCACCGGATCCGAGACTGTGACTGACACACACAGCATAGTAAATCCAGGAATGGTGGAGTTTCTAGATCGACACTGTAGCAGAGCGAAGCAACACGGTGGGGTCAGCAGCACACGGGAGACTCAAGTTGCCTAGCCAAGGGGTACCTGTGAGGAGAGAGACAGTGCCAGCAGCTCAATTAAAAGCAGCAGCAGGGCCACACACACACAGCGCAGCTGGAGGAAGCTGAGGACCCGGACAGGGTGGGAGCAGCCTGTCCCTGGTACAGACTCCGTGGACAATAATCTGCTACAACATCTGCAGTAAAGCTTTGGAAAACTTCAGAAACGTGAGTGTGTGTTCCTTCAACCCATCTCCACTATCAATCCCTTATTATCACATCCACCATAGACTCTAATTACCACTGCCTCGGGGAACCAGCCTCTACCTACAGAGAGCCGTTCCATCTAAGCTGTCCAACATCATCCCCGGAGGTTCTGCAGCAGCAGTGGTCCCATTACTGACCACACCATGGGTGGCGTCACAACAAACATTCATCCCTTGTAAATACCCCCTTTTACTTGCGGAACCCGGGACACGGTCCAGACCAGGCCCTCCATGACATCCCCCAGCAGCGACCCTGTTCGGTATCGAGTACCCCATCCCAGTGGGCTCCACAACTTGGCATCACAAACAGGATCTACCGTGCCCGGTAAAACAGGCATTGTGTGCCATGGTTAACATGAAAACTGTTTTTTATCTGCGCCATACGAACTGTATTTTTGGATATCCGCCATTTTACAGAGCGGCGTGCGGGAAAGAAAGGGGGCAGTACTCTGCAGTGTCGCGAATTCAGCCTCCTCCCTGGTGCTGACGACATCTGGCGGGGAAGAAGATCCCTGGTGCACCACGGAACTTCCAAGAGACATCTGGACGGAAGCGGAAGACGGGAGGGCGAACGTTAACTAAGGGGGCACAGGATGTTGCAGTCAGCAGCGCCAAGCGGCGGCGGAGCCGCCGGTGGAGCTGCAGCACCGGATCAAGCAGTAGCACCCGGCGGTGCAGCAGCGCAAGGAGCAGCACCTATCATGCCATTCCTGATGCTGTATACTCCAGGGGCAATGTGGCTGCCCCAATACTCCAGTGAGCCTAATACGCTTAATGACTTTCTACTAAAGATAAAAGCCTATTATATGATGTACCCCCTGACTGAAGCCCAACGTGTAGGAATGATTATTGGACAATTAATGGGCAATGCACAGCGGGAGGTTGCTTCCTGGCTGGACACAGATAAGGACACTGTAGAGCATCTTGTAGCTGGACTAAAAGCAACATTTGAATCTACTGCTGATACCCGGGCTAAGATGAGGTTCTTTGCATTCCACCAGAAGCCCAAAGAGAGTGCCCGAGACTATGCCTTAAATCTGCAGGAAGCACTCAAAGCCCTTACACTGGCAGAACCTGCTTTATCCCCGGGAGCTGATAAAATGCTACTTGACCAATTCATAGAGGGCCTCCTATCCCCTTCCCACCGAGGACAGCTGAGTATGATACTTCTTCAGAACCCTAACATGACATTTGCTGAGTTGAAGGACAGAGCCATCCGTCTGCAGCTAGAAGCGCCCCGGGATCTAAAATCTATACCGGACCCTGCAGCAGCACCTCAGCAACCGGCAGCGCCAGCAACATCTGCCATTTCAGCAACTGCTGCTGAAACTAAGGAACCGATCTCCAATGAGGCTCTCAATCAAAAGCTAGATGCCCTGACAGACACCGTTATCTCTATGGCTAAAGTCATCAAGGAGCTGCGAGGATCTAAGCCTGCACCCAAGATCGAGTTGGCGACCAGCAGAGAGGATGTCCCGTGGATGAGGCCCAGAAGATATCAAGCAACAAGAGGACGGCCCAGCTACCGCTACCAACCAGATGGACAGCCCATTTGCTGCCGTTGTCAGAAACCAGGTCACCTTGCCCAAGAGTGTGCTTTAAACGACGATTCCCTGGACAGGCGGGCCGCTCCTCAGGTATGAACGCTACAGGTCCTTCAGCCTGGTATGACAGATTTGTGGGAGGACAGCTGGTGATCCCTATCGTGTTGGACGGCATTCCCTTTAGTGCCTTGTTGGATACCGGGTCCCAGGTAACATCAATTCCACATGTTCTATACAAAAGGTACTGGGCTGATTCAGACATTACTAGTGCTCCAACTGACTTTACAATGGACATATGGGCTAGTAATGGACAATTAATACCACAGGTTGCGTTCAGAGAAATGACCATTCAGATTGGGAAGGTAGAATTGCAGAACCGGGGTATTATAATCGTAAATGTTAACCGGCGAGAACGTGAGCCAGTGATTCTGCTAGGAATGAAAGTAATTGAAAAATGTTTTTCCGAAGTGATAAGTGTTTTGCAGCGTAGAGACTGCTGAAACCGGACAGCAGAAGCTTCTGCACAGAGAGATCAAAGCAATGATGTTGAAGCAACAGGTAGACATATCTGGAGGTGAGATCGGCAGTGTACGAGTAAGTGATCCAATACCCATTGTAATACCTCCCAAAACTGAAATGTTGGTCTGGTGTAGAGCCGCAATAGGCATTAAAGGGCAAGACTATCAAGCCCTGGTAGAACCCGTGTCCTCAGACAGTAGACCCAATATACTCACAGCTAGAGGAGTGGTTGAGGTACACTGGGGAATAGTGCCATTACGCCTATTAAACTGCGGAGAGGATGAGATCACATTACCAAAGTATGCTACCATGGAAAAATTGTACACGGTTGATAATAATAACATCACAGCGGTCGAGCCCTTGAACCCGTCAAGTCAGGTGGCTCAGGGGAAAAGCTGGAGGATTGGTGCCAAAAGCTACATGTAGGTACCAGTTCAACACCTTCCCATCAAAAGCATGGAGTATACCGGGTAGTGAAAGAATATGAGCAAATATTCAGTAAATACCCGTTAGACTTTGGGCAAATTAAAGGGATAGAGCACACTATACCCACAGGTAACCATCAGCCTATAAAAGAGAGGTATAGACCATTAGCACCCGCTCGCTACCAAACCACCAAAGACATGCTCAAAGAAATTAAAACTGCAGGGGTAATAAGAGACAGTTGTAGCCCCTGGGCAGCACCTCTAGTGTTAGTTAAAAAGAAGGAAGGGACCATGAGAATGTGCGTAGATCACCGGCAGATCAACCGCATCACACATAAGGACGCATACCCATTACCTAGGATTGAGGAGTCATTAGCTGCATTAAAATCTGCTAACTAGCTGGCCATGAGGAGAGAAAGACGCTAGAGTTGGAGCTCCAGCTCCCCGGCCAGGAAATAGCCCTATTTCCACACTACAACCTGCCCTAATCTCGCCACATGTCGGCGAGGAGGAAGAGTGGCCGCCCAGCTGCATTTTCAGGGCCCCCTGCGCCTCATAATACAAAAATTACAAGATTCCTGAGGAGTTCGAGCACACCCCCGGGGGATAACATTGAAGCTAAGATGGCGGATCCCGCCCCACGTCATAGCAGCGCAGCGGTAGTTGCGGTGAGTGGCGTCCACAATGCCCAGCGCACACACATGCTCCAGGCTCCCTGGATGAAGATGAGCATTGGCATGACATATCGGCGGCGATGTCCGCGGGAGCTGGAGGAGGCAGCCGCCCGGAGGAAGCGAGCAAAGGCTTCAAGCAGGCAATGAGGAGAGGAGGTGGGGGAGCGGTGCAGCCGGGAGGATGGAGCGAGAGGGAGTTGACAGCACGGGAGAATGAAGGTGATGTGGAGGATAATAGTAATGAGGATGTGTGGGACCTGGAGTCCGCCGATGCCGGGCGCTCCTGTGGCCCAGGATCCCTCATAATACATTGTGATGAGACCATGTACCCCCAGGGGTGGTTGCCTGCGAGGGGGAACCTAAGTCAATCTGTCATGGAGAAGGATCTAGATGACATGACCCCCCATAGAAGATTAAATAACCAGGATGGTGGGGTTGTCACTGTATCACAGCCAAGTGCAGGGGACATCAGCTTTTCCCAACCTGGTACAGCCCATGTTAATTTAGCTCCGAGTGGGGAGGTGTGGGACTCCTTTAAAGCCCGCATCCTTAACATCCCTACAAAGGAGGAAATGGCGGAATTTGTTAGCAAACTTGAGACTTCTTTTAAAAACGAAGCGGAGGCACTTAAAGGAGAGGTTCATGTTATATCCCACAAGGTCTCTCAGACTGACTCTAATGTGGAACAGCTCACCAAGAGGGTCCAAGCATTAGAGGATAAACTGGCATCCCAGACATCCTATTATGACACCTTCTTGGACTCAATGGAAGATCTGGAGAATCGGGAGAGGCGCCAGAATATTCGGGTGCGGGGCCTCCCTGAGTCGGTCTCCTCCGCCAATTTACAAGAGACTCTTCAAGGCTTATTCAACACCATCAGAAATGTACCAATAGAAACATTGATAGAATTTGACAGGGCCCATAAATCTTTGGGGCCGCCCCCTCCTGTAGGTGCGCTGCCAAGGGACGTTATATGCCGTCTCCACAGATATCAGACCAAGGAAGAGATCTTAAATAATGCCAGAAGAAAGGAGGAGATTTGTTATCAGGGATGCCGACTACAGCTGATGGCAGATTTATCTAGGAGAACCCTCCAAAAGAGACGGGCATTGAGACCACTTTTAGACCTCCTCCGGCAGAACCAGATGGCCTACTCGTGGGGATACCCCTTTCGTCTGCAAGTAAGACGCGGAGACCAGCTGATCTCCCTTACTCACCCCAGGGAGCTTCAGGGGTTCCTGCTTTCTTTAGACCTCTCAGACCCGGGTCTTACGTTTCCAGAGTGGCCAGGTATTCTAGCCGTAGGCCCCTACATGGGCCCCCCAAGAGCTCAACGGATGCAGCGCAGAAGGGGCAGAGGCGGTGGGAGATCCCGGAGACGAAGGAATAGCAGGGATGATCGCCCTGAGGACGGCTGACTTTGGGGATATGGAGGATCTGGTTTGGACTCTCCTGTACGTTATTTGGAACGGATCCTACCAGCAGGCATATTCATTTTTTTTTTTTTCTTCCTCTCCCACTACTAATCTATAGACTTATGGTTTGTGGGCCCCTGGGGCGCGGCCGTGGCGCCCCGGGGGTCAATAATGCCTCTGCTGTGTTCCTCTCCCCCCTCCCCCTCCTCTCTTCTCGGTATGATATGGTTTTCTCGCCTTTCTGCCTCCCCTTCGGTCCTGTTTTCCTCCCATACTGTTCCTATTCGGGTCCCCACATTGTTATGAGTCATTTAATGTGTAATATGCAGGGGTTCTGAGGAAAATACTACAAGGAAGTTATTTGTGGTTACAGAGGAGGGGGGTCAGGATATATAAGAATATTACGTTACATAGAGGCAAGTAAAGGGTCCCAAGTATAGAATTATCTATAATTGAGACCAGATATTAGGAGTAGATATTTTTCTCATAGACGGGGTAAAGTGTTATGCTCAATGGTTAACTGACTGATTATCAACAAGAATGTACGCGATACCATGGACGATACCTTACTCTAGTTAATTGGTTATATGTTATTCTATAATTTTCCTTGGTCACTCTTTTAAAAGTCAAGGTTGCAAGTCTAATTACATATAAAATGCTAAAGTTAGGGCTTTAGGCCGGGGAGTGTAAGCTCTTTGAGTCTTCTCTTTTAAGAACTGTAAGTATCTTATATTATCAGGGTTATTTACCCGAACTAGATATTCTGGTGTAGTCTATTTCCTCAAACGGAAAGGAAGCACCCCAACGGTGTTACCATTCTCCGACACGGAGCGTGGTTATTCTGTGAAAGAAATTACCCCACACTTTTTTTTTTATAATTCTTTATTTTTCGTTTTATAGTAACAATAGAAAAAAGAACCAAAACTTACAGATTCAATCATCTTGCAAGTACAAAGAACTGTTCTTAATAAAATGTATTCTCATTAATTGAATCACGAATCAGTTTCTAATAGTCAATAAGCTTGATAAAAGTATTCAATTTACTATAGAATATTAAAACTAACTCTGGCATGAAAAACAAGCTGTCTAGTATAACACATCGGAGTTGTTTGCCAGTCAGAATTATAAAACAAGCATTACCTACTCCATAGGTACCCGTCTATTACCAATAATAATGACAATGAAAGATAAAAAAAAACAAAAAAGAAAGGAAAAGATAGGAAACACATAAAGAAAGAAAAGAGTAGAATAGACCAGAACGGGGGATAGGATGGGTGGGGGGGTATGAAGAGGGGTAGAAGGGAGGGTAAGGTAGGGGTCTCGTGAAGTTACCAAACCTCAATGGAGTAAAAGGAACTCTCAATCGCACCCATTTACTAACCAGTTCTTAAGAGCAAGTTCCTCAGGAGCTTCTGTGAGACTTATACAGGTCAGATTGTTGGAAACTCATCCAATTAAACCACGTGTTTCTGAACTTCTCATATGAATCATGTATAGCTGATGTCAGGTCCTCGAGAAGCATGAGGTCGTTCACCTTCTCTATCCACATAGCCACAGAAGGACATGTCTCCTTTTTCCAAAGTATCGGAATGCAGGATCTCGCAGCCATGACTAAGAACCTCAACAGTGTATGTTTATATTTGTTTGGTGGAATCCTACCGTGGTGCAACATGAAGAGGCCAGGATCTAACTCATCCGTGTATCCCGTAACTTGCCTTGTAATCTTTTTCACCTCCGACCAGAATGGTTGGAGCTTCGCACACTCCCAGAACACGTGTAGTATTGTACCATCCGCCCCACCACACCTCCAGCACTTCGGGTCTATAGAAGGAAAGAGTCTATGCAAATAAGCTGGGACTCTATACCATCTCGTCAATAATTTATAATTTGCCTCCTGCAGCTTTGAGCTTATCGAGGTAGAGTGAGCTAAAGAATAAATTGCAGATCTCTGTTCTGTAGACAGTTTGAGACCAAGATCTGTCTCCCATCGCAGCATGAAATGGGGAGTCGGGAGGTCTGGTGGAGAAATCAAACACGCGTATGTCTGTGATAAAGCATGCCTACAGTCAACTGTGGTAGAGCATAGAGATTCAAACAGTGTCTTAGGATTTAAAAACGTCCTCTTAGGAGGGAGTCTATGAAGATAGTGCACAAGTTGTACACATCTCCAGAAACCCAGAGCCGTCGGGTAGGTAATTGAATTAAGTTGTTCAATGGTTGGCCATGCTTCTCCCTCACTCCATTTTTCAATCCTATCCAGACCTGCTTTTAGCCAACGTTGGAACACGGGGTCATCAAGACTTGGTCGAAAGTCCGGGTGACTAAGGATCGGACTCAAGACAGAGGCAGATGGTATCATTAAGGATCTAACTAACGTGTGATCACAAATCTTGAGAGTAGACCCAATTGTCGGATGGTCATATAATAACTCTTCTTTTCGAAGTGACACCCAGGGTAATGTCTGAAGTCTGAAAGGAGTAAAATCCTGTTCGATTTGTACCCACAATTTATTTGTACCATGCCTGCACCTATCTATTACCCGCGTGAGGTGGGTGGCTATGTAATACAGTTTGATATTTGGGAGATTCACACCACCATCTTTTTTGCGTCTATACAGGATTGATCTCGCTAGACGTGGTTTCGAGTTACCCCAGATGAATTTTGTCTGCAGTTGTGCAATTGTCTTAAAGAAGGATAATGGAATGGTGATAGGTAATGTCTGTAGGTAATATAATATCCTCGGAAGGATATTCATTTTGAAAAGCTGGCATCTACCAGCCCATGTGAAAGTAGACAATAGCCATCTCTCACAGTCTACTGTAATTGACCGCAGCAGTGAAGGAAAATTTGCACCATACAGATCTCTAACATCTGGAGTAATCTGTACCCCTAAATAGCGAAGAGATTTAGGAGACCAATGAAATGTAAAGGCGTTCTGTATTCTAGTAATTTGACTCAGGGGAAGCGACACATTTAGGGCCTCAGATTTTGATCTATTTATTTTAAAATTGGAGAGAGTGTAATATGTCTCCAATTCTTTCAATAAAATGGGGAGAGAAACCTCTGGATTTGTTAGAAAGAACAGGAGATCGTCTGCATATGCCGCAATTTTATGTACACCTGATTTTACTTGCATGCCGGAAATATCTCCATTCATTCGGACATGACGCAATAACGGTTCGAGAGTCAAAATAAAAATTAATGGGGACAACGGGCATCCCTGACGCGTGCCATTGTTAATATCAAATGACTCCGAAAGGATCCCGTTGACCCGCACTCTTGCCGACGGGACGGAGTACAGAGAGAGCACCCAACCAAGCATCTTAGCTCCCAATCCGATGTGAGACAATGTCTCTTTAATAAAAGTCCAATGTACGCGATCGAACGCTTTTTCTGCGTCTGTAGATAGTAACATCAGCGGGGTTTTAGATGTCTTGGCTGTATAAATTAAGTCTATAGCTTTGGTGGTGTTGTCTCTGGCCTCCCTACCGTGACAAATCCCGTCTGATCTGGGTGAATCAAGTCCGGTATGAACGGGGAGAGTCTTGCCGCCAAAATTTTTGCAAAAAGCTTAATATCTACGTTCAGCAGGGATATTGGGCGGTAACTGGAGCATAGCAGAGGATCTTTCCCTGGTTTATGAATCACTGTTATATTAGCTCTTAATGCATCTTTGGGTGGTGTAGATATCGCCAAGGCATTAAAAAGGCTTTTAGGTGTGGCAATAGAGCTTCTTTTAATTTTTTATAATAACCAACCGTAAACCCATCTGGGCCAGGTGCTTTCCCCGATTTAGATGAGGACAACGCATCTTCAATCTCCTGATCTGAGATAGGCATCTCTAAGGATTGCGAAACTGAATCCGCCAATTTCGGCATAGCCGAAGATGTAATATATTTTCTTATGCGTGATGTAAGTGCATTCAATGCTACCGGCGCTTTATTCGTGTCAAGATTATACAAAGTGGTATAGTAATGTTTGAATGCCTCAGCTATGTCGTGGGGAAACTTTGAGCGTTTTGAGGTATCTGGGTGTGATATTTCAGAAACATACGTAGTAGCTCTGCAAATTCTAGAGGCCCTCGCCAAAGCTCTACCGGACTTATTCCCATATTCATAGAAATGTCTACGGCATCTGGTAAGTACCCCTTTTGCCTTATATAGTAAAGTAGTGCGTAGCTTCTCCCTAACATCTAATAGTTCTCTCTTCAGATCAGGGAGAGAGTGACGTTTATGCCTAGTTTCGAGGTCTCTCAGTCTAATCATTAGATCTTGGATTTCTGTATCTCTAATTTTCTTAAGTCGGGCACCATGTTTGATTAAAATGCCTCGAACTACACACTTGTGAGCCTCCCACACTCCCCCAGGTGTCACATCTGTGGAAACATTTAAATCAAAGTAATCCTTCAATGATTTAGAGACGTCCGCTAGGACTACTGTGTCTTCTAATAAAGAAGCGTTTAGCCTCCATTGCCACTGTCTTGGGATCGGGGAGTGGAGCATAAGGGAAATCTTAACCAAGGCATGGTCTGAAAAGGAAATCGGCTCAATAGAAGCATCTATTAGTTGTGTCAGATCAGTGTGTCTCAGGAGAAAGAAGTCAAGTCTAGAATATACGTCATGTATTGGGGAGTAAAAGGTATAGTCTTTAGAGGTAGGGAACAAGAGGCGCCAAGCATCTAGTAATTGGTGATCATGGAGCGCTCTGTTCAACCTTCTAATAGCTGCTTTAGACATACTAGACCTGCCTCGAGACGTGTCAAGGTCGGGGTCAAGTGTAACATTGAAATCTCCCCCTAGAACCAGCGTTCCCTCTGCGAAGACCTCAATTTTATCTAAAAACTGCAGGAGCGTTGTGATCTGACCAGAGTTAGGGAGGTATAGCGAGGCAAATGTATATGTTCTGGAGGCGATCTTACCTTTTACCATAAGGAGTCTTCCGTTGCCACCACTGCAGGAGTCCACAAATTCCCATGGTATCGACCTCGATATCACGATACTGGAACCAGAAGAGTGTGAATTATTAGATAAGCTGTGATATGATGAAGGAAACCAATGACTGGAGAGCTTATAAGGCTTGTTCTCGCACATATGAGTCTCCTGAAGAAAAGCAACATGAATTTTGTTAGTTTTCAAATAGTTAAACAAAATAGATCTTTTCCCTGCATCATGTAGACCTTGCACATTCAGCGTGCCAATTTGTATAGCAGATAGGGTGCTATGTGTCATAGTGTTCCCTTCTGCTAACTAGGAACTTCAAGGAAAAAGGGGACCAAGGTACAGGAAAGAGGGGGAGGTAAGAGGGGAGGGAGGTGTAGAGGAGTGTAAAACAAAGAAATTGAGAAAAAAAGATTAAAGGGAAGATAAGACTATTTTAGTCTAAGCCGGTCAAGCCAGCAAATCAACTCTCTCTAAGAAAACAGAATAGAGAAAGAGAGAGAGTCGTAGGGACCGTAACTGACCAAAAGGCAACGATCCACAGACCCAGGACTCTTGTATATCATCAAGATCATCTCTTTACACCACATTATCAACTTCTTTAAAAGTCAACAAGAAAAAGTTACAATCGATAAAAGGGAAAAAGCAACACAAAACCCTTAATAAATTTGTTATACGTAACGAATGCACTATCTTTTTATATAACAATTGTTACCAGGCAGACCAGTCTAGAGCAATTCTGGGTGAGGTCTGAGGCATCAACCTCATATAGCTCAATCAGTTCCAACAAAGGTGGATCAGGAATCTCATGTTGGTAAGTCCTCTGCAAACGCCTCGTCTCTTCCGCCCCTCGGGCTGCCAGGCTGTGACGAGGGCGTACGTGGAGCATTGCCACTCCGTGTCTTCCTCTTGCAGAGAGCATCTGAAAGGGAACTGCGTTGGCGGCCCATTGTTGCGAACCTCTGAAATCCTTCCAAAGAGAGCCAATCCGGGATCGGGATGGATGGGATATCCAAGAACGAAAATAGTCCAGGAAGGTCATCCCTATGCCAAAGATAATATGTCTTGTTGTTTCTTCTCACTATAAGATGGAAGGGATGACCCCAGCGGTACGTGGCTCCCCGCTCTTTAATCTTCACAAGTAAGGGGCGCAGCTGCCGTCGCATATACAAGGTGCGACTAGAAACATCTGGGAAGAGGCGAACATTTACGTTGTCAATCAGAATGTCGCCAAAAGACCAAGCCGCTTGTATCAGAGCATCCTTGTCTGTAAAATTATGAAATCTACACAGAACATCTCTGGGGTTGTCTGGGTCAATTGGGCCAGGGCGAGATACTCTATGTATCCTATCAATTTTATATGATGAGCCTGGTGATCTTTGTGTTACCGTATTAAAGATGTCTAGAGTCCTGTCAAGGAGCATATTAGCTGTAATGGTCTCAGGTAATCCTTTCAGGCGTATGTTGTTGCGCCTTTCCCTATTCTCCTGGTCATCTGCTTGTAGAATCAGGGCAACAATATGTGCATTAGAGCGTGTAGCATGTCTCTCCAAGGCAGTGACTCTCTCTTCAATGGCAGCTATGGTCTCAGACACAGCAGTGGATTGTGACTTTAGAGTGTCTATATCCTCCTTAATGGGGCTCAGGGCTTTGGCTTGGGATGCCTCCATGCGGGCCATTAAACAGTCTAGGTCTTGTCTGGTGGGGAGAGCAGCAATCATGCTCCTAATAGCCCTCAGTTCAGAGTAGGAGCTGCTGGACTGGTCTGAAGCAGGCACCATTATTGCAGCCTGTGTAGGGGAGGGGTGAGTATCCCTCCATGTCTCCTCCGTCTCCTCTCCAGTGTCTGCAATCTCCTCTAATGTTTCCACAACTGCAGACTCCCTTGATCTCTCCTTCCCCTTATCTGAGGAGCTGATAACAGCTGTTACCTGGCTTCCAGTGTTTTGTTTGTGGGGGTTTCTCTGTGGCAGCTGTGAAGGTGACTGTGCCTGCAGCTTCTGAGCATGAGGTCCTCCCTGTGCCATTACAGAGGAGCGTGCTGCCTTTCTTCCTGCTGTCCCAAACAGTTTTGCCATGCCTGCCTCCCTCCCTTGCTTCTCAGGAGGTGTCAGGGCTGTCACAGCATCTTCAGGCTTCTTTCTCCGTGACATTGGAGCAGAGATTGTGAAGTTGAATAGCTCTATAAAGTCCCGGGTCTGCAGAGCTTATGGAGGTGCTTCCTCACACTTCCATGGCCAGGTCACGCCCCCTACCCCACACTTTTGTTGAATATAGTTTCTTGGGTCGTCCGGGGGGAATTTTTCTCCTCCCCCCCTTTTTTTTTTTTTTTTTCTCTCTTTCTCTTCCCTCCTTAACTCCTGCCCTAGAGTAACTTAACTGGGGGTACATTTTGATATATCCAGGTGCGAACTTGGAGAGACTCCTTGGGGTCATGGGATCCTTGAAGATAGGATCACTAAATGTGAGGGGTTTCAATACACCCCAAAAGAGGTCCCAGGTTCTATTGGACATGCACAAGCAAGGGATCCAAGTATTATTCCTCCAGGAAACCCATTTCAAAAAAGACCATGTACCAATCATTGGAGGCAGATATTTTTCGGAATGGGTTCATAGTACAAATCCTGATTCCAGAACAAAGGGGGTGTCCATAGCCTTGCATAGAAGTTTACCCCACACGTTATTAGACTCAATGGTGGATGATGGAGGCTGTTTCATCTTCCTTAAAGTGAAGGTGGCGGATACTTTGTTGACACTAGTTAACTGGTACCTTCCGAACAGGGAGCAGACCAGGGTTTGTAAATCTCTCCTATTGAAACTGGTGGAGTTTGCGGAGGGTCAGACTATAATTGGAGGAGACTTTAATTTTGTTTTTGACCCCTCTGTAGATTCCTCTTCTGGTCGGGGAGCGGTTCCACAGAGGCGTGTGAAGGCACTTCGGAGGCTGCTCCATAGGCTCCGGCTTACCGACGTTTGGCGGATCCTCAACCCCGAGGGTAGGGATTACACCTTCTTCTCGGGGACCCACAGATCCTATAGCAGGATAGACTTATTCCTGGTAAGTCACCAGGTTCTCTCATGGAAACCTGATGCCAAAATAGGCAACATTATTTTATCGGACCATAGTCCCATTTTTCTTTCCATGGAGGTGCCTGGGCTGGCCAGGAGGGAGTGGTCTTGGAGATTGAACAGCGGCCTTCTGAGAGATGCCACCTGTCTGGAAGACCTGAAATAAAACATAGCAACCTTTGAGCAGTCACACGAGTCAGACACAACTCCCCAACCCTTCAAATGGGAAGCACTTAAGTGTGTTATGAGAGGCACGCTAATCAAACATGGGAGCAGACTAAAGAAAATAAGGAATGAACAAATTAGTGTCCTAATCTCACAGATTGACCGTATGGAAGCGAGACACAAATCCGTTCAAACTCACGAGACGTTGACGGGTCTAACCACTAAAAGGCTCGAACTAAAGAAAATACTGGATACTCAGTATCAGAGAGATAGGGAGCGGACAGCAGGATTCTTCTATAAAAAAGCTAATAATTGTGGTAGACCATTGGCAAGGATGTTACATCCTAGGGCGAGCTCCACCTATATATCTTCCATAAAATCAGAATCCGGTAGAGTGGTACATAGTACTGAGGAGATATCTAAGGTCTTCCATAAATTCTATACAGATTTGTATAATTTAAGGGGGAAGTTTTCGGACATGGACCCTCTAGTATTGAAGGATAAAATACGATCTTATATAGACAAAGTGCAGATTCCGGCCCTTTCTGAAGAAGATTTGCTTTACCTGGAGGGGGACATCACAGAAGAGGAACTGGCTGAGGCGATCAAGGCTACTCCGACCTCGAAGAATTCGGGACCTGACGGATTCACGCCCATTTTTTTATAAAACATTGGTCGAGGGTTTGTTGCCCCAAATGCTGCGGACATTTAACGCAATAACAGAGGGTGAATCCTTTACCCCGCAAACTTTAGAGGCTCATATTTGTGTGATCCCTAAACCCAAAAAGGACCCTTTGGTGGCGGCAAGCTATCGACCAATTTCCCTGATAAATGTAGACGTTAAAATTTTTGCCAAGATTTTGGCTGATAGACTCTCTGGGATGTTGCCATCCATCATTCATGCGGACCAGGTGGGCTTTGTTAGGGGCCGAGAGGCGCGGGACAACATCATTAGATCTTTGCTCCTAGTCGACAGGGCTAAGGTGTGGAAGTCCCCTCTATGTCTGTTGTCTATTGACGCAGAAAAGGCCTTTGACAGAGTCCACTGGGGTTTTTTAAGGGAAGCTCTGGAACACATAGGACTTGGCCAAAAATTCTTGGGTAAAATCTTGTCCCTATATTCAAAACCATCGGCCAGAGTGAGGATCAACGGGTCCCTGTCTGGCTCGTTTCTTATTCGCAATGGGACAAGACAGGGGTGCCCGTTATCCCCTCTTCTGTATACCATCGTAATGGAGCACTTAGCCAAGGGCATTAGAGACAATAATAACATCCGGGGGATACAAGTTGGTGATATCCATCATAAGGCGGCACTATTTGCCGACGATGTGTTATTATATGTTTCTCAACCGGTCACCACCTTTCCCGTATTGTTGAAGGAATTTGAAACGTTCGGAGACTTGAGTAATTTCAAGGTGAACTATTCAAAAACAGAAGCAATTAGCGTTTCTTTACCCCCTAGGGATGTGGTTGCCCTAGCCAGAGATTTTCCATTTCGGTGGAAACATGGTCATATATCATATCTGGGGGTGAACCTCCCTGATGACCTGAACAAGGCCTTTAATCTGAATCACCAGGTCATCCTGGACAAGGTGGAACCCATGTTGAATTCATATAAACCTTCAAAACTGTCTTGGCTTGGCAGGATCCATGTTATTACAATGGATATTCTCCCAAGATTTTTGTAAATTTTCCAGGCCGTTCCTGTTTGGCCACATGGTTCGTTTTTCCGAAAACTCCGCTCCCTGATCTCTAAGTTTATTTGGAAGGGCATGAAGCCGAGAGTGGGATATAAGACCCTTTCTGCACCTCGAGTAATGGGGGAGCAGGACTTCCAGACTTTCAAAAATACTGTTTGGCGGCAGTATTAGTGAGACTCCTAGATTGGAAATACAAGGCCACTTCTAAGCAATGGGTGCAAATAGAACAAGTGGATCTAAGTACACCATTACAATACCTGCAATGGATCCCTATACACAACACGGATCTCCAAAGACACCTATCATTCCTCACATCCGAAACGCTTAGGGCCTGGAGAATTTCATGGGGTGGGACAGATGAGGTAAGGTTAGAGAGCTCATTGACTCCCATATTTCGTAATCCAGCGTTTCCCCCTGGAGTGTCGAGCCAATCCCTTCTGGTATGGAAATTTGATGATGACACCCGTATTGGCCAAATTTTAAAGGACGGAGATCTCCCTACATTCCAATGATTTGCAGAATGTCTCACCAGGTGTTAAACTAAAATGGTGGGAATACTTACAGTTGAGGTCCTTCATACGGTCAGTTGCATTCCCAAGGGGCCCTAACATATGTTTGTCTCCCATGGAAAAAATTTTCACAATGGAAGCCCCACCTCTTAGAGGGATTTCCACTCTATATAATATTCTTCCAGGGATGTGAGTATTGAGGTGCAGAAATATAGAGTTGCTTGGGAGAATGAATTGAGACGGTCCATATCTGTGGTTGAATGGGAAAGAAGCTTCCAAATGGTCCAAAAGGTGTTTGGCTCGTGTGATGCTAGGGAAAAATGCTATAAGCTGAGATACCTTACACCAGACAAGCTGCATAGGTACTTTCCAGACACTTCGAGCAACTGCTGGAGATGTGGGTCCGAGGAGGGCACAATGCTTCACGTGTGGTGGGACTGCTCCTTGATCAGACATTTCTGGGAAAAAGTGTTCCGGAATTACAACATGGTGACAGGTAGACACATTGAAGGCACCCCTGAGATGGCTTTGCTGTCTATGCTCCCTGGCTCGGTATGGACCCAGAAGAAGGACATCCTCCGATTCTGCCTTTCAGCGGCCAGATCAGTAATACCTCGTCACTGGAAAGACCAAAATCCACCTTCAATACTGGAATGGTATGCAGAAATGGAGTCAATATGTGTTTTGGAGGAAATTTCAGCTGGGCTTGGGCAAACTCTGGAGGAGTTTACTGTTATGTGGTCAGAATGGATCCGTTTTAGGGACGATCCTGACTTCGGGGATCTCCTTGCCTGAGTTCAGTATTGGATGAAGGATGATATTTTTCTTAATGGCGTTCCTTGATTCTTTTACTTTCATTTAATATGTTACATAACAGAATTCTTTATAGTCAATTCTTTAACCCCTTAGTGACGAAGCCAATTTCCACCTTAATGACCAGACTGTTTTTTGTAATTCTGACCAGTGTCCCTTTATGAGGTAATATCTCTGGAACGCTTCAACGGATCCTAGCGATTCTGAGATTGTTTTTTCGTGACATATTGGGCTTCATGTTAGTGGTAAATTTAGGTCGATAATTTTTGTGTTTATTTGTGAAAATATAAAAAAATTGGCAAAAAGTTTGAAAATTTGACAATTTTCAAATTTGTCATTTTTATTCTGTTGAACCAGAGAGTTATGTGACACAAAATAGTTAATAAATAACATTTCCCACATGTCTACTTTACATCAGCACAATTTTGGAAAAAAAATTTTTTTAGTTAGGACGTTATAAGGGGTCAAAGTTCATCAGCAATTTTTCATTTTTCCAGCAAAATTTACAAAACCATTTTTTTAGTGACCACATCACATTTGAAGTCCATTTGAGGGGTGTACATGACAGAAAACACCCAAAAGTGACACCATTCCGAAAACTGCACCCCTCAAGCTACTCAAAACTACATTCAAGAAAATGATTAACCCTTCAGGTGCTTCACAGCAACTAAAGCAAAGTGGAAACAAAAAATGGACATTTTAATTTTTCCAACAAAAATGTTCTTTTAGCCTCGATTTTTTTCATTTTCACATGGGCATCAGGATAAAATGCATCCTAGAATTTGTTGGGCAATTTCTCCTGAGTACACCAATACCTCATATGTGGTCATAGACCACTGTTTGGGCGCACGGCAGGGCTCAGAATGGAAGGAGCGCGATTTGACTTTTGGAGCTAATTTACCATTCAAAAAGTCAAATGGCGCTCCTTCTCTTTCGAGCCCTGCGGTGCGCCCAAACAGTGGTTTATGACTACATATGAGGTATCGGTGCTCAGGAGAAATTGGCCAACAAATTTTAGGATGCGTTTTATCCTGTTGCCCATGTGAAAATGAAAAAAATAGAGGACAAAAGAAAATTTTTGTGAAAAAAAAGTACTTTTTCATTTTTACGGATCAATTTGTAAAGCACCTGAGGGTTCAAAGTGCTCACTATGCATCTAGATACGTTCCTTGGGGGGTCTAGTTTCCAAAATGGGGTCACTTGTGGGGGAGCTCCAATGTTTAGGCACACAGGGGCTCTCCGTATGCAACATGGTGTCCGCTAACAATTTGAATGGAAAATTAGCTCCAATTGCTAGCAGACACCATGTTGCGTATGAAGAGCCCCTGTGTGCCTAAACATTGGAGCTCCCCCATAAGTGACCCCATTTTGAAAACTAGACCCCCCCAAGGAACTTATCTAGATGGGTGGTGAGCACTTTGAACCACCAGGTGCTTCACAAATGAATCCGTAAAAATGAAAAAAGAAAATTTTTGTGGAAAAGAAAGTACTTTTTCATTTTTATGGATCCATTTGTGAAGTACCTGAGGGTTCAAAGTGCTCACTATGCATCTATATAAATTCCTTGGGGTGTCTAGTTTCCAAAATGGGGTCACTTGTGGGGGAGCTCCAATGTTTAGGCACACAGGGGCTCTCCGTATGCAGCATGGTGTCCGCTAACAATTTGAATGGAAAATTAGCTCCAATTGCTAGCGGACACCATGTTGCGTATGGAGAGCCCCTGTGTGCCTAAACATTGGAGCTCCCCCACAAGTGACCCCATTTTGAAAACTAGACCCCCCAAGGAACTCATCTAGATGGGTGGTGAGCACTTTGAACCCCCAGGTGCTTCACAAATGAATCCGTAAAAATGAAAAAAGAAAATTTTTGTGGAAAAGAAAGTACTTTTTCATTTTTATGGATCCATTTGTGAAGTACCTGAGGGTTCAAAGTGCTCACTATGCATCTATATAAATTCCTTGGGGTGTCTAGTTTCCAAAATGGGGTCACTTGTGGGGGAGCTCCAATGATTAGGCACACAGTGGCTCTCCGTATGCAACATGGTGTCCGCTAACAATTTGAATGGAAAATTAGCTCCAATTGCTAGCGGACACCATGTTGCGTATGGAGAGCCCCTGTGTGCCTAAACATTGGAGCTCCCCCACAAGTGACCCCATTTTGAAAACTAGACCCCCCAAGGAACTTATCTAGATGGGTGGTGAGCACTTTGAACCCCCAAGTGCTTCACAAATGAATCCGTAAAAATGAAAAAAGAAAATTTTTGTGGAAAAGAAAGTACTTTTTCATTTTTATGGATCCATTTGTGAAGTACCTGAGGGTTCAAAGTGCTCACTATGCATCTATATAAATTCCTTGGGGTGTCTAGTTTCCAAAATGGGGTCACTTGTGGGGGAGTTCTAATGTTTAGGCACACAGGGGCTCGCCATACACGACATGGTATCCACTTACAATTCCAATTGCTAGTGGACACCATGTCACGTATGGAGAGCTCCTATGTGCCTAAATATTGGAGCTCCCCCACAAGTGACCTCATTTTGGAAACTAGACACCCCAAGGAACGTATTTAGATGCATAGTGAGCACTTTGAACCCCCAGGTGCTTCACAAACTGATCCGTAAAAATGAAAAAGTACTTTTTTTCACAAAAATCTTCTTTTTTTCCTTTTTACAGACTAATTTGTGAAGCACTTGGGGGTTGAAAGTGCTCACTATGCATCTAGATTTTTTACTTGGGGGGGTCTAGTTTCCAAAATGGGGTCACTTGTTGGGGAGCTCCAATGTTTAGGCACACAGGGGCTCTCCATATGCGACATGGTGTCCGCTAACAAATTGAATGGAAAATTAGCTCTAATAGTTAGCGGACACCATGTCGCATATGGGGAGCCCCTATGTGCCTAAACATTGGAGCTCCCGCACAAGTCACCCCATTTTGGAAACTAGACACCTCAAGGATTCTATCTAGGGGTATAGTGAGCATTTGGAATCTACAGCTACTTCACAGAATTTGATAATGTCATTATGAACATTTTCTTTTTTTCACACAATTTCTCACTTTTAGGGCCCTTTCACATCAGCGTTTTTTGAAATTTGCGGCAGATGCGGTGAAAAAACCGCATCTGCCGCAATTACCGCATACCGGCTGCACTTGCGGCGCGGTTGCGGTAAACGCCATGCAAAGTATAGGCGTACTTGCGGCAGGTGCGGCAAGTGCGGTTTTGCACTTGCGGCAGGTGCGGCCGCGAAAAAACCGCGGCTGACCGCGGTTTTTTTCGCGGCCGCACCTGCCGCAAGTGTAAAACCGCACTTGTCGCACCTACCGCAAGTACGCCTATACTTTGCATGGCGTTTACCGCAACCGCGCCGCAAGTGCAGCCGGTATGCGGTAATTGCGGCAGATGCGGTGAAAAAACGCTGATGTGAAAGGGCCCTTAGAGCATGTGCACAAGATACGGACACACCGTGTCCTGGTTGTCTCCTCCCCTGCATTTTTTTTTAGTATTACTTTATTAAATTTTTTTAAAAAAATGACGTAGAGCTTCGCCATATTTTTGGTCCAGCCAGGTACAGCAGGCAGCTACGGGCTGCCACGAACCCCTTCTGCCTAGTTTTACCTAGCTGGAAACCAAAAATATAGGGAAGCTCCTTTTTTTTTTTTATATTTCATGAAATAATTTTTTTAAAAAAATGGCGTGGGCTTCGCCATATTTTTGGGCCAGCCAGGTACAACTAGGCAGCTGGGGGCTGGAATCCTCAGCGTAGGGAGGCCCAAGCTTTCTGGGCCCCCCCCCGCTGCGAATTGCAGCCCGCAGCCGCCCCAGAAAATGGCGCATTCATAGAAGCGCCATTTTCTGGCGCTGTATCCAGCTCTTCCAGCTGCCGTGTAGCGGTGGCAGACTGGGTAATAAGGGGTTAATGCCAGCTTTTTGGCAGCTGGCACTAAGCCCGAGATTCATAACGTCTGGCCAATATTAGACCGGACCATTAGGAATCTCTAATAGATTGTAAAGAAAACACAACACAGAGAAAAATATTTTTATTGGAAAAAAAACACAAACACATATTTAGACCCCATCTTTATTACAGTGAAGTCCGACGTAGTCCAGTGGGATGGTCCGACGTAGTCCATTGGAAAGGTCCGACGTAGTCCAGTGGGAGGTCCCGCGACGATTCTCATTCAGATGATGATCTGAAGTTAACCCCTTGTGTGGTCACAAGGAGTTAACTGCAGGTCATCATCCCTGTGTGGTCACAAGGGGTTACTGGATCTGCAGTTAACCCCTTGTGACCACACAGGGATGATGACCTGCAGTTAACCCCTTGTGTGGTCACAAGGGGTTAACTGCAGGTCATCATCCCTGTGTGGTCACAAGGGGTTACTGGATCTGCAGTTAACCCCTTGTGACCACACAAGGGGTTAACTGCAGGTCATCATCCCTGTGTGGTCACAAGGGGTTAACTGCAGATCCAGTAACCCCTTGTGACCACACAGGGATGATGACCTGCAGTTAACCCCTTGTGACCACACAAGGGGTTAACTGCAGGTCATCATCCCTGTGTGGTCACAAGGGGTTAACTGCAGATCCAGTAACCCCTTGTGACCACACAGGGATGATGACCTGCAGTTAACCCCTTGTGACCACACAAGGGGTTAACTGCAGGTCATCATCCCTGTGTGGTAACAAGGGGTTAACTGCAGATCCAGTAACCCCCTGTGATCACACAGGGATAATGATCTGCAGCTAACCCCTTGTGACCACACAGGGGGTTAACTGCAGAAGACCCCTGTGTGGTCGTTGATGGGTTAACTCTGCTTCTGTTCCGGCGCACGCAGAGCAGCGGCGCCGGGACAGAGGCAGAGAGAAGACGGCCGGCGACGCTGCAGGACAGGTAAGTATGAGAGCAGGGAAGGGGGCCCGGGGGGGAGCGAAGCGAACCGGGGGGGCTGCAGATCGGAGGAGGGGGTCGGGGATCAAGGGGACAGCATGGGGAAGACCTGGGTAAGGAGGGGGGGCTCTGATGACCGGAGGGGAGCCGCGCAGGGAGGAGGGGGAGCTGGGGACTCAGGGAGCCGCGCAGGGAAGAGGGGGAGCTGGGGACTCAGGGAGCCGCGCAGGGAAGAGGGGGAGCTGGGGAGCCGCGCAGGGAGCAGGGGGAGATCAGGGGTGAGGGGGGATGGCATTGGGGGGCCACTGAGGGGACCAGTGGCCCCCCAGGAATGGCGGCATCTCTATGCGATCTGACAGATCGCATAGAGATGCAGCGGAGACGGCGGGTTTGGCGCCGGCCGCCGCCATTTTCAGATGGTTAGGGGGTGGGGTGGGGGGGGGATGATGATCCCCAGTTCTGGGGGTCTTGGTGGGCTAGGGGGTTAATGCTTTCACTTTGTTCCGACATGTGTTTTCATGTCGGACCAAAGTGAAAGCATTTTTCCCGGCACTTTCACTTTGTGCAATGTGATGATCGGTAAATGGTGTTTACCGGTCATCACATTACAGGTGCCGGTAAAAAACTAGCTGATTACTAATCTCTAGGGTGTCAGCTACAATCGGTACGCTGACACCCTAGAGATTTTTGCTACAGGGGCTGTGCTACAGGGCATTTTCTAGCCATACGTCTACAGATGTACGGCTGGGCTTTAGTACCCTTTTTTTCGGACGTCTGTAGACGTAAGGCTGACGTCTAGGGGTTAATTATCCCTTTTTATTTTCTCTATTTATTTATATTTTTTTTTTTTTTTTTTAAACTCTCTTTCTCTCTCTTTCCTTCTCCCTTCCCTCTCGAGCTTCCCTTTCCCCCGGAGGGCCTGAGGTCTCAAATAATGTTTAGTTATTCCCTACCGGATAATGGTAGGTTGGATTATTCTCTTGACCTGGTTTATCTAAGGTTAAGGGAGAAATGGTTTATTTGTCAATATATTGTTTTCTGCAAATAGATAAGTATCGTAGAAAATGAATACGCGTAATGAAACCACCTTATATAACAAGTGACATATGAGAAGCGTATACTAGATTTTGATGTATCTAATTTGCAAAAAGTATTGATCTTTATTGCTTGAAAAGTTTAATAAAAATATATTTAACAAAAAAAATCTGCTAACTACTTTCCCACCCTTGATCTGACTAGTGGGTATAGCAGGTTCCTGTGGCCGAGGCCGACAAAGGAAGACAGCGTTCACTACGCCGATGGGCCTCTGTGAGTTCAATTGTATGCCGTTCAGACTCTGCAACGCACCCGGGACCTTCTAACGCCTGATGGAGAGCTGCCTAGGGCATAAGAACTTTGAAACTGTCCTCCTGTACTTAGATGACGTCATACTCTACTCCAAGACGTATGAGCAACATCTACAAGAGCTGGCAGAAGTGTTCGAAGCCTTATCCGGATACGGCATGAAAATCAAGCCATCCAAATGCCACCTTCTAAAACCAAAGGTACAGTATCTGGGACATGTCGTGAGTTCAGAGGGAGTAGCACCGAATCCTGATAAAGTCACAGTGACAAGGGATTGGTGAAGACTTACAAATGTGAAAGAAGTGAGGCAATTCCTGGGCCTGGTAGGCTATTATAGAAGATTTATCAGAGGATTCACGAAGCTAGCAGCTCCCTTGCAAGACATCCTGGTAGGACAGTCAAGAAAGTCTGCAACCCGTAATCCTCCTTTCTAATGTAGTGAAGAGAGGGAAGATTCCTTCAACGAGCTGAAATGTGCAGTGACGGGAGAAGAGATCATGGCATGTCCAGATTATCATCAACCATTCATTCTATACACGGATGCCAGCAATATGGGACTGGGAGCAGTATTGTCACAGAAGCAAGGAGGCAAAGAGAGAGTTATTGCCTTTGCAAGCAGGAAGCTCCAGCCTACGGAAAGTAATCCCGAGAATTACAGCTCCTTCAAGTTAGAACTACTGGCAGTAGTTTGGGCTGTAACTGAACGTTTCAAGCAATACTTGGCAGCTGCAGAATTCACCATCTACACGGATAACAACCTGTTGACTCATCTGGATTCAGCAAAACTAGGTGCATTAGAGCAGCGATGGATAGCTAACTACAATTTTGTCATCAAATATAGGGCAGGCCGCAAGAACGGGAACGCAGATGCCTTATCTCGGATGCCACACCTGAAAGACGTGGAAGAGGAACCGGAAGAGTTGGAAGAGATTGAACTACCGGCCTTTCATCATTCAAAGGTAGACCAGTATCAACTTGGCATCTACCAAGGGGAACAAAAGGCAAATCTCAATCCGTTAGCACACCATGGATGGGCTGACACCCAAGATACTGATCAAGCTGTGAAGCTAGTGAAAGAACTGCTTACACAACCAGGTGCGTACCATAATCAGAATGCCCCAGCTGAGGCCCAACAACTCTGGAAAGAGAGAGGCAAGTTGTTCCTGTATCAAGGGAAGCTCTGCAGAAGGCATACCAATCCCAAAACACATGAACTGGTCTGGCAGATAATCATACCCAAGCAAGACGTCAGAATGGTCTTAGAAGCCTAAGTGCAGGTCATTTCGGATGGAAGAAGTTGGAAGCACTCCTGAGAGAGAGATTCTTTTGGGTTGGCATGAGAAAGTCAATTGAAGTTTGGTGCAGAAGATGTGACCCATGCAACCTCAGAAGGAAAGATCCACAAAGAGCTCCACTCCAGTCCATAGTGACCAAGCAACCACTTGAGCTAGTCGCGTTAGACCACGTCAAGTTGTCACCAAGCCGGTCAGGCTATGTCTATGCCTTAACCATCGTGGACCATTACTCACGCTTCTTAGTGGTGGTACCCATCAAAGACTTGACAGCAAAGACGGCTGCAAAAGCATTCCAGACACATTTCTGTAGACCGCGTGGCTACCCAGAACAAGTCCTTGCAGATAAAGGTCCAGATTTCGAATCAGAGATTTTCCAGGAATTCTGCAATATATACGGCTGTAAGAAAATCTGCACAACAACGTACCATCCCGAGCAAATGGTTTATGCGAGAAGATGAACCATATTGTAATTGACCTGTTAAAGACATTATCAGAGTCTGAAAGAAATCAATGGCCAGATAAATTACCTGATTTGGTAGACTTATACAACCATGTTCCAGTGAGGTTTACAAACTGCACCCCAACCTACCTTATGCGTGCAAGACCCGGTAAGCTACCAATTGATTTAGAAATGGGAATCGTGAAACCAGACACAGAAGTGGAAGAATCTGATTGGGATACCCTACGTCAACAACAGTATCGACAAGTACAAGAGTGCGTAGAGTGAAATCTTCAGCAAGCTAGAGCAAGACAAGAGAAAACCTTTAACCAACATGCTCGAGCAACGCCATTACAACCTGGTGAGCAAGTCCTCAAGAGAAAGAGACGCTCTAACAAATTGGATAATCAGTGGGAAACCACCCCATACACAGTCTTACCATCTAACCTAGACAATGCTAAAACGTGCCTGATAAGTAAAGATGAAGGAAGAACTTCAGCAATTGTATCCCGAGATCAGCTCAAACCGTGTCCTGAAACCTTGAAGACACCTGAAGTTACAGAACCCGTACAGGTCCAACCTATCCAAGAGAAAGAAAAAGAAGAAGTATTCCATACAGTACTAGGAGATTTCCCCAAAACATGGCCAAATTACTAAGGAGCAGTTGTAGTACCAATGATTGCTTTCCCTTCAATGGTGGAACCAACACCAGAACCCGTGTTACAAGAAGAAGCCCCAAGACTCAAAGAACTGGAAGTAGAACCCGTGGAGGAAGAACAAATTCCTGGTCCCAGTGAACTTGCCAGTCCTGCAGTCAGACCCCCATCTGCCACAGTACCAAGCACTACAAGTAGGTACATGTCCACCAGCACCAATAGCCCACATGCAAGTAGTATACCCATTTTACGCAGATCAGAGCGTAGTACCCAAGGTCAGTTACCGGCTAGGTACAAAGAGTAAAATGTCATTAACTGTAAAGTGTAAATATGTTTGTTTGAGTGTAAAATTGAATCCGGTAGACCGTGTCCAAGAGGGTGGAGGAACTGATTGACCCCCATGCACATTAAGTTAGGGAAAGAAAGTGCCTGGGGGTGGTGTAGCGAATCCAGGCCTCCTAAGCAGAAACGCCCGTGGACAAATGTACATAGTTAACGCAACGTTAAAAAGCCCAGTACCTACAGAGACTAACCTGTATGAACTTACGATAGATTCTTGAACTTTGAACTTTTCTTGTTTACTAATGGACCATATATACCATGGACTGGTTGTGGTAAGAACTTTCTTGTATATATTCATCAGCCCGGAGGCAATAGACTAAAAACTCCGGAATGACTGCTTTTTGAATTTTTGGACTCTTTTCAAATTTCAGTGATTTTTGTACTTTTTACTTTTAAGTCTCTGTAAATATTAATTGTGTTAATTGTTTGTTTACTTGTCTTTCCACAGTCCCGGAGTACTGTCTTTAACAAAGGGGGAATGTGGCACCCCAGGGGTTAATGTGCCACAGTAACATCACACGGGTTCCCTCCCCACAACACACTGACAATACACTAGCACCTCTAGGGCAGGAAGGGGAGCTAAACCAGCTCCCTTATATACTCCGAATCAAGAGGAAGTAGTTAGTTAAGTCTAGAGTTAGTCCAGTACAAGGTAGTACTGTGAAGAGTCCAGTTCCTGGGAGAACTGAGGGAGACTGTAGTGTAAAGGAGCTGCGTCAGGCTTCTCTACAGTCCGCTCACTGATTCCAGGCCTAGCCAGGGTCTGAGGAAAGGAGAAATGAAGACAGAGGAACACATCTGGGAGACTGAGTGCCATCACCACTCGCCCCGGAGGAGCGCACAGAATGAACACCGGATCCGAGACTGTGACTGACACACACAGCATAGTAAATCCAGGAGTAGTGGAGTTTCTAGATCGACACTGTACCAGAGCGAAGCAACACGGCGGGGTCAGCAGCACACGGGAGACTCAAGTTGCCTAGCCAGAGGGTACCTGTGAGGAGAGAGACAGTGCCAGAAACTCAGCTAAAAGCAGCAGGGCTACACACACACAGTGCAGCAGGAGGAAGCTGAGTACCCAGACAGGGTGGGAGCAGCCCGGCCCCGGTACAGACTCCGTGGACAATAATCTGCTACAACATCTGCAGTAAAGCTTTGGAAAACTTCAGAAACGTGAGTGTGTGTTCCTTCAACCCGTCTCCACTATCAATCCCTTATTATCACATCCACCATAGACTCTAATTACCACTGCCCCGGGGAACCAGCCTCTACCTACGGAGAGCCGTTCCATCTAATCTGCCCAGCATCATCCCCGGAGGTTCTGCAGCAGCGGTGGTCCCATTACTGACCACACACCGTGGGTGGTGTCACGACAAACATTCATCCCTTGTAAATACCCCCTGTTACTTGCGGAACCCGGGACACGGTCCGGACCAGGCCCTCCATGACATCCCCCAGCAGCGACCCTGTTCGGTATCGAGTACCCCATCCCAGTGGGCTCCACAGAACCACATCAGTAGTTAAATGCAGCAACTGAAACACGATCAGTAGATTAATGCAGTGACAGAACCACTGTCAGTAGAAGAATGCAGTGACAGAACCACCATTAGCAGATGAATGCAGGGTCAGAACCACCATCAGTAGATGAAGGCAGAGCCATAACCACTATCAGTAGATGCATGCAGTGATAGAACCACCGTCAGTAGATGAATGCAGAACCCCAACCACCTCAATAGATGAATGCAGGGTCAGAACCACCATCAGTGGATGAATGCAGAGCCAGAACCACCATCAGTAGAGCAATACAGTGACAGAACCACCATCAGCAGGTGAATGCAGTGACAGAACCACCATCAGCAGGTGAATGCAGTGACAGAACCACCATCAGCAGCAGATGAATGCCAGGTCACAATCACCATCAGCAGATGAATTCAGGGCCACAACCACCATCAGTAGATGAATGTGTGACACCCACCATGGCCGAGGGGCAAATCTAGTGGCCTCCGGTTTTCCTGCTCGAGGCTTGGAGCACCCAAACCAGATTGGGGCCGGTCCCTTCCGGCAACCAGACCCTCTGCCCGACTAGGGTTGGGACCGGTTTTGGTACACATGGGTGGATTACCCCACTCCCGTGTCCCGTAGGACTCTCTCAGTCATGCATTCATTCCGGACGCCTTCCTCCAACGTTCCCCCTCTCACTACTCACCAGCTAACTGCTAACCCCTCCTCCTGACTAGAAGATGGGGCCCTCCCTGTCAATAGGGTACGCCTGAATTCCCCAGCCTGGAATTGAGATGATGTGTGTCTCGGTTTTGCAACCCCTCTCACGTGGGACCGGTGACATCACACCAATGGAGTAGGTGCAGCATTACTGTGGCGACCAGTCCACAGGGGCACCACATTCTCCTTGGCAAAGCACAGCACGTCTGTGGGCTGCAAAACAGGTATAAGGTGTTATGCAAAGAACTTACAATTTTTTTATGTGCACATTTTAACAACAAAAATATAAACTATCTCTTCCCTTTATAGGAGGCACTTTCTTAAACGTTACTCGATTAAATTTAAAAATATAAAATATAAAAAGGTATAAAAGAAGTGCTGGTTCCACACAGTCTTTGCTACATCACCAGAACAGAGTGTCCCCTAGCTGGGTAAGGTGTACATTCAGGGGGAAACGCCCCAACCCACTTTTGTGCGTCCCCAGGCGTGGCTACGGGATTCTAGGTCTGGCTCTTTGGCCACACTGACGGTTTATGTTTAGCCAGGCTGAGCTGTCTTAGCGCTCAGCTTCTCCGAGTAAAGTGCAACAATGTTCACATATGCACCTCACCATCTCGGCTTGAAAACCAACAAAATGCACGTTTGAAAAGTGTAACTATATACAGTGCCTTGTGAAAGTATTTGGCCCCTTTGAACTTTTCAACCTTCTGCCACATTTCAGGCTTCAAACACAAAGATATAAATTCAAATTTTTTTGTGAAGAATCAACAAGTGGGACACAATCGTGAAGTGGAAAGAAATTTATTGGATATTTTGAACTTTTTTAACAAATACAAAACTGAAAAGTGGGGCGTGCAATATTATTCGGCCCCCCTAAATTAATATTGTGTAGTGCCACCTTTTGCTGCGATTACAGCTACAAGTCGCTTGGGGTATGTCTCTATCAGTTTTGCACATTGAGAGACTGAAATTCTTGCCCATTCTTCCTTGCAAAACAGCTGGAGCTCAGTGAGGTTGGATGGAGAGCGTTTGTGAACAGCAGTTTTCAGCTCTTTCCACAGATTCTTGATTGGATTCAGGTCTGGACTTTGACTTGGCCATTCTAACACTTGGATATGTTTATTTTTGGACCATTCCATTGTAGATGTTGCTTTATGTTTGGGATTATTGTCTTGTTGGAAGATGAATGTTCTTCCCAGTCTCAGGTCTTTTGCAGACTCCAACAGGTTTCCTTCCAGAATGGTCCTGTATTTGGCTCCATCCATCTTCCCATCAATTTTAACCATCTTCCCTGTTCCTGCTGACGAAAAGCAGGCCCGAACCATGATGCTGCCACCACCATGTTTGACAGTGGGGGTGTTTTGAGGGTGATGTGCTGTGTTGCTTTTACTTGCTTTTGCTTTGTGGCCAAAAAGTTCAATTTTGGTTTCATCTGAGCAGAGCACCTTATTCCACATGTTTGTTGTGTCTCCCAGGTGGCTTGTGGCAAACTTCAAACAAAACATTTTATGGATATATTTGAGAAATGGCTTTTTTCTGGCCACACTTTCATAAATGCCAGATTTGTGCAGTGTACAACTGATTGTTGTCCTATGGACAGACTCTCCCACCTCAGTAGTAGATCTCTGCAGTTCATCCAGAGTAATCATGGGCCTTTTGGCTGCATCTCTGATCAGTCTTCTCCTTGTTCGAGATGAAAGTTTAGAGGGACGGCTGGGTCTTGGTAGATTTGCAGTGGTCTGATACTCCTTCCATTTCAATATGATCACTTGCACAGTGCTCCTTGAGATGTTTAAAACTTGGGAAATCTTTTTGTATCCAAATCCGGCTTTAAACTTCGCCACAACAGTATCTTGGACCTGCCTGGTGTGTTCCTTGGTCTTCATGATGCTCTCTGCACTTGAAACTGAACCCTGAGACTATTACAGAGCAGGTGTATTTATATGGAGACTCCACACAGGTGGATTCTATTTATCATTACCAGTCATTTAGGACAAAACTGGATTATTCAGAGATCCTCACTGAACTTCTGGAGTGAGTTTACTGCACTGAAAGAGGCTGAATAATATTTTTCAGTTTTTAATTTGTTGAAAAAGTTTAAAATATGCAAAAAATTTTGTTCCACTTCACGATTGTGTCCCACTTGTTGATTCTTCACAAAAAAAATTAGAATTTATATTTTTGTGTTTGAAGCCTGAAATGTGGCAAAAGGTTGAAAAGTACAAGGGGGCCAAATACTTTCACAGCGCACTGTACATTGAGAGTCCTGATTATATTATTGTCCATAATCAAATTGTCCATTGTTATTTTAATAAACTATCATTTACAGCAGGATTAGCCGTCTAGCTAAAACATTACATGCTTACATATTTACACTAGTTTCTAAAACATCTTTACCATACAATATGTTCATTATCAATAACTATGCTATTTTAAATACTTTGCCAGGTTACACTATCTTATAAACTTTACTAAACCTATCCAGATATTACAATTTACATGTACACATTGTTCTGGTCTCACTTATGCTGCTGCTTCCACGACATCACATTACTCTTCTACAAACTCCACCAAACCATAAAAGTCTACACAGACTGTATAATGACCATTCATGTAAGCTTAGCCCTATGCCCCATTTCCTCAAGATGCCTGGACCATCAGTGCAATAAGCCCCTGCACCTTGTGCAACCCCTATCCCGTTGTAGATTGTAAGCTCTTTTGAGCAGGGTCACCTTCATTTCTTGCTTTATTTAATGTATTTTTTTTTTCACATTGACTCTATGCCTATTGTTTTGTATCCAATTATTGTACTTTATTTGTTCTCTACTGTAATTACTTACTGTATATTTTCTGTACTCTAACCCTACATTGTAAAGCGCTGCGAAATATGTTGGCGCTATATAAATAAAGCTTTATTATTATTATTATTTGCACCTCCTCTGCTGGGAAGTACCTGAAGTCCTCCTCTGTAGTCGCTGGACCACAGATGACCTATACCGATATCTCGTTGATGGGGTGACAGTCTATCCCGCGACGACTTGGGCGGTCGACCGGACTGAGCAGCAGGCAGCGGTGTTGTTGACGCTCATACCGCAGCCGATGCTGAAGCTGTAGGGGGCACTGAAGGTTTGGGGACTTCTGGTCATGGAGGCGGCACCTTGGCTAACATCTTTCTCACACTCAAGGCGTACCACCCGCAGTGGCCTATATGCCAGGTGTACTCTACCCATACTCCCAGGTACAGGTCTCGTCCAGGGAACCCCTTGGGAAAATGGGACTCTACATTCCTCCGGTTTACGAAGATTTCATTTATCATATGGGGCTCCCGGATAAAGCCCCGCCCCTTATGAAGATTAAAATTCATTACAGAACCTCGTCTCCTTTCCACCTGGTCGGTGGCTGAGTCTTGCAGATCTGGCTCTTGGCCTTGAGATTCTTGTTCTCATGGGCTCACCATCTAGCCAGGTATTGCTGTTCCTCTGCCTCTTGTCGCTGCTGGCAATATTCTGCCTCGGAGATTATCTCTAGCACATCCCCCACGAGCCTCTCCTGACTGTGCCTCACCGGGGAACCCTATGAGCTCGTTCCCCCGGCTCATCCATCAAAAATTTACCACCCCCGCTCAGGCTGCCCCCTTGTTGGGCAATGATTCAGGCTGCAGTGGGGCTAGTAATCGGTCCCCCGGGATCTCTCTCCTGACCCACATCTCTGGGCACCTGGTCGTTCTTAGGGGCTGGAGGTGGTTTCAAGGGCCCTAGTATGGTATTATTAGTCTTTGGGGCAGCAGTACCTGTCGTAGCGGTCGCTGCTCCGGGGCTGCGTTGCTCCTGAGCCGGGGGCGGTGGCCCAACCGGCGGCTGTATCACTCTCTTTATCAGGTCTTTTCCTACTTGTTGAAGGCGGTGGTCTGGACCTTAAAAGCTGCTTGCTTAACACCTCCATCTTGATCCTTAGGAGCTCCGGGCAACAGAGGGCAACGGGTCTGTAGACATTCTCAGGCCACGGGGGGAGTCCATCCGTTCAATCCCTGGCGCCAATGCTTTTTCTCGGCTCTCCTCCATTGTGCTCCTCCAGCTCTGCTCCGCACTCTCAGCCGCATACACGCGTCCTTCTCCACCCTCCTGTCATAGGCGTTTCTTTCTCTGCTGTCGGCCACACCAGGGGAAAGAGAGGCCAGGTCTTTTGGCAGGCCCCCTTGGCTCTCTCTGGCCACACGGGGTGGATTCCATTTTTCCCACTCTGTGCTGGCCCATCCCATGATGAGAGGCTGCGGCATGCTTCCTGGCACATGGCATGAACACACGGCGGTCGCCATTACTCAGATCCACAAGACACAGTTCTTTCAACACACAGTTGTTTAGGTGCACAGGACCCGGTGTTAGCGGTGTCTGAATCCTGTTTGTGATGCTAATTGTGACACCCACCAGGGCCATGGGGTACTCGGGACCGGGCCGGTCAGTTCTTTGGGAGGAAATCCACGTCCCAAAGGGCCTCTGACCAACAACCTGAAATCTCAAGGGTTTATTCTGATCTCACACCTCTCCCAGCGCTGGGCAGCCTAATATCCCTGCCTGCCACACCCACACCACGGATTCAGTGAGTCATCAGCATTCACAAAAACCTAGCTGCAGTTAATCCCATGTGTACTACTACAGAGCTAACACAGACTTAACCCTATATGTACTGCTAGGTCCAACAATCACCCACATAGCAGCAGGCCCATGTGAGTCATACCGGTCATGTGCTATAGTGTCGGCATGCCTCACAATTCACACAGCACCACTGTATAACACACATACACACAGCATCACTATATAACACAAATACGCATAGCACTACTCTATAACACATACACACAGCACCATTGTATAACACATACACACAGCACCACTGTATAACACATATACACACAGTGCCACTGTATAACACACACATACATACAGTGCCACTGTATAGCACACAGCACAACTGTCTAACACACATACACACAGCACCACTATATATCACACAGACATACACACAGCACCACTATATAACACACACACACATTCACACAGTGCCACTGTATAACACACAGCACCAATGTATAACAAACAGCATGACTGTATAACACACACACAGCCCCACTGTATAACACACACACACGCATCACCATTGTATAACAAAAAGCACCGCTGTATAGCACACATACACACAGCGCCACTATATAACACACACACAGTGCCACTGTATAACACACACAGCACAACTGCATATAGCACACACACAGCACCACTGTATGACACACACAGCCATGGCCGCTCCGTCCATTGGACAGTGTGAGCCCTGATTCTCAGGCGGCAAGCAGGCAGGGGGTGTGGCTTTGTAGAATGGGGCAGCGCCTGCACCACACAGCGGCTTCCTGTGTGATGGGCGCTGCCGGCTGCAGCATGGCAAGTTGCATAGCTGCTCCCCTGCCTTCCCCCCCCGCTCCTCACCCATGGCCGGCGGTACAATCACTAGCAACCCCCCCCGCTCCCCACCCGCGGCTCAGGCGGCGTGGTGGCTTCATGTACCCGCCACTGTATAGCAAACACACACAGGACCGGCTCTAGGTTTTTCTGGGCCCTGGGCGAAAGCTGAGATGCCGGGCTAACAGCACTGATAGGATCCGGGATTACCTTTGGATCCCGCTGTCAATCACTGACAGTGGCATCCAAAGGTGCCGTGGCGGGGAACGCGCTGTTCTCGCCTGCAGCAGAGATCCCGCGATAATATTGCAGGATCTCCAGCGCTCACGTGACAGCCCGGGGTCCTGGCTGTCACGGAGCACTTCCGGTGAGTAGTTGGCAAGCACTGCCAACCACTCACCGTCCGCAATTCTGACAGATACCGATGTGCTGCAGCTCATCGGTATCTGTCAGAAGCGATCTGTCAGAAGTGATCGGATGCTGTAGCAGCATGGGGCAGTGTAAAAATAAGAGTCAATAAAACAATAAAGTTTTTATAAACATGTAAAAAAACATAAACGTTCAAATCACCCTCCTTTTCCCACATTCACAATAAAAGTATTTAAAAAATAAAAAAAACACACGTTTGGTATCACCGCGTTCAGAAATGCCCAATCTATCAAGATATAAAATCAATTAACGAGAGCCATAAACTGCGTAACGGAAAAAAAGGCCAAACGGCAAAATTATGGGAGTTTTTTTGTCGCTGCAACATTGTTATAAAATGCAATAAGGGGCGATCAAAACAACACATCCACCCAAAAATGGTATCATTAGAAACGTCAGCTCAAGATACAAAAAATAAGCCATCATAAAGCCCCAGATCCCGAAAAATGAGAACGCTACGGGTCGCATAACATGGTGCAAAAAGTTTGATTTTTTTTTTTCAAACTTCTGAATTTTTTTTAACCACTTAGATAGCAGTAAAGGTATACCTGTTTGGTATCTACGAACTCGTACCAACCCGAGGCATCACACCATCATGTCGGTTTTACTATATAGTGAACATGGCGACTAAAAAAAAAAAAAAAACAAATGTGTAATTGCACTTTTTTTGCAATTTCACTGCACTTTGAATTTTTTTTTTTTGCAATTTCCCTGTACACTATATGGTAAAACAAATGCATCTGAAAGCACAACAATATTGATGGAAAAATAAAAAAGTTATGGCTCTTGGAAGCAGGGGAGCAAAAAACGAAAATGAAAAAGGAAAAATGTCAGGGTCATAAAAGGGTTAATGAAAGAAAACCCCACAATGGCCACAGAAATAAGTTGAATCTGACAAAAGTACTGTAATAATCTATGAAAATGAACAAATGAAAGTCAGACATTGTTTTTCCACCCTGCTTTCACAGAATTAAAAAAAAATTAACCATTTCCCGACCCTTGACGTAATACAACGTCATAGGTCGGGAGCCCGCCTTTGATGGGAGCTCACATCATTCATCCGACATCTCAGCTGATCTCATCAGCTGAGATGTCGGGCTTCCAGCATCTATCAGATCCGGGATCCGATCGGTGCTTTTAATCCCCTGCACCGGAGATCCCGCGTTAAGATCGCGGGATCTCCAGTGGTCACGTGATAGCCCCAGGTCCTGGTGTGAACCCAGAAGCTATCATGGTTCACTTCCACTCAGTAGTTGCTGAGTGCTACCAATCACTGAAAGTGAAACAAAATGCCATGTCCCAATATGCTGCAGCTCATTGGGACATGGCAGAAGTGATCGGATGCTGCAGCAGTGTGGCGCCCTATGGGGTTGTGTAACATCAATAATTAATTAAAAAATAATGTTTTAAAGAATATGAAAAAAAAACCAAAAGTTTAAATCACCTCCTTTTTCCCCATTCAAAATACAAGTATTAAAAAAAAAAAAAAATACACGTATTTGGTATCGTCACGTTCAGAAATGCCCGATCTATCAATATATAAAATCAATTAATGAGAGTTGTAAACTGCGTAACAGAAAAAAATGGTCCAAACGCCAAAATTACATTTTCTTGGTCGCCAAAACATTGCTATAAAATGCAACAACAGGCGATCAAAACAGCGTATTCACCCAAAATTGGTATCAGTAGAAACGTCAGGTTGTGACACAAAAAATAAGCCATGACACAGCCCCAGATCCCCAAAAATGAGGACGCTACAAGTCGCAGAACCTGGCGCAAAAAGTGTGATTATTATTTTTTTTTTTTTTCAAATTTCAGAATTCTTTTACCACTTAGATAATAATAAAAGTATATTTGTTTGGTATCTATGAAGTCATACCGACCCAAAGCATCAAACCGTCTGATCAGTTTTACCATATAGTGATCATGGCGAATAAAAAAAAACAAAAAACAAACGTGTAATTGCACTTTTTTTGCAATTTCAACGCACTTGGAATTTGTTTCCCATTTTCATGTACATTATATGGCAAAATAAATGATTGCATCTGAAAGTACAACTCGTCCCGCAAAAAATAAGCCCTAATATGTCTATATTGATGGAAAAATAAAAACGTTATGGCTCTTGGAAGAAGGGGAGCAAAAAAAAAACTGAAAAATTGACAGGTGGTGAAGAATATAGAGCCTGGACAAAAATGATGGTACCTCTGGTGGTACCGAACTTTATGAGGAGCGAGAGGGTGAGGGAGTGTATGTGGACACAGCATGTAGCGCAAGCTGGGGGGATTTAAGGACACAGAATACGGAGCGAGGGGTTCATGGGTATAGGCACAGTATGGAGAGGACAGTATGGGTGGTAATGGAGTAGGTTTGAGGATCCAGTATATATAGCGAGGGGGAGATGGCTGCAGAACAATATGTGGAGTGAGGTGGGATGGCTGCCACACAGCATGTGGAGTGAGGGGAAATTGGTGCGGCACAGTATGGGAAGTGAGGAAGGGATAGTTGTCGATATAGTATGTGGAGTGAGAGGGGGATGGGTGTGAACACAGTATGTGGAGTGGGGGGGATGGCTACAACACAGTATATGGAGTGGTGGGAGGGAGGTAGTGAGGAAACAGAAGGGGATGAGAAAAATCTAAGGTGGTACAGAATAAAGAGTAAGCAGTGTCGGGCTGTATGGAAAGGGGGCAGCATGTGTGGACAGTGTGAGGCCACAGCCAGGAGGGGAAGTGTGATGAGAGAGAACAGCATAAGCATTGTCCAGTATATGGGGACACAGTGTAGAGGACAGTGTGACCGGGGAGCCCAGTATGGAAAGGAAAGGGCAGTGTGGAAGGACACTGTGTAAATCATATTTTGTGCAGGAAACAGTGAGAATAAGCAATTATTTATTCCATGCCACAGTGTAGGGTAGATATGATTAGTTTGGATAATTTTGATCATTCTGCTATTTTCACCGATATCGTGCCGGGATGTGCTGCAGAAGACTGAAGTAGATGGATGTCTGCACAGATGAGCTGTAGCTGTGAAAATTCATGATGGTGGTTGGAAAAGATGAAGAAAATAAAAAGACAACCCACATCAAAGACAAGGTCATCTATAAGGTATCTGGATGTAACTGATTATTTGTGATATTAATTCTTATTAGTACTAATTCTCATTAGTGCTGTAGTTCCAGTATGGCCTGATGATTACTGAATGACTAATAACTACAACTCCCAGTATCCTCCTTACCGTTGTTAAGGTTGTATTAGAAGTTGTAGGTTCATGCAGCACAAAGGTGTATGGGTCTGACCTGACATTACAGTTGTTTTACCATATACTGAATGGGTTCTGATAATGTTTTTTTTGTAACTAAATAAGGGTTGTGATGCTCTGCTTCTATACTGATAGGGGTTATATGGATGTATTTTTGTACCTATGTGGGGTCTGGTGATGTATTTCTGTACCTATGGTGTTTTTCGTGATGTATCCCTGTACTGATGAGAGTTTTTGTGCTTTGTTGCTATACTGATGAAGGTTTTATGGATGTACAGGGTGGGCCATTTATATGGATACACCTAAATAAAATGGAAACGGTGGGTGATATCAATTTCCTGTTAGTACCCCCTCCTGTATACTAATGTGCCTCAAACAGATAGTTGATATCACCAACCGTTTCCATTTTATGTAGGTGTATCTATATAAATGGCCCACCCTATAACTGGCCCACCCTGTATATCTGTTTGTCTGGTGGATCTGGTGATGTATTTCTGTAATGATGAGGGTTTTGATGCTGTGTTTCTGTACTGATGAGGGTTATATGGATGTGTTTCTATACTCATGAGGGTTCTAGTTATGTATTTCTCTACCTCGGGCGATTCTTGTGATGTATTCATGTTCTGATGATGATTGAAATTCTCACTGTGCGCACACTGAATGCTGTCAAGATTCTCTAGTGCCAGGGGTGAGAGTGGGAGGTCATGAAATCGTAAGTATGTGATTTACATACATGCAGTCATTAGACATTCAAGTCTTCGTATATTGAAAATCAATTGAATGAGGCCGGACACATCTGGTCAGAATGTTGCTAGAAGTATATAAATTGCATTGTTGTGCTCACATGACCATCCAATCGTGCCATTTTCACAGGAGAATCCTGAAAGTGTGCAGTGGATGCATTGTGAGAATTCAGAGGCGCTGTAGCATGGTGGGTGGAGCCAAACTGAATTATTGCACCAGGTGCCAGAAAACCTAGATACACCTCTGGTCTGCACATTAACGATTATTGTATGAGACCCAAGCCTACCCCAGGGGCAACTTCTTTGTGCTTATCCACCAGGCCAAAGTTGCCTGAAACCCACTGCCTTCATACATTTAGAAAAGTATAAGAAGCTTTTAAATGAATTGGCTGCTGTGGCACAGGGTGTCCTCCGGGAGATCAATGGCAGCAAAGTAAAATGGGCAAATGCTGGTTTCTCAAGATACATGTGGGGTATATGCGGGGTGTACTGGTTACACATCCAGTAAAGAACAGCTCAAAAGTACCTGCAAAGCTCTGCAACTATCAAGTATTTTGTACAGTGTTGGCCAAAAGTATTGACACCCCTGCAATTCTGTCAGATAATACTCAGTTTCTTCCTCAAAATGATTGCAATCACAAATTCTTTGGTATTATTATCTTCATTTAAAAAAAACACAAAAAGAATTGTCCTAAAGCCAAATTGGATATAGTTCCACAGCAAACATAAAAAAGGGGGTGGACAAAAGTATTGGCACTGTTAGAAAAATCATGTGATGCTTCTCTAATTTGTGTAATAAACAGCACCTGTAACTTACCTGTGGCACCTAACAGGTGTTGACAATAACTAAATCACACTTGCAGCCAGTTGACATGGATTAAAGTTGACTCAACCTCTGTCCTGTGTCCTTGTGTGTACCACATTAAGCATGGAGAAAAGAAAGAAGACGAAAGAACTGTCTGAGGACTTGAGAAACCAAATTGTGAGGAAGCATGAGCAATCTCAAGGCTACAAGTCCACCTCCAAAGACCTGAATGTTCCTATGTCTACCGTGCGCAGTGTCATCAAGAAGTTTAAAGCCCATGGCACTGTGGCTAATCTCCCTATATGTAGACGGAAAAGAAAAATTGCCGAGAGATTTCAATGCAAGATTGTGCGGCTGGTGGAGAAAGAAACTCGACTAACATCCAAACAAGTTCAAGCTGCCCTGCAGTCCGAGGGTACAACAGTATCAACCCGTACTATCCGTCGGCGTCTGAATAAAAAGGGACTGTATGGTTGGAGACCCAGGAAGACCCCACTTCTTACCCCGAGACATAAAAAAGCCAGGCTTGAGTTTCCCAAAACTTACCTGAGAAAGCCTGAAACGTTTTAGAAGAATGTTCTCTCTTTTTGGGCAAAGGCATCAACATAGAGTTTACCAGAGAAAAAAAGAGGCATTCAAAGAAAAGAACACGGTCCCTACAGTCAAACATGGCGGAGGTTCCCTGATGTTTTGGGGTTGCTTTGCTGTCTCTGGCACTGGACTGCTTGACCGTGTGCATGGCATTATGAAGTCTGAAGACTACCAACAAATTTTGCAGAATAATGTAGGGCCCAGTGTGAGAAAGCTGGGTCTCCCTCAGAGATCATGGGTCTTCCAGCAGGACAATGACCCAAAACACACTTCAAAAAGCACTAGAAAATAGTTTGATAGAAAGCACTGGAGACTTCTAAGGTGGCCAGTAATGAGTCCAGACCTGAATCCCATAGAACACCCGTGGAGAGATCTAAAAATGGCAGTTTGGAGAAGGCACCCTTCAAATATCAGGGACCTGGAGCAGTTTGCCAAAGAAGAATGGTCTAAAATTCCAGCAGAGTATTGTAAGAAACTCATTGATGGTTACCGGAAGCGGTTGATAGCAGTTATTTTGGCTAAAGGTTGTGCAACCAAGTATTAGGCTGAGGGTGCCAATAGTTTTGCCTTGCCCATTTTTGGAGTTTTGTGTGAAATGATCAATGTTTTGCTTTTTGCTTCATTCTCTTTTGTGTTTTTTCATTGAAGACAAATTAAATGAAGATAATAATACCAAAGAATTTGTGATTGCAATCATTTTCAGGAAGAAACTGAGTACTATCTGACAGAATTGCAGGGGTGTCAATACTTTTGGCCAATACTGTACTAGGAAAAGAGTTTGCAATCCAGAAGCATATAATGCCACCTAGTGTGAAAAACAAGCATTACTCTATGTATTTAATCCATCCAGAATGTATTCCATGTTAGGGTACTTTCACATCTGTGTTTTTGCAAATCAGGCAAGATTCAGCCTTTTTTTATAAAATACCAGATCCGGCAACATTGCGATACTGGCCAATACATTTTCAATGGAGTTCCGGAAGTGTGCGGTGACTTGCATTTTTTTGCCATATCTGGACAATCCAGCACTTCAGGCTTTTTTTTTTTTTAAAAACCACAGTTAGCAGCGTTTTTTGCTCAGCATTGAGCACTCCTAATGAGTAGTAAAAAACGGATTTGAATGTACCACAGATGTGAATGTACCCAAACGGTAAAAATTTGGAATTTCCATTAAAATCAGTATCTGACAAAAACGCAGATGTGAAAGTAGCCTTAGTAGGCAAAAATAGTAATATTCTAGATATATAACATATATCAACAGCAGGTGGCAGCATCACCAAAAGTGAGAGTCTGTTCTGTTAGCGATGCTTCCTAACAGATTTGAATCTGCATGGCTAGAGTCAAAAGCAGGAGAAAGTTGTGGTCAAACTCAGACTTTCCACAGGGTGACAGGTGAATTCCCAGAGGGCCCCTGTACAAAGAGAACTTTACCCCTAACATGAGCAGTAGTAGGCCCAATACATATGATTCTATGCACAGTTAAAAGAAGCATCTCATCGTCCATTCATTCAACAAACGTACAGTGGATATTAAGAAGAGATACATTTGTAAAAGATTGTAAATCTGCACATAGCTAAGTAAAGGGCCCCCAGAGTCAATGATATTGCTAACCTAAACATTTCTGCAGCCATAGTGGATGATCACTTCTTTGTAATGTGTTTCCCCACACACCTCAGCAACATCTAAGGAGCCGCATGGCAAGACTTGGCTGACAGCATGAGATGCATTGGCTTACATCACCTTTGATTGGTTTGAAAAAAAAATTGACCTAGTAACTTGAATGTGCAGTGACCTGGTGTCTTTATACTGTTAGATTATCGTTTACTTTGTTCCTGGGCTTCCCTGTACAGTAATGTGGCGCCCCTACGGTTTGGCCGCCTTATGGTACTGCACCTAATAGATGTGGTATTATACGCATAGGTAAGAGGGGTAAGCTTTACTGTGACCTTCAACATACACCCACACAATCCAAACTCCATGCCAAGGAGATACTGGGTGGAAGAGACTCACATTCAGAGCTGTCCCCATCTACTGGCTGGAGGGAGGAGTTAGGTTAGGGGTGGGAGGCAGAGAGAGAGAGAGAAGTGAGTTTGTGCAATTCCTGAGCAATTACCTCCTGTATGTGTCATCGCATTTGCTGGTGTCCTCCCTGCCTCCAGCCCTCAGGAGGCTGAACAAGAGAGATCTGGAGGTGGCACAGAGAGGACTGAAGGCAGGGAGTACACCAGCAACAGCGATGACTCATCACGGAGTAAAACCCTCCGAACTCCTTATCTGTATACTTTATAAAGTCTTTTAAACAACTTACAGGGGGGCTAGAGACATGAGGGACCCCTTCTCTGAATGCAGCAGACACATTGCATTCAGTGCTGCATTCAGTTAGCATAGCACCAGGGGGGTGACAGGTCCTCTTTAACACTTTGTTGAATTGTTGAAGTAAAACATGCTTTTCAATCTCTACTGCAGTGTTCCTCAACTCTAGTCTTCAAGTTCCAACAGACCATTTTTTTCAGGATTTCCTTTGTATTTCAGAGGTGATAATTCCATAATCTGTGCAATACTAAGGAAATCCTGAAAACATGATTTGTTGATGGGCCTTGAAGTCTAGACTTGGCGAACACTGCTTTATTGGGACCTCTTGCTGCTGTATCTTCTGTGAAGCTCATCTTTCCTTTTGAGCAAATTTTTTCTTTTTTATTTTTGTGTACTTTAATGTACAGTAGAATATGATTGTCATGGCATACTTATTTAGTCCTATTAGGACTGTCCTAATTTTGCCAGTACAGTTTCTTTAAACTGATCATAAAAAGAGTAAGACTTAAGGGAGCTATCCGTCTCTGTTACTATTTTTGCCCATGGGCTAAGAACTAATAGGAAGGTAGCTGCTAGCTACCTGCCTGTTCTCACTGGAGCCAATCTCTGCCTGCATAGAGTGGTCATTGACAGATCCTGATTCCTCCAACTACTGTAGTGATTCTGTGATTTCCACTGACATCATATTAAAAGAGCATCATCTTCTCTTCCACTTTGCTATATTAATGTGCCGCCTTTACGGATGTCATGCTGATTGACAGCCGACTCCCGCTGCCTAGGTGTAGGGAGTTGGAAGTCAACCAGCGTGACTTGTGCAGTGATGCCCCGTCCACAGAATAGACAGAGGGAGAGATGCTGTGTTGAAGATGTGAATCAGTGGAATTCCCAACTTAGATAGCATAAATCATCCCCGTGAAGAACAGGCAAGTAGTTAAATGCTACCTGCCTGTTATTTCTTAGTGTCATGCCTAAGTCTCAGAATTCGATCCAGTGACCGTTGCTGTGTGGTTAGTTTCCTTCCCAACTAAGCCAAAGCATGGTCGGTACCTGTCCAATTGCTGAAGATTGATTTATGTTTGCCATATTCCTTTGCTTGGCTGCTAGTCACGTCTTCTCTTTGTCCTATCACATGCCGGCAAGGGCTATTTATACTCTACTAGCTATATTTTTATGTGGATTTCTGCCAGGAGTTCCAGCCCTGCATCTAAGGGATTTTGCTTGATAGACAGAGACCAGTGTTGTATTTGCTCTGTAAATTTCTCATTTGAAAGGTCTGGAGAGAAAACCAAGACATCATTGAGATACACCACCACACATGAGTAGAGGAGACCTCTGAAGATATCATTTTTTCAAAAACAGCTGGTACATTTCTGAGTCCAAACAGCATAACACAGTATTCGTGGTGGTTGTCCCCAGTGTTGAAAGCGGTCTTCCACTCATCCTCCTTACGAATGCGGATTACATTGTAAGCCATCTTTTTTGTTTACAAAGTAGAAGTCTGCCTTTGCCAGAGAGGATGACTATGGATAAAACCGTTTGCCAAATTCTCTTCAATGAAATCAGACATTGCATAGACTTCTACCGACAACAGAGGATATACCGTATATACTCGTGTATAAGCCGAGTTTTTCAGCCCAAAAATTGGGCTGAAAAGTCTACCCCTCGGCTTATACACGGGTCATATACGGTATGTGATGTGGTGGGGGCTGTGGAGGCTGCAGGAGGCGGGGGGAGGCTGCTGTATGAGCGGCCCCGTCACGTGGGGCCGCTCATTAAATATGCACTGCATCCCCCTGTCAATCAGCGGCAGGGGAAGCAGTGCATATGGCCCCCAAACGCTGCCACTCGGCCCCCCCTCTGTGTCAGGGCCCCCCCGCTGCTTTAAGGGCCCCCCCGCTGCTTATCTTACCATCCGGTATTCTGATCAGCGCTGCTCCTCGCTGGTCCCGTCTCCTCTCCGTCCTCGCGGCTTCCGGGATCCCCGGCCGTCGCAGGTATGACGTCATACCTGCGACGGCCGGGATCCCGGAAGCCGCGAGGACGGAGAGGAGACGGGACCAGCGAGGAGCAGCGCTGATCAGAATACCGGATGGTAAGTTAAGCAGCAGGGGGCGAGTGCCAGCATTTGGGGGCAGCAGTGTACCCCTGGGGGCGGCTATATACCCCTGGGGGCGGCTGTGTACCCCTGGGGGCGGCTATATACCCCTGTGGGCGGCTATGTACCTCTGGGGGCGGCTATGTACCCCTGGGGGCGGCTGTGTACCCCTGGGGGCTGCTATATACCCCTGGGGGCAGCTGTGTACCCCTGGGGGCAGCTGTGTACCCCTGGGGGCAGCTGTATACCCCTGGGGACGGCTGTGTACCCCTGGGGGCTGCTATATACCCCTGGGGGCGGCTATATACCCCTGGGGGCTGCTATATACCCCTGGGGGCGGCTGTGTACCCCTGGGGGCTGCTATATACCCCTGGGGGCAGCTATATACCCCTGGGGGCTGCTATATACCCCTGGGGGCAGCTATATACCCCTGGGGGCTGCTATATACCCCTGGGGGCGGCTATGTACCCCTGGGGTGGCTATGTACCCCTGGGGGCGGCTGTGTACCCCTGGGGGCTGCTATATACCCCTGGGGGCAGCTGTGTACCCCTGGGGGCAGCTGTATACCCCTGGGGGCAGCTGTGTACCCCTGGGGGCAGCTGTATACCCCTGGGGACGGCTGTGTACCCCTGGGGGCTGCTATATACCCCTGGGGGCTGCTATATACCCCTGGGGGCGGCTATATACCCCTGGGGGCTGCTATATACCCCTGGGGGCTGCTGTGTACCCCTGGGGGCTGCTGTGTACCCCTGGGGGTGGCTGTGTACCCCTGGGGGCTGCTGTGTACCCCTGGGGGCGGCTGTGTACCCCTGGGGGTGGCTGTGTACCGCTGGGGCTGCTGTGTACTGCTGGGGCTGCTGTATGCCCCGGAGGCTGCTGTACACCCCTGGGGCTGCTGTATATACTGCTGGGGCCTGTATACCACTGGGGCTGCTGTATATACTGGTAGGGTCTGCATATACCACTGGGAAGGCTGCTGTATACCACTGGGGCTGCTGTATATACTACTGGGGCCTGTATATGCCACTGGGGAGGCTGCTGTATACTACCACTGGGGGGCCTGTATACCTGTGCTGGGGTCCACCCTCGGCTTATACACGAGTCAATAGATTTTCCCAGGTTTTGGGGGCAAAAGTAGGGGGGTCGGCTTATACACGGGTCGGCTTATACACGAGTATATACGGTATATAGACCCATGGCATCTGCTGAAACAATTCAGAAAGGGGTGAAGGATTGGTGTCAGCGGGGGTCCATGGCCTAAGCAAACAGCTACACTAGCAGGTGTGGACCCACTATGCCATGGAACGGGCTTACAATGGAGGGCTGTAACTTAGTGCCTACAGGTTTTCACCAGAGCCCCTGATGGTGAGAATGGGCTGTGCTGTGGGTAGACACCAGGTACCAATATCAGTACCAATACAAATACCAGTACTGCAGCAGCTGAATCAAAGGTCTGGGATGCCGGTACAGAGGGCAGGCTGGATAGCGTGGGCAGTGGAGGCTGAATGACAAGCAGAAAGGGTTAAGGTACTGGAGACCTGCAGGTTGTATTCAGGCACATGGATAAGCAGGTCGGTTCAAGTAATGGAGACAGGCAAGAGAAAGAATTGGGCAGACAACAGTTTTATGATCAGATGGGACCAAGCTCACCAGGAACCTAATTTCTCACGCACCTCCCTACAGGGGAAGGTGCCTTATATACCCAGTGCCTAGTAGACATAGGCTGAGTAACATTTTCTAAGTGCGCATGCCCCCTAGTTAAGAAGCAGGGAGTACGGGTGCCCTCAGAACATTGCCGAGAAAGCTGTGCACAGGCCCTGGAATGTGGAGAATAGGGAGGAAGTAGGGGAGTGTAGGGGGTATGTCAGTGTCCCTGGAAATTGCACCCAAGGATGAACCAGACTTGCGCAACTTCACAATTCTCTTTCTGAAATCTTGGCTGATTTCTTTAGACTTTCACATGATGCTACACAAAGAAACAGTGTATTTAAGGTGTGCATTAAAATACATTCACAGGTCTGTCTCTAATTAACAAAGATGTTGCCAATAAACCTATCAAAAGCTTCTAAACACATGACATCATCATATGTGCTGCTCCAAATTGTTTAAACAGACATAGAAAAGGTTAAAGACCTTTTTTTTTCATTTTGTGTAAATTTCATCAAATGTGTGCACTTTTTAAATTGTCACTTCAGTGAGGAAGTAAAAAAACTCTAATGCCACCCAATAAGGGTAGCAATCCTAAAAGTCATAATTGACTCTTTAACAAGCCTTTTAATATGACTTAGGATTTTCACTTTTTAATGTATTTGGTGCAAAGAAGCAGCAATGAGAATACCCCAAAACAATGAAAGAAAATGTAGAAATTAAAAAATGCAAATGGATCCGGGGCCAATGTTCCTGTGGATTAAGGAATATTTTATGCATGTTTACCTGAAGTGTGAACAAAATATAGATTCACTCAATAATGTATAAAAAATGTCAAAAAGTTTTTTCACCCTTATTTACATACACAGTGCTAAAATAATGTTCATTATATCAGGTGCTAGAAAAGAATTACACACCATAATCTTTATTTATTTGTCACTCTTAATTTAAGGTAGAAAGCAGACCTGGATAATGGATGGAAAAGCAAGACTTTTGTAAATATTTAATTTACACCAAGTTCACGTCTTACTATATTTCTTTTATTCATGTGTAACAAAAACTGATTAGTTGATTTTAAGAGAGAGGGTTTTGATTTCAGTTCACTTTGGTTCATTGTCATAATCACTGAAAATGGTCATTGTGTTGTCAATCAAATGATAATATGAAAAATTAAGAAATCTCATATAATGGACTACAAGTCCCAGAGGTATATGCTTAGCTCTAGTACAAAGATACATCTTTATATATCAAGCAATATACAATATATGACTTTACAAATCATTAGCTTATTGTTCATAACAAGGACCCTTCACTAGAGGGCAGTATAAGATGGTCACAGTAAAAGACTGCAAAATACTACTTGAGCAAACTCCCTCAGTAATGATGTGTATTACCAGCTTCACATACGTGTTGAAAAAATGCACGTGTGGCATGGTCTCGTTTGGACATGTATATGGTCTGTGTGTTCATATGTGTCATCCATGCGCCGTCCATGTGCTATATGTGTGCCCATGTGTGACGTCCATGTGACATCCATATGTTTTCCGTGTGAGACGCACCAGAAAAGAATATATGTTACTGAAAGTAATGTTTTTATACGTGTAAAAGATGTGCAAAGATAGAGAAATGATAAATAATGGTATAAAGAGAGATAAATAGAAAGATTTATAGAGAGATAGATGTACAACATTTACATACTGTCCCACCCCCTACATATTCTAAGCATGCACCCTTTAGTGCCTTTCATGTGACACTAAAGTGTATTTAGTCACAAAATAAATAATTCTTTAAAAAAAACAGTGTGGGGTTCCCACTATTTATGTTAGACAGCTAGGGTAAAGCAGACAGTTGCAGCCTGGAGTCTACAGTTGGCAGCTTTACCTTAGCTGGTAATCTAAAACAGAGGTCAACTCACAAATTATCTATTTATGAAAAATAAATAATTAAAAAAATATGGGGGCCTTCTCAAATTGGATGACTAGCCAAAGTACAGATGGACAATGACCCAAAGCACACTATGAAAGCAACCCAGAAGTTTTTTAAGGCAAAGATGTGGCCTAGTCAGATCTCAACCCCATAAAGTATGCATGTCACATGCAATGTACGGCAGAAAAATACAAGCAACAAGTGAAGTAAGCTGTAGTAAAACCTGATAAAGCTTCACAAAGAAGTAAAGCCAGCATTTGGTGACATTCATGGATGGCTTCCACACATTAGAAAGTCATTGGATGCAAAGGATTCTCTACATAGTGTTGAAAATGAACATTTTTTATGATAAAGTTAATTTTTCCAATTACTTTTAAGCCCCTGAAATGAGGAGACTTTGTTGAAAAATGTTTGCAACATTACACAGGATATTTTTACTCATCCTCTAATTAAACTTGAAAGTCTGCACTTCAATTGCATATCATGTTTCATTTCATATAAAAAGTAGTGGCATACAGAGCTCAAATCACAAAGATTCTGTCATTGCCCGAATATTTTCTGGACCTATTCTTTACTCTTCACAAAGATTCACTACTTTCTATTGCTATATCACACAAAATCTCCATAAAATACACAGGATATCAGAAAAGGTGTATTGTTTTTTGTTGAATAATGCTAATTCAGACAGTTACTAGTACTACAGGTACTACTGAATGACCAGGGGAGTTCATTTTATCATGTATGAGCTACCTATATTATACTCTACTCTTTACAAGATATATTATATCCCAATTTACCAATGCAAAAACAAAATAAACCGCACACTTAAAGATATTTTAGTTTTTAATTGACATAAAAATAGGCCTATGTCAACTGCAAAAACACGTTGATCTATATAAGATAAAACTTTAAAAAAGCATAGTGTATTTTGCTTAAAGGAAAGGTTACCTGGACCAAAATAAAAGGATTTGTTGTGTACACATCCCACTTAATAACTCTGTCTGCGCATTCCTTGCAGAATAAGTGGCATGGAGTCATGTCAATAATGGGTGGCATGGTGGGTTAGCACTGCATCCTTGCAACACTGGGGTCTTGGGTTTAAATCCAACCAAGGATGACATCTGCGAGAGGTTTGTATGTTCTCCCCATGTTTGCATGGGTTTCCCCAATACTCCAAAGACAAACTGATAGGATATTTAGATTGTGAGCTCCAATGGGTACAGCTGATGTATGCAAAAGCGCTGTTGAATAAGTAGTGCTGTATAAATGAATAAATATTATTATTATAAAAAATTGATCAGCATCTCCAAAAGGTGTGAACAGATGCAAGCTGAGAATTCACTATAATTACAAAAATATACAGCAGCACTCGCAAAAGCTAAAATATGCAAACATTAAATAAGTGAATTTTAGTACCAAAAATTACTTCCCAATGTACATTTTAGCTTTTCAGAGTGCTGCTGTATATTTTTGCAATTTTATTGAACTTTCAGCTTTCATCTGTTGATAAATATTGGAAGTACTGGTCCGTCTTTTACATTTGTATAAAATTCCTCTCCAACTTGGCATTCCGCCCTTAAGCAAGCGTATATTCATTTTAGCTGGACCTTCCTGCCCAAAACTTGTACAGTAGAGTTGAAAATAATAGCAGTCCAACATAATTTACCAGATTATTCACTGTTTTTGGTTTAAATTATATTACCACATGTAAAACAATTTACCAGTTGGTGCAGTAGATTCGTAGAAAACCAACAGACTAAGGGTGCCTTCACACTGGGGTCAGATCCAGTCCAGGGATGTCAGGGGTGACAGACCCAGACCGGATTTTGGCCCCATAGTATCCTATGGGGCCAGATGGCAGCTAACTGCCATCCGGCTTCCATCTTGCCGGAAGAATCCGGAGAAGTGGGATTTTTCTCCCGGATACAAAAACGTTACTTGCAACGTCTTTGTGTCCGGGGAGAATAATCTCCCCATAATTGGTGTCTCCCGCATTCCACCGGATTCCCATGGATCCTCCCAGATTCCCCCGGATCCTTCCGGGGCAATCCGGCGCTTCCTTAACATGGGAGCCTATGGGGCTGGATTGCCTCGGACACCTGCGGCTGCACGCCGCTGTTATAATTCAAGACCACGGCTAGCTCCCTGCAAGCCACGGTCCTGAATCATCAGTAGCGGCAGCTGCGGCAGGCTGCACACCGGACCGGAGAGCATATTAGCCCTCTGGTTCTGTGTGCTGATCCAGTCCGGGGCTGTCAGGTTCACCCCTGACAGCCCCGGATCAGACCTGAACACAGTGTGAAGCCACCATAAGCATTCATTATCTGCATGTTTTTGAGTCTTTGGATCTGAATAATTAATTGGGGTGTGTTCAAATAATAGCAGTGTGGAGTTCAATTAGTGAGGGCAATCATTCTGTGAAGAAATAGGTGTGAATCAGGTGGCCCTTATTTAGGAGTGAAACCAGCACATGTAAGCCAATCAATTATTGATATACAAAGTATAATTCAATTATTGATATAGAAGGTATCATTCAATTATTGATATAGAATGTATAATTCATTATTGATATAGAAGGTATAATTTGTTTTTATTACTGAAATGAATAATAATTTAGGTTTTTTTTTAACTAGGCATATGGTCTTTGATTAGTCCAGCATATGTGGTACATGCATTTCACCTTTAAAGCCTGTGAAATGTGGTCCATTCAAGACATTGCTCAGAAGAACAACATATTTTAATTAAATAGTTGATTGGAAAGGGTAAAACTTATAAAAAAATGTGCAGGCTGATCAGCTAATATGATCTCCAATGCTGTAAAATGGAAAGCAAAACCAGAGAGACATGGAAGAAAACGGAAGACTGCCATTTGAATTTATTGAATAATAGCCAGAAGGGCAAAGGTTCAGCCAATAATCAGCTCCAGGATGGTCAAAGACAGTCTCAAGTTACTTGTGAGTACTGTGATGGCTAGAAGACACCTGTGTGAAGCTAATCTATTAGAAAGAAGTCCCTGTAAAGTCCCACTGTTTAAAAAAAGACATGTACTGAAGCAGATACAATCTGCCAAAGAGAGAAGAAAACAGGAGGGACGCTCCAATGGGTAATACCGGTGGTCTAGTGGGAGGGGGGATAGGTTAACACTTACCTTTCCTGGTTGTACCGCCCATACAACCAGGATCTTCAGCCTGCAGTGTTTTAGCATTTCCGAGATGGCCATATCATGTGACGGTAACATCACCTAAGGTCCTGCAGTTTAAGGTCCTTCAGTCTTCTGCTCCCGGCAGTCTCCTCCTATGTAGCTCTGCCACTATTCCCTTTGTATGGACAACAATATGAAGATTAAGAAGATAACTATTGTGTGCAGGTGCCAGAAAGAAGAAAGGTGATCACCTGATGAAAGCGTGCAATACTGCCGAAACGTGTTGTGAATAAACACCCTGTGACAAGAATCTCCTGGCTGGCCTCTCTCTGGTGCGTGCACACACTAGTAATCTTCTTAATCTCCACAATTTTCCAAAGAACACATCAACTGGCCTAATGAAAAATGGAGAAACATCTTGTGGACTATGAAAGTAAAACTGTTCTCTTTAGGTCCAAATGTGGCGCCCCACTGGTCGGGACGCTACATAGGGGTACTGCACCCATAAAAGAGAATGTGGTACTCCTGTGACTAGGGGAGTGGGATGTCACATGAGGAACCCTCATTACACCCATCCACACACCTTAGAGCAGGGGACTTGGGTGGACCCGTTGCTAGGGAGACCCAATCCTGGTGGAAGAAGCTAGGTGGGTTAGTGGAAGAGTGGGAAGACGGTTAGTTAGAAAATAAAGGCTGTGAGGAGCACAACGGAAGACGTCTCAGGAGAGATCCTCCTGACAGAGGGAGATCCTAGGGGCACCAGGGATTGCGGTGTGCCTGAATCCAGGCCCGGTACGACTACCAGCTGGAGGGATCTGGTCCCGGGACGGAGGACCAGCTCCGAGACCGGTGCGGGTGTTCACCCCCGAGCCACCGAACTGGAGGCCCGAACTTCTTCAAGAAGTCGTGGATGACACTAGGTGCACCCAGAAAAAGGCCCATATAGGATCCCGAGGGCTCAGAGAGGAGCCGCTCAGTTAGAGAGGATTCAAGGAGCTGGCTTCAGGCTCTGCACGCGGAGGCGCTGAGGAAGAAAGGAGGGAGCACAGTGAGAGACTGGAGAGGAACAGCAGGCACACCACCGAGGGTCCTAAGTGAGTCATCCTGGTTCCCTGGTGACCACCCAGGCCAGCACAACCCGTAAGGCTGTATCACCTGTTTGCCTGCACTACAAACCTGCCAGTAAACCCGTTCAGAGATAAACGGTGTGGCGTACTTTATTACTTCCACCTGACGAGCCGCCGACTGCAGCGGGACAAGGCCTGGTATAAGCGGTCTCCCTGCGCACCATCAACCTCCACAGCTGCCCCGTGGATTCCGCTCCACCTACGGGGAGCGCAACCATCTTGGTGCATCACCATCATCCCGGAGGACTGTCCCGCAGCGCTGGTAATATTACCGGAACCATAGGTGGTGTCACAAGACACTTTTATTTTTATCTTTATTTTTCCCCTTTTCAGCAACCACCAAAGCCACTGGCCCGGGCACAGACCGCCTGTTACATCCCCCGTGAAACAAAACGCCCAGGACCGGGTACCCCATGGCCCTGGGGTGGGTCACAAGGGCCACAGATAGTTTGTCAGATGACCCCCAAACTCTCAATTCTAGCCATAGTACACACTGAAGACAATGAAGCCTGTTGGTGCAAGCATCAAGATATAGGCATGTTCCTCTTACTATTGTACCGTGCCTATTTACCGCATACCAGGGATCATGGGCCAGTTTGCATATATCAAAATACTTGAAGAGGTCATGTTGCCTTATGCTAAAGCCCTTGAAATGTATGTTTCAACAAAACAACAACACTAAACACACAAGTAAACAAGCAAAATCTTGCTTCCACTCCAACAAACTTGAGGTTATGGAGTGGCCAGCCCAATCCCTGAACCTTAATCAGATAGAACAATTTTGGGGTGACATCAAAAATGACGTTTCTGAGGCAAAGCCAACAAATGCAAATAAATTGAGGGATTTAGTTACAACATCCTGAGCTGGAATAACAGTTGACAGATGCCAGACATTGACTCTATGCAACATAGATGTAAAGCAGTTCTAACTGTGGTTGTACAACTAAATATTAGGTTAGTGATTCACAAGAATGCTAAATCTTAAAAAACTGTATATATTTTCAGTTTTTAAAGACAAATGCAGACACTGCTATTTTTTTGAACAGCCCAATGATCATTTTTTGTTATTTTCTGTAAAGGAGTTACAAATTATATACATTTCTCTTCATATTTTCATTTAGAAAACAGTGTGAAATGTTCCCAATGCATGGAAATAAACATTATCAACGATTTTGGGCTTAACTTGTGTTTTTTAACACTCTGCTATTATTTTGAACACAAGTGAATATTTATTAACTTGCTTACTTATCAAAGAAAGCAGCACAGCTTTTTCTTCGGTTGCAATTCAGTCACGGCTCCTCTCCCATTCCGCTGATTGAGGTTATGATAACAAGTAAATAGACTGCAGCACTCCTTTTTCGTGTTTAGTTATACCTTTATTGGGCCATCAGGTGTCCAGCAACGTTTCGGGATCAAACTCCTAGACTGCTAGAGGAAGGGAGTTTGATCCCGAAACGTTGCTGGACACCTGATGGCCCAATAAAGGCATAACTAAACACAAAAAAGGAGTGCCGCAGTCAATTTATTTATTAACTTGGATATAGGCATTTTAGGATAAGGTCCCGACAAAGAGATATGCCTTGTTGCTGGCTGTCGGACTCACATTGATTGGCCAATGCATAAGCTTAAGTATCTCATTTTTTAAACATCATTCCAGTAGCTACCAAAATTCCCTTATTCAATATTTGCATATTTTAGCTTTTCAGAGTGCTGCTGCATATTTTTGTAATGCCACTAATGGTTAGTGGCATACATTTTAGAAAGAGAGGAGAGAAAATATATAAGCAATATCTCCTGAAATGCTGTCCTTTATGCTCTTTTGTTTTCAAACAATACAACTTGTTATAGCTGTTATAGAGGACACTAGATGTGGCCTTGATGCTATCGCATTGGAAGGGCGGTGTCTGTGCGCTGTCTCTCCTCTCTGTGCCTGTCTCCCTCCTGTGTGCTCTCTCCTGTCTGCACATTGTCCGTCCCGTGCGCTGTCTGTCCCCTCTGTGCTGTCTCTCGTGGCTTTCTCTCCTCTCTGTGCGCTGTCACCCCCCGTGAGCGCTGTCTGTCCAACCCCTGTGTGCTGTCCCTCCCATTTGCGCTGTGTCCACTCGTGCCTGCCTCCCCCCTGTGCGCCATGTACCCCCGTGTCTCTCTCTCCTGTGCCTCTCTCTCCCTTGTGCCTATCTCTGTCCCCTCTGCCACTCTCTCCCCTGTGCTGCTCTCTCTGCCATGCTACTCTCCCCTGGACTACTCTCTCTCTGCCCTGGACCGCTCTCTCTCTGCCCTGTGCCACTCTCTTTCTGCCCTGGGCCTCTCTCTCTTCCCGCTGCTGCTCTCTCTCTCCGCTGTGCCGCTCTCTCTGCTGTGCGCTGTCTCTCTGCTAGGCTACTCTCTCCGCTGTGCTGATTTTGCTCTCTGCTGTGCCACTCTCTCCTGAGCTGCTCTCTGTCTCTGCTGTGCCTCTCTCTCTCTCCGCTGGGCTGCTCTCTCTCTCCTGGGCCTCTGTCCCTTGTGCTGCTCCCTCTCCCTCCCCTGGGCCGCGCTCTCTCTTCTGTGCCTCTCTCTCCATGGTGGCCTCTGTCTCCACTGGGCTGGTCTCTCTCTCCTGGGCCACTCTCTGGGCTGTCACTCTCTGTTGCCTCTCTCTCCACTGTGCTGCTCTCTCTGTCCCCTGTGGCCTCTCTCTCTCCTGGGCTGCTCTCTCTGTGCGGCTGATCTCTATCCCCTGTGCCGCTCTCTTTCTCCTGTGCTGCTCTGTCTGTGTGGCCACTCTCTCTGCTGTGTCGCGCTCTCTCCTGTGGCTGCTTTCACCCTCTCCTGTGCTGATCTCTCTCTCCAGGACTGAGCAGCGTCAGACCATCACAGTGATCAGTCACGTGAACCTGGCTCCGCTCCGCGACTGACATTGCCTCAGGTCCTTGATCCCTCTGGTAAGTATATGAGGCAGGTGGGTGCAGCGTTTGGGGTGTGGAGTGCGGTGGGAGGTGTGTGGCAAGCGGCGTTGGTGAGGTGTGCAGCGTGTTGTTTTGAGCGCCGCTGGTGGTAGTGTATGCCAGGGACCACTACTGCCAGCGGATGCCATATTCTTACACCCATTAGGGTGTATGCGATGGAAGTGACATAGGCGGACATCCAGATGGAAGTGGATGAGCCACTTTGCAATTATATATAGAGATTCATCCAGAAGGAGATGTAGTGACTAGAAAATACATAGAAAATATGAACTTTTTAATACATACATTTGTACTTAAAGAAATTTTTTATTTGAATGTTTCATATTTTAAATCCTGTAGAATATGTGAATACTTCATTCTAGTCCACCATCATTAGCCGGACAGAGGGACAGGTTTGATCTCTATTGGCAACAACATGTCTGTGCATAACATGGTCTGTTCACTGATTTTAACAAGGTCAGGGTTATTATCCTAATGTGACATCTGTTGAAACCTTGACACCACGTATCTGTCTTCAACTGCTATATATACCCAGTGCTCAACGGCAACTACATATGATAGAATCAATTTGTCAGGTTTGAGATTTGCAGTACATCAGAGTGATTTGCATGTTGGAGAATCAACGGAGAATGGAGGTCTTGAAGATTTACTTACTCTCTAATAGAAACCAGATTATGGCATTCCAGTTTGTAACTAAAATAGTCCCCTGATTGGAAGCTAGGGGCAGCATTGACATTTTTGTGGACATTACAATAGATGTATACATAAAGTAATCTCTATGGTACAGAAAGCAGCAATCTCATTCTTCCAAATTATACCAAATTACTAAGTTTGTTTCGGTCCTTGTGTTTTTGCTTTATTTTGTTTTTATCCTGTATTTTAAGAACCAGAATGTTATTTTTTCTGGAGGAGACAAAATGCTAAAGAGCAGCAATTCCATCATAGCTTTTTGCTGTTTCTTTACAGTCAAGTCAATCCATATAAACTTTATTTGGTATGAATGCAACATCAAATGAGTTTTGTGTATTTTTTTACCTATACGTTACCCCACAATCAAAAACATAATTAATAGAAAAAAGTAATTTTTGTGTTGCTGCATTGTTCGATCAACAATATCTTGTTTTTTGTTCTTTGTAGTTTTTACTTCTACTATTTTGTGGCAGATATAATTTATTGACTAGTTTTTTGTCATGGTAACTATATGTAGACTTATTTTTTTGAGGTCATCATTTTCTAGTACATATCATTTATTGACTAATTTAAAAAAAAAAACTGAAATTGAAAGGAAGGAATTGAGAATAAAACATATATACCATGACTGCATTTCTCTTTGCAGCATAAATAATAGGTTCTATCGTTAATAATAATTATTAATTATTAATAGGTCTATTCTAAAGGTCAGATGTAATTAAAAATATGGCTTTTGCGTACTTTTTTATTACATTATTTCACATCATTTTAGTTTCATTTTTCTTTCCTACTAGCAGGGATTGTTTGTATAGGCACATGAGTGTTGATATTGAAATAGTAACTAGTTGCTGTTTAAGATTTTAAATAACCTTAAATACTGAAAAATAATCTGGATATGCTTGTGTATTTGCAGGACAGCTATGTTGATCATGTAGTTGCCATTTATTGTTGATACCATTTATATTACTGTATGTATACTGTATAAATATGCATACATATATACATAAATACAGCATTTTGTTCTCTATAAATATAGTATGAAATTAAAACAAGCTAAAGGTATTGGCATTTTCAATGCACACAACGGCACACTTTCCTTATAGAGCAGGTCACAGTGGTCTACCACTAACTGCAGCTCTGACTTATGATCCTTCACTTAACTCATGCAGGATGTTTCTGTGTTATTACCCTGAGTTCAACAGTCATGAGCAATTACCGGAGCAACTTCCTCATCCAATGCCTCACACAGACACTCAACCATTCATTAAAAAAAAGAACTTTATTTCCTGAAATATAAAATCTGCCAAATTTGAACAGTGGAAAGGGCTCAGGAGACAAATCAAAGTGACATGATTGGGGGGGGGGGAGTTGTTGATTTTTGTTACGTATTTTTTTACATTTTATTTTTTGTTATAATTTCATTTATTTATATTGCTTTATTATATAACAAATATACAATTAAACTGTTCTGTATTGTGATATTTTTCCCCATTTATTACATTTGAAGTGGAAATAGGTCTACTGACTCAACACTACTGATACAACTGGCATTGTTGTTATCATGAGGATTAACACCTTGATGATGGTGACATATAAGGATTAGAAATAAGCAAACCAGTTTGGGGCCTGGAGTTCTGGGGAGTGATGGTTCCAAAGTGCTGCAGCGTGCATTGCTGTGTTCCGGACACTCGGTGCTCGGCCAGTGCGAGCCGCTTGCAGTCTCTGATCGACTTGAACTGAGTGAAAACTTACAACTGAGCCAAAGCACAAAGTGAACACGTCTGTAGGACCGTGTTCACACCACTGGAGAACTAGACCACAGAAAAAACAGTATAGCAAACGTTGCCCTCGCATCGCAGGACACTCAGAGAGGTGAGCATTTTCTTTTGTTTTAACACATTGCTTTCTTTAATTTCGCTTTAGCAGTGTGTTACCACCTGGGGGTCTGCCGCCCGTGCCCCGCGGCCTGCTGCCTTTACTCCCTCGGCTCCTACCGCCCCTGTCCGGCTTCAAGGATCCCGGGTGTCGACCGTCCACCGACGGCTCCGGGGCGCTGACAGCCGCCGCCCGCGGGTCGGTCGGGTAGCGTCTTCCTTACCGTATGCTCCCCGGGTGCGCGCACCTGTCCCCAGCCGAAGGGGTCCAGCACCCTCTGCTTGAGCAGCGCTGCTCATCTCACTTCCGGGGCCGCTGCTTGAGCTATGACAATCCATCTCCAAATCAGTATCTGCTGGAGAACTGCAGGGAGCTTGCTCCTCCCCTCAGCCAATCACCATGTCTCTGTGTTCTGCCAATCAGGAGTACCCTGCTGTGATATAAGCTTCCTGTTTCCTCTTACTCTTTGCCAGGGCAATTTCTATGTAGTGAACTTGCTAATCCTGGTCTGGTCAGGTAGTTCCTTATTTGGCTTGATATCTGATTACTCTGTGTTCCTTCCCGCAGATTCCTCCCGTGCCGGCTCCTCGCTGACTCCAGTGGTCTCGGTCTGCTTCCCGGACCTCTTCCCTGCTGAAGCGCTGTCTCCAGTCCTGCTCCGGATTCTCAGTGTTCCCGGTTTCCCGTGTCCTATTTTATACCCGGTTGCTGTTTTGTTACCACGTTGCCTGGGGTCGGTTTAACACTCGTGTTCGCTTCATTGGTCCCCCCGAGGTTGGTACCGGCGGTATCCCTGTATAGGGGTTAAGCGCTCCGGGGCCTCCTTCGGTGGTATTCCGGTGCTGCGACCTTGTGGCTCTCCCCTGGGGCGTGGGTTCTTGTTTTGTTGTTGTTCAAATAAACCTGTTGACTCTACTGTACTGGTCCGCCTCTCTATCACCCGGTATCAGCATCCGCTCTACGCGGTCCAGTGGGTCCACGTGTGGGGCCCGTCAGTAGGACGTGACACAGTGTATGTCGATACACTACTAAAGTGAAATTACACACACAGGAACAGAGCAGTGAATGTGTACTGAGCATGTTCAGTACACTAAAACCGGACCTGAGAAACGATCTTGTTTTTTCCCGGATCCGTCACCCATAGACGCCCATGTTATGAGTGCCGGATCTCTCCGGATTCGTTTCTGTTCGGTTTGGTCATGTTTTTTCACCAGAGCCCCAAGACGGTGCAGTCTCTGATTTTGGGGCCGGGAAAAAACAGGACAGAGACAAGTCCAGGAATAAATTGACAATCGGATGGCCATTTATGTCCAATCCAGCACCATAGGGATACATGGGAGGCTAAAAACGATCCTGTTCTGCCCTTTTCAAAATGGACAGAACAGGATAGCAAAAACTGTGGTGTGAAGCCAGCATTACAACTGAGCCAAAGCACAAAGTGAACAGGTTTGTAGGAATGTGCTCACACCACCGAATAACTAGACAACAGAAAAAACAGTATAACAAACGTGTAGAAGTACTTTCTATAATAGGCAAGAATATAAAGCTAGTGCTAGCAAAAAACTGTGTCAAAAACAGGGTACTTAGTTAATGTTTTTTTACAAAAAATGTACGAAGCCGTTCTACCAACGCCGAGGTGACCCATATCAGAGCGGTACCTATCTAACTAATTTTAAACCTGATCCTGTATAAATATACCTCATGGATGCAGGATGAAGATGGGCTAGAGTCCAATATGGACACAATGCAGCAGACAGCATCTTATGTGCCTGGCTCAGAAGGGAAGGGGTGGGGCACTCCCTACCTTGCATAACAAGAGGCTGAATGAAAACTTACAACTGACCCAAACCACAAAGTGAACAGGTCTGTAGGACCATGTTCACACCACCGAATAACTAGACCACAGAAAAAACAGTATAACAAACGTGTAGAAGTACTCTGCTATAATAGGTAATAATAAAAAGCAAGTGCTAGCAAAAATAGTGTCAAAAACTGAACTTGAACTGAGAGTTAAATCCGAAATTTCGCTCGTAGTGTGTCTGTAAAATAAAAAATACCCGGGTAGTGTACTGCTAATGACTGGCGGTATATGGGACTACAGCCAAACATCTAAGGCTACCTTCACACTACAATTTTGAAGGGAGCCGATGCTGTCCGATAAATTCGGACAGCATCGGCTCCCTTCTGATGCCTGGAATCGGATGCCAAATAGGCATCCAATTCCGGCATTAAATCGTAGCCTCCGGGCTGAAAAAAAGAACCGGGCTGAAAAAAAGAAAAAAAAAAGTTTATGCTCACCTCTCCACGAGCCCCCGCCATCTCCTGCCCAGCTCCCGCAGGCTCCCGGTGTCTGCAGAGGTCTTCTACTGCAGTACAGGACCTGCGGTGATGTCACAGTCACGTGACAGCAAGTTACACCATGGTAACCTGCTGTCACGTGACTGTGACATCACCGCAGGTCCTGTACTGCAGTAGAAGACCTCTGCAGACACCGGGAGCCTGCGGGAGACGGCAGGAGACGGCGGGGGCTCGTGGAGAGGTGAGCATAAACTTTTTTTTTTTAACCCCTGCCTTCCAGTTTGGAGCAGTTTTACTGTACTGAGCATGCTCAGTACAGTAAAATCGGGTCCGAGGAGACATCCGATGTATCCTCGGACCCTGCTCCATAGGGCCCCGTGATAAATTGATCGGACCAAATCGGATGTGCACTAAATGCCATCCGATTTGGTCCGATCCGATTTTGTTCGATTTTATTTTCGGTGCAAAAATCGGAGCATGCTCCGATTTTTGCACCGATAAAAAATCGGACAGAATCGGATCGGACCAAATCGGATGCCATTTAGTGCACATCCGATTTGGTCCGATGCCCATAGGGCTGCATGGCCCAAAATTGGTACGATGCTGTCCGATTTTTATTGGACAGCATCGGATTTAAAAATCCGTAGTGTGAAACTAGCCTAATCAGTGACATCCAATGAGGATTGGGGTCAATCTCAGGTCCCAAACACCCAAATCCGAACATCACAGGTTTTGCTCATCTGTAACAAGAATGAATGCCTCACATTGCCTTTTGTCTGAAATAAGTAAATAATGGACAGCTGAACAACTTTCTGGATTGGCATAACAACAGTCCCAGCTGTTTAACCCCATATGATGCTTAGGTCAATACTGACATTAGCTTCTAAGGTATGATACTGGGATGGATATAAATGTAGGATGGCAATGGGTTATTATGGCAAGGTCTGTCATTTGTATTTTTCAAAAAGATGGCAGAGTTGACTGTGACTGTTGTAAAGAACACCAAAAGTTGCAACATTTTGTGGAAATAGTAGTTGCACAAAAATTTAGTTACATTTCAAGCAGTTTTGCTCCAGAAAGCTGCTTTGATGAATCAGGAAAAAGTGTTATTAAGGCGTCCATTTCAACTCCGGACATGCACACGTTGACACTTTTTTATATAATAATAAAGATAATAAATCACTGATAATAATTATATGTGTTGTTGATTTTCTGTCAGACAATTATTTTTGGGTCATTCTTGTAAACAAATTGATTGAATTGGCTATGCCATAATGTGTATAATAAAACATGGCTTACACTACTAGCGAGCCTTTTATATTATTTCAAATACAATCCTCTTGTACCTCCATTGAACTGTCTGAATACTTTTGTAGATCTATTCTACATAAAATTATAATTTAATAACAAGTCAATTTTTAATTCTGTACAATAGAAAAAGTCTCAACCCTGTGAAGTTTAACATATTGAATAGAACACATCACAATAACCAACAAAAGATAACCAGACTCCTGAGGAATAAACCAGCACAAATATGACTTTCAGAACACAGAAATAAAGTACAATAATTAATAAATGATGAATCACTAAGTCATTAGTGTAGTTAGTCTACTCAGTGCTTTCTAAAGTTTCCCATACATGCTAGCTAACGGTTCAGCTGACTACGATCTTTCACTGTCCCGTTTTATACATGCATGCTTGAGTTGGCAGAACATGCAGGTGTTCTGTATCGGGATAGTCTGTTGCTGATAGAAACCTCAGGCAGTAGCTTACTTTCTGGGAAAACAAAAGACTTCAGCATTGATACTCAACATGCCCGATCTTTTACTTTCCTGACATTTCATGTCAGGGAGACGTTGGGGCATCACTATACTCTTATACTCAGGGGATTGTCATCATTGACTCTTCTGTAATATAGACAGACCTTAAAAGGTTGGAAACTTCAGTACCAGTAAGTTTTGAGATTTATTAGTCAACTAACTTGGCCAAAAATAGTAAAACTTCTGAAAATAACAAGATGTTACAAACATAAAATAAAACAAGTGCCCTTCAATCATTCAATCAGACCTGCTAAATAAAGAATAACATAATCATGCAAATGAATAAGTAATTTATTTTGGATCAAGTATGACATTCTACCGCTTTAAAGGTCTTAACAATCATGATCAATCACAAAGGGAAAGTAATAAATAAACCACATTTCACAAGCAGATTGATTGCATACATTTATGAATAACAAGATGTTTTGCAATGTAATCGAAGACTGAAGAAATGTTTACTTTTTTATTGTATTCATGATAGAGGCACAGTGGGCAAATGTAACATTAGTTTGTTAATTAAAAACTGCAACATGGAACTAACATTGTCTGCATCATGAAAACTGGGGACCAAAAGTACATGCTACTTCATACCATGCAGCATATATAGTAGGTAAGAGCCAGTGTAGGGTATGTGCTTGTTGTAGAACAATGTTATATTTCTCATGAGCTATGCAGAATTTAAAAAATGTTACATATCAAGGTGTACTTTGGAAATCCATGACATCTTCATCTTCTTTTTATTAATGTGACTACCTTCATTTTATATACAATCATCTTGACTACCTCATGCGTAAATTTAACTTGCAATATTAGCATGTGATTAGTTAAGAAGATTCTGGTCATGTCACTACATTGTTACTGCTTTGCTCCAGGTATTTGAAAAATATTTTTCTTCTTGTATACTACTTTGATGCTAGTGACTAATGTGCAGCTAGTCTTGACATGTACAAGATTTGAGGCAGGTTAGTCAAACGTTCTGGGGTCCGATACCAGAATTGTATGTCTAAGATTAAGGGGATAAACAGAAGTGTAGTCAGATAACGGTCCAGATAAGAATACCAGGAGAGTATCAGATTAGAGAAATGGACTAGACATAAGGAAAGTCACATGACAATCAGAGGTCTGGTAACAATAAATGAAAACACAAAGTGCAGATTGACTGGCCAACAAGCATTAATTATCAAATGTTAACACTGTTTCTGAGATAAACTGTTCAGTTAAATAGCTGGAAAATCCCAGGGAAAAGAGAACACCTACAGAATCCCAGCTCCTCCCAGTAAGTTTGGATGACAGAGCTGTCACTGTTCTGCACACCCTGATTACAGAGCAGAGGAATTGTGACAGATGCAAATTACAACTTGTTCCCACATTCCCTTACAGCTCAGAGTATTATTAAATTGATTCCCAAGCAAAAAGTCAGTGGTTCAAATTGAGGACCAGCCATGAAGAAAATTTTTCAAGAAAAGATAAACAGCATCATCAATGGCATCTCTCGGCCGCGAAAATTGCGAACTGCATCATATGTGTGCCATGACATTTGTAAAAATACCTTCCATCCACTTAAAAGTCAAGAGGCGGATGTTCGGGTAAAATATTGGCGTCAACAAGTAGGCTTATCACAAGGTCTGTCAATTCTGGAGCGACATACAGAGCAGTGGAGGTTGCTTGTATGCTTCATAATAGTGAGATCACAGATGTCCATGCAAGCACCTCATGTTGTACGTTACACAAGTCTGGAATGGTGGCCTGAAAAAAGATGAAGCCTTGACTACAATATCGTCATAAGATGTGTCTGCTTGAGTTTGCAGACCCTGATGGGTGCCAACGGATCTTGAAGGAAAAAGGGGCTAACAGATCTGAGCAATTTATATGTAATGGGTCTGTGTGCTGTCCAAGGAAAAATCAAAAAGTGAACCAATGTGTGATTGCCGCCTAATAGTGTTTTACATGCTGTATGAAATGCATGCGAAAAATGTACCTATTATTTTATATTCATTAATCCAGATTTGCATTTAACATGTTGTATTCCTGATACAGATGATTGAACATTAATTTAACAAATCTATATTGTCATTAACTTTACACTAGTGACTGTTCACTTTTTGTGTGTGTCACAGATTCCATATACTGTAGATAAGAAATGCAGGCTGTCTATCAACTGCATATATGAACATATCACATGATGTTTGACATATAATAATAGTCCTGAAGCGTGCTGCTAAATATTTATTTGGTTTGTAGTCCTTCTACATAGCTCTGCTAAAAGGGACCTCTTAAAACAGACGAAAGTCATATTGCACATTTGGTTTTGTTCACATTGACCTTGACATGAACTTCTGGAAGGATTTTAATTAGGAAGAGAAGCACTTTACACAACCACTAATGAGAACAAGCCTTCAGCGACATCCTAATATAAATGTAATCAAAACAGCACTTTACAAATTCTCTACATCCACATATGAATTTTACCATGGAGATTAGTAATCCAGGCTATGTTCTGTATTGAAAATATGTGTATTAACATTTCATTTACTAAATGTTTTTCTTCCTTAAAGACTTTGACAAAATGAAGGAATGTTGATTCTAGAGAAAAAACTACTTTGTTTTCGTTTTAGCGTTTTTGTCTTTTTCTCCTTCTTCCAAAAACACTCATTTTTCTTGTTGCCAACAAAGTTGTCTGAGGGCTCGTTTTTTGCAAAATAAGATATAGTTTTGAAAGACAACAATCACTTCACCGTGTAATAAACTGGTGAAAAAATGTGTTGGAAAATAGTGAACATATGGCAATTTCACCATTGTTTTTTGAGATTTTTTAATTTTATTGACAGCTTGATTCTCCAGGTCAGTACGATTACATCAATACCAAACTTTTTTTTTTTTTGTTCAAATATTTTTATTGATTATATGGGGGTATTTACAGGGTGAAGACTTTACAGACAGTAATACAAAACAAGGTTGAAGACAAAAACATTGGGATAGTACGATGGTTACATAGAAGTAAGATAACATAAAATTAGGCAATTGCCTATCTCAAACAGATAAACATTTCAAAAAGAGAAAAAAAAAAAAAAATTCCAATAACTTTGGAAGAAATAAATGTCTTTGACAAAAAATTTGACCAACAGTGGTCGATTCGATGAAGATACAAACTGCATATATTAAATACATCAAAAACATAGGATGAGATGCGCTCATCAGTCTATATTGCAAAGGTAATGTACATAAATAGAACAACAAAGAGGAAAGAAAGAACACCTGAGGTGACCAACACATGGATATCCTATTATAATCTGTAGTAATAGGTATGTATCCGAGGCATTTAAATGTTAATTATTAGTCATTGAGGTTTAGAGGTTAGGGGGGTTGTTTGTCAACAGCCTTGGTCAGATGATTCAAGGATTGTGTAGAGATCCATAGTTCCCAATTATAGAAGAATTTATTATATGTGTTGTCTCTAACTGCGTAAGTAAATTCAAAAGAACAATGATTAGAAATTCTGTCCGTTAATTCTGCAATGGTGGGAATTTCTGAGGACTTCCATTTAGCGGCTATAAGTAGCTTAGCTGTGAGAATAACTTGGGATACTATGAATCTAAGAGTGTGGGGAATGTCTGATATGCCAATTGAGAGGAGAACCAGTTGAGGGGAGAGAATGAGTCTAAAATTGGTAGTCCTATATATTAAATCTTGAACACTCAACCAGAAGTTGAGAATTTTTGGGCACCTCCAGAATACATGTGTTAATGTTCCAATTTGAGAACATTCTCTCCAGCAATTCGGAGAGTTAAGAGGATCTATGTGATGCATTCTGGAAGGAGTCCAATACCATCTCGTTAGTATTTTAAAGAAGGTTTCTTGGATGGAAGCGCAGTTCGTATTTGAATAAGAGTGATCTATTGCTTTAGCTAATTCTTCCGGTTCTATATTAAATCCCAACTCTTTCTCCCATGCTATTATATAGGGAAGTTTATGGATAGTGAGGTCGTCAATCAGGGTACGATAAATATGACCAGTCATCCAAGTCGACTTTCTTTGTGGGTTGTCTAAAAGTTCTGTGATAGGCCTAGGGACTGTGAAGACAGAGTCAAAATCCACTTGAGATGATTTAATCAATCTCCAAGCCGACCTGTCTAACCAGGTGAGACCATATCTCTGTTCCAGGACTAGAAATTGTACTAATTTCCCTCTGGACAACAGGTCATCTATGAAACGAATACCCCGGGCCAACCAAGAAGAAAGATCTAAGCCTGGGATGATATATTCAAGGGTTTCTAACGGGATTTTCTTAGAGGGTGGGTCAGAAGCAAGATGGTTTGTTTTTTTAAGAAGCGCTATCCATGCTTGTAATGTAGCTTTAATTGTTGGGATTGCAGGTAGGATTTTTGTTGGGTTATATAGGTGCGCAATTATTAATGCTGATGGATTATTAGATTTAATTAACTCTAGTTCAAGTTCAACCCATACTGGGGAGTTTAATGAAATATTGAGCCAGTTCTGGGATAGTTTCAACACGGAAGCAAGATAGTAAGCGTGAAGGTTAGGAATCCCCATTCCTCCTCTCCTTTTATGTTTTTCTAAAATTGTACCAGATAATCTAGGTCTAGACTTTTGCCAGATAAATTGTCTCAATTGATGTTGAAGACCATTTAGGCTATTTTTACAGACGGGGAGAGTAATCGCTCGGACCATGTAAATAAACTTTGGAAGTATCTTCATTTTTAGAGCAATCACTCTACCCGTCCAGGAGAGTTGGAGTTTAGATAGGTTTGCAATGTCTGTTTTGAAGGAATTTTGTAGATTCAATATGTTTTTTTTAGTGATATCTGAAGTGGGATTCGTTAATTGGATACCTAAGTATGAAATTGAGTTAGATTTCCAAGAAAAGGGGAATTGCTTCTTTAGATAGGATAGGAACGTTTTCTCGATGTTGAATTCTAGAATTTGTGACTTATTAGTATTTATCTTATAATGGGAGATACTAGAGAAGGTCTTGATAGCATAGGAAAGGTGATGTAGGGATTTAAGCGGATTTGTAACGGATATAAGTATATCATCTGCAAAAAGTGTAATTTTGTGCCGTTGTGAATTTATGTGGATACCTCTGATATTTTCATTTTGTCTAATTGATTCTGCTAATGGTTCAATAAAAATGGCAAAAAGGATAGGTGACATGGGGCAGCCCTGTCTAGTACCATTGGAAAGGGATATTTTACGGGAATTGCTTGATTTGAGTAAATTTTGGCTGTGGGATTGGAGTACATTGCCGAAATTGAATTAAATATATTACCTCGAAATCCGAATTTATGTAAGGTTAGAAATAAATAGTTCCAATTGACTCTATCGAATGCCTTCTCGGCGTCAAGGGCCAAGAAGGCAGTCGGGATCCTAGAAGTTTCAGAGTGGATTAGCAGATTTATGGCTCTTCTGGTGGCATCTGAGGTCTGTCTGCCTGGGATGAAACCCACCTGATCTTTTTTAATTAGTTTACTAATATGCTTTTGGAGCCTATTTGCTATCAGCTTGGCGAGGATTTTGGTGTCACTGTTTAGGAGGGATATAGGTCTGTAATTTTTAGGTTCAGTGGGATCTCCTTTGTCTTTCGGAATAACTATCACCACTGCTTCTGACATCTCTGCAGGAAGGGAGCCCGATTTTGCTATCGAATTCGCCAGTCTTAGAATAAAAGGGGAGAGATGTTTAGTGAAAGTTTTATACAGCTCGTTTTGCAGACCATCAGGACCTGGAGCTTTCTCTTTTTTTAAGGTTGCAATTAAAGAGTTGATTTCCAAAAGAGAATATGGGGCGTTAAGATTTTCTATCTCAAGATCTGAGAGAGAGGGCAATTTGAGAGGATCTAAAAAATTCTTAATACTTTCGATGGAAGGAATCTGAGTATTAGTGTCATTTTTAAGATTATAAAGGGAGTCATAATAGTCGGCTAAAGTGTTAACAATATCCTTGGGGTGAAATTTACTTTTCCCTGTTGAGTCTTTTATCTCAGAAATTCTATTCTTTTGTCTGAGAATTTTGATTCTTGTTGCAAAAAATTTGGTCGGTTTGTTATCTGAGAAATAGAATCTAGATTTGGATTGTTGGATCATCTTGGCATAATTTGAGGTTAATACAGATCTTAGCTCTGTTCTCAGTTTGAAAATGTCTTCTGAGGTGTTAATGGATGGATTATTGATTTGAATGTTTTCTAGATTTTGTATTTTGTCTATTAAATTCTGGGTTTTTTCACGTTTTTGCTTATTTAATCTAGAATTTAGTTGAATTAGTTTCCCTCGTAAGACAGATTTGAATGCTAGCCATAAAGTCGAGATGTTGATGTCAGGAGTGTCATTTTCTGCAAAGTAATATTTAAATATTAAATACCAAACTTTTGTACTTTCTATTTTTATATTTAATGGTTAAGAAAAATTGGAACTTCTTTTTTTTTTTTTTACATAGTTTGTATCACCATTTCTAAGGCCCCTTTCACATCAGCGGTAAACGCTGATCGCGGCAGTTGCGGGGAAAAAAACGCAACTGCCGCTTTTTCCGCATAACGGCCGCACTTGCGATTCACCTGCAGCAAGCCCCATGCAATGTATATGGGGCTTGTGGCAGGTGCGGCACGTGCGGTGTAGTTGCGGTTTCGGCACTTGCGGCAGGTGCGGGCGCGAAAAAAACGCGGTATGCCATGGTTTTTTTTGCGGCCGCACCTGCCGCAAGTGCCGAAATCGCACCGGCAGCACACTTACCGCAAGCCCCATAGCAAGTATGGGGCTTGCCGCAAGTGTGCCGCGATCGCGGGCGTTATGCGGTAATCGTGGCAGTTGCGTTTTTTAACCGTAACTGCCGCGATCAGCGTTTAACGATGATGTGAAAGGGGCCTAAGACAAGTAACATTTTTATTTTTCCATCCGGATTTGTGTCATATCTTGGTGAGGCATAGTTTTTATTGGCACCATTTTGGGGCAAGTACAGCGTTTTGATATTTCTTTATTCCATTTTATTTTTGAATGCCAAGTGATGAAAAGATACTAATTCAGGAATCACTATATTTTTTCTTTACGGCATTCTTTTTAAAACATTTTTTATTAAAACTTCACTTATTTTTTCAATCTATGATTGTTTGAATCTTTTTACTGTATGCTGCAATACTGGAATTATATAGTATGACAATTTCTTATGGAAAATGGTAAAAAAATGTTTGTACCGTGTTAGGCTGGCTTCACACCACGTTTATGTGCTGCCAGGTTCTGTCCAGTGTTTTGCAGGAAGCACCGGACAGAACCTGACATCCCTGGACAAAACAGAACCGGAGGGCAAATATACCCTCCGATCCTGTTTTCTGCTGGAATCCTCCCTGCACACAGCTGCTGCTGTTCAAGAGCTGAAATATCAGCACAGCGGCTGCTGAGAGCTGACCGCAGAGTTAATATTTCAGCCAGGCAGCTCTCATGGTGCTGAAATTCAGCGGCGGCTGCTTTTAGCAGCTGCTGATCTTTCAGCACTCGGCGTCCGGGAAGGGATTTTTTGTTGGATCCAGCGCCCATAGACTCCCATGTTAGGGGGCGCCGGATCGCACCAGATCCAGAAGGATCCATTTTTGTCCGATTTTTGCCCTAGACACAAAAAATTGCTGCAAGCTCCAATTTTGTGTCCAGGGCAAAAAAACAAAATCTGCCGGATCCTCCCAGACAGCACAAAACCGGATGGCAAATTACTGCCATCTGGCCCCATAGGGATACAATAGAGGCCAAATCCGATCCGGGGCTGTCTGGTTCACAAAGTTGTTTCCATGGTGAGGAAAGGCGAATTCTGGAGATATTTTTCAGGTGCAAGCGACAGGAGTGGGTGAGAGATTGTATATATGGGGTGAAGGAGAGATCAGTGTCCAACATAACACTCAGACAGCGAGCATGCTGACTGGGCGTTATCGTGGTGCCACACACCGAGAAAGAGATGTCAGGTTTAGGGAGGTTGGCAGAGGGTGGGAGCAGAAGAAGTTCAGTTTTGGAAAGATTGAGTTTCAGATAGAGAGCGGACATGATATTGGAGACTGCGGTTAGATAGTCATTGGTGTTCTGTATTAGAGCAGGAGTAAGGTCAGGGGAGGAAGTGTATAGTTGTGTGTCATCAGCGTAAAGATGGTACTGGAAGCCAAATCTGTTGATGGTCTGTCCGATCGGGGCTGTGTAGAGAGAGAAGAGGTCCAAGGACTGAACCCTGAAGGACCCCAATAGTGAGAGGAAGAGGGGAGGAAGTGGAGCCAGAGAATGATACACTGAAAGAGCGGTCAGAAAGATAGGAAGAGAACCAGGGGTGAGCTGTGTCCTTGATGCCAATGGAGTGCAGCGTAGATAGTAGGAGATGGTGGTCAACAGTGTCAAAAGGTGCAGAGAGGTCAAGAAGGATAAGCTGAGAGTGGTCACCATTATGTTTTGCTGTCAGAAGGTCATTGGTCACTTTGATAAGGGCAGTTTCTGTAGAGTGTAAGGGGCGGAAGCCAGACTGCAACGGATCTAAAAGAGAGTGAGTGGCGAGGTAATGGGTGAGGCGGGTGTAGACCAGGCGCTCTAGGAGTTTTGAGATGAAGGGGAGATTGGAGACAGGTCTGTAGATATTTGTGCAGGATGGGTCAAGGGACGTTTTCTTTAGTAGTGGAATAATAATAGAGTGTTTCAAGGAGGAGGGGAAGATGCCAGTAGAGAGGGAGAGATTGAAGATTGTGGTTAAGTGAGTGGTGACCACTGGAGAGAGGGTCTGGAGTAGGTGTGAGGGAATGGGGTCAGTGGTGCATGTAGTGGGACGTGAGGACGAGAGGAGCCTGGAGACTTCTTCTTCTGTGACTGGGTCAAAAATGGAGAGTGAGCCAGTGGGGATGTAGGGACAGATGGGAGTAACAACACTTGAAGGTTGGGAGCTGATTTCCTGACGGATATTTTCTATTTTCTCTGTGAAGTAAGAGGCCAGATCATCAGCACAGAGGTCAGTGGTAGGCGCCTGCACTTTTGGACTGAGGAGAGAGTGAAAGGTGTCAAAGAGTTTCTCTGAGTTGTTGGCTAGTGAGGAGATCAGGGTGGTGAAGCAGGTCTGTTTGGCGTGGTGAAAGGCAGAGTTGTAGGTTTTGAGCATGAATTTGTAATGGATAAAGTCTTCTGGTGAGCGAGTTTTCCTCCTTAGGCGTTCGACACTCCTAGAGCATCGCTGGAGGAATCGAGTTTGTGATGTGAGCCAGGGCTGTTTTACTCTGTGTTTGGAGGTTCTGAGGGTGAGGGGCGCTGCTTGGTCCAGGGTACTTTTGAGAGTATCATTGTAGTAATTCACAGCCAGACTGGGGCAGGAGAAGGAGGAGATTGGGGACAGTGATGAGAGAAGAGAGTCTGTGAATGTAAGAGGGTTAATGGTCTGTAGATTTCTGAATGTGTGATAGGTTGGACTATGCTGTGATGGGCGAGGGTTTGTGAGTGTGAAGGAGATAATGTTGTGATCAGAGAGAGAGGGAGATGAGTTGTCTAAGGAGGAGGTAGAGCAGAGTTGGGTAAAGACCAGGTCAAGGGTGTTACCATCTTTGTGTGTCTCAGAGGTTGAGAACTGTGAGAGGCCAAGAGAAGTGGTTAGAGATAGGAGCTGGGATGCAGATGTGGAGTTGGGGCTGTTTATGGGGATGTTAAAGTCTCCCAGGATGACGGTTGGTAATTCTGAGGACATGAAGTGCGGCAGCCATGCGGAGAAGTGGTTGAAGAACTGGGTGAGTGAACCTGGGGGCGGTAAACCATCGCTACTCTGAGGGGGAGGGGACGGAACAGCCTAATGGTGTGAACCTCAAAAGAAGGGAATGAGAGTGATGGAGCGGGGGGGGATGACCTGGAAAGAACATTGTGGGGACAGGAGTAAGCCAGCTCCACTACCACAGAAGGTAAAAAAACTATAAGCGGTCTAATTGGAGGCGCTCAGGCACAAAGGCAGCAGGCACTGGGATGTTTTTTCAACAGACTTTATTCAGGCTCCCCTCCTACTCCACAACATGTTTCGATAGATTCTCTATCTTCCTCAGGTGGCCACCTATTAGTACGCCACGCTAAAAAAAGCCCCCTGGTAACCGCACTATTGCGCCCCTTTCTCTTTCTCTTCTCTTGCAGCTCCACTACCACGTCTGTTCCTAGGTCTCAGGGAATGGAAGAAGTGTAAACCGCCGTAGGACATAGCAGCAGGGGAAGCAGTGTCTGAGTCCTGGATCCTGGTTTTAGTGAGAGCCAAAAGGCTAAGAGAGTTAGTGAGAAAGTAGTTGTGGATAAAGGGAAGTTTGTTGCATGCAGACCGTGGATTCCAGAGGGCACATTTAAAAGAGGGAGATGAAGGTGTGCAGGTAATGCTAATGAGGTTAGTGGGATTTCTATGCGAGTTGGGCGGGGGGTTGAAATTGGAAGAGGGTGGCCCAGGATTGGGAGAAATATTGCCTGGCATGAGCAGTAGTAGAAAGAGAAGGAGGGAGTTATTTTTGGCTATATGACATTGTTTTTGTTGATACAAGACCCTGGAATATGACAGGCTTAGCTTATTAAGTAGGGTGAAGAGAGTATGGGAGCAGGACATAGTAAAGGGAAGTACAGAGGGGCTGATGTGGATAAAGGGTGATGGAGGGGGAATGGGGCAGTAAAAGTGGATGACTAACGCACATAAATATAAAGGCATTGGACTGAAAGACATTTTGATGTAATGGAGTAAGTAAAATTTTGAAAGTTAGTAGATGGGTAGAGTTGTTACTTTCTGGTTATATCTCTGGAATATCTCTGAAGCCCACTTTAAAAATGCCACTTTGCAATGACACAGAGGCCAAGGCACATAGGCCATAGACCTCGCAATTTATAACTCTTGTGGTCATCAAACAATATGCCAGTTATATAGAAGGGAGGGGTCAGAGGAAAAAGAAGGATGCAACACACCAGAGGACAATTAACAAATTACTGCTAAGAGAAATGTTTGGGGCCGGATCAGCAGGAGAGAGAGACACGGGCAGGAGGAGAGAATATACATATTTCTTAGGTACAAAGCAGATGGGAGAATATGTCATACCATCAATATACATGAGAGGCACACAGTGAGATGGGATACAGCAGAAATTAGATACACCACTAGTAAGTCTGTGTCCATACCTGCGAATGAAGAAGATGATATACTGTCAGATCAGGACATCACAGCATTGGGAAGTGTAGGTAATACATCTCTGGAATATCTCTGAAGTCCACTTTAAAAATGCCACTTTGAAATGACACAGAGGCCAAGGCACATAGGCCATAGACCTTGCAATTCATAACTCTTGTGGTCATCAAACAATATGCCAGGTATATAGAAGGGATGGGTCAGAGGAGAAAGAAGGATGCAACACACCAGGGGACAATTAACAAATTACTGCTAAGAGAAATGTTTGGGGCCGCATCAGCAGGAGAGAGAGACATGGGCAGAAGGAGAGAATATACATATTTCTAAGGTACAAAGCAGATTGGAGAATATGTCATACCATCAAAATACATGAGACGCACACAGTGATATTGGATACAGCAGAAATTAGATACACCATTAGTAAGTCTGTGTCCATACCATCAAAATACATGAGAGGCACACAGTGAGATGGGATACAGCAGAAATTAGATACACCACTAGTAAGTCTGTGTCCACACCATCAAAATACATGAGAGGCACACAGTGAGATTGGATATAGCAGAAATTAGATACACCACTAGTAAGTCTGTGTCCATACCTGCGAAAGAAGAAGATGATATACTGTCAGATCAGGACATCACAGCATTGGGAAGTGTAGGTAATACATCTCTGGAATATCTCTGAAGTCCACTTTAAAAATGCCACTTTGAAATGATACAGAGGCCAAGGCATATATGCCATAGACCTTGCAATTTATAGCTCTTGTGGTCATCAAACAATATGCCAGGTATATAGAAGGGAGGGGTCAGAGGAGAAAGAAGGATGCAACACACCAGGGGACAATTAACAAATTACTGCTAAGAAAAATGTTTGGGGCTGGATCAGCAGGAGAGAGAGACACGAGCAGGAGGAGAGAATATACATATTTCTAAGGTACAAAGCAGATTGGAGAATATGTCATACTATCAAAATACATGAGAAGCACAAAGTGAGATTGGATACAGCAGAAATTAGATACACCACTAGTAAGTCTGTGTCCTTACCTGCGAAAAAAGAAGATGATATACTGTCAGATCAGGACATCACAGCATTCGGAAGTGTGGGTGTTACATCCCTGGAATATCTCTGAAGTCCACTTTAAAAATGCCACTTTGAAATGAAATTAATCTGAGAGTCCTCAGTGGTTGATACCTTTTAATGGCTAACTGAAAAGATGGTAAGCATAGCAAGATTTCGGGACACTATGGCCTTTTCGTCAGGCTGATAATCAAACAAATTCTGAAGACGCATACATATATACATAAGCAGGGTTACTACAGCATCTAACTATGCTTATGTATACATGTATGTGTCTTCAGAATTTGTGTAATTATCAGCCTGAGAAAGGGGCCATAGTATCCAGAAGCTTGCTATGTTTACTATCTTTTCAGTTAGTCATTAAAAAGTATCATCCACTGAGGATTCTCAGATTCCAATATTTTTTTCTATGGAAAATGGACATACATATACCCCTTGTCATAGTAACCTAACGGTGCCATATGAATTGCAACTAATTAAATACAAAGGCCAGGAATTTGTCATCTAAATAGTTAAACTAGCTAATACTGATCACTGCAGCAAATGGCAGCTGTATAACAGCTAGCACCCTCCATGTATGGAGCAGCCTCAGCTGTTGAGCCTGCTCCACATACCTGCACCTGACATACAACATACTATGTTGGGTTTGGGTTAATACTAGTGACTGGTCTAACTGATGACCTGTGTGCATCAGTTTTGCTGTTTGTTGTTAAAAGAACATTTACAAAATCTGAATACATATCATTAACCGATTTTCCGTTTTCCAGTTTTCATTTTTCCCTCCCCTTCTTCCAAAAGCCATAATATTTTTATTTTTCCGCCAATGTAGACATATAAGGGCTTATTTTGTACTTTCAGATTAAATCATTTATTTTACTATATACAGTGCCTACAAGTAGTATTCAACCCCCTGCAGATTTAGCTGGTTGACACATGCGGAATTAACTTGGCATTGTGACATTTGGACTGTAAATCAGCCTGGAAGTGGGAAATGCAGTGCCACAAAAAAATTTATTTTTTTTGTTTTTGTTTTTTTTTTTAAAGCGTTAAAAGTTAATTCAGAGGGTCATTTATTATTCAACCCCTCAAACCACCAGAATTCTGTTTGGTCCCCCTAAAGTATTAAGAAGTAGTTCAGGTACAAATAACAATGAGCTTCACATGTGTGGATTAATTATCTCTTTTGCCAGCCTTTTCTGAATATTTAAGACCCTCCCCAAACTTGTGAACAGCACTCATACATGGTCAACATGGGAAAGACAAAGGAGCATTCCAAGGCCATCAGAGACAAGATCGTGGAGGGTCACAAGGCTGGCAAGGGGTACAAAACCCTTTCCAAGGAGTTGGGCCTACCTGTCTCCACTGTTGGGAGCATCATCTGGAAGTGGAAGGCTTATGAAACTAGTGTTAGCCTTCCACGGCCTGGCAGCCTTTGAAAGTTTCCTCCCGTGCCGAGGCCAGGCTTGTCCGAAGAGTCAAGGTAACCCAAGGACAACAAGGAAGGAGCTCCGGAAGATCTCATGGCAGTGGGGACATTGGTTTCAGTCAATACCATAAGTAACGTACTCCACCGCAATGGTCTCCGTTCCAGACGAGCCCGTAAGGTTCCTTTACTTTCAAAGCGTCATGTCAAGGCTCGTCTACAGTTTGCTCATGATCACTTGGAGGACTCTGAGACAGACTGGTTCAAGGTTCTATGGTCTGATGAGACCAAGATCGAGATCTTTGGTGCCAACCACACACGTGACGTTTGGAGACTGGATGGCACTGCATACGACCCCAAGAATACCATCCCTACAGTCAAGCATGGTGGTGGCAGCATCATGCTGTGGGGATGTTTCTCAGCCAAGGGGCCTGGCCATCTGGTCCGCATCCATGGGAAGATGGATAGCACGGTCTACCTGGAGATTTTGGCCAAGAACCTCCGCTCCTCCATCAAGGATCTTAAGATGGGTCGTAATTTCACCTTCCAACAAGACAACGACCCAAAGCACACAGCCAAGAAAACCAAGGCCTGGTTCAAGAGGGAAAAAATCAAGGTGTTGGAGTGGCCTAGTCAGTCTCCTGACCTTAACCCAACTGAAAACTTGTGGAAGGAGCTCAAGATTAAAGTCCACATGAGACACCCAAAGAACCTAGATAACTTGGAGAAGATCTGCATGGAGGAGTGGGCCAAGATAACTCCAGAGACCTGTGCCGGCCTGATCAGGTCTTATAAAAGATGATTATTAGCTGTAATTGCAAACAAGGGTTATTCCACAAAATATTAAACATAGGGGTTGAATAATAATTGACCCACACTTTTATGTTTAAAATTTATAAAAATTCAACTGAGCAACATAACTTTTTGGTTTGTAAGATTTATGCTTCTGTTAATAAATCCTACTCTTGTTTGCAGTTTGAAGGCTCTAACTTATTGGCATCTTATCAAACCAGCTAAATCTGCAGGGGGTTGAATACTACTTGTAGGCACTGTATATATATATTAAATTGCGAAAAAGTGCAATTAGACATTTTTTGGGATTTTTTATTCACCATGTTCACAATATGGTGAAACTGTAGTATTGGTACAAGTTCGTAGATACCAAACATGTATACTTTTGCTGTTATCTAAGTAGTGAAATAATTCAGAAGTTTTTAAAGAAAAAGAGTTGCACTTTTGCGCCATTTTCCGTGATCCATACAGTTCCTTTTTTTTTCGGATCTGAGGCTGTGTGATGGCTTATTTTGTCCATCTTGAGTTGATGTTTCTAATGATACCATTTATGTTTAGATGTGATGTTTTGATTGCCCGTTATTGCATTTCATTGCAATGTTGTGTTGACCAAAAAGACGTAATCTTGGCATTGGGACTACTTTTCCATTACATAGCTTACAGATCTGATTAGATTGATTTTATATTTTGATAGATTGGGCATTTCTGAACATCTCGATACCAAAGTGTGTATTTATTTTTTTAATAGTTTTATTTTCAATCACGCAAAAGGGGGGTGATTTGAACTTTTATGTTCTTTTTCTTTATTGTATACTTTTAAAAACTTTATTTTTTTTCCTTATCTCACACTGGCCACTAGAGGGTCTCAGCACTCTACTGTCTGATCACTTTCCCAGTGTTCCGATGGGTTACAGCCTGAAGACAGGGGAAATAATCACTTTCAGCTGGTGATGTCATTGAGACATTACAGGCAGAAAGTGAATCAGGACAGCTTCCAGGGTCATTAAAGGACACTGGGCGTTCAGGTAACAGCATGCAGGTCCCGTGATTGCTTCATGAGACCTGCAATGAAGGCGGGGAACAGCGCAATCCCCACTAGGTGCTGTGGACAGCGCGATCCAAAGGGTTAACAGTGCCGATCGGAATGCTGATCTGATTGGCACTGATAGATACACATCTCAGCTGATCAGATGAGATAGGGGAGAGGGTGCGAGCTCAATGCGTGACCTCGCATCAAAGAGTGGGAGGCGACCTATGACATGAAAGATTATGCAACTGTTATGGGGTCCATGAGTTGGGGGTTGGACAGCTCCAGATAATTCTGTTCTTTTTTTCTAGGTAATGAGTTACCCTAAGCCCCCAAAAGGAAATATGTCTTCTACCACATTTAAAAGAATTGTCAGACCTTTTCACTGCAGCAGTGGTCACTTTCACTGGTTGCAGCAGTGATCTTGGTGGTGTTAACAAATCACCCATTGTCTGTAGTGGTCACATGTCATTGATTCGTCGATGCTGAGACATAGTAAGTGTATTCTAGTATGGGTCAAGGTAACCTTGACAAAGGGTGGCATTACATGTTATTATTTTACCACATTACAAACATCTGAATCTATTAGTTGAAAATGAGTATACTCCTTACATTTGTGATGCTGTACGTCAGCAATTGGACTGCAATATGTACCTTTACCAGGGGACTCAAGAAATGTGTTGTAGGCAGGGATAATCATTATGAAATATATGCAAGATTTCTCTCATCCCCCATACTCTGGAACTCTCTGCCCCAACACATCAGACTCTCGCCTACCGTGGAACCTTCGAAACAAACCTGAAGATCCACCTCTTCCAATTAGCCTACAACCTGCAGTAACCCTCAGTCCACTATACTGCTGCATAACCAGCTCTACCCTCACCTACTCTATCTGCAACCATCACTTGTAAAGTGTGAACCCTCGCGGGCAGGGTCCTCTCCCCTTACTGTATCCTCACCCTTCCCTCATAAACTGTGAGGCCTTGTGAGCAGGGTCTTCTACCCTCACTTAATGTATCTGCACCCATCCCTTGTAGACTGTGACCCCTCAAGGGCAGGGTCCTCTCTCCTCCTGTTCCTATCTGTGCCTTGTACTATTCATGATTATTGTACTTGGCTGTGTATGTACCTTTTCACATATAAGGAGCCATGGGAATATACACTGGTGATCAAAATTAAGGAACAATGTATGATCACTTAATTTTTTCAGACAGAATGTAATCTACATGAATCAACATTTGAAGGTTTTTGTGTAAGGGGTGCGCCATGCCACTAGAACAGTGTTTTCCAAAATAACCAAAGTTTATCAACTTAAAACCTTTATTTTACACAAAACGTGATGATCATAATTATAGAACAGCAATGATTGTAGCACAGAGAAAGATTAAAACTAAATTTTATCAAGCCAATGAAGAAAAACTAAAATTTCAAGTGAGCAGAGAAGAAATTAATCTCAGCGTTATCCAAAAGCTTTGATTTATTAATCCAAAAGAGTGACACAAATACACTAACACAAATCCCAAAAGATCCCCCTCCTAAAAACCGACACTTTTTGGCGGAGTTGCCTTAATCATGGTTTCACTCTTTTTTATTAACCCATTATCTACCAATGTCCTTTTTTACGCCTAATCCTTTTGCTTCTAGCAACTAAGATTTTATAATTAGGTCCAATTTTTTGTGTTGTGTTTGTAAAATGAATGTTTTCAAAACAGGAAATCATGTCATTGTCATTTTTAATTGAATATTCTTTCACCCAGAGAGCTTTCAAACACCTATTTTCGAAAACGAAAATTGCTAATTTGGAAAGTAATGGGTTAATAAATAGAACCTTTTGGAAAATGCCAAAATCCATCTCTTCTCTGCTTGCTGGAAATTTTTGTTTTCCTTCATTGGCTTTGTTTAGCCTGAACCAGACATACCATCCATACTGGAGCAGCTTATATGGACATTATTGTGGTGAACTGAAAACAGTCTCCAATCAGTAGGAATGTACAGGCCTTTGCTTTGAATGACTTCAGTACATCTGCAGCCACATGGCATCACTAGTCGCTCACACTGGTGTCATTTTTCGGCCACTCTTGTCCCAGTCGCTTCCACAGTGCTGTGGCTGTTGTGGGTTTCTTGGCCATAAATTTGTCACCAAGGGCATTCCAGAGGTTTGCTATTGGGTTTTGATCAGGACCCTTAGTTGGACATTTCATTTTTCAACAAACTGCTTTACCCTTTTGCTGTGTGACAGTCCTGCATGAAAATTTCTGGCTGATTGAGTGCTGCGCGCAAGTTAGGAACCAACCACAAGTCATTGAAGATTGTTCTGATACATACCTGCATTCACTCTGCCATGTAGCTGTTTGAGAGCAACCACGTGTTGTTGAAGAAGGTTCTGATACACACTTCATTCACTCTGCCATGTAGTTGTATGAGAGGTCCAACCCCTGCAGCAAAAACATTCCCCAAACCATGACACTTCCTCCACTGCCTTTCACTGACTTCTTTACACACTTTGAGTTCAGTCTTTCACCAGTTTGTTGATGAATATGTTTCCCACCAGACCCAAATAAATTAAACTTGCTTTCATCACTAAAATGAACTGTGGATCACTTCTCCTCTGTCCACACAACATGCTCCTCATGAAAGGTGAGTCTAGACTTTTGATTCTTTCTACTAATGAGAGGTTTGGTCATGGCAAGTTATTCCAGATGCAGTTTTCAAACGATTACCCATGGAGACTCTCAACATTATCTTGTCCTCTCTTGCATTTGTCTTTCAAGGGCAACCAGCCTTCTTGGGGAACTTGAAAGAGTTTGTGACATTGTAAAGTGCAATATTCTAGATATCACAGACTTGGAACAACCAACCTCTGTTGCTATGGCTGACAGGATGACCCCTTTTGCCTTCATCTGGACAACCTACTGCCAAGAGGGTTTCAGTCACTTTGTAACAGCACACCATTTTTGCAAATTCAGTGCAAACTGGAAAGTTAGGCTTCCAGTTAAATAGGGTTTGTCAGATAACTAAGGAAATTACTACAAGGTGCCAGATTAACCCCAATAACTTGCAGGTATCTGAAAGTGTTCTCTAATTTTGATCAGTGTTCATTTTCTTTTATATTTTATTTTTATGAAATAAGCATAAAATACTGCTATTTTACTCATGTTAGGATATTTTCACATAGGACAACACAATGACCTTGAAACAGGATGAAGTGTGGGTGATCCGAGCTGCTGAGAAGAAAAACCAGAACCCAGGAAGTCTGGTACATCGTTGTACTAGACTTCCCGGGTTCTGGTTTCTCTTTTCAGTAGTGAGGTTCACTGACACTTCGTCCTATTTCCAGTTGTTTTGCCACGTTGCACATGGTAGTGTGGATCCAGCAGCAGCTGTACGAGCGTTTACACTGGTTGCGGGTTTGCACAACCATACCAGGTGAGCAAATTTCATTGGGCTTTCTGCCGCTCTCTGCTAAAGAGATAAGACCCTATGCACACATTTGTCTCATATTTCATATTGACCTTAACATTAAGGAAATTGTGTGTTGCGCATCTAATTTTGATCGCCAGTGTACATTTATATTTCTGATACCTGTTATCTCTTACGTTAATATAAATTATTTAAATCATAGAAATTACTGAAAAGATTATCTCCTGCATACTGTATATCATGAAAAATTAGCATGGCTTTACAGGTAGGCTTAAACCTTTGTGTGGCAAATACAATATATTAGAGTTGTGACTAATATATCTAAAACAAGCCTTATGGCTTTATCTTTTACAGTAAATCCTTTCCACTTCCTACACTAATAAATTATCAACCATAAATTTAACATTATTTTAATTGCCTAAGGGGCATGCAGCTGCAGGCTTCACTTTACTGGAACATATGTGCAGCTTTACTCCCATTGTCCATAAACTTTACCAGTAAAACAGATATGCATATTCCATGTTAAACAAATATAGCAGAAGACAGCCATAAATAAAATATTGCAGCAATGTACCTCCTTTTCCCAATTTTAATTACCATTTTTTATGTTTGCAGATTTTACTCCCATTGCTTTTCTAGATCGGTTTATTAAAATGTTACAATAAACTCATAAAAAGAGTGTAAGTCTTGAAAAATGTTTTTGTTACAAATTGAATCATAATTCAACTTTATAAACCGTACAAATTATTTCTCTCCTACACACATTGAAAATCATTTTTTCCCTTAATTCTTCCATTGTCACATTTTAACCCCTTCATGTCTGGACAATTTTCCATTTTCATGTTTTGTTTTTTTTTCCTCCCCTTCTTCCAAGAGCCATAACTTTTATTTCTCCATCCACATAGCCATGTGAAAGCTTGTTTTTTTCAGGATGAGTTGTATTTTTGAATGAGCAATTCATTCTATCATATATTGTCCTGAAAAATGGGGAAAAAATTCCAAGTGCGTTTAAATCACAAAAAAATTGTTCTTGAGATTTTTATTTAACATGTTCACTATATGGTAAAACTAACCAGGCCGTGTGATTCTACTGCTCAGTATGATTACATAGTATGATTACATAGATATGAAACGTATGCTGTTTTTTTTTAAATTGCGATTGTGTCGCCATTTTCCAATAGATGTTTCATTTGCTAGGTGTGGAGCTGTGTGAGGACTTTTCTTTACTGCTCACTGAGCTGATGTTTTTCCTAATTCAACTCTTGGGTAGATATAATGTTTTGATCGCCTCTTGTTGCATTTTATTGAAATGTTGCAAAGGCCAAAAAACCCACAAAAGTCTGGTATTTCAATTTTGTTTTTTGTTACAGCATTAACTGATTGGATGAATTTATTTTATATTTTGTAAATAATACTCAAACTCAAATAGACTTAATTGGCAGGAACAAAATACATTTAGTGTTGCCAAAGCAAGAAAAATAAATGTGACAAAGGGAGGGGATCGAGGATTGTGAGAATGGAGTGTTGGGGACACAATTTGGAGAATAGTTGTCCATTTGGGGATTTTAAGTTCCTCTCAGTTTATGACATATGGTGTCGTATTGGGCAGCGTCTCCACTGTTCATTCCTCTTCCCACAGTAGGATGCAGAGCTTCCACTCCTCGTCCATGGATGGGAACTTCGAAATGTGAATGGAAAGTCTTGGAAGTGGGAGGCCCTCCCTGCTGAGTATTTGTTGCAGTGAAGCAGGAAGTGTGCCTCGTCCTCCAGTGCCCCCTTCTGGCAGTGCTGGCACAGTCTGTCCTCTCGTGTTCAAAGTGCTGCCCATTGTGTTAGTTTGTCAATACAACCCTCTTCTCCCACTCTTGACACACTGCTAGCAACACCGCAAAAAAATGCTAGCACAGGCTTCCAGTATCCGTTATTTCAGATGCTGCACATCTCGTATCTTCACAGCATAGACCATTGCCTTCAGATGAGTGATGAGGCAATCTTTTTTGTGCAGCATCTGAAACAACGGATGCTGGAAGCCTGTGCTAGCATTTCTTCTTCAGTCTTATCAGTGTTAAGAGTGGGGGAAGAGGGTTGCATTGACAATATATATATATACTACCATTCAAAAGTTTGGGATCAACCAGATAATTTTGTTTTTCCATGAAAACTCATACTTTTATTTATCAAATTAGTTGCAAAATGAATAGAAAATATAGTCCAGGCATTGACAAGGTTAGAAATAACGATTTTTATTTGAAATAATAATTTTCTCCTTAACTTTTCTTTTTTGCTTTTGTCAATGAATGCTCACTTTGCAGCAATTACAGCATTGCAGACCCTTGGCAGGTAGTATTTAATGAAGCTGCCAGATGAGGACCCGTGAGGTGTCCATTTCTCAAACTAGAGCCCTAATGTACTTGTCTTGTTGCGCAGTTGTGCAGCGGGGCCTCCCACTTCTCTTTCTACTCTGGTTAGAGCCTGTTTGTGCTCTCCTCTGAAAGAAGTAGTACACACCATTGTAGGAAATCTTCAGTTTCTCAGCAATCTCTCGCATGAAATAGCCTTCATTTCTAAGAACAAGAATAGACTGTCAAGTTTACATGAAAGTTCTCTTTTTCTGGCCTATTTTGAGAGTTTCATATTACAAACAAATGTAATTCTCCAGATTCTCAACCTCCTTCTCAAAGGAAGGTCAATTTTATAGCTTCTCTAATCAGCCAAACCATTTTTAGCTGTGCTAACACACTTGTGCGAGCGTTTTCTAGAGTTTTCTTAACATCCATTAGCCTTTTACACAGTTAGCAAACACAATGTACAATTAAAACACTGGAGTGGTGGTTGTTGGAAATGGGCCTCTATACACCTATGTACTGTAGACATTGCATTAAAAACCAGACGTTTGCAGCTAGAATAGTCATTTACCACATTAACAATGTATAGGGTGTATTTCTGATTCATTAAATGTTAGCTTTATTGCAAAAAAAAGTACTTTTCGTTAAAAAAATAAAGAGATTTCTAAATGACCCCAAACTTTTGAACAATAGTGTATATTATTTATATACACATACTTACACACATACATACCATAATGCTCACAGGGCAAGCATCCAGGAGTGGATCCATTGGGCAGTGACACTGATCGCCACCTTGAGGAGTGAGCCTGGACAACCACAAAGTCTTCTGCTAAAGCCACAGGAGGTGAAGATAGGCTAAGTTAATAGATGGCCACCAGGTGCAGCCCCAGACATCCTCGATGCCATGACACCTGACAGGATTTGGCTCTTATGGATATGTAGAGTCTCTGGGTAGGTGCAGCCAGAGCGGCCGATGTTGGCAGCAGGCAAGGGTCAAAGTAGGTATCAGCAGGCATGACGAGTATGAGGAAGCCCAGTGGATTCTGGTGTAGGCACGTAAATGTGGCACAACAAATCCAGACAAATGCAGGCTGGAATACAAAGCATGGCAGGTTCAGTCAGGTGCAGACTGGTATATGTGGCGCAGCAGATGCAGACAAGTATGTGAGGCGCAGCAGATGAAGGTAAGCACAAGGATGAGACAGGTTAGAGGATTGGGAATACAAGCATGTATGGGGACTAGGGATGAGCGAGTCTACTCGCTAGGACTCGTTACTCGGCGATTCTTAAGGGACTCGCTGGACTCGGTAATCGGCGAGTCTTTTAGCGAATACTCGCTCAGTAACGAGTCCAATGCAAGTCAATGGCAATCTTAGTTTTGTCAGAGTTTACTTTATCTCACTCGCTAGACTCGCTAGACTCGCTCTATCACATCGCTATATAGCTTGAATCTCCCCAAACAGCAGCGAGTCTGAGCGAGTCTACGAGTCCGAATCCTAGCGAGTCTGCGATTCCGAGTCCTGTATTCTCTATTCGGGACTCGCGAATCCAGAATCTTTTATGTTACTAGTCAGCATTGCGTGTTAGGTCAGAAAACTTGTGAAGAAGGACAAGCATCTTAGCCAATCATAGTCAGTAATGCCATAGCAGCTTTGGTTGTGTCAGGACTATGATTGGCTGCTGTCCATCGTGATGCCTATGTCATCTATGACAGGCAAGGCAGTATATAAGGCTTGCCCCCGCCATTTTGGGCACATTCCTGAGAAGAGCTGACCTAGTGCAGGGAGACTTGGAGCAGATCTAGGGACAGTTAGGCAGTGTAGGAGTCACATATAACCCAAAAGTTCTTTTCAGAACTAACAGGACGGAGTGTAGGAGTCAAGATTCCTCACACATAACCCAAAAGTTCTTTTCAGAACTACCAGGACGGAGGATTGCTGTACAGGACTGTAAGGAAGGGGAGATAGGAGCAGCCTTACAGTGAATCCAGCACCATCCTCAGAGCTTAGTTCACCCAGCTTTCCGCAGAGCTGTAATCCTAAGCTTTTTCTTATTTTTGGCACTAGTCTACCAAATAATTTTGGTGCCATTTTTCCACAAAAAATTTCCTGTGCCAGTGCGTTGCTGTACGGTGTCCTGCCTGCAGCTCGCACGGTACTTGTAAACTTGCACGCAGCCAGCACCGCAGCCTAACAGTGCCTGGTTCTGCGTACTAAACAATTTTTTTCCTGTGCCAGTGCGTTGCTGTACGGTGTCCTGCCTGCAGCTCGCACGGTACTTGTAACATTTTACGCAGCCAGCACCGCAGCCTAATAGTGCCTGGTTCTGCGTACTAAACAATTTTTTCCTGTGCCAGTGCGTTGCTGTACGGTGTCCTGCCTGCAGCTCGCACGGTACTTGTAAACTTGCACGCAGCCAGCACCGCAGCCTAACAGTGCCTGGTTCTGCGTACTAAACAATTTTTTCCTGTGCCAGTGCGTTGCTGTACGGTGTCCTGCCTGCAGCTCGCACGGTACTTGTAACATTTTACGCAGCCAGCACCGCAGCCTAATAGTGCCTGGTTCTGCGTACTAAACAATTTTTTCCTGTGCCAGTGCGTTGCTGTACGGTGTCCTGCCTGCAGCTCGCACGGTACTTGTAAACTTGCACGCAGCCAGCACCGCAGCCTAACAGTGCCTGGTTCTGCGTACTAAACAATTTTTTCCTGTGCCAGTGCGTTGCTGTACGGTGTCCTGCCTGCAGCTCGCACGGTACTTGTAAACTTGCACGCAGCCAGCACCGCAGCCTAACAGTGCCTGGTTATGCGTACTAAACAATTTTTTCCTGTGCCAGTGCGTTGCTGTACGGTGTCCTGCCTGCAGCTCGCACTGTACTTGTAACATTTTACGCAGCCAGCACCGCAGCCTAATAGTGCCTGGTTCTGCGTACTAAACAATTTTTCCTGTGCCAGTGCGTTGCTGTACGTGTCCTGCCTGCAGCTCGCCGTACTTGTAACTTGCATGCAGCCAGCACGCAGCCTAACAGTGCCTGGTTCTGCGTACTAAACATTTTTCCTGTGCCAGTGCGTTGCTGTACGGTGTCCTGCCTGCAGCTCGCACGGTACTTGTAACATTTACGCAGCCAGCACCGCAGCCTAAAGTGCCTGGTTCTGCGTACTAAACAATTTTTTCCTGTGCCAGTGCGTTGCTGTACGGTGTCCTGCCTGCAGCTCGCACGGTACTTGTAAACTTGCACGCAGCCAGCACCGCAGCCTAACAGTGCCTGGTTCTGCGTACTAAACAATTTTTTCCTGTGCCAGTGCGTTGCTGTACGGTGTCCTGCCTGCAGCTCGCACGGTACTTGTAACATTTTACGCAGCCAGCACCGCAGCCTAATAGTGCCTGGTTCTGCGTACTAAACAATTTTTTCCTGTGCCAGTGCGTTGCTGTACGGTGTCCTGCCTGCAGCTCGCACGGTACTTGTAAACTTGCACGCAGCCAGCACCGCAGCCTAACAGTGCCTGGTTCTGCGTACTAAACAATTTTTTCCTGTGCCAGTGCGTTGCTGTACGGTGTCCTGCCTGCAGCTCGCACGGGTACTTGTAAACTTGCACGCAGCCAGCACCACAGCCTAACAGTGCCTGGTTCTGCGTACTAAACAATTTTTTCCTGTGCCAGTGCGTTGCTGTACGGTGTCCTGCCTGCAGCTCGCACGGTACTTGTAAACTTGCACGCAGCCAGCACCGCAGCCTAACAGTGCCTGGTTCTGCGTACTAAACAATTTTTTCCTGTGCCAGTGCGTTGCTGTACGGTGTCCTGCCTGCAGCTCGCACGGTACTTGTAAACTTGCACGCAGCCAGCACCGCAGCCTAACAGTGCCTGGTTCTGCGTACTAAACAATTTTTTCCTGTGCCAGTGCGTTGCTGTACGGTGTCCTGCCTGCAGCTCGCACGGTACTTGTAAACTTGCACGCAGCCAGCACCGCAGCCTAACAGTGCCTGGTTCTGCGTACTAAACAATTTTTTCCTGTGCCAGTGCGTTGCTGTACGGTGTCCTGCCTGCAGCTCGCACGGTACCTTCCATCTGTCTTAAAATATCTTAGCCTCTAGTGTGTACCTTTCACGAAATAGTACCTGCTACTTGTTTTACAAGCCCCCAGAAAGCCACCAGAAATTATAAAATGTCACACAAAAAACCAAATCCCAAAAAAAGTCTTGCTAAGGGACAGGGACGAGGTACAGGCATTGGTAGTCGTGGCCAACTATCCACCAGTTCGGGCAGACAGACGAGGATTGATCGATCGTTCCTCCTGTCTAACTTTCCCCGTCAGGAAAGTAAACGAGTATTGAGGCCGGAAGACGAACAGCATCTAACGTCTTGGCTGGCAGACAAGACCTCAACAACAGGTTCTTGCAGCACTCAAGGTTCCTTGAGCACTGTGTCTACTGTTGGTACATACCATGCTGGGTCATCTAATCCACAACCTCTTCACAGTTCCTCAGACCAACAGCAGCCCCATGAAAATGTTGACACAGACATGGGTCACTCAGATGACTTATTTGGTACATATAATCCTTTACATGAATCCGGTTTGCCAGACTCCGTAGTAGATGAGATACTTGATGAAGAATTGTCCAATCATGGACAAGTTTTAGAGACACCCCGGCCACATGAACGTGTCTTTCAGCAAAGTCTTAGACCGTCTCAGGAGTTGGAGGATGATGATGATGAGACAGTGACACACTTGTCATCTGGGGAGCAAAATCTATCTTGTTATCGGGAAGATTTAGAAGAGGAAGGGGTTGATGATGAGACAACTGATCCCACGTGGAATGTTGCGATGCAGAGCCAGCAGAGCAGCACGGAGGAAGAAAGTGTGTATGTCCCACCAACAAAGGCACCAAGGCCTACTCCTCCCACCAGAACTGAAAGAGTCACCACTGTTGCCCAAAATGTGTCCACTGTGGCTCAAAATTTGTCAACTGTTGGACAAAATGTGTCAAATGTGGGCCTCAGTAATCCCTCAGGGAGTACAGTCAAGCCTAGAGGTCGGTCAGCCACTGTGTGGAAATTTTTTAAAGATGGGCCTTCTCAAGAAAATGTGGTCATCTGTACCATCTGCCACGCAAGGCTAAGCAGAGGCCACGGGAAAGGAAACCAGAGCACCAGCAGTATGCGGAAGCACATGGCTGGTCAGCACCCTATTCAGTGGTCAAAAGTGCAGCCTTCCACAACAGTGTCATCTGACCCAAAGACTGCGACGGTAAACTGAGATACGTCCGTCACAATCAAGTGTTGCTGAAGCTGGTCCAGCTCATATGTACTCATCACAAGCAGCGGTTGCAGAGAGACTGAACACGAGTGCAGACAGTTCTCGGTCAGCAACATCCTTACAGTTATCAGTGACACAGCTGTACGAAAGGAAGCAGAAATACCACTCTTCCCACCCATTAGCCAAAAAAATAAATGCCCAGATAGCTAAGTTGTTAGCAGTCGAGATGTTGCCGTTTAGGCTTGTGGGTACAGACTCTTTCCGTGAGCTTTTGGCTGTGGCAGTACCACGCTACTCGGTTCCAAGCCGCCACTACTTTTCACGTTGTGCCGTCCCCGCGTTACATGAGCATGTCATTAACAACCTCAAGCGTGCCCTCACCAACGCTGTAACCGGGAAAGTACACCTTACTACGGACACGTGGACAAGCAGTTCAGGACAGGGCCGATACATCTCGCTCACCGCGCATTGGATCAACGTTGTGGAGAGTGTGCCAAACGATGTTAGTGTTACATCAAACATCCTACCCACGCCACGGATAGCTGGCACAACCTCATTCAGGGTCTCTGCATCATCCTATATGTCCACTACCCCATCTTCCGCTTCCTCGACCAATCCTCAATTGCCCTCAACATCACGGCCAAGTTGGGAGGTTTGCTGCAGTGCTTCAGCAAGACGCCAACAGGCTCTGCTGAAGCTGATCTGTTTAGGTCACACACCGCACACTGCAGTAGAGCTGTTGAAAGGTCTGAAGCAACAGACAGATGAGTGGCTATCCCCACTCCAACTCCAGACCGGTCTCGTGGTGAGCGACAATGGTCGTAACCTAGTGGCTGCACTAAAGCTCGGAAACCTTGTGCACGTGCCTTGCATGGCTCACGTGCTGAATCTAGTAGTGCAGAAATTCCTGCGTACATACCCAGAGCTATGTGACCTACTGGAGAAGGTGCGTCGAGTTTGTGCACATTTTCGTCATTCGTCAACAGCGGTTGGAAAACTTTCATTGCTTCAAAAGCAATTGAATTTGCCCAACCACAGACTCATTTGTGACATGCCGACACGATGGAACTCTACATTCCATATGTTATCGAGGATCAATGAGCAGCAGAGGGCAATATCCGAGTATCAGTTGCAACATGCCCGTCAGACCGGCAGTCAGCCACGACATATTAGTACAATGGAGTGGGTGTGGATCGCTGACACATCTGAGGTTCTTGATAATTTTGACTACTGCACAAAACTGGTGAGCGGTGATCAGTCCATCATCAGTGTCACTATACCCATGCTGTGTCTGCTGAAAGAATCCCTCATTAATCAGAAAAATGAAGCATTGAGAGCCCAGCAGATGGCTATGGAGCCAGATTTAAACAGCGCAGTACCTAGCCAGCAAAGCCAGTATGACCAGGCAACAATGGCTCCTGAGGAGGAACAGGAGCAAGACGATGAAGAGGATTTATTTTTTGTTGGTGCCGATGTCAACCCAGATGGTACTCACAACCCCAGCTTTGTGTCTGTCCACCATGGGTGGCCTGGAGAGGAGGAGGCGGAGACAGACTTTGCGGATACAATGGGTATTGAACATCGTTCTGAGGACACTGAAGACATGACTCTATGCAGCTTAGGACACATGGCTGACTTCATGTTGACTTGTCTGCTAGAAGACCCACGAGTGATTAACATATTGCACAACGACCTCTACTGGTTGGCCACCTTTCTGGACCCACGTTATAAAGATAAATTCACCTCGCTGCTGTTTCAGTCACCACGTGGCTTGACAATTGACTATTTCAAGAGGGTTCTTGTGGATAATATGCTTCGAATATCACCGTCAGACAACACTCTGCCCATAGTTAGCAACTCTGTGCAACAGCAGCCTTTGGTCGGGGCACAATCATCCACGCTGTCCAGAAGAGATGCTGGAAAGATGTCCGCAAAGTGGGCTATGTTCAATAAGCCATCGAACCTGCAGCGCCATGTTGCTCTAGTAACCATCTCGCGGAGACAGAAACTTACCAACATGGTACAAGAATACTTAAGTGACAGTACCTGCTTCCTGACTGATGCCGCAGTCCCGTTTAATTACTGGGTCTCCAAGCTCCACACTTGGACAGAGCTCTCGTTGTATGCCTTGGAGGTGCTGGCATGCCCTGCAGCTAGTGTGACATCAGAGCGGGTTTTCAGTGCCGCTGGGGGTATCATAACTGATACCAGGACACGTCTTACTCCAGAGAATGCAGACAGGCTTACTCTAATTAAGTTTAATAGGAACTGGATTTCACAAGACTTCTTGAGCCCTGAAGACGACAGTACTCAGAGCTGAAGTGCCACGTTCAACATCAATATGATATAATTAATCATTGTATTATATTGTGTCTTTTTGGTACAAGCAGTATGTACAAGACCAGTAACGATTTGCGTAACCATGTTCCTGCAACCTGGTAATGAGGCTGCTTCATCTTAAACCAACACTACACCTTAACTTCGGTTTCATTAACCATCACAACACCTTTTCACAAGGAATCAACCTTTATTTTCTGTTAGCAAACATTTAAAAGCCCCTTGGGCTAATTTTTTGAGCCACCCTGGCTAACAAGCTGATCATGGCCCTTAGGCCTGCATTTATACCCAAAATGCAAAACAGCCCCTTGGGCTAATTTTTGGAGACACCCAGCCTAAGAGGCTTATCATGGCCCTTAGGCCTGCATTTACACTCAAAATGCCAAACAGCCCCTTGGGCTAATTTTTGGAGCCACCATGGCTAACAAGCTGATCATGGCCCTAAGGCCTGCATTTATACCCAAAATGCAAAACAGCCCCTTGGGCTAATTTTTGGAGACACCCAGCCTAAGAGGCTTATCATGGCCCTTAGGCCTGCATTTACACTCAAAATGCCAAACAGCCCCTTGGGCTAATTTTTGGAGCCACCATGGCTAACAAGCTGATCATGGCCCTTAGGCCTGCATTTATACCCAAAATGCCAAACAGCCCCTTGGGCTAATTGTTTGAGGCAACAAGCCTATGCCTGCATCGAAGACGTTGCTTGTACTATGATCCTGCTGTAGCCTGGCGAAGGGTCCCACTCTACGCTACGGAGATAACGCATAGACGTTGTGTGTTGCAAGTAGACGTCCCAGCCTCTCGCATCTGTGTTCCTAGTGTTGTTAACATACCGAGTCATTAAGTAACCCCCCCCAAACACAGGTACTATTTCTTTGTTAGCAACATTGCTATGTGCAGTAATGATTTTACACGTACTAACCAAGGTGCCCTCATGCGTCATGCAGGCCGTAAAGTACTTGCTAATGATGATGACTTTAAGGCCACCCACAAAACAACCTGCACATCCATTCCCTGAAAAAAGACAGACACAAAGCATTTTTTTTTTTAAATCTGTATTATTATGCCTTAATGGCAAAGATGTCAGATTTTTTTTTTTTTTTTTTTTAAAGCTTTCGAAAAGCAACCGAAAAAAACAGAAATAAAGATGTAAAAAGTGCAAACATGCACTATTTACATTAACAAACAAAAAAAAAAAAGTTGAACCTACAGCTGGTGGTAGGTGGGACGATTGTGTGGGGTAGCCTCTACACCGCCACCATCACCCTGGTCATGGAGGAGGTCCAGGGCCCCATGGATAGCCTCCCCCACTGCTTCTAACCCTGTAGGTTGGGTCACCTGGGCAGGTCTCTCAAAATGGCCTTGGGTTGGGAGGTGCATGTGGGTTGGCCAGAAAGGTTGGTACGGCCTCTGGGTTGCCACATAGCTGTCCCGCCGTGGTGTCTGCCTGTCCAGAATGTTTGCACCAGATTGCTGCCACCCCTCCAAATATGAAAAGACCTGGCCAGGGTGGTTTGGAGGCCGACATGCATCGATGACAATATGTATGGCTGACCATGCCCGCAGTCGTCTCTCGAATGGAATGTCATCCAAGAACGGTAGGAGACTGCGGGCAAAGTCAGCATTACTTTGTGCACGATTTTCTGGCCCTGCAACAACCTCCTCTGGCGGCCGGACATGCCCCAAAGCTGGGGTTGGTGCTGGTGGCGGCGGTGGTGGTGTTGGTGCTGGTGGCGGCGGTGGTGGTGGTGGTGTTGTTGCTGGTGGCGGCGGTGGTGGTGGTGTTTGTGCTGGTGGCGGCGGCGGTGGTGGTGTTGGAGCTGGTGGCGGCGGCGGTGGTGGTATTCCACCAGCTTGGCCTTGGTCCTCCACTTCCGGGGCTTCTGGGGCCTCCCTCGCCTGTTCAGGCAGCTGTTGTGGTGCACGGCGCCTGCGGTAGTGAACCTCTCTGTGGGTAAAGGCCAAAAAAGTTTGGTGAATGCATTGCATTTATAAACAAAAACATAGGTCAAACATTAAGTTGCACGCTTTTTTGACTGTGTATCAGTGTGTTCTGAATCAGATATTTTTTATTATTATTAAAGAATAACCAACTCTACATAACATAAAGGAATACGTCACTTGGTTTGCTAATTCCATAATAATACATAATTTTTCCACACATTATTAACCCCCCCCCCCATCCCATGTAATCTAGACGATCAATAACACCAATGTTTCACATGACAAAAAAACGTCCACCTGACTTCACTTTTAACTTGACATACTTAATTTACCAAACTTTTAGGTTACATCAGCTATATAAACCAGTGAAGGGGTTCAAACGTATACAATATATATATATAATATAATATTTAATATAATACAATATATATAATAATGACTATTCAGCCACTATCTCCATCCACTTCTTTCTCAACCCTCGTCCATGGCTCCCATATCTGTGTATTCTGTCTTTTCATTGTTGACCTTAAGATTGAATTGCAGCCAATAAATTAGGACATTTTGGCTCATGCCTCAACCAATATTCTATGTGTGGGTAGTGTTGGTCCTCGATTTTTTGACATTACATTTGAAATTTAACCATTTGTCTGCCCAATTACACTGTGCCCTGCCTTAGGCAGGACAGCTATTTAGGCACTTGAAGACATATTAGTGGCCACAAGTATAGCATTTACTTTTTGTTGTAACTTTGTGGACAAAGCTATAGCCTGACACTTAGAGGCAAACACATTCTTCAGGGTTGCTTACCATCAGATGGACAGTAAAAGACGCAGTGTGGGCGACCTTGGTTTCAAAGCACATAACCCACATCTATAGGGCAGGTGAGCAAGACAGTAAATGTAGTCATGCAGCATAGGTGACACATGAGCATTCGGCGTTAGTGGCCTACACTCCTTGTTGCTGCCATGTATGCTAATCAGGAATGTCTTGGTAAATAAACCCCACAAAACATATGGCTTGGATTTTGAAACGACTGTAATGGACATAGAGTATGGGGGTGTTTTTGATCAGCAGGTCACACATCGTTGGTGCCAAACAAGGTGGTATTCCCAGATGGACAGTTTTACAATTATTCCAACGGGGCCGAACACAAAGCCGGGAACAGCAAGGGCAAACTTCTTGTTTCCTAAAGGACCTTGTACATAAAAGGCTGTTGCACTGAAAATATGGCCCCCTTAAGTTTAATTTTATACAGCATTAATAGACTATGTTTTTCGAAGGATTCTTAATGTAGCCATCAGTTAACAACAAAACAATTAAATTCACATGTGGATCCTAATATCTACACCATCACCTTGCAGCCACAAATATACCCATGGCCAAACTCACCCACACATATTTGTAGTGATACAGGGTATGTCCTGAAATGTGTATGACTGTGTAAACAATCAGGGATGGTGTACAAACAGTTTAGTGCAAAAGGGGTATATCCTTACAACGTTATTTAGCCTAAAAAACACCCACAATTAAACGTGTAGGGATGTATGTGGCCCTTATGCAAGTGGAGGGGGGCCATTAGGAACACATACAAATGATGCTTACGACAGGCAAACCAGACAAGGCCACACACCTTAGAGGCCATTGCAGGAAGAACATGGCTTTGTTCCACAAACATGCCAACAATAAGAGCTAATTGTGAGGTCACGGAACATTGTGTCTGCCCACCCTGCTTATTTGTCCCAACGTCACAATGTGAATATAAATGTGTATGTCCTGGATCACTGCCAAAGGTAATAGAAATCTGTTGCACCATGGCAGAAACAAACCCCAGTGTGGGTATGTAAACCAGCATACTCATTATAGAGCTTCATACGTACACTGTGTGCCCTCGTGGACAGGGTCCTCTCCTCTTGTACCTGTACGACCTGATTGTCTTCCTTTACTGTTTTTTGTAGTTAACCATTATCCTCATGTAAAGTGCCATGAGACCTAATGGCGCTATATAAATAAATTATAATAATAGTAGAGAACAGTGCTGCAGACACATACCTTGGCATACGGGCCACCGGTCCAAGGAAGGACAGCCGGTCATAGTGTTTGTATATCAGCTCTGGAGCTGCTCCCGGGTCCCCCTCTGCAATCTGGCGATATTGTTTGCGATGTTGATCGCGGCAGCTCCTCCAACGTTTTTGAAGATGGTCAACTGTGAAATGATTTCAAACCGGGTTTAGACATGTGTAATATTTGAAACACCAAAAGTTTGTGTACAAATCAACAATAACATTTTATTCATGTTGTGTGTGTAATGTGTATACAAGGCACAGTGACACGACAGTGTGGAACATCATCAACAGCATTACGGACATTGAGCTCACGTGGACACTATCACAAATGAGGCAGGTCACATGTCGACGCATCGAGAAGGTAATAGTGCGGGCACCAGACTCTGCTCATTAGTGGTATTAATATACACCCAACCCCCTGGCCGTAAGAGCCAGGAGCACCAGCCCTTAAACTAAGTGTACTGTTGTGACCCCATCCAAATATAGGCAACTATGCGACGACGCATGATAACACATTGAGGGTCCTGTATACCCTGCTATGGGGGGCCTGTATACCCACGAGGGCCCTGTATACCCACTGCTGGGGGCCCTGTATACCCACTGCTGGGGGGCTGTAGACCCACTGAGGGCCCTGTATACAGGGACTGACTGGAACCCTACAGTTTGGGTGCCAGCCCTCCCTCACCGGTCCGACACAGGTGAGGACGGGGGTGGGGGGGTGGTGATGACAGGCGGCCGCCTCACAGTCACCGCAGCTCCCGCAGTCTCCTAGGGCTCGCTCCCAGCCGCAGCCTCGCGCTCCTCACAGCCGCTCACTCCCGGCCGCAGCCGCGCGCTGATGACGTCATCGCGCGGCCAGGAGCTTGCGGTTCCGGCTGCTGCTTCGGGGTCATGCGCTGCTTCATGCTCCTGCAGCCGCATGAGCCGTGCGGGCGGCAGCCCTTTTCATGGTCCAGGCGGCCCAAAATAGGGGAAAATACACCGGCCTGGGGGGCAATTGCCCCCCAGGCACCTGGGCCAGTCCGCCCCTGCCTGTATACCATAATATGGGGGCATGGATACCCATCTGGGGGCCTGTATACTCTGCAGGGGGAGCTGTATACTCTGCTGGGGGGCTGTCTACCAGTGATAGCCGCTGTATACCAGGATGGCGGTCAATATGTTTTCACAGTTTTTGGGGGCAAAAATAGGGGGGTCGGTTTATACACGGGTCGGCTTATACACGAGTATATATACAGTAAATCCAATATATAACGGGTGAACTCATTTAACTTACTCATATTGCTCTGTTCATCATGGCCACTCAGATGGAACGCAGGGAACATCACTTGGGCGATCTCTCTCCAGGCAGTAGTCCTCATGATGTTATCCCCATAGTCAGGGTCTGTTGGGAGCCATAGCAGTGGCCGAGCCTCCACCAGAGGAATCAATCGCAGCGTGTTCACAGCGACACGGCCGGCCATGATTGCTCTAGAGAATGGATTGCTCTGTGTGTGCGTCTGTCAGAGCGAGTCGTTTCCTGTTTGCTTTTACAGCATGGTGTGTGCCCGAGAATCGCTTCCCCCTCCCATCATCGGCTCCAAATAAGAGAAAAACCTGCAAGTTTGGACTCGCACACTTTCAGAGACACATCAGCGATTTGTAAATAGCATTATTCGCTATTACTCGTTTCCCTATTCATTAACATTGGACTCGCTAGACTCGCAACGAGTAGCGAGTCCTGGGCTCGGACTCGTGCGGGTCTAGCGATTCCGAGTAATTTAGGACTCGCTCATCCCTAATGGGGACCTGACAACTAACAATGTGTCTCCATGAATAGATCATGTTGCCCAGGCACCTCCCAATAAGTGAAGTTGCCTTAAAAGTACTGTGCTTCTCAGCTATAGGCTGAGAATCTTATCTGGATTAGGTCTGCTTTGAAGAAAAGTTGTGCAATTATATAACTCACTTGAGTGATACATGTTAATGATATAGAAATGATGAAAAAAATACAACATATTCAAAACATCTCAATTTATTTTGGATCAAGTACTAAACAGTGACATGCCAGCTGTGCTCGATGGGAGTCAAGTCTGGAGACTTTGCAAGCCATAGTACCACATTCAGGCCATGCTGGCAGCTCACAGTAGCATGAGGAACATGCAGCCTGGCCTCATTGTCTTAAAAAACGGCTAATGCAACATTTTTACGTTTACCTACAAGGTCTCCAGACCAATTTCCTATCATTGCATCCAAAACATATTTCTGAAGATTATAAACCTCTATTTCTGTCCTTTTTCTGAACCATGATAGCCTTTGAGAACCATTAATAACAATTAGCAGCATGCCAATGTGTGTAATTACATGTACTGCTGTCTGTGGTACTCCTACATCTCAATTTATTCTACCATTCTTTTCTATTATTAGCATATCAAACCTGTGATTTCCATAATTCCACAACTCTTTCATGGTTTTCAAATGCTGAGGAGTGTAAATTAGAATAATTAAAAAAAAAATGTAGTTGAAAATAAGATAATATATTCTAATAAAATAAACACCCATTGAACAACTAGTTTATAAATATTTTTTAGAATTTTTCCATTCCTATTGAAGATCTCATCTTATCTGGAAGTGGAATAAAGGTGCAGAGGTGCAAAACACTCTAAAGGTACAGTTACACGGCATGATGTTGAAACAATGTCGGCAACGATCTCGGGGTGCGCGGTCGTTTTTGACATCAACATCGTTGGTGAGATGTCACACGTCTAGATATCGTGAACAACTCATCAATGATGTTGTGAGCAGGTATCGTTCGCAAACCCTGCGAACGATCCCTACTCATTGCTGTGAATGGGCGAAGTTGTCCGCGATATCGTTATCGCGATGCCACACAGAACGATGCAGCAGGTTGCTGGAGTTGAGATCGTCGACAGGTTTATCAACATGTTGATAAACCTGTCAACTCTGCTCCAAAGATTTATCGTAGCAACTTCCCAGAGTCACACGCAACGAGGTCGCAACGTGTCGCTGGTACCCCTCCAAACCCGTGATGTATCAGCGAAGTTGTTGACGATGTTGTGCTGTGTAACGGGGCCTTAAATGAAGCCTACAACAGTGTTGGATCTATTTTGGAGCACAATCCCATCATGTGATGCCCTATCCTGAGGGATTATAATTCCAAGACGAAAGATTGCTACACTATCAGGGTGCCAAAATTCCTTGCTTCTTTACAGATATTTTCCTAGAGAAGAGAGCCCCTTAAGGGACACATTTGTATTCAATTTTGGTGGTTGTCTCTTATGTTTCACACTGTAGGGAAATAGTATACTTTAACTTAACATTAACTTGAAACAAAGCTACCTTGATATTCGTTTATGTGTAAATTTAGGGCCCAAATCCTCCTCTTTTGCCTTTTACTTTTTTGTCTGGTAACAGTTGATTTTTTGCAGCAAATTCTGTAAAATGTCAAAAGTGGTTTCCTCTTTATTTTGTCTTTAAAAATTTCAAGTTTACATAAAAATCACACCACATAAAGGAGGTGAAAGTGTGGTAGAGAACATTTGCAGATAAATTGTGCTACTTTTTAAAATTGACAAATTGAACCATGTCACATTGATGAACTGAGACACAAATGAAAACTATTAAAACTAAAAATTAAGAGGGCCTGTCCAGGATGCCGTGCTGAGAAGTCACAGGGCAGAAGAGCTCCTGCGAAATACTAACATAATCTGCATTTTATTTTGCTGAATTCTACCACTGATCCCCACCAAGGGCCCTAGGAGAATAAAGGCCACAAAGCAGGCATCGGCGGCTCCATCGCTGCAGCGAACCGCTCTAGAGACCTTCTTGGGCCTGGAGCAGGTGCTGGAAGAGACTCGGGCTTAGAGCATGGGACTTCCTTAGAGCATGGAGAGGAGGCAGCCTCTTTCTGCCACCGTCAGCCGCGGAATGGAGGATGCGGCCTCGGGCGGGATGGAGGAGGCTCACACACCACTGGGGAGCGTGCAGCAACAGCAGATGCCCGGCTTATCCGGCCATATGGACTACACGGCTCCGGCCTCCGGGTAACAGCGGAGGGGGCAGATGGCTCTTCCCTTCATCCCCCATCCCAAGCTACAGATACCAGCAGAGATGCCTATGAACAGGGGGACCCTGGGTGGGGGAGCTCACAGTTCTCACTTGGCACCGAATGCAGTCATAGGGACTCCTCCCATGCTCCCCACCAGCAGTTCAGCAATTTCACACCATCGTTAGCTGGAGGGAAACTTAAAGGGCCTCTATGGAATGACAGAGTATCTTTGATAAACTTCCCTCCAAAGAGGACTTTAAAATCCTCATTAATGAGGTTAAAGACACCTGCAGATCAGAGATAGCAGGGATAAGGCGAGACTTCCAGCATATAACTGGCAGGATTGAGGCCCTGGAGGAGGAACACGACGCCACTAGGTCTCATGTAGCAAAGTTGCACCAGTTACTACTGACACAGCAAAAATTCATGGAGGATATGCACTCTCACCTAGAAGATCTTGAAAACAGAGGTCGCCGGTGTAACATATGGGTGAGAGAGGTCCATGAGACTGAGGACACTGAAGCCCCTGATTCAATTCTTCAATCCATTTTCAATGATGTTCTTGGGGCTCCTCTGTCCAGTGTTATTAAGCTGGACAGAGCACACAGGGTGCTTCAGCCCAAGAACCTGACGGCTCAACCTCAGGACATTATATGCTGTGTCCACGATTTTGTGACCAAGGAGCTGATTATATCCAAGGTCCGAGAAAGGAATAACGCACCCACTTTTAATGACAAAGAGGTTCAGCTCTTCCCGGACCTCTCCCGAATCACCCTGCAGAAACAGAGGTACCTTAGACCTCTGCAATAACCCTGGGATTAAGGGAAGAGAAAAGTGCTTCACCTGACTCACATGCAGCCGTTGGTGCCTGGGAAGTACGTCTGTAAACTTCTCATCAGTAGAAATAGTTGAGAAACCGGCACCAGACAAATTCTTCAATTTTTTGGAATGCTTTAATCAATGTTCCATGGAGATAAAAAACATGAAGTATGGAGGTCTATTCGCATCTCTCAAACTTCAAAATCAATCAATCCAAATCTGAGGCTCTTAACGTTACTCTACCTCCCCGGCTAGTAAACAGATTGAAGGGCACTTTTATGTTCCGATGGTCTCAGCGAGCTATAATATATTTAGGGCTACAGATTACGGCAGATGTCCACGACCTCTATAAGACTAACTCCCCTACTCTTTTAGGCACCATTCGTGCAGAGTGTGAGAGATGGACAAAGTTGACTTTTACATGGATGGGCAGATGTCAGCTTTTTAAAATGACAGTTTTGCCTAAGATCCTATACTACCTGCAAGCTCTTACCATCAGAATTGCATCCTCCTTTTTCAAATCAGTTGCCCAGCTCCAAACTGCCTTTATATGGAACAATACGATTGCCAGGCTGGCAAAATCTATACTGTCTAGAACCAAGAGGGAGGGTGGAGTGGGGCTACCAGACATCAGACTGTCTCACTTGGCAAGTCATCTTGCACGGGTAACAGACTGGTGCAGACACAAAAACAACAGGCCCTGGGTTCAGATTGAACAGAGTTTTACCACGTTCCAACTACATACACTACCCTGGGTATCACTGGGGATGCAGGAGGGCCTACACAGTCGCCCAACTATTGGATCTACACTGTTTGTCTGCAGCCGGGGCTTGATCCGTACATCAAAGGTCCCCACCAACTCACCCCTGGTTCTGATACTTAGTCATCCTGACTTTAAGCCAAGTATTGGGGACCCAGTGTTTGGTTCTTGATTGAGGCAGGGGTGGATAGAGTGGAGAGCTGGGAGGGGGAGACACATGGCCGTCTATTGAAACCTTGAGTTCTATGTCATCTCCTAGCCCCTTGGGATTTTGGAGCTGCCTACAGCTCAATCATTACTTCCACAGCCTCCCACCAAAGACGGAGCTCCGTAGAGCCAAAACAGCTTTTGAGATGATGTGCCAAGGTTTGCGACCTTGTAGACATGCCCTCTCCAAGATTTACGCACTCTTGATATCTCCCCTGGATTTGCCCACACCTCTGTTCATGCTGCAATGGGAGGCGGATTTGGGGATGGAACTGAGCTTGGAGCAGAGATCTAGAATATATACATTGGCACATAACATATCAATCAGTTCATGGCTCCAGGAGGCAAACTATAGATTACTTACCTGATGGTACAGGGTTCCCTTGCACCTGCATAAAAATGGTTGACCCGGTGTGTTGGAGGTGTGGCGGGGCGGAAGGCTCTCTCATGCATGTTTTTTTGGGAATGCAACAGCCTTAGACCCTTCTGGTCCAAAGTAAGCAAGATAGTTCAAGAGGTGACGAGCTACGAGGGGGAACTGGGACCTGCGTTATTCCCACTTCATCATTGTGAGATTCATATCAACTGTTACAAACGCTCTCTATTAAGATTTTTGATAATAGCTGCCAGAGCGTGTATTCCACTCTTATGGAAGACAGTGAAGTGCCCATCGATCGCAACATGGATCCTAAAGGTGAATGACTTCATGCACATGGAGGACCTGACTTCAACAGTTCATTACTCTTACACGAGATTCCGAGACACGTGGTTTAGCTGGCTCCAGTTTCAGCAAACAGAGACCTACAAAGAATGTTTAGGTATGGAAACATCTAGATAATAACAAACATGATGACAGGCGCAGACTTGGAGGACTTCCCCACATCTAGCTCGCCCCCTCCCCCTTTCCCTTCTTTCCCCCTCTTCTCTTCTTTTTAGTTTTTTCTTCTTCTTTATGGATACTTGTATTGCTGTTACGTGAGGTGCATCAGGTTCATTACACTTCTTTCTGGTGGTTGAGTGCCTTAAAAACAGATTGTTACCGATATCTGGTTGTCCCACTATAGAGACCACTGGTTGCTGCTTGTCTTGTAGATATGAGATTTTATGCTAATTTAATCTGTTTTGTTATGCTTATTAAAAGGAATAAATAAAGAATTCTAAAAAAACAAAACATGAAGTAGAGGGGACGCAGCCCCACCGCTGGACGCGTTTCGGACAAGTCTCCTTAGTCTACAGAAAGTAGACGAAGGACACTTGTCCAAAACGCATCCAGCGGTGGGACTGCATCCCCTCAACTTCATGTTTTTTTGTCTTCATTGAACATTGATTAAAGCATTCCAAAAAAAATGAAGAATTTGTCTGGTGTCGGTTACTCAACTATTTCTACCTTAGACCTCTGCTTATAATCCTGCAGGAGCGCCGGATTCCAAACCGGTGGGGGTTCCTATTTGCTTAGGTTGCATGAAGGGATGGTAAATCGGCCGTTCTGCGTACCCTGGCAGATGCCCCCTCATTCTGTGAAGCCCTGGACATTCCTGTAGTCAACATCCCGGATTGGATCCTGCATTTACTGGGGGTCCACTGCTCCCGGTGTAGGGTGGCAGGTGTAGGTCGAGGGAGGAAGATGGGGGAGGGGTTCCCCATCTTCCTCTTGCCCTCGCTGAAAGTGTCCCCCTATATGGTTTGAGTTCATCATTGTTTGCCCTTGTAGGTCATTATGTTAATGTTTGCTGCCAGACTTTCACTAGCATTCGCATCTGTTTCACCAGAGGAGGACATGTTATTCGGGATCAGTGGGGCGGTGGTTGGTGGGGGCTCAATCTCCCTTTTTGTGGGTAGAACTGATTGATTGGGTTCGAACTCCCTGGACTATACCCCCATAGTCAGTTACTGGGGATCTCCCGGGGAGTGCGTGGGGCTTTCCCCTTTCTCCCCCTGTACTAATGGGTCCGAGAGTTTCCTATCGGGGGATTCTTGGCCGGGTTAACTCTCGGGAATTGATTTTTCTTGTTTTTGCATCTCTTATGATGACCATGATTCAAAATTGCTTCAGTGTTTGTCTTAGTCTCCCCCCTTGTTGTTTTTCCCTTTTGTGTCCTCTCAGACCCTATTCATCCCATTGGTACTTGACGGAATAGACATCAACCAACCCACTCGCCCCCCCACTACTAAGCTCCTAGGCCACTGTATCCACATAGCTGAAAAGCAAGCAGCATGACTTTACCTATCGCCACATATTTACCATGGATGGCTTTACCTACCGCCACATATTTACCATGGCTCGTATCCTATCATTAATGTGAGGGGCCTTAACTCCCCACGCAAGAGGAAACTACTTCTTCATGAGTTATGCTCTTCAAGAGCAGACATCGCCTTTATACAAGAAACGCATTTTGATAAATCGGACACTTTTATATTCACAGTACACCATTTTCATCGGCAGTATTCATCCCACTCAAACACTATGAGAGGCGGAGTTGTGATATTAATGTTCTCCGCATGCCCTTTACAAATTACCACTTCCCACTGTGATCCTGGCGGTAGATATGTGATTTTAGAGGCTCTCCTAAGAGGCTCCCCCTACATCCTAGCCCACATATGCGCCCTGAACGACAGACAGTTAGGCTTACTTGATTGGGGGACTCTTGCCTGCTGCAATATTACTGGGGGGGAAATTTTAATCTCCCGTTCTCGGAGGTTTGTGACAGGCTCTCTGTCGGGGGATATCAGCCCTCTGACACCTTGAGGAAGTGGTCTCAAAACGTCCGGTGGATCATTAGGTCGAAGGCTCTATATCAGGGGTCCCTAACCTTTTTTGCACCGGGGACAGGCTTCATGCAAGACCGTTCTTCCGGGGCCCGGCGGGGCTTTGAACTTATGGGGCGGGGCTATGGAGAAGGGGTGGAGTTTACTGCCTTGTTTCCTCAAAAGATGTGCTACATCTTATTTTTATATAGTATAATCCAGCGTCACAGCCCTCCACATTACATAATGCAGCCTCATAGCTCTCCATATGCTACAATGCAGCGTCACATCCCTCCATAAAGTATAATGCAACCTCATATCCATCCATATAATATAATGCAGTGTCGCATCCCTCCATATAGCATAAATTCTCCCCCCAAACACACACATTGCCCCCTGTATAACCCCCGCACACACACATAGCCCCTTGTATAACCCCCACACACAGACATTGCCCCTTGTATAACCCCTACACACACACACACACAGTCCCTTGTATAACCCCCCACACACACACATTGCCCCTTGTATAACCCCCACACACACACATTGCCCCTTGTATAACCCCCCACTCACACATACACACACACACACAGTCCCTTGTATAACCCCCCCACACACACACATTGCCCCTTGTATAACCCCCCCGCACACACACATTGCCCCTTGTATAACCCCCACACACACACACATTGCCCCTTGTATAATCCCCACACACACATTGCCCCTGAAACACACACACTCACACACAGATGCTCTTCTGCTGTTGCTGACCACTCCTGCCGGCTTCTCTCGTACAGCAGCAGCTGAGGCAGAGACGTGGCTGAAGTTTTTTCATATCTCGCGCTATTTCCAAGCTCATCAAGTGACGCACACATCACTGCTGCGCATGGAAATAGCGCGAGATATGAAAAAAACTTCAGCCACGCCTCTGCCTAAGCTGCTGTACGAGAGAAGCCGTCGGCCAATAACAGTGCGGCAGGGCATGGCTGCTGCACTGATTGACTGACAGCTCCCCTCATACATATGCACGCAGCTGTGGCAGAGGCCTCAGCTCAGAGCGGCATACAGTAGTTAGGTCATTCCGAAATCTACAAATCTTATCTGTTCCCTTTGGAACAGGCGTCCTCCTAGTCAAGATTTAAATGGTCAAAGTTCAAGAGTAGAGAAACAACACGCGCCGGGGGGGACAGCGCGCCTCCTATGGGCCAGCACGCCTCCTACAGGCCAGGTGGGACAGCGCGCCTCCTACACGCAAGGGGGGACAGCGCGGCTCCTACGTGCAAGGGGGACGGCGCGGCTCCTACGGGCCAGGGGAGACAGCGCGCCTCCTGCGGGCCAGGGGGGACAGTGCGCCTCCTGTGGGCCAGGGGAGACAGCGCGCCTCCTGCGGGCCAGGGGGGACAGCACGCCTCCTGCGGGCCAGGGGAGACAGCGCGCATCCTACGGGCCAGGGAGGACAGGGCACAATGTGAGGTGAGATGTGCCTTATAGGTCTGTGCCATGTGGGTGCTTCCTATGGCAGTGCCAGTCTGGTACACCTGGTAATAGGGAAGAGATGAAGCTGAAGTCACCCAGAACAGCTCTAGCCTCATCCCTATTATAATCTCCTGCCGGGAGCCCTGGCACTCAGAGCTAACAACTAACCCTGACCAATAGACTTACACAATGATCCGGACACCAGGCTACCACCCGGGGACAGCAGCACTCACCGTCAGCACATGGCTGGAGCCGGCCGGCCGCACAGGGTCTGTTCTCACAACCGCTCTGTCAGGACGATGATGACGGCGACAATAAGGAGGAGGGGCTGTGCTCCAGCTAAAATACAGCGTGCCCGGCCGGTCTCACCCACCGCCATGTAAGGGGGCCTCATCAATGTGTGTGGGGAGGAGGAGACGGGGAGAAGCGGGGGAGGGTTGGGATGTACTGGAGATCCCCCCCCCTATTGGTGGTACAGCTCTGTATATCCTGGCTACAGCTAACTCTTCCCCGACCCCTTCAGTGTGTCATAAGAAGCCGGCACTGGACGGGTCACATGGAGCGCTGCGCACACAGCGTGCTGAGCGCAGCTGTGTCTGAGGAGGGGACGATGAGAGTGGCTGAGGAAGAGCAGATGAGAGGGGCTGCTGCGAGGGTTGCGGTGGGCGGGGACACACAGGGGGCGGGGAAGCCGACAGCTCGCCGTGGACCGGCACAAAGACCCCGACGGCCCAGTCCCGGTCCGCGGACCGGTGGTTGGGGACCCCTGCTCTATATGATGCCAGGAGGGTGGATCATCCCAGAGAGAGGGCCTTCTCTTTTTACTCACACCCCCTCCAGACCCATACCAGAATGGACTACTTTTTTATATATTCTCAACTGCTGGGGTGCCTTGAGAGGGTGGAACTGGCCCTATCACATGGTCCAATCACTTCCCATAGTCATAGATATCAAAAACGACAACTCTCAGCCTATACTCGACCATTAGCGCTTAAATGAATCCCTGCTCAAGGACCCAGATATCAAGGCCTCTCTACAAAAACACCTCGTGGAATATTTCCAGCTCAATGTGTTTGGTCTCTTCACCGACAATTTTGTGGCAAGCCCACAAGGCCCTGATCGGGGGGCCATTGTATTAGGGAGGGAGTCAGGGCTAAGAGGGCTGCTGAAGCGCAACGGGACTCTGGCCACTCAGCTTAAACGCCAGGAGAGAGAGCTCTTGATATTCCCTTCCTTGTCTACATTGAGAACGGTCATTAAACTTAGGGAAGGATTGCAAGACTTGGCAATGCAAAGAGCGGAAAAGCTCTTGACTTTCTCAAAGCAGAAATATTTTGAAAGAGACAATAAGGTCCACACTCTTCTCACTCGCCAACTCAAGGAGTGTTCAGCATCTTCCTGCCCTCAGGTTCTGAGGGATGACAAGGATGGGGGGGGGGGTCACTCATTACCATCCTGCAGCCATCGCAGATATTCTCTACAAATTTTATATTTACAGAATCCCTCTGATGCGGGTTCCTGTGGACCAGTTGCAATTGAGGAGTATCTTTCCTCCCTGGGACTCCTTGGAGGTGACTGATCCGCTCAATGTCGCAATATCTCCCGATGAGCTGGAGATGGTTTTGGAGTCTATGCCCAGGGAAAGATGCCAGGCCCAGATGGTCTGACTTATTTTTATTGCAAGTTATTTGCCAAGGAGCTTCTTCTTCACATGTCTGCCTTATTCAACTCTGTTTTGCTAGGTAACCCTATATCCCCCTATCATGCTCCATTCCCACTTAATTCTTCTCCCCAAGTTGCCCAGGGATCCTCTTGACTGCGCAAATTATAGGCTCATAGCTGTTCTGAACTGTGACTCAAAGGTGTTCGCCAAGCTATTGGCTACTAGTCTTAATGGCTGGTTGCCATAACTTGTGCACAAAGACCTGGTGCACTTTATCCCTTGCCATCAGAGGGAGACAATACCAGGAGAGTAATAGACTTAGTGGATGTCTCGAGTCGAAGGAAACAGCAGATGTTGGTGTTGAGCCTAGATGCGGAGGTGGCCTTTGAGTGCCTCTTTTGACCTTTCCTTTTTGGGGCTATGAAAGTCTTTGGCATTTTGGGTGGCTTCATGTTAGCTTTGAAATCCTTATATAACCACCCTACCGCAGCCATTAAGCTCCCTCTCTATACATCCATGCTTCTTTCTATCTCAAATGGCACCAGACAGGGGTGTCCCCTGTCCCCCCTTCTGTTTGCTCTATGTATTGAACCACTGGCTGTGGCAGTACGGTGTAACCCTGACATCTCGGGGATTATTGTGAGAACCAAGTCATTTAAGATCTCACTATTTGCGGATGATGTTCTCCTTATACTTACTAATCTCCATGTGTCTCTCCCAAACCTCATGCGTACTCTGAAGGAGTACGGGGATCTCTCTGGTTATAAAATTAATTCAACCAAAACAGAGGCCATGCCGCTGAACCTTCTCCCCCCCTCTCCTTAGATGTTGGAACACCTGTGCCTGAATTTCAAGTTAAGGTGGAAGATGGACACCTTGAAATATTTGTGGGATAATATAACTAATTCCTATGAAACTCTACAAACTTAACTTCCCTGCTCTATTTAAAGACTTAAGAACTTTCCTGAGGAAATGGTTGCCGCTTCCATTTTCCTGGATAGGGCGGATAGCAGCGGTGAATATGAGCATACTCCCTAAGTTGTTATTTTTTTAAACCCTTCTGGTCAGGATCCCTCTGAAGGAGTTGAAATCCCTACAGGCGGCCATTATATGGTTTATGTGGCAAAACAAGCATCATAGAGTGGCCAGGAAGGCCCTAACTGCCCACAACCTGGGGGGGGGGGGGAGGGGAGATGTCTGTTTCGGACGTGCTGAAATACTACTGGGGCACTCACCTCAGGAGCATCCCTTGTTTGGCGTCCCTTTGAGCCTACAAGTGGACCGAATTGGAGAAACTGTGGCTCACCCCAATACACCCCAATTCTCTCCTGCATACGGAAATTTGCCCTAACATTCCTTGCTCTCCCTTGGTTTCCTTTATATACCAAACAATGCTCCCAAGTAGTTAAGAATCTGCTATGGTGCACCCTTGGCTTAGAGCAGGTCTGTTCAGATTTGCGGACATTATAGACGGGAACACCAAGCAGATTCATCTTTTTGATTTTCTCAAAAAACACTTTTCCTTCACTCATCGCAAGTTTTATCAGTATTTGCAAATCAGAGACATAGCCAGCACTGTTTGGCCAGGCGGGAGCCTCCATCACTACGGAATTCAAGAAGCTCTACAGGAGGGGCACGGACTCCAGGGGCCTTATCTCCATAACATATATAGATTGATTTCTGAACCGAGTCTCATGGGTTCTTTCCGTATATGCGCAGGTGGGAGTCTTCCTGGGTAGGCTGATCTTCTCTCGGGAGTGGTCTGCCATTTGGAGGGGTGCTGCCAAGTCATCAGTATGCACCTTATATAAGGAGAACATTACAAAATTTTGTTGTTCTGGTACCACACGCCGGACTTCCTCAATGGGATCCCCCTGTTCCTGCTACCTGCTGGAGGTGCAGGGGTAGCATGGGGACTCTTCTCCACATATTCTAGTCCTGGCCGGGTATTAGAACCTTTTGAGGCCAGGTCATAACCCTGATCAACAAGGTCCTGTATGTCGATGTGGACCTTGACCCACTGGTTTACCTCCTGGGCTTTGGAGTGCAGGGCATGGGTAAATTGACCTCGAGATTAATGGGTCACATCCTCACAGCAGCCCGATGCCTGATCACCCATTGCTGGAAACAGACGAAAGCCCCGTTGCTCCAGAGTCTCACGTGAAGAATATTAGACATTAGAAGAATGGAACACCTCACCGCATTACTGAATGCTTCAGTGGACCGCTTTCAGGTGGTTTGGTCCACATGGGTTTTTTTTTACGGTGGGCGAAGACCTTTAGGGTCCGGGTCTGTGGAAGCTTCCACCCTATCCCCAATCCTTCTCTCCCGCCTCTTTTCTATCCTTTCCTGTCCTGGCCCATCCCCCACATGTCCTGTCTTCGTTTGTCACAAAAGATTCTTATTATTTCCACTTCTGTTTTTATTATAATTTATATGTATCAGTATATAATTATTAGTAAATGTGAAGTAGAAAACACCGATGCTTGTCTTCTTAATTCTTTTTATTATTTGAAGATCATAAAATCATTCAGCGTGCTAGCTGGGCGTTAGATGCGTATCGGAAGAACAACGTCCTTAATCATTAGCAAATATAAAATACAAAAACTTATGCATATATAAAAGAGAAACCTTCCCCCACAGTTGAACATAATTTACGAAAATAAAGAAATTGAAAGTTTAACCCTTTCACATGTTTTGGAGTTGAACCTTGCACAAAACGAGTATTAAACTGCTTCCTGGGCAAAATAATAGATACTAAACATCTATTACGAAGCGTAACGGTGGGATCGGCAATCCAATTGGGTTACTTGCGATGTAGCACAATTATATTCTTCAATTGTCCACACCAAAGCTTTAAGGGTCTTGAACATCATCTTGCACCGCACTGAGGTATATAATGATGAGGAAAAATAATTCCTCATGCTTTGTGTAGACCATGTATTAAAGAGTAACGTTTTCAAGTTCAATGATAAATTCTACCTGCAATGCCCCGGTTGCCCTATAGGAGCGAGGTTCTCGCCCTCCCTAGCAAATCTTTACATGATGAGCTGGGAGGACGAGTTCCTCTATGCTCCGAATAACCCTTTTTTGAGTAACATTAGATGGTGCAGGAGATACATAGACAGTATGGTCCTGATTTGGACTGTGTCGTCTGTTGTGTCTCCCGCACCTACCCCCGATGATTTGGTGAGGTACTTAAGTGAGAACGATTATAATTTTTCATTCATCATTGAGGTACATGGAGATTGGACCTTGTTTTTGGATGTGATACTACAGGGGGATAAGGAAACTGGAAAAATCAGTACCAAACTTTTCCGCAAGGAAATTAGCGGAAACACCATGTTGAGGGTAGACAGTTGTCACCAACAACATGTCACTAAAAATCTCCCTATAAGAGAGTTCATCAGCACAAGAAGAAATTGCTCTGATTATCAGATGGAGGTCAAAGTGATTCAAAATAGACAAAAAAATATATTCCCCTCTGCAATAGTGGAACTTTGACTCCAGACATCCTAACGTTACGTAGATATAAACATACAGTTGTGGCCAAAAGTATTGGCACCCCTGCAATTCTGTCAGATAATACTCAGTTTCTTTCTGAAAATGATTGCAATCACAAGTTCTTTGGTATTATTATCTTCATTTCATTTGTCTTCAATGAAAAAACACAAAAATAATTGTCCTAAAGCCAAATTGGATCTAATTCCACGCCAAACATAATAAAGGGGTGGACAAAAGTATTGGCACTGTTAGAAAAATCATGTGATGCTTCTCTCATTTGTGTAATTAACAGCAGCTGTAACCTACCTGTGGCACCTAACAGGAGTTGGCAATAACTAAATCACATTTGCAGCCAGTTGACATGGATTAAAGTTGACTCAACCTCTGTCCTGTGTCCTTGTGTGTACCACATTGAGCATGGAGAAAAGAAAGAAGACCAAAGAACTATCTGAGGACTTGAGAAACCAAATTGTGAGGAAGCATGAGCAATATTAAGGCTACAAGTCCATCTCCAAAGACCTGAATGTTCCTGTGTCTACCGTGCGCAGTGTCATCAAGAAGTTTAAAGCTCATGGCACTGTGGCTAACCTCCCTAGATGTGGACGGAAAAGAAAAATTGAGGGGAGTTTTCAACACAAGATTGTGCGGATGGTGGAGAAAGAACCTCGACTAACATCCAAACAAGTTCAAGCTGCCCTGCAGTCCGAGGGTACAACAGTGTCAACCCGTACTATCCGTCGGCGTCTAAATGGAAAGGGACTGTATGGTAGGATACCCAGGAAGACCCCACTTCTTAACCCAAGACATAAAAAAGCCAGGATGGAGTTTGCCAAAACTTACCTGAGAAAGCCTAAAACGTTTTGGAAGAATGGTCTCTGGTCAGATGAGACAAAAGGAGAGCTTTTTGGGCAAAGGCATCAACATAGGGCTTACAGGAGAAAAACAGAGGCATTCAAAGAAAAGAACACGGTCCCTACAGTCAAAAATGGCGGAGGTTCCCTGATGTTTTGGGGTTGCTTTGCTGCTTCTGGCACCGGACTGCTTGACCGTGTGCATGGCATTATGAAGTCTGAAGACTACCAACAAATTTTGCAGCATAATGTAGGGCCCAGTGTGAGAAAGCTGGGTCTCCCTCAGAGGTCATGGGTCCCACTTTTGTCACTCAATTTAGTAAGGATTTTCAAGACATAAAAACATAAGTGACTATAGTGAAAATCTTAATTAAAGTCTCTGGAAGAATTAAACCCAAAACAAAATTTTTTATTTATTTATTTTTTTCACAGAGTAATAACTGAAAAGAAGAAAGTAATATATTCATGTATACCGTATATATTCGAGTATAAGCCGAGTTTTTCAGCACAATTTTTGTGTTGACAAATGCCCCCTCGGCTTATACTCAAGTCAATATTGAGGGTCAGTGAGGAGGGGGCGGTGATTGGGTGCTGGAGGAGGCAGGGGGAGGCTACAGAGCGGGAGGTCAAGTGACCCCGCTCAATAACCTAATGTGATATGCACTGCATCCCCCTGTCCATCAGCGGCGGGGAGCAGTGCATATTACATTAGACTGTGCCCCCCCATTACAGTATATGGGCCCCATGCTGCCGCGCATAAAATAAACTCATCTCACCCTCCGACGATTGTGTACAGGCTCCGTGACATTCTCCTCCCTCTGCTCTTCCTGCTTCTAATCATGTGACCGATGAATCAGTGAGGTCATCGCTGCTGCGACGGTCACATGATTAAAAGCAGGAAGAGCAGAGGGAAGAGAACGTCACGGAGCCTGTACACAATCATCGGAGGGTGAGATGAGTTTATTATTTTATGTGCGGCAGCATGGGGCCCAACATATACCAGCAAAGGGGGCCCATATAGCAGCAATGGGCCCCATATACCTCCAAAGAGGGCCCAAATACCGGTGATGGGGCACTATAGGAATGATAGGGGCTATATACAGTAATGGGGTGCTATACTCACTGATGAGGCAGATGTATGCCAGTGATGGGGCAGCTGTATGCCATTGATGGGGCCGCTGTATACCAGTGATGGGGCCGCTGTATACCAGTGATGGAGGATGCTATATACTACGATGCGGGGCTATATATCAGGATAGGGGTCCGCTGCATTTCCCACCCATGGCTTATACTAGAGTCAATAAGTTTCCCCAGTTTTTTGTGGGTAAAATTAGGGGCCTCGACTTATACTCTGGTCGGCTTATACTCGAGTATATACGGTAAATAAAAATCAGGTCTTGCTATAAAGTTACTAGGATGATTGAATTTAAAATATGCTTGAACAATGCAATAAATGCACATCAGGAGTGTAATAAAATAATTTATTAATATGTGATAATTATCATCAATATATTAATACACACTGAAATGTTCTCTATATGATAGCATATTGATTTTCCATCATATAAGGATAGAAAAGAAACAAAATAAAAACATCAAAGATGGAAATTTATAAAGACACCAAATATATATTATATCATATTTAGGAATATTAATGAGTTGGGTATTAGAAAGCAGTTTAATACTCGTTTTTTACAAGGTTCAACTCCAAAACATGTGAAAGGGTTAAACTTTAAATTGCTTTATTATTATCGTAAATTATGTTCAGCTGTGGGTGGAGGTTTCTTTTTTATATATGCACTAGTAAAAAGGCCCGATGCAATTGCATCAGGAGCGCGGTGAAATGAATTGTGTGTATAGAGGCGGGTCAGTGGGTAGCAGAGTATACAGGCGGCTCTGTGGGTAGTAGATTATACAGGTGGCTCTGTGGGTAGCAGAGTATACAGGCGGCTCTGTGGGTAGCAGAGTATACAGGCGGCTCTGTGGGTAGTAGATTATACAGGCGGCTCTGTGGGTAGCAGAGTATACAGGCGGCTGTGTGGGTAGGAGATTATACAGGCGGCTCTGTGGGTAGCAGAGTATACAGGCGGCTCTGTGGGTAGCAGAGTATACAGGCGGCTCTGTGGGTAGCAGAGCATACAGGCGGCTGAGGGTAGCAGAGCATACAGGCGGCTCTGTGGGTAGCAGAGTATACAGACGGCTCTGAGGGTAGCAGAGTATAGAGGCGGCTCTGTGGGTAGCAGAGTATAGAGGCGGCTCTGTGGGTAGCAGAGTATAGAGGTGGCTCTGTGCGTAGCAGAGTATACAGGCGGCTCCGTGGGTAGCAGAGTATAGAGGCAGCTCTGTAGATAGAGTATGATGTGGCGGGAGGCTGGAGGGATGAGGAGAGATGCGGCTGGAGCGGCGACATCACCCCTCGGCGGCAGGACGTGGCTGCGTGCTGGGGCTGATCGTTGCCCCAGTCACACGCCATTGTCGTCTGCAGCGGGGTGGGGGCTGCAGAGAGGGATCAGTCCCTCCCCTCAGGTCACACATGTGACCTGAGGGAAAGGAGCGGATTGGGCGCTCTGTGGTAAACACAAAACGGCCATCCAATTGGTTCAGGACGGCGAGTGCGAAATAGGCATGATGCTATTGCATCAGGAGCGCGGTGAAATGAACAGGTGCTGTAGAAATAGCTGCTGAATAGTACAGTCCTCTCTCCAGAAAGGACACTGTTGTTGCGGGATTTATATGGTGTATATGGTGGCTGAGTGGTTAGCACTGTATAATGGCTCAGTGGTTAGCACTGTATACGGTGGCTCAGTGGTTAGCACAGTATACGGTGGCTCAGTGGTTAGCAGTATACACAGTGGCTCAGTGCTTAGCACTGTATATGGTGGCTCAGTGCTTAGCACTGAATATAGTTGCTTAGTGGTTAGCAGTGTATGGTGGTTCAGTGGTTAGAACAGTATATGGTGGGTCAGTGGTTAGCACAGCATATGTTGGGTCAGTGGTTAGCCCAGCATATGGTGGGTCAGTGGGTTAGCACAGCATATGGTGGGGCAGTGGTTAGCACAGTATACGGTGGGTCAGTGGTTAGCACAGTATACGCTGGCTCAGTGGTTAGGAGAGTATACGGATGGTTAGTAGTTAGCAGAGTATACGCTGGCTCAGTGGTTAGCACTGTATATGGTGACTCAGTGGTTAGCACTGTATATGGTGGCTCAGTGGTTAGCACTGTATACGGTGGCTCAGTGGTTAGCAGTATACACAGTGGCTCAGTGCTTAGCACTGTATACGGTGGCTCAGTGCTTAGCACTGAATATAGTTGCTTAGTGGTTAGCAGTGTATGGTGGTTCAGTGGTTAGAACAATATATGGTGGGTCAGTGGTTAGCACAGCATATGTTGGGTCAGTGGTTAGCACAGCATATGATGGGTCAGTGGTTAGCCCAGCATATGGTGGGTCAGTGGGTTAGCACAGAATATGGTGGGTCAGTGGTTAGCCCAGCATATGGTGGGTCAGTGGTTAGCAGAGTATATGGTGGGGCAGTGGTTAGCACAGTATACGGTGGGTCAGTGGTTAGCACAGTATACACTGGCTCAGAGGTTAGTACAGTATACGGTGGGTGAGTGGTTAGCAGAGGATATGATAGGTCTGTGGTTAGCACTGTATATGCTGGCTGAGTGGTTAGCAGAGTATATGGTGGATCAGTGGTTAGCACTGTATGGTGGCTCAGTGGTTAGCACTCTATATGGTGGCTCAGTGGTTAGCACTGTATATGGTCGCTCAGTGGTAAGCACTGTACAGTGAGTCAGTGGTCAGCACTGTATGGTGGCTCATTGGTTAGCACAGTATACGGTGGGTCACTGGTTAGTACAGGATATGATACCTCTGTGTTTAGCACTGTATATGCTGGCTTAGTGGTTAGCACTGTATATGCTGGCTTAGTGGTTAGCACTGTATATGCTGGCTCAGTGGTTAGCACAGTATATGGTGGCTCAGTGGTTAGCACTGTATACGGTGGCTCAGTGGTTAGCACTGTATACGGTGGCTCAGTGGTTAGCAGTATGCTCAGTGGTTAGCAGTGTATACAGTGGCTCAGTGCTTAGCACTGTATATGGTGGCTCAGTGCTTAGCACTGAATATAGTTGCTTAGTGGTTAGCAGTGTATGGTGGTTCAGTGGTTAGAACAGTATATGGTGGATCAGTGGTTAGCACAGTATATAGTGGATCAGTGGTTAGCACAGTATACGCTGGCTCAGTGGTTAGCAGAGTATAGGGTGGGTCAGTGGTTAGCACAGTATATGGTGTGTCAGTGATTAGCAGAGTATATGGTGGCTCAGTGGTTAGCATTGTATACGCTGGCTCAGTGGTTAGCACAGTATACAGTGGGTCAGTGGTTAGCACTGTATATGCTGGCTCAGTGCTTAGAAGAGTATATGGTGGATCAGTGGTTAGCACAGTATATGGTGGCTCAGTGGTTAGCACAGTATACGCTGGCTCAGTGGTTAGCACAGTTTATGGTGGGTGAGTGGTTAGTACAGGATATGATAGCTCTGTGGTTAGCACTGTATATGCTGGCTTATTGGTTAGCACTGTATACGGTGGCTCAGTGGTTAGCACTGTATACGGTGGCTCAGTGGTTAGCACTGTATATGGTGGCTCAGTGGTTAGCAGAGTATATGGTGGATCAGTGGTTAGCACAGTATATGGTGGATTAGTGTTTAGCAGAGTATATTGTGGGTCAGTGATTAGCACAGTATATGGTGGGTCAGTGGTTAGCACAGTATACGCTGGGTCAGTGGTTAGCACAGTATACGGTGGATCAGTGGTTAGCACAGGATATGATAGCTCAGTGCTTAGCACTGTATATGGTGGCTCAGTGCTTAGCACTGAATATAGTTGCTTAGTGGTTAGCAGTGTATGGTGGTTCAGTGGTTAGAACAGTATATGGTGGATCAGTGGTTAGCACAGTATATAGTGGATCAGTGGTTAGCACAGTATACGCTGGCTCAGTGGTTAGCAGAGTATAGGGTGGGTCAGTGGTTAGCACAGTATATGGTGTGTCAGTGATTAGCAGAGTATATGGTGGCTCAGTGGTTAGCATTGTATACGCTGGCTCAGTGGTTAGCACAGTATACAGTGGGTCAGTGGTTAGCACTGTATATGCTGGCTCAGTGCTTAGAAGAGTATATGGTGGATCAGTGGTTAGCACAGTATATGGTGGCTCAGTGGTTAGCACAGTATACGCTGGCTCAGTGGTTAGCACAGTTTATGGTGGGTGAGTGGTTAGTACAGGATATGATAGCTCTGTGGTTAGCACTGTATATGCTGGCTTATTGGTTAGCACTGTATACGGTGGCTCAGTGGTTAGCACTGTATACGGTGGCTCAGTGGTTAGCACTGTATATGGTGGCTCAGTGGTTAGCAGAGTATATGGTGGATCAGTGGTTAGCACAGTATATGGTGGATTAGTGTTTAGCAGAGTATATTGTGGGTCAGTGATTAGCACAGTATATGGTGGGTCAGTGGTTAGCACAGTATACGCTGGGTCAGTGGTTAGCACAGTATACGGTGGATCAGTGGTTAGCACAGTATACGGTGGATCAGTGGTTAGCACAGGATATGATAGGTCTGTGGTTAGCACTGTATATGGTGGCTTAGTGGTTAGCAGTGTATATGCTGGCTCAGTGGTTAGCACAGTATATGGTGGATCAGTGGTTAGCAGAGTATATTGTGCGTCAGTGGTTAGCACAGGATATGATAGGTCTGTGGTTAGCACTGTATATGGTGGCTCAGTGGTTAGCATTGTATATGGTGGCTCAGTGGTTAGCACTGTATATGGTGGATCAGTGGTTAGCAGAGTATATTGTGGGTCAGTGATTAGCAGAGTATATGGTGGGTCAGTGGTTAGCACAGTATACGCTGGCTCAGTGGTTAGCACTGTATACGTGTGGGTCAGTGGTTAGCACAGCATATGGTGGGTGAGTGGTTAGCACAGCATATGGTGGCTCAGTGGTTAGCACAGTATATGTGGAGTGGGGGTAGAGTGGAATGGGGCAGAGCGGAGGCAGAATGTAGTGGGGCAGAGTGGAGTGAGGAAGATGAAGGGTAGAATGTAGTGGAGCAGAGCAGGGGCAGAATGGAGTGGGGCAGAGTGGAGTGAGGCATATCAGGGGTAGAATGTAGTGGAAAAAAACTCACCAAAATTTGGTCGCTTTTTTCTACCCCTTGCATCTAGCAGGTGGCAGCAAATTCCCCCAGGAGGTAGCACATGCATCTAGACACCGGTACACAGACCCCTGCAACTTATAACATGGGGGCGATTTGTAGCAACCATGCATCTAGCAGGTGGCTGCAAATTCCCCAGGAGGTAGCACATACATCTAGACACCGGTACACAGACCCCGGCAACCTATAACATGGGGGCGGTAGAGATGCAAGGGGTAGAAAAAAGCGACCAAATTTTGGTGAGTTTTTTTGCATTATAATGTTCCTATTCGGATATTTACTGTAGAATGTAGTGGAGCAGAGCAGGGGCAGAATGGAGTGGGGGCAGAGCGGAGGCAGAATGGAGTGGGGGCAGAGTGGAGTGGGGCAGAGTGGAGTGGGGCAGAGTGGAGTGGGGCAGAGTGGAGTGGGGCAGAGTGGGGTGGGGCAGAGTGGAGTGGGGCAGAGCGGAGGCAGAATGGAGTGGGGCAGACTGGAGTGAGGCAGATCAGGGGTAGAATGTAGTGGAGCAGAGCAGGGGCAGAATGGAGTGGGGCAGAGTGGAGGCAGAGTGGAGTGGGGCAAAGCGGAGGCAGAATGGAGTGAGGCAGATCAGGGGTAGAATGTAGTGGAGCAGAGCAGGGGCAGAGTGGAGTGGGGCAGAGTGGAGGCAGAATGGAGTGGGGCAGAGTGGAGTGAGGCAGATTAGGGGTAGAATGTAGTGGAGCAGAGCAGGGGCAGAATGGAGTGGGGGCAGAGTGGAATGGGACAGAGCAGGGGCAGAGCGTAGGCAGAATGGAGTGGGGCAGAGTGGAGTGAGGCAGATCAGGGGTAGAATGTAGTGGAGCAGAGCAGGGGTAGAATGTAGTGGGGGCAGAGTGGAGTGGGGCAGAGTGAAGTGAGGCAGATCAGGGGTAGAATGTAGTGGAGCAGAGCAGGGGTAGAATGTAGTGGGGGCAGAGTGGAGTGGAGCAGAGTGGAGTGAGGCAGATCAGGGGTAGAATGTTGTGGTGGCAGATTAGGGGCAGAATTGAGTGGGGGCAGAGCAGGGGTAGAATGTAGCGGGGGCAGAGTGGAGTGAGGCAGATCAGGGGTAGAATATAGTGGGGACAGAGCAGAGGCAGAAATGGAGTAGGGGCAGAGTGGAGTGAGGCAGAATAGACTGAAGCAGATCAGGGGTAGAATGTAGTGGGGGCAGATTAGGGGCAGAATGTAGTGGGGGCAGATGAGGGGTAGAATGTAGTGGGGGCAGAGCAGAGGCAGAAATGGAGTGGGGGGCAGAGTGGAGTGAGGCAGAATAGACAAACAGATCAGGGGTAGAATGTAGAGGGGCAGAATGTAGTGGGGGCAGATGAGGGGCAGAATGTAGTGGGGGCAGATGAGGGGTAGAATGTAGTGGGGGCAGAGCAGGGGTAGAATGTAGTGGGGGCAGAGTGGAGTGAGGCAGAATAGACTGAAACAGATGAGGGGTAGAATGTAGAGGGGCAGAATCTAGTGGGGGCAGATCAGGGGTAGAATGTAGTGGGGACAGAATGGAGTGGGGGCAGATTGAAGTGAGGGAGAATAGACTGAAACAGATGAGGGGTAGAATGTAGAGGGGCAGATTAGGGGCAGAATATAGTGGGGGCAGATCAGGGGCAGAATGGAGTGGGGGCAGATTAGGGGCAGAATGGAGTGGGGGCAGAGTGGAGTGAGGGAGAATAGACTGAATCAGAGCAGGGGTAGAATGTAGAGGGGCAGAATGGGCTTCCCCCCCCCCCCCCCCCCGTTTCCCCTGGGCTCGATTTGCCCCTGCACTGTCTTAACTCGCCCTGCCCCCTCTGTGGCTTCTTACCCTTCTTCGCCGCCATAAGAGTAATACCAAAATCGGATACAGTTTGGATAAAAAACAAAACTTTATTTGTATAAATATTTAAAAGGATCCAGACTCACAACATGAAATAGGAACCTCAAAGACAACCACAAATACAATTACAGTGTTCATAATAGGCAAAAATTCAAACCTATAGGAGCCCTGTTCACAAATAACAATTGATTCATCTATATCGGAGTGGCTATCCTATAGTTACATTATTTGTTTCTCCAAAGGGCAGAGCAATTTATGCGTCCCAGTAGGTCTAGGGTAATAACACCGTATTTTTTGTAGTCTTGCAGAGGTCCTAATATTTAAAATCTCCAGAACTTGACACGTTTCGCCCTGTTATTATCAACGGGCTCATCAGAAGTATTTTGGAGAGGTCTTTCAGCCTTATACTTTTATAGCTGTAACACCCAGGGACCCAGCTATTACTACCAAGAGTCCTTATGGGATAAGATATTGGACCAGGTGCATGGGTGACACCAAAAATCAATATGACATCCCACCAATGAGGCCAATTCAAATAGTAGTCCAGTTCAATACGCTTCTAAATGACAAACTCCCATTATTTCAGGAGAATGGTCAATGGCTGTAGATACATTAATACAAAGCACCACCGACCACAACCAGATCCTGTGGACTGATTCAATGTGGCCCCATGGTAGGAGGGACCATTCTCCTGAAATAATAAACAGGGCTCCTTTAGGTTTGAATTTTTGCCTATTATGAACACTGTAATTGTATTTGTGGTTGTCTTTGAGGTTCCTATTTCATGTTGTGAGTCTGCATCCTTTTAAATATTTATACAAATAAAGTTTTGTTTTTTATCCAAACTGTATCCGATTTTGGTATTACTCTTATGGCAACCTAAATCTAATACCATACTATATGTTTGATGAGTAAAAACACACCTATGGTTCTTACCCTTCTTTCCAGCTCTGATCGATTAATAGAGGGCCTGCAGTGATGTCTGAGTCATGTGAACGATCACATGACTCTGACATCAGCAAAGGTCCTTTTGCATTGTAGTGAAGATGATCGGAGCAGAGAGGAGTGTGCCGGAGCAGCAGGAGGGTGGGGGATTATGGGGGGGGATCTATGGCTGGCGGGGGTTGGTGGCGAGGCAGGCATTGTGCGGGGTCTACGGCTGGCGGGGGTGTGCAGGCGGCATTGTGCGGGGATCTACGGCTGCCGGGGGTGTATGGCTGGCGGGGGTGTGCAGGTGGCATTGTGCAGGGGTCTATGGCTGGCGGGGGTGTGCAGGCGGCATTAGGAAAGCGGCGGCTCGCGATGACGCTACGCGACATCGCTCGCAGTGCCGTAAAGGAGTATGAGATTCGGCTACAACGCCCAAATTCCAAACTCCCGATTATATAAGTAGATAAGTTTTTGTATTTTATATTTGCTAATGATTAACCCCTTCATGACCGAGCCTATTTTGATCCTAATGACCAGGCCATTTTTGTCAATTCTGACCAGTGTCCCTTTAAGAGGTTATAACTCTGGAACGCTTCAACGGATCCTAACAATTCTGAGATTGTTTTTTCGTGACATATTGGTCTTCATGTTAGTATGAAATTTAGGTTGATAATCTTTTCATTTATTTGTGAAAAAACTGAAAATTTGGCAAAAAAAATTTGAACATTTTGCAATTTTCATATTTTTAATTTTTATTCTGCTAAACCAGAGAGTTATATGACGCAAAATAGTTAATAAATATAATTTCCCACATGTCTACTTTACATTCGTGCAATTTTTGAAAAAATTAATTTTGTTAGGAAGTTATAAGGTTACAAAGTTCATCAGCAATTTCTAATTTTTCCAGCAAAATTTACAAAACCATTTTTTTTAGTGACCACATCACATTTGAAGTCCCTTTGAGGGGTGTACAAGACAGAAAACACGCACAAGTGACACCATTCCAAAAACTGCATCCCTCAAGCTACTCAAAACCATATTCAAGAAGATTATTAATCCTTCAGGTGCTTCACAGGAACTAAAGCAAAGTGGAGGGAAAAAATGGACATTTTAATTTTTCAAACAAAAATGTTCTTTTTGCCTCAATTCTTTCATTTTCACATGGAGAACAGGAAAAAATGGATCCTAAAATTTGTTGAGCAATTTCTCCTGCGTACACTGATACCTCATATGTGGTCATAAACCACTGTTTGGGCGCACGGCAGGGCTCAGAAGGGAAGGAGCGCAATTTGACTTTTGGAGCTAATTTTCCATTCAAAAAGTGAAAAGACACTTCTTCCCTTCTGAGCCCTGCCGTGCGCCCAAATAGTGGTTTATGACCACATATGAGGTATCGGAGAACTCAGGAGAATTTGCCCGACAAATGTCAGGAAACAATTTATCCAGTTGTCCATGTGAAAATGAAAAAAATTAAGCTAAAAAAATTTTTTTGTGGAAAAAAATGAAAGTATTGTTTCATATTTGCGGATCAATTTGTGAAACACCTGGGGGTTCAAAGTGCTCACTAAGCATCTCAATAAGTTCCTTGGGGGGGTCTAGTTTCCAAAATGGGGGCACTTGTGGGGGAGCTCTAATGTTTAGGTGCACAGGGACTCTCCAAACGTGACATGGTGTCCGCTAACAATATGAGCTCTTTTTCTATTCAAATTGTTAGCGGACACCATGTCACGTATGGAGAGCCCCTGTGTGCCTAAACATTGGATCTCCCCCACAAGGGACCCAATTTAGGAAACTAGACCCCCCAAGGAACTTATTGAGATGCTTAGTGAGCACTTTGAACCCCCAGGTGCTTCACAAAAAAAAATCCGTAAAAATGAAAAAGAAAATTATTGTGGGGAAAAAAAAAATACTTTTTCATTTTTACGGATTAATATTTGAAGCACCTGGGGGTTCAAAGTGCTCACCACCCATCTAGATAAGTTCCTTGGGGGGTCTAGTTTCCAAAATGGGGTCACTTGTGGGGGACCTCCAATATTTAGGCGTAGAGGGGGCTCTCCAAACGTGACATGGTGTCTGCTAACAATTTGAGCTTTCTATTCAAATTGTTAGCAGACACCATGTTGCGTTTGGAGAGCCCCTGTGTGCCTTAACATTGAGCTCCCCCACAAGGGGACCCATTTTACAAACTAGACCCTCCAAGGAACAATCTAGATGATAGTGAGCACTTTGAACCCCCAGGTACTTCACAAATTGATCCGTAAAAATGAAAAAGTCATTTTTTTTTTTCAACAAAAGTTTTTTTTTTTTCATTTTTACGGATCGATATTGTGAAGCACCTGGGGGTTCAAAGTCCTCATTAGCATCTAGATTTGTTCCTTGGGGGGTCTAGTTTCCAAAGTGGGGTCTCTTGTGGGGGAGCTCCAATTTTATGAGTACAGGGGCTCTCCACACATGACATTGTGTCCGCTAACAATTTGAGCTCTCTTTCTATTCACATTTTAGCAGACACCATGTTGCGTTTGGAGAGCATCTGTGTGCCTAAACATTGGAGCTCCCCTACAAATGACCCCATTTTGGAAACGAGACCCCCCAAGGAACAAATCTAGATGCATAATGACCACTTTGAACCCCCAGGTGCTTCCCAAATTGAACTGTAAAAATGAAAAAAAATATTTTTCTTACACAAAAGTTTTTTTTTTCATTTTTATGGCTCAATTTGTGAAGCCCCATGGGGGTTCAAAGTGCTCATTATGCATCTAGATTTGTTCCTTGGGGGGTCTATTTTTTTTAAAATGGGGTCACTTGTGGGGGAGCTCCAATGGTTAGGCACACACGGGCTCTCCATACGCGACATGGTGTGCTAACAATTCCAATTGTTAGCGGACACCATGTTGCATATGGAGAGTATGTAGTGTACATCAGGTTGGTCTGGTGTAGTGCAAGTCAGGTTGGTGTGTGGAACGTAGAAGGAATAAAGGAACGTGTGATCCTCTTCCTCACACAGCCTAACATATTGATCCAGAAGAAGGCAAAAAAAAAAAACCCCATGTGGCAACATAAGCTCCACATTGGGGGGAAAAATTCCTTCCCGACTCCACATACAGCAATCAGACTAGTTCCCTGGATCAATGCCCCATCAACAATCTAGTAAGTATAGCCGGTAATGTTATACTTTTCAAAAAAGCATCACTCATTACAAGTCTAGTGTAGTGTAGGTCAGGTTGGTGTTTGTGGTGTAGTGTACACCAAGTTGATGTGTGTGTCTGCATCAGGCTGGTGTGTGTGGTGTAGTGTATGTCAGGCGGGAGTGTCTGAGTTATGTAGGATATGTTCAGTCCATGGATGTGTGATAGACTTTGAAGCAGTCTTTCATGCACAGTCCAGGTTTGTCCGTCCAGGTTTCACATTGGAAACGGGTGTCCTTTCTTATCCCAGTTTTGTAGCAGACCCGGCACTTTTTTGTAATCTTGCGGTCTTAGCTGTTTGCGGCACCTCACCAGGAAAATGTTGCCCTGGTACTATGCATGAACCTTGCGTTCCAGGGGTGCTGGGGCCCGCTTCATCTTAGTCTTCTCCAAAAAAGAGGGCCCTGATCACTGCCTCCTGAAACTGAAGGAAGGTGTTGGTGGTCTGGCTTGCACATCGTGATAGCACGTATGCATTATACAGTGCCATTTGAACAATATGCACGGCCAGTTTTTTGTACCAAACCTTGGTCTTCCACATGGCATTGTAGGGCTGAAGGACTTGATCAGAAAGATCAACTCCTCCCATGTGCTTGTTGTACCCCAGGGCACAGTCCGGTTTGTAGACCTGTGCTGGGGTACCTCTAGTGGTGGTTGCCGTTGTGCCGGGACCATGGATTGTGGTCAAGAAAAAGACGTCCCTTTTGTCTTTGAATTTGACCACAACTATGTTGCCACTACATTGGGCTCGGCTCTCGCCTCTTGGAAGAGGCTGCCCAATTAGCGGCACAGGGAGACCCCTCTGGTTTCTGCGCACAGTACCACAAGCAGCGGTAGTTCTGGCAAAGAGGGACTGAAATAGTGTGATACTTGTATAAAATGTTATCAACGTATAGATGATAAAGGTTATTTCTCGCACAGCTTGTAGAGTTTTATTCCGTACCTCGCCCTCTTGCTGGGCAGATAGTGCCGGAATAGAAGCCTACCTTTGTAGTGGACGAGTGCAGTACTGCTGCAGAACAATCGGCGGCGACAGTGGTAGCGGGAACAGCGGTTGCGGTAGCAGGGGCGGCGGCGATCGGGGGGTTAATTACTGGTAGTTACCGGGCGGCGGACCGTCAGGGACGGCAGCAGCAGGGGGTCTTCCCTCTTCAGCCTCTTCGGACAGGATGAGGCTGAGGAGGGAGGGCATGCACAGGTCACACCGTCCCTCCAGATGTCATTGGACATCCATTGAGATGCGGGGAGGGGACGGGTGAGCGGGGGGGTTAAGGGGGGGGGGGGGTCACCCTCCCTGGGGTCAAGTAGAGGTCCCTGGCTACATGCAGCTCTGGTGTTTTTTTTTTTCTAAACCAATCACCGGAGCTGCACCAGCACAAACACGCCAGGACGTTGTACAACGTCCTGTGTCGGGAACGACCCGACACCCAGGAGGTTGTGCAACGTCCTGTGTCGAAAAGGAGTTAAGGAAGTTGTTCTTCCGAAATGCGTCTTGCGCTCAGCTAGCAAGCTGAATGATTTTATTATAATCTTCAAATAATAAAGAAAATTAAGAAGACAAGCACCGGTGTTTTCTACTTCACATTTGCTTCTTGGGCAGTAGCCAAAGCTGCCACACTAGGTGCGGGAATCCAGGGAGGCTAACGGGCGGAGCCCTTCCCCTTTGAATATGTAATTATTAGGCCTTAGCTGCCTTACTTTAGCCTTCTCGCGAGGCCCTGTCACACGCGTGTGATTGGATGGCGATTACGTTGACTTCCAACTATCATGCTTGGTTCACCTTGTTTGCTGTCTTGTTTTGTACATCTCCCTTGAGCACATGTTTCGTGCTTTTTATTGTCTATAAAATTTTATAAAAATTATAGTAGAAAAAAAAAATTTAATAAAAAAAAACAAAAACTAAAAATTAAGAATTGAGGAAATACAAATTGTTATAGAAAAAGCTAAACCTATACCAAAAAAGTCATATTTGAACCTTTAAGGGAACCTGTCACCCCAAATCACCCTTGTAAGCTGTAAATACATGTCCCTGAAGCATTACACTACAGTCCTACACATCCCTTTGTGGTGTTTTAGTTCAATATGAAAGTGCACTTTAGTCGTTTGCAAACTTACTAAATCCATGCCAGTGGGGCGTTCCCAAGCCTCCTTGTCTGCGAGGCGGTTCCCCTGTGTGCCGCTGTATTACGCCCTAATGGGCGTTTTTTCAAACTTTCTAGCGCGGGCACGATTCATAATCTCGTGCCCGCATCGTCACGGTCATGTGATGCCGTGACGCGTCATTTCCGGGCGGCTGGGTCGCTGCTGTCTGACGCGCACCGGCCGACTTCAGCAAGCGATCTGCGCATGCGCTGAAGTTGGCCAGTGCGCGTCAGACAGCAGCGACCCAGCCGCCCGGAAATGACGCGTCACGGCATCACATGACCGTGACGATGCGGGCACGAGATTATGAATCGTGCCCGCGCTAGAAAGTTTGAAAAAACGCCCATTAGGGCGTAATACAGCGGCACACAGGGGAACCGCCTCGCAGACAAGGAGGCTTGGGAACGCCCCACTGGCATGGATTTAGTAAGTTTGCAAACGACTAAAGTGCACTTTCATATTGAACTAAAACACCACAAAGGGATGTGTAGGACTGTAGTGTAATGCTTCAGGGACATGTATTTACAGCTTACAAGGGTGATTTGGGGTGACAGGTTCCCTTTAATGTTTGCCAATTAATAGGTATGCAATGTGTTTAATATCAAAGTTTGCTACATCTGTATACTGGTTGATAAAACTTTATGCAAATATAGCATGATATGACATAAAAAAAAATCAGACAACCACATTTAATAAATGCCAAAGTTATACATTTTATTTATCAAGTAATTCATATTAAACCTCAAAATTTTCATGATTGACAGTTATAAAAAGACATGAAATGAAAAAATAATAAAATACATGATATGCAGAAAGGCATTCAGTGCTTAAGTCCATTGAGAAGACCGTAAACAGGCATTATGACCCTTAACTTCATTTCACTATTGTTTTCCATTTTAAGCGATAGAAAATATTATTCAAGCAATAATCGTTTTTGTAAACATGTTTTAGTTAATGAAACAGTAAAGAATAAAAAGTTAAAGTATTCTATTCTATAAGGTAACTTAATTATTTGATATGTTATTTAAAACCAAGACAACTAAGGGCGGTTTCACACTGCGGTCAGGTCTGGTCCGGGGCTGTCCATTGTAAACCGGACAGCCCCGTACCGGATTTGGGCCCCATAGTATCCTATGAGGCCAGATGGCAGCTATCCGCCATCCGGTTTCCATCTGTCCAGGAGGATCTGGGGCAATCCGGCGTTCCCTAACATGGGAGTCTATGGGGCTGGATTGCCCTCTGGTTCTGTGTTCAGATCCGGTCCGGGGCTGTCAGGTTCATCCCTGACAGCCCCAGACCGGACCTGACCGCAGTGTGAATCCACCCTAAGGGTGCCTTCACACTGCGGTGTGATCCGATCCAGGGCTGTCTGGGATGACCCTGACAGCTGAGAACTGGAACAGCACACAGGACTGGAGGGCTAATATGCCCTCCGGTCCGGTGTGCAGCTGCACGCAGCTGCAGGCGCCGCGGTCCTGACTTATCAGCAGCAGGAACTGTGTGCGGCTGCACACTGGACCGGTCGGCATATTAGCCCTCCAGTCCTGTGTGCTGATACAGTCCGCGGCTGTCAGGGTCATCCCGGACCAAATCACGCCGCAGTGTGAAGGCACCCTAAGTCAGTGCTTATTTAGTTCTTAATTGCAGTTATAATTTATTCTCAATAAATGGATGCTTAAAAATAGAGGATATAGTAGATGACCAATAAATGGGTAGCTAAAACTGGCAGTTTAAAAGGTAGCTGCTGCTGTTAATATTAACGGTAGCAAACAAGGCTGAACTTTAACTTCCCTTCTAAGTCTTAATTGCTTTAGTAACAGCTAAAACCTTATATGGCCTAATGAAAGGCAAATTATGGTACTTTAATTGCTTGTTGAATAAGCAAGTAATTACAGCAGTTTCTATGCAAACCTCTTGCTATTCAGTTCAGAACAGAAGTACATTACTTCAAAGTTACAACTTCTAGAAAGTCAGAATATTTTCTAAAACTTGCCACGTTCATGAAATAAATCTAAATAAAGATAACAGGACATATGCACACATTTCTCAACCCTGGTCTATTTCATAAATGGGTCATATCAACATATATAACTTTAATGATAAAACTTTTTTTTTTTTTTACAGGAGATAAATTAACTTAAATTACTTTCAAGACTCATTGAGATTCCTCAATTCAGTACTAGTCTTAATAAAGGATTTTATCTTCTGCATAAAACATAGTATAGCTTCTAAATAAACTCATAATGGGGTTATTAGTTGTAGAATTTGGAGAACCGGAAATTCCAAAAGCAATAAAAAAGGTAACCTACGGAAATAAAACGGGCCACAATTATTAGAATTTGAAAAAATATCATTATGTAATGATGGGCCGCCTTTAACCACCAGCAATGACTGGACAACAAAAGGAAGAAATGTGTGATAATCAAAACATATGGACATTTCTTATTGCCAAAAATTGCCAAAATAAGTACAAGTTAGTTATTTTGTCTGCGAATTATTGGTGTGGGTGCAATAAAGGTACCAGATGTAAAAACGCAACAAAAATGAATAAAAAGTCTCATGCCCAATTCAGTAAACCTATGAGATATATGGAGGCACTTTAAAAGGGTGTACAGTTTGTAAATTATACTACACTGACTTCTTTGAGCTCATGCTATGTAAAACACTATTGTAGAAACAAGTGGAATCAAAATGAAGGGAAATATAATGGAAGACTTTATACTTCTCATTAGATCAACTTCTGGCTCAACCTCGTAAGTTTTCAGCCTTACAATAGATTATTTGATATTGGTGCATCTGAATTTTGTTTTTTTTATATGGTGGTACCAAGATAAAGTGGCATTTATTCAATGTAGATGTGTGGAATTCTGATCAGATATATCATAATGATGTGTAAAATAGCAGGAGTAAAATGAATTACATTCGTAACAACAAGAGTTTAGGCCGGATTCATACCATGAAGCCCGGACAGACCCCGAGCCCAAATGCTTCTTATATGCCTACAAGGCTGCTGAACTTGGGTCAGAAGACCCACAGCTAGTCAGTAAATTGCAGTCCAATTACAGACTGCAACACAAGGATATGTAATTCCGGCTTGAGAGGTAGATACACGATCATGATTTTACAAGGGAGGGACATGGGTATGACCAACAGTCCAGCTATGTCATGCCTCATAGTGGAATATCTTAATATTCACAAATTGATAAAGACCTTTTTCCAAACAATTCCAAAAACTGCTGTCCTAGGGTTTTTTGTTATATGTTTTCTGCTAACATCTTTTCATTAGTTTAAGTTTGCTTTTACATTTTGTTTGTAATTTATTGTTGTTAATCTACGCATATTTTACACATCCCCATTGAGCCAAATTGAGAAGTTTTAAGAACCTCTCACTTCTCTTTGCATAACCAATGCTCTAAGGAAGTCACGTAGCGTGCTGAAATTTGTCAGCATTGTTAAGTCACCTCCCCCCCTTTAGGGCTCCCCCATGCTATAATTGAGACAATAAAACATGGACACTGCATGAGATGGCTTTTGTTTGTCTGAAGCATTAGGAGGATTTGTGCCTGCCAGTTACAGTAGGAGACTGACTGGATTATCTGCAGTTTTTAAATTGATCCACGATACTGAAAAATAAAAAACCTGGTGAGATGCAAGCAAACTGGCTAAGTATATTTAACTCCTGTCAATTTCAATATTTGCATGTTGCGAGGCTGGAGCCAGTATCTTGTAGGGGAACTGCTGCAATACTTTATAAAGAAAGCCAGCTGAGGTATAAAGTTGAAAACTGAACAATACCTTAGGCTGGTTTCACACTACGATTTTGTGAAATCCGATGCTGTCCGATAGAAATCGGACAGCATCGGATCCGAATTTGCCCCCATATAACCCATGGGGATCGGACCAATTCAGATGTGCACTAATTGCCATCCGAATCGCGTCCGATCAGATTTTGTCCGATTTCTTTCCGGTGTAAAAATCGGAGACTGGTCCGATTTTTGCATCCAAATCAAAAAACGGATAGAATCGGATCTGACAAATCGGATGGCAATTATGCCAAATCCGATCCGATCCGATTCTATTAACATGGGGCCTTATGGAGCAGGGTCCGAGGAAACATCTGATGTCTCCTCGGACCCAATTTTAGTGTACTGAGCATGCTCAGTACACTAAAATTGCTCCAACCCTTCTAATTACACTTCTGCAATGTATAATATACATTGCAGAAGTGTAATTAAGTAAAAGAAAGTTAAAAACAAAAAAAATCAATATGCTCACCTATCCTCTATCCACTGCTGCCTCCCAGCAAGGTCTGTGTGCTTACAAGACCTGTGATGATTTCAGAGAGCGTCATCGGGTCACATGACCATGTGACCCGATGATGCTCTGTGACATCATCACAGGTCCTGTAAGCACACTGACCTTGCTGGGAGGCAGCGTTGGATAGAGGATAGGTGAGCATAGTGATTTTTTATTTTTTAACTTTTTCTTATATTTCACTTCTTCAATGTATATTATACATTGCAGAAGTGAAAGTGCCCCGCTGTGTCCGGATCCGTGATAATCACGGACCCGGACACAGAAAAAGCATCTGGAGGTCACCTCTGACGCTTTCCTGTCCTGTCCATGGGATCCTACAAAAAGTAGGAACCCACAGACAGGGAAAAAATCGTTATGTGAATGCAGCCTTAGGGTGCCTTCACATTTGCGTTCCCCTCCGCAGCGTTGAATGGGTGCGCACGGTCTTGCGCAGTGAAGCGCAGCACCGTGCGCTCCCATTATAAAGATAGGGGCTTGCGGTGCTGTGGTCACATTGCGGCTCCCCTCCGCAGAACGCAAATGTGAAAGTAGCCTAACATCTTAGTGACCCATGGTGTTGAGTCAATTATATAGTTATGGACTGCCTAAACTCGCTTTTAAAAGCAACAGAATGAGAAGCAACATTGAGAATGAGCAATATGACTGGTTGGGCATTTACCTCACTTTCTGCAGCATTTCCCTTTATTTTGTGCATCTATGGTAAAGTTATGTAGGACTTTTTTCTAAGAGTTTATGGTGTGTCCATATATTTATAAGGGGAAATCAAGCAAGAGGGGTGGGGTGAAATTAATCATGAATTCTCAATCAAAATTCAAGTATCAGAATTATATTTATTGATATAGATTTATTATTTAGAGATATTGTTTGCCAATGTTTCCTATATTTTGGTTGGGCCCTAGCGAGATTTAGGATTTATGAATTGTGATCACATTGATGCAGGATCATACAAATACAAATCGATGGTGTTTTTGTACTTAATAAAAGTCATAGGTATTATTTCAATCTCTTTACCCGAGTGGCTTATTACTTCTTGTTTGTCCCTTTTTATTGTCCCATTAAGTCATTCATAAAAACCCTCAATAGGGACTATTAAATTTAAATCTATTTCAGCTGTACTCAAATTGCATTCATTTAATGGAGAAATTTAAAACTGTTAAAAACAAGGTAAGTACCATTGATATGACAATTGCCTATTAAGTCTGAAGCAGCATATCATAATGCTATGTGGTTGGATGAGGTAGCCTTTTGCTGTAAACAGAATAGAAATCAAAAGAAAAAAACAAAACAACGTAAGCATTGTGAATACAAACCAAAAAAACCTCAAAATCACAAATATTCACATACAGTAAATAATTAGAATATGAACAGTTTTATAGTTAACACATGAAATAAAAATATAACAAATATTTATGCGATTACCAGAATTGTGGGTTGATATGAAATATGAGAGGTAGTTACTAATACCAGAATATAACACTTAATATATTAGATATACGTTCTACATCTATTTGGTTTGTTCCAATACAACAGGTTCGTAGACGATTTGGTAATGGGATGTAAAATATCACATGGTGTATTCCCTGAGCAAAGTTCTTAGTCCTGAGTAGGTTTTGAAAGAATGATAGTATTTTCATATACAAAAATAAAACCTTGTGGTGAAACAGGCTTGTTATGCGCTCCATGTAGTTCACGGGGGAGGGGTACACTGACGTAGGATGAAAATATGAGCAGTGGCAGCACGACGGCCCACTAATTACAGTTCTGAACTCAATGTAAACAGGGAATGCCCATTTTTCAAATTCCACAAACTTTCTATTGGCAGAAAGTGAGTAAACTTTGGTTTCATAGACAGTGACGTTAGGATTTTCTTCTTGTAGAGCACATGGTACAGAAACATCAGGACAATTCCAAGTGCTATTAAAAGCACATGATCTTAGGTTATGCAACTCCACTTTCATCTGTCTACATAACTTAAATAAGACTAATTCTTCCTTACATAAGGCAAGGAAGCATCTCATGAAGTCATCACATTCAATATCGTCAAAAGTTAAAACTTTGCATTAGACCACAATGAAAAATAAAATACAATTATCAGTACTATATAACCATAGGTAAAAAAAAAAAAAAAAAAAAAAAAGACACAGTCATGGGATTCAAGTGTAGTGACTTGAAATTTGCCAGTGGATATAAAAACCATGAACAGCAGCAATATTAGAATACCGCAAAGTGAACCAGTATTTTCCATATAAAAATGGCTGGCCTTCAGATGAGATTAGAATATACTGCTGGCAAACAGTAGATATAACTATTACATGGATGTGTCTCGTGGTATAACTAATCAGCAGCACTAGATTAAACCAAATGAATAGTCCTTTCTAGAAAACAGATAAACAGATGCAAAGTACTGAAAAAACACACACAACATTGTAGTTCATAGAAATGCAGTAAAAAAGTAATTATCATTTGTTGTTTTATCATTTAAAGGGTTTCCCAGTCTCAATAAATGATCTACTGTAGAGGTGAGAGTTAGATTGATGTGGATCCCGCAGTTCTATTGATTGGTTGAGTACCAGCTGCAGGACCAAAATCAGCCTAAGAATTATTAAAGAATCGGATTGGTAATTCAAGTAGTCTGGAAACCCAATTAAAAGAATACATTTCAGACACAAGACTTGCTTGTTCCACATTGACATACATTAAAAGTATATAGTGTCAGTGTCTACTGATATGATTTTTGAGCAAGTGGTATAACTAATATTTTTCCTAAAGAAGCGCTAGCCAATTTTAGCTAGTTATACACTTCTGGAAAAGGCAAATGAGTCTTCTGCTAGAAATGAAACAATGTCCATGATCTATTTGAAGTGTTAAAATGGTTATTTAACACTTCTTCTGTATCAGGAGCAGAGAGGCGCTTCTGATGTAGGGTCTTTTGGCCACTTGCCAGGTATTCCAATTAGATGATGCAACTTTGGTACCAAAATAAGTAGTTGCAAAGATGAAGCAGTAGTAACAGATCACAAACAGCAACTACAAGACACACTGTTCGCCAGATTTCACCCAACAAACTATTTCAATGTGCATGCAACACTTTCAAAAACAAGCCCAGTAATACATTTACATGGTCAGTCCATTGCCTCATTGAGGAGAAATCAATATTTGTATTGCTATGCATTTGAGGCTGTAGCAAGGAGTCTGTCATTCCAGCTCTATTCCCTGCCTAGTTCCATCTCCTCTTGTTCTGGACTTAAGACAATGGAGCCATCAGTAAGGCAGGAGGAGGCTGTGCATGGCAGGGAATAGAGCTGGAGTGACAGAAGCTTCTGATTAAAAGCTTCATTTGCATATAAATTAAACACTGATTTCTCAGTAACTGAGGAACGGGCTGACCATGTAAAGTGACTACTAGGCTTGTCTGTAAAAGACACACATGGCATAAACATACTGTAGAGTACACTGTGTAATATATATATAAATACATACAACAGTGTTTGGTTCCTGTAGGTAACTTCATATTGCCAATACTAGTTTTAGAGCTACAGCACATGTTGATGGACAGTGCACATGTAAGTTTGCATGAGCTGTAATGTGGTATAATGTGCATAGATGAGTGAGGCAGTTGTAAAGCAAGAGCTTCAACATGATGTGCTTACATTAACACATTATACATCTGTTTATATGGAAGTGTTTACAATCATGTACAAATTATTGTATGTACTCAAATATATGTGCTTGTATGATTTCACTCATATCAGCTGACACAAATGGCAGTGTACAGTATTACAGGTTTGTGGACTCCCACAAGAAAAAGACTCTTCTACTTGATATTGCATTATAAAAAGGGGCCTACCTGTTCTTCTGACGTGCTTCTTTCAATAAATACTTATATTCCCCATGATTAATAATTCATGAACATCTCTTCAAAAAAATACTGAAATGTTTTGTATTCCTCCTCATAGGTGTTACCACCTTCCCAGTAGGGTGTGGCTTTAGTCCGACACCTGCGCACTTATTGGACAACGTCAGACTGTATGGAGACACACCACACAAATGGTAACACCTAGTTGTCAAATGATTCATACATTTTAGGCGTAACAATTGTAGGACAGCGCAATGCAGAAAAGGCTCCCAGAATGGTCATTTTATGGGGAATACAAGTATTTACTAAAAAGCGACAGGAGAGCTGAAAAGGCCTTTCACTTCATCCAAACATCATTCATTATATAAAGCGCAGCACTTCAAATGTGTGTATGTTTTGGCATTTCTCACGGCTAAACACACTATTCCAGTATGCTTACATCATACATAGCCGACAATATTGCTTTGATTGAGTCACATTCTCCAGTAGACAAAGAAAAAAACAAATCAAAGCAAAAATCCTTTCTGAGCAGTTTTAATACTACAGGTGCTGAATTTTAATCCTTCAACACCATAAAAACACACTAAACATTTTTCACAAATGTGACTGCGCAGAAAAATAAAATAAATAGGAGTGTTCCAAAAAAAAAAGGTAAAAAAAAAAAAAAAAGGAACCATGAATATTGCTTCATACTTTGACGAGTGCTAGGAATGCAATTTCTTGAAAATATATATGTACACATACGTCCATATATATTCCACTTTAAAATTGTAGCCATGATGTACACACACACATTCATACACACAAAATGAGGTACAACGCATAACACCCTGCATGGTCAGTTTGCTTGGAGTGATTTGTCCATTTGCAGATTATTTTTGTCCTTAAATTCACAGTTCCTCAACAGTAGTTAAAATTCCAGGTCAGTTGGGAATAATGAAATGACTTCCCCTGTACTTATATGAGGTAGAACTTCCCAGAAAAGGCAAGTTTAAGGGAAACACAGAGACGAAGCTAAGTTTTTTTCCGTTTTTGAACAGAAGGCCCCTTTCTGCTTTGTTCTTCAGGCGATGTAGATATCTTACTTAAGGAAGCTTCTTGCGGTGACCTGCTTGAACGTTCTGAGTGCTCCGATCTCCCCTCCTGAGAATATGATGGAGATGAATAGCCATAGGCCCCTCCTCCTTCCCACTGAAAAGCAGAAGTGGAAGGCTGCTGTTCTGCTTCATATCTTCCCTGAGAGGCTTCTGGATGTTGTGGAACCATCTTGTGGGGACAGTTAGCTACCATGTGCATTATGCTTTGACAGTAATGGCACTTTTTTGGCTGAGGAGGTAGATTACATTCTTTAGCATGATGGTCCAGGCCACCACAATTGTAACATCTGAAAAAACAGGAAAGATAGGCTACATCAGTTCAATACTCAACCGTTGTCATTTTTCTTACTTGTACAGCACTATTAAAAGGAATGTTAGGTTTTTGTCATTTAAATGGAAAACAGCATAACATAAGGGCAGAGACGCGGATTCCAGGGCTGTCACACTTACTTGGTGGCTTGGTGTAATTTTGAAATAATCATCATTTGATCAGCAGTAGATCACCACTAGAGAACTAGTAAACCTGCTACAATGTAGTCCTTCATATTCATGGACTCTTTGTAAAGTCGCTCGCATCACTGACTGATATGGGCAGAAGGCTGCCAATCATTGGCAATAGCGGGGCTATACATAGCTCAGCATTCAGAGGACTGGTAGATCTACAGCAGAATAAATAGTGATTTTATCAAATTGACAGGAAATATCTCAGTAAGGGCCCTTTCACATCAGCGTTTATTTGAAATCGCGGCAGATGCGGTGAAAAAACCGCATCTGCCGTGATTGCCGCATAACCGCTGCACTTGCGGCGCGGTTGCGGTAATCCCCATAGAAAGTATAGGGGGACTTGCGGCAGGTGCGGCAAGTGCGGTTTTGCACTTGCGGCAGGGAAAAAAAAACGCGGTCAGCTGCGGTTTTTTTCGCGGCCGCTCCTGCCGCAAGTGCAAAACCGCACTTGCCGCACCTGCCGCAAGTCCCCCTATACTTTCTATGGGGATTACCGCAACCGCGCCGCAAGTGCAGCGGTTATGCGGCAATCGCGGCAGATGCGGTTTTTTCACCGCATCTGCCGCGATTTCAAATAAACGCTGATGTGAAAGGGCCCTAAGTGACATCACTGGAACCAAGGGTTCTGCCACAACAATATGCATGAGGCAGCAGGTGACATTCCCTTTAAATTTCCATAGATTTAAGACATCACAGTTCCACCTGATGCTCAGAATCCCAACTCTCTACCTGAATGGCTTTGGGTTAGTCGGGAAATCCGAATATAAAAAAAAAAAAAATAAGGGAAGAACATAGGACCACAGTGCTAACCACCATGCAGCCCATACATGCATACATTTTACTTTTCCATACATGCAGAGAACACACACATAGTCTAACCTTAGAATCATTAATAGAACAAACCCTACCTTGACAGTATCTTTACACCAATTTTTTGGTCAGCATCAATATTCATCAATCTAATATGGGCTGGATGCATTTATCCCCTTTATTGTATTTAAGTCTAATAGTTTATGCATTCACTGTAGTAACAAATATAGATATCTATTATATAATTGCGAATGGGTTTTTTGCCCCTTCTGAGTCCGCTCTCGCTGCGAGTCAGCGTGGTCATGTGGATACGCCCGAAGCATTGGCCGCGCAGCAGCCATTGCGAGCAGTTCTAAGGCGACTCGCTATGCCCGCGCAGCGGGCATGGCGAGTCGCCTTAGCAGCGCGAAGCATTGGCCACGAAGCGGCCATTGCAAGTCAGAGACTCGCTCTTCTAGAATCCCGATGCATGTGCATCGGGCACCCAGCTAGTTATATATATTTAGAAGTCACCCATACAATAGGTAGAAAAGATTTATGTAAGCAGACAACAGCATCCCAGACCTGTGGGACGCCAGCAATCTCTGCGGGTGAACGCAGCCACCCCGTGCCCACACTCTGTGTTCATGAGATAGGGGAGATAACACTGTGGAGGAGAGAAGCACAATGGGCATGGGATTTCTAGAAATCCCTTCCGCAGTGCTTGTATTGTTAAACACAGCATTTGATGCAGCAGAAATACTCTACTTGTAAAACACTGCTAATATTGTTTGTGTGAACGCAGCCTTAGACTTTTATTTATCTTTAAGGAAAAAAAAGTAACTTGAATGCCACAAGGTGGCGACATACTCATTTAGATACAGTATTCTGTAAATTTGTAGCATTGCAGTGTATTGACTACCTATTAGTATCACATTTTCATTTATTTCATAACCAAAAAAGTAGGTCGTGGCATATAGAAATTTGACATGTTATACATAATCTACAGTAAAAACAGTCAATTTAAAAAAAAAATCTATTACTTAAAAAAAAAAAAAAAAAAAAAAAGATTTTAAGTATTTTGAGCATAACAGAAGAAAAAAGGGAAAGGGGTAAGTCAACAGATTCATCATGAAGTACAATGTAATTTACAATAATGATATATCAAAAAGCTAGTATACCAAAATACAACTGAGGTACTGAACCTGGGGTACAAGAGAGGACCAGCAGGTGGAGTTTAAACATTCCTCTCAAATGGGAAAGGGAAGGGTCAAGGAAGTCAAACATTAAATTAACCAAGGTGGGGGAAATGGGGTAGGGAATACTCTACAAGTTTAAGAATTTGCAGGAATCAGCCAAACAGGTTGAGTAATCTGAGTCTCCACATATTAACAAAACATTGTTTAAAAAAAAAAAAAATCTTTGAAAATAAAAAAATAGGAAAATACATAAAATGTAGATATTGGCTTTTAAATAAATTAATAAAATAAAACATGGATTTTTTTAGTAAATAACACCATATTTTTTAGAAGGCAGGCAACTGACAATTTTGCTATGGCTATTACGCTTTCTTGTAAATTGTTAAAAGATAAAAACACACACAACATATACCTTTTGAGCTGTAAAATCAATTGAAAGTGGGTGGGGAACATCTAGATGATGTGCTAACATTAGAAGAGTGAATGGAGGACATTGTTTCTAATTTCACATTTAGCTGTGGTCACGAACAACATAAAAAAAAAAATCTATATCTAAATAGTGAAAAAAGAAATGCGCAAGGTATATACGAAATAGAAGCTCATCGGAATCAGAGGCAAATAAAGAGATTACAAGTAATAGATATAGGCTGTAGGCTTTGCCGTTTTTTACTTGCTTATACATTTCAAAATGCAAGTCAAAAGGTATTGACAAACACCCCACCCTCCAGGAGAAAAAGGGTTAAAGGGCTTCAGAAGTGGTGCCGCCTGCAGCCATGGACAAATCAATTTAAAATCAGTCACTATGGTATGCACTGTGTTATCCGATTCAGTGAACCATTTCACGTCACCAATTGACTAAAAACCTGCTGTCCAGCTCTTTCAATCTACGATCACACCTTCCAAAGATTTTTTTATTTTGCTTTAAGTACGGTGCATTTCGATTAAAAAGGTATTTGAGTTGATGCATGAAGATTTCTACTGATTATTGCACACAAAAATTCTAATTGCTACACAATGTCCTCTTCCGGATTCCTAACCCCCATCACATTTGCTTCCCTGCTGAGGCAATGCCTTAGATGCTATCTGCTCCTGTTTATGAGTGCCGGCTACATGGGGGATGGGAGGCATTTATTCCATCCTTTTGAGTATGTATTCACTTTGTGTCAATCATTCTTACCAGCAACACAAATCAAGCCAGTTCTCAGTTTAGTTTAGTTTTTTTTTTTCCATTAGGGATTTTTCAGCCAAATGTGTAAACCCATAGTACAATGATTAATATAATTCTGCATTATCACCCACAAAATTGACGGTTTTGACTTTAACTCGGTGTAAAGAAGATAAAAAAGAAAGGATAAAAGATACAAAAACAAAATCCCTAATTTACAAATGTTGTCAGGTGATGCTGCATTAATGATGGCTCATGTAGCACAGAGGAACTTCTCTTCAGCTGCTTCTAGGGCCCTCGAGTAGCACAGCTGCCAGTTGGAAAATATAATTGGTCATGGCAATCAATCTTTTTCCAAGGCATGTGCAGATCTGATAAAACAGCAAGGACATATTTACATTAAATCCTATAGCCACAAAGCCAAATCTACAGGAGATGGTAAGATGTCCCAAAAAATAAGATAAATAAAATTGTCAACCAAGTAGAGACCAACAAAAACAATGAGGACCAACAGGCTAGAGGAAGGGAATATGCAGGCAAAAAGTGTGTACAAGGGTTAACGGATTCACCGCCCACACACTGATTTCACAGGTTCTTGTCATTTATATACATTACATGGATATTTGGTAACATAAAAAACATGGTGATGTGATTTGTAAATTAATTAGAAGAGACCATTTATTGAATGTAAATTCACTACCTCAGACTTCATAGCAAGAGAAGAGTGTGTAAAAATGAGGAGAACCTGTTCCATACGCTGGTGAGCACAGTTAAATATTCTATCTGATCTAATGTTCATAGAAAATCAATAGATAGAAACAAAATGTGAATTTAAGTTAATAGATATACCATAATTAACAGCAGAAAAGCCATCCCACCACGACAAGGTGTAGCCCAATCTCGACGGTCCTATCCTCTAATATTAAAACCTCACCTTGTGTCACAGACCTAAATGTAGATGGGGCAGAGCACATCAGGGCTAACTGATCAGACACCCGCCCACAGGAAGCCGCTGTTTTTAAAAAGTTCAAGAGACCTACACATACGGTAGCATGTACACCAGCTTATGAGCATTTCTTTGATTTTGCTTATCAAATGTTCATAGAATTAGGTTTTAATAAAAATACTTAGTCTTGTATTAGTCTTTTAGAAGCAACAAATGTGTGACTTCCATTGCTTTCAGTGACTGAAGTGGCGGCACTGTAATTGTGCGTTTGCTGACCTGCGCTTTTGGAACACAGACATTGTATAAGAAAAGCAATATGTTAGAATCTGCGAGTCCTGATGGTTGATACCTTTTAATGGCTAACTGAAAAGATGGTAACAAACAGCAAGTTCTCGAGACAGCTCAGGTCTCTTCTTCAGGTCTTAGAGTCTTGAAAGTCTGTTATTTATTACCATCTTTTCAGTCAGCCATTAAAAGGCATAACCCATTGCGGGACTCTCAGACTTTAATATTTTTCTACTGGCTAACACGCCATAAACATATTTTACCTTTTAAGAAAAGTCTAATATATAAAAAGACAAAAGGCCTATAAATAACTTTTTTTAAGCATATAGTGCCTTTACTTTCTCCGCACTTTACACTTTACATCAGCAACACTGTCCCCATTGAGACTCACAATCTTAATTCCCAATCGGTATGTCTTTGTAGTGTGGGAGGAAACTTTAGTGACCGGAAGAAACCCACACAAATACAGGGAGAACATAAACTCCTTGCAGATGTTGTTTTTGGTGGGACATGAACCCAGGATCCCAGCCCTGCAAGACTGCCGTGCTAACCACTAAGCTACTGTGCCACCCAGGGATATACGATAATGAGTTGCACAACTTTACAGTATAACAGTGTTGGCAGCCTATGACTCATTCTACCAAAAATTATCACTGATGTACTCAATTCTTCAACTTCTCTTCTTTTCCTGCAGCATGGAATTAAATGGTAACTGTTAATGTTATATATCAATATTAAACATGCTATGTGAAATATACTTTTACCTCTATCAGTGTGATCTGGCCCTACCCTGCTGGAGGTAAAATTTATGCTAATTATTGCGTTGCCATTTACCTTCATATGCTTACCTACCGTTCAAAAGTTTGGTCACCAGACAATTGTGCATCATTACGATAGATACAGTTGCCTGCTTTTCCCAATGTTCATGCATAATTTGGAGGTATGCTTGGTCATTGTCATGGATGAATTTGCTCCACAGGGTATGGCATGGTGTTGCAAAATGGAGTGATAGCCTTCCTTATTCATAATCCCTTTTATCTTGTACAAATCTCCCACTTTACCAGCACAAAAGCAACTCCAGAGCATCACTTTACCTCCACCATGCTTGACAGATGGCATCAGGCTCTCTTCCAGCATCTTTTCAGTTGTTCTGTGTCTGACAAATGTTCTTCTGTGTGATCCAAACACCGCAAACTTTGATTCGTCTGTCCATAAAACTTTTTTCCAATCTTCTCCAGTCTGTTTGTGCTCTCCTCTGAAAGGAGTAGTACACACCGTTGTAGGAAATCTTCCGTTTCTTGGCAATTTCTTGCATGGAATAACCTTCAATAGACTGTCGAGTTTCACATGAAAGTTATCTTTTTCTGGCCATTGTGAGAGTTTCATAAAACAAATTTTATGCTCCAGATTCTCAACTAGCTCAAAGGAAGGTCAATTTTATAGCTTCTTTAATCAGCCAAACCGTTTTCAGCTGTGCTAACATAATTTGTATAAGGGTTTTCTAGGGTTTTCTAAACATCCATTAGCCTTCTTACACAGTTAGCACAGTAAACACAATGTACCATTAAAACACTGAAATGGTGGTTGTTGGAAATGGGCCTCTTTACACCAATCTAGATATTGCATTAAAAACAGATGTTTGCAGCTAGAATAGTCATTTACCACATTAACAATGTATAGTGTTTTCTGATTCATTTAATGTTGGCTTCATTGAAAAAAAAGGTTTTTCTTTAAAAAATTAGGAAATTTCTAAATGACCCAAAACTTTTGAACAGTTGTGTAGGTTTTTTTGGTTGTCTGCACTCTTAATGGTGTTACCATATGAACATTTTACTTGTGATTTATACATACAGTACTGTATAGCTTACTAGCCTGGAATGCCCTACATAAGCAACTTTTTTTTGCATCCAAAAAGGTTAAATCAATTTCTATGACTTGTGGTTATGTGTATTCTATTTTTTTCTTATCTGTATTTATTTTGTTCTGAACAATCTATACCCTCAAGGCCACGTCACACACTTCAATATCGTTAACGATATCGCTTAAATGACACACTTTTTTTAATCGCTTAAGTGACATCATTTGTGCGTCGTTGCTGTAACTGAACAATTTTTGGATGAAATATCGTTTGAACGCTCGTCGGAGATTTGTGATCCTGACCTCAAATCCGTCGTGCGTCGTTCATTTAACCAGCATTCAACCTGCTGCATCGTTGTGTGTGACACCTCTCAAACGATCTCATTGACGATTTTGCCTATTCCCGACACTGGCTGGCCTCGATCGCTGGGTTGTGCGCTGGATCGCTGGCGCGTTGCCAAATGTAAAATCGTTAATGAGATCTATGCCTGTGACACTGCACAAGCAATATCGCAAAATTGTTCTAACGATCTCGACCACTTGACTTTGCAGGCGATATTGTGATCGATATTGAAGCGTGTTTATACTTTGGTACTAGTACTTTACTATACTATAATTTAGTTATTTTCGCCTTTTACATTTTTTTCTACATGTGCCTTAACTTGTTGTTAAAGCTTGTTTTTAGGGTACCTTCACACGCAGCAATATTGCTAAGTAATTTCACTGGCAATTTGCTGGTTGCAGTGAAATCATGGACACATTGTTCTATTTTGTTGCTGTGTACAAATGGAACAGTGTGTCCATTATTTCACTGCAACCAGCAAATTGCCAGTGAAATTGCCTAGCAATATTGCCGCGTGTGAAGGTACCCTTAAGGATATATCACAAAGTAGCTTGTGATCATATGAGACAACTTTCTTCCCCTTGACCAATTTTTTAGTTTCAATTCATAGTTAAAGTCTGTATTTTATTTAGACAGATTTCACCAGTTAGGCTGCCTTCACATAGCATAATTTTCACATCTGTGTGGTTCCTTGAATTTAAAAAGCCACATGGACAGGCACAGATCTGTGCCAACTGCCAACGGATGCCTACTGATGCCCACAGACCGTTTTTTTTAACGTATTCCTCGTCAGTTACCAGAGATACGAGTGGGAGGAGCTGTATCTTGCATCTGAGCATGCTCAGTACAGCAAAACGGATCTGTTTCATGGCTTCATGATTTTCACTGATACGTACAGATCTGTCTACATAGAGCTGCATGTTATTTGTTGCAGACAGCTATGGATCCGCGCTCCAGACATCAATTATTTAACACGGACAGCTACGGATCTATGTCTGTCCGTTGGTGTCAGTAATTTTCAAAGCAGCCCAAAATCGGAACAGTCTCTGATTCTGAGTGCATGAAAAAAAACCTGACACCAACGGATCAGAGACAAGACTGACACATACGGATGGGCCATATAGGACCAATCCGTGCTCATAGGGATACATGGGAGACCAAAACTGATCCGTGGCTATCTGTTTTAAAAGAGACAGATATGGATCAGAAATTATGCAGTGTGAAGGAAGCCTTACTTAAGATTGAAAGTTAAGTCCAGGAGGAGGAAGAAACCGTTATTGCTTATAATGTATATTTTAAAGTTTCCCATTTTCACTTATACTATTGATTTATGAAGAGGAAAAAAAATTAGTTATTTAGGGGGTACATGCCTGCGGTCAAGGTTATATGGCGTTCTTGATGCAGTGTATTTTCGCTATGTACTCCCTCACAGAATATATCGTCTCCACATTAGTAATTGACATACTGCATATAGGAACACGCGCAGTTTAAGCAGCGTTAAGGAGCACACTGAGAGGAGATATCTATACATCCATCCACTTTACAACACAGCATTTTGGACGCAACGAAAATATGTTATGTCCAAAATGCTACAAATCCTGATCATAGGCACTCAACCTAGGTGTGAATTAATACTACAAGAAATACATTATGTGAGGCACCGCCGGCATGGTCCTCATGGCCGGGGCGCGTCACATGCAGGATCAAGGTATGATCCTGTGCACACTGGCCGGTTTGACTGATAATGCTGTGTGAACCAACTGTGAACACAAGGTTTCATGAGCCTAATGAGCGGCAATGAGAGTGGTATGAGATCGAGGAAGCCCTAAGGAATGTAAGGGCTGAGTGCTGACAACCCGGAAACACAGGGAGTTAACCTGAGCTGTGTGAAAGGCTGATTATCAGCAGCTAAGGGGTGTGTCCATGTGGGAGTGGCTGGCACGATAAGAGGCAGCCAGCTGAGTGATTGAGGGATTAGAGCCATTCTCAGCCAGATATCAGCCTGAGAGGATGTGGGCTGATTACCAGCCTGAGAGCTGAGCAGAGCCAGTCTGTGTGAGGGACTGGGAATGCAAGTCCATGCCGCCATATGGAGATGGTGAAGGGAGCATGCTAGCTCCATGCCGGTGCCGAGGTCCGAGGTTGTGAGCACCTGGTGGGGAAGCCGTGGCTGAACCCGGTGGAGACTGGTCCGGGCGTGGGGGGAACCACGTCCGGGAAAGGAGCCCTTGGGGGACGCTTGGTGGACCCGTTACACAGGTAGCGAGACCCGGATCCGTGCCCGGTAAGACAGCAGTTCCCGTGTAACGGAGTGAGCTGTGTGTGAGTAATGCCAGGCGGGCATAACCGCTATTGGGTCCGACTAGGCAGTCGGTAAAGGACCCGTTGATGTATTTAGGGGCTTAGTCAATTGCCCTGAATGTAAGATGATGACCTATGTAAGAGCATTGTATAATAATGTGGGGAGAAAGTGACCCAGCCAGTATGGATGATGTTGGAGGCGTTCCGTCCCTGTGGGAGAGGGAGGCTTGCCCTGCTGCTTGCAGAGGGTACCCGTCCCTCAACCACGACCTCTAATGGTGTGGGTGTGCCTGTGGTGCCAGACACAGGGGTAATAGGGCTCCTAGTAGGTAACGGATGAGGTTCCCGTGTACTATGGTTTGCCAGTCCCTGTAATGGGCCATGGAGAAGCCACAGTCCATGGATGATGGGCTGTGAGCGTGTGGTAGAAATGTATGTGATCCATGGACGTTTGAATGATGGATCACACATGGTATGTAAGGCCCGGTCAGGCAGGAATCCTGACTACGGGGTAATGTATATCATCATGCTGGGTGACTAAAGCCGGGCGGTAGGTACCGCCATTGGGACCCACAGGGCCCGTTGAGGCGTATGTAACGAAGGTCAGAAGCAGGGGTTAAAAGGGCTCCTAGAGTGGGGACACCATGGTTGAACCAGGTGGGCGCTGACCGGGACGTAGGCGGAGATACGTCCAGGAAGGAGCCCCTTGGGGATACATGACATACCCGGTACTCAGGTTGCTCAATCCCTGTTATGAACCCGGAGGGGTCATCGTCGAAGTATATCAAATGTATTTATTATAAATGTACTGTAAGATGTGCAAGTAGGCCGGAGGCCGTAGCTACCCCGGGAGCAGGTGTTAGAGCTCCAATGGGGACAGAGAGATGGTTACAGGTCCCGGGTTATTGTGAATGTATATGTGCAATGTTCTATGTAATGTATGATGTATTTATGTAAAGTGTTTATAAGCAATGTGATATGTGTCCAACATGCTACCCGGGTTATGTTATTATATGTGAAAAATAAACAGGTACACATTGGTTAAACTTATAATCACGTGTTTTGTCGTTATGCAAGCGGGTTCCCCGGTTGCTACCTCACAATATATATAAAAAAATCTACTATGACAATCTCCACAAAATGAAATTATCTTAACATGTAAATCTAAAGGGGGTGTCACACGCGTCAATGTCGTCAGCGAGATGATCGCTGACGACATTGACGGCTGATTGCTGGTGAGCTGTCACACAGACAGACTCACCAGCGATCAATTGACCAGTGACATCATGGAAACGATTTAAATATCGTTTCCACGATGTCCTGCTCCCGCTGCCAGCCTGCTGGAAGCGGGAGCAGCCTGGTCTCCAAGGTACACTGCGGGTAACTAGGCAGCGCGCGCTGCCTAGATACCCGACGTGTACCTTAGTTACCAGCCTCCTCCGCTCACCCGGTGAGCGGAGGAGGCTGGTAACTAAGGTACACGTCGGGTATCTAGGCAGCGCGTGCTGCCTAGTTACCCGCAGTGTACCTTGGATACCAGCTCCCAGCGCTTGTGACAGGCGCTGGGAGCTGGAATATCGCTAGTCCCGGTGTCACACGCAGCGATGCTGCGTGTCCACCGGGCGACAATCGCCAGGTTTCAGAGCTGGTTCTGAAACCTGGCGATCATCAACCAGCGATTTATCGCTGGTTGATGCAGTATGTCACACGCGTCAATATCGCTGCAACGTCACGTGCAGCCGATATCGTGCAGGCGATATTGACGCGTGTGACACCCCCTTTAGGTTCATAACACAGCTACATAAAACATGCAGATAAAGACATTGCCATCTCTTCACAAACAGATTGCAAAACCAAAGTAGGATGAATAGACACAATCCAAATTCTTGTACGTGTGATAAAAACAATAGGAAAAACATCTCAAGCAAAACCTTTAACAGCACCAAGTTGATACAGATCTTTGCTGGCTGTGCCACATAGGTTACCACATTACAGATTCTGGGTAAAAGATTCTCAACAGCTCAGCGAGTTCATCATTCATGCAGGTGTTTCAGAAAAATGCCCACACTTTACATACAATTGCACTAATGGCAAAAGCAAAGAGGAAGACCAGCAACCCAATGGCTTGAAACTGTCAAGATATCGGCGGAGAAGACCCTGTTGGTCCTATCTAAGCTCGTGCAAGATCGATCTTCCAACAGGTCATTAATCAATCAAGTTGCCATGGCTCAAGATCAAGATAAAGGCCCATATATTTATTCACTATTTCTAGATCTATATATATTACACACACACACATACACAAATTAAAGCTCATGGGCTTTGATGCGAAAGCTACACCGGGACCCTCAATTGTTGCAAATGTCTAATAGCATTAGTTTTTTTCGTTAGGCCAAAGGACTTTTGTCGCCCCCTAGGATCCAAGACCTGAGTGTGACTGCCAGCCCTGCACCTATTGTAGTTACACACACACTCTACAGTGTGTATTCTAATTGTGGATGGATGTAATAAGAAAACAAATGAGGACAGGCCACTAAGGCAAAGGTAGGAAAGTTGCAGTCTCAGAGTAACTAAAGTGCAAACATCTCTGAATAAATAATTCCTAATACCATTTGTATTAGTGAATGTTACGATTCTCAGACTCCGTATGGTATTTCATTCTGTTTGTGCCCTATTGATGTTCTTCCTTCTGTAACTGACAGGATGTTGAAATCCAAAGCAACCATTGTAGCACCTATGACTAGAGGAGAGGGGCAGCTATTTTTGTCACCTAACCATAGATACATACAGATGCTCTCATTCTTGCTACCCACTGGTTCCAGCGTTCAAACATTCTTCATCAAAAGTCAAAAAGATCACCGTGCCAATTCAGATGAATATATAATGGAATGTAGATTGAAGAAGAACATGTTCTCTATAACACTACTCTTCGTGTCATTATTCTATTGAACATTCTAGGTAACATCAGCTTTAAAAAGGAAAAAAAAAGTAACCACACTTAATTTATCAAACAAAATATTGTTATAACATACGCTATAACAGTGCATTGTAAGCAATTACAACAGCTTCTGAAACTACATAGTAAGTATGTTGATAAATCAGTTTAACAATCCAATCCTTTGGACATGAACTATGATCATGTGCATATTTTTTTCCGTATTTTTTTCAAAGAATATTCTAAAATTGAATTCCAATAACTTGAATTTATTCCTTTCAAAATTTTATCACAGCAAAGTCTACTACATAGGTCATTAAAAGGCATCAAAAATAAATAAAAAAGATTATATTAGGAATTTTTTTGTGAATTGACGACGTTAGACACTACCATTGTGTGAATTATATCAGTGACTCGGGCCTTGCCTGATTTCCTACACTGAGAAAAAGGGTCTGTATATTGAATCGACTGACCACTCTATACAAGGTTCTGGAATTTGCAAGGATTAAACTGGTACTTTACTCACCCCAGGGCCTGGGGTATCCGGTCCCGGGCATTGTAGTTCATGAGGGATGTCACAGGACCTGTTGCCCGGTCCCATGGCCCTGGTGGTCGCTTAAAAAGGAGTTTAAAGTCAATAGAAATAAAATAAAAGATGATTTGTGACATCACCTACGGTTCCGGTAATGTTATCGGCGCTGCGGGACAGACCTCCGGGGTGATGGGGGAGCAGCAAGATGATTACGCTCCCGTAGGTGGAGCGAGATCCTCGGGGCAGTAGTGGAAGTTAAGAGTTGCGAACAGTCTATGATGGGAGCAGGATCTGGGGTCCGCAATAACAGTCACACACAGGGTTGTTGATTCTGTACCTTTACTGATGTGATGAGCAAGGTGAAGCCCAGGATACAGTCCGGGTGGTCTGGGAGCAGTTCGAGATCTCCACATCCGATGAGTTATGAGGCCTCCCTGTTGCTCTGTGTGTGCGCGTTAGTCCTGGGCTGTCTGAAGCAAGGCCGTGACCCTCTCCTGTGTCCTCACTTGTATGGCAGGTGGTGAGAGCCCTGTTGTGGAGCACCACTATATCCGTTGCGGTCCCCGGCTCTGCTGGGTTGCTGTGCCTCAAGTGCTGCTGCGCCAGGAGACTTGAAGTCTCCCTGGCCTCCGGTCTTTACTGCTGGGCTGACTGGACCCATGCAGTCTCGGACTCCGGTGTCCGGGTTGTCGACGTTACTTTTCTGGCGTGAACCGGTATGGCTCCACTCCCCCTGGCTAACTCGCCTCGTCTCCGACCCTCACTCTTGGGCCCCTCACGCTGGTCAGGCTCTCTTAATGGCAGGGACCTAGAGCGGCACCACCACCAGTCTGTCTTCTTCAGTACTGCACCGTACTGAACTGCCTAACTCCTCCCAGGCCTGAATTTATAGGGGACCTTGCTTGAAGTCGGCAATTAGAGCTCCCCCTTCAGGTCTGGGGTGGAAGGTGTTGTGCGTAAGCTTAACTGATGTGGAAATCCTTCCCAGCTCCAGGTGTTCCTGTGGCAAGCGAACCGTGGGGTGCCACATACTCATTATAATCTATGATGCGACAGAAATATCTTTTTTGAGGAATGAGTGGTCCACATAAAAGCAATAGAGGCATCAGTTTTTGATCAGAGTCATGGGTCAAAATTACCTATACAAGTGTATGGATCCATGAAAATGATGATGAGCACATGGATGGCCTCTGTGTACTGTCCATGAGTATCAATGCAAAGAATGGGAGAAGCTTAGTGGGGTTTTTTGATCAGTAAAAATCACTGATGAATCACATATGTTAAAAACTGAACCGGAAAAATATCTGATCCAAAAGATGGATGGAACAAAGGTCTTTCTTTTTATGTACAATAAAAATCAATTACGTCTGAATAAGGCATGAGGAAAGTTCAAATATTTATTAATATCAGAAATGTTAGTTATATTTTCCCAACAGATCTGCTGGATATAGTGTATTTGGAGACACAGACAACGCAGAATTTTAACTGAATATGTATGGTTAGCAAATAAAAACAACATACATGTGGATTTCCAGGAGTTGAAATCCAACACTTAATTATTTGCTTTATTAGATCAGTTAAGTATTAGGTGGGACCCATACACTAAAGCATTTAAATCCCAAACATTTGTGAAGAGAACATGCAATAACTTGATTGCTCCAAAACTACACATTAAGTGAAAGTAGCAGGAAGCAATGAGGAGCTGGAAGAACCAACATTCCGGAGGGGGAGGGGACGGAGAGAAAAAAGAAAAAAAAAAAAAAAAAAGTCTTTCCAGTGTAACGTGTAATGGTTAAGGAATATCAGTAACTGTTTTGTAATTAGTTTATTTTGATACAAGCCTCCAAACTAGGTATAAGCGAATTTCAAGTCAGTCAACAATGTTGACAATCATTAATGCTTGGATCTGAGCGATAAGCTATACAAACCAACCATGCCCACATACATATTAAGTATTCCATGACGGTATTATTTATATTTCATCATGATAATTTATCAATGTTGGTTTACAAAATTACTCTTTGGGTATGGGGAAATGCACTGAGGAAAAGCTAAATTACTTACTGGTAGTGTTTTTTTCCGGAGCTATGACAGCACCACCTGAGAGAGAAAGGTTCTGCCCATCCAGGAGAGGAAACCCCTGATATAAAAAGGGCGGCACCTCCTCTCTGCCTCGGTTACAGAATATGGAGTGGACTACCAAAAACAAGCCACCACCAAAAAAAAAGAGCAATTCAATAAAACACCCACACGTGAAAACAACGAGCATGCAGAAAAAAAGGGGGGGGGGGAAGCAGTGTTTCTGTCATGGCTTCGGAAAAAACATAACCGGTAAGTAATTTAGCTTTTTCCTTCATCGCCATGACAGCACCATACAAGAGATTCCAGAGAGAAGGAAAAACTTAGTGCGGGATCACCGCTTCAAGGACCAGTCTACTGAAGGTCACCTCAGAAGTGGAAGATAGGTCAAGCTGGTAATGGTTGAAAAAGGTATTAAGAGAAGACCAAGTAGCAGCTCTACAGATAGGCTCCAAAGGCACATTAGCCCGTTCTGCCCAGGAAGTGGCAACTGCTCTGGTAGAGTGGGCATTAAGACTTGACAGGATAGGGACCCCAGAAGAAGAATAGGCTAAGGCTATAGTACCTTTGGTTACACTGCTACCTTTGGAAGCTACCTGGAAGAAAAGAAATAAGGCCTGGGTTCTCCTAAACTGTGTGGTGACCTCTAAGTATTAAAGCAGGGCACGTCTAACAGTGTGTGTAGGGCCGCCTCCATTTGGTTAGTAGATTTGTCACAAAAGGAGGGGAGGACGATTTCCTCAGTTCTATGAAACATCTTGGCAACTTTTAGCAAACAGGCATGGTTGAGACGAAGAACGACTCTATCCTCCAAACCTGAGTGTATGGAAGGGACACAGACAGGGCCTGTAAGTCACTGATCCGTCGGGCTGACGTCAGGGCAACTTTCAAGGTCAAAACCTATAAAGGAAACCAGTCACCTCCTGAAAGCCACCTTACCTATCATTACATGTCCCTTCCTATTACCATTATAACTATCCATCTCTCTGCTAAATGCTTGTTTTCAATGTTGTTAAAAACTTTTTTATACTTACTCATTAGGATGAGCGTGTTGGTTTGCAGCCTCCATGATCCTTTATCACGCCCCAATGAGCGTGATATTGTAACAGGATTCATCTCTGGCCCAGCCTCTCTGCTGCTTTTGCTGTGATGGCTCTGCCCTCCTCCTCTCTGTCACTCACAGCATGCAAATAATTTGTCCTGACGTCAGCTTCAGAGAAAGCATAACCATCACAGCAGAAGCAACACAGAGAGGCAGTAGGGGATGGAATGGCCACAGTCAATCAAGCTCCCACCAGCCACAGTGACTGCCTACATGGCTTCTAAGTTTTACAAAGGCTATATCTCGGGGTACACAGCACAGACACATGGGGAACCACTTCCCTGAATGCAGCAGACATGCTGCATTTAGTGCTGCATTTAGATTGCCATGCAGCAGGGGGGTAACAGGTCCTCTTTAAGGGTGTGTCTGAAAAGGGTTCAAAGGGGGATTTAGTCAGGGCATCTAAGACTAGACCAAGGTCCCAGGGAGGAAGGGTAGGGCACTGAACCAGGTTAGCCTTATGACAGAACTTAATAAACCTGGATACCCAGGAGTTTGAAGTCAGGCTGTAGTTGTACAAGGTTCCCAGGGCAGAAATTTGGACCTTAAGAGGACCTAAATTGTACCTAATTGGACCTAAATTGTAAAGCGCCATGTATCCTAATGGCGCTATATAAATACCTAATAATAATAATAATAATAATAATAATAATAAAGAGTATTAACTGACAACCCCATATCCATTCCTTTCTGTAAAAATACCAGAAAGGCAATAAAAGGGACCTTCCCCATAGGGAGTGCACCTGAGCCAGAGAAATTTTTTCCACACCTTACCATTTAATCTGGTAGTAACCGGCTTCCTGCTGTTCATACGTTTAGTCACCAGATTGTCCGAGAACCCTCGATTCTTCAGTAGCTCGAGTCAAATTCCAGGCAGTCAGCTGAAGATTCAAGACTTGAGGATCATAAATCGGGTCCTGAGACAGAAGTGTAGGAGAGCCTGGAAGGATCCATGGATCTGTCACTGCCATCTTTGAGATCAAATAGAACCAGGCCCTCTTTGGCCAAAAAGGTGCTATCTGGATGACCCTGGCCCGATAGTCCCGAATCTTCTGTAGGACAGCCGGAGTCTGTACTAGTGGAAAAAACGCATATAGCAGGCTGGAGCTCCATGACATCTGGAGCATCTGCAGCATGGGGTCTGTCTCTGGAATCAAGGGAGCAGAACAGAGCTACTGGTCTGTTCTGTCAGGTGGAAAAAAGGTCTATTACGGGGACCCCCCCATCTCTCTGAGATTTGAGAGAACACTATGGGATCCAGCCTCCAATTCCCCTGTCTTAACTGTGCTCGACTCAGGAAGTCTGCCCGGTAATTCAGATGACCCCGGATGTGGAGAGTAGATAAAGATATGTAATGAACTTGAACTATCTGAAAAATGTCTCAGGTGAGTGTCATTAGAGTGATCTCGTGCCCCCTTGGTGGTTTATGTAAGAAACCAAGACTGTTGCCGGAGAGTACTCGAATATGGTGACCCGTCAGGAGGGGAAGAAACCCCTCCATGGCCTTCTTTATTGGCCAAAGTTCTGAGGTTGAAAGACATGTGGGATTGTTCTGGATCCCACTCCCCCTGTAAGACATGTTCCCGGAGGTGAGCCCAATTATGTCTGACACTGGAAGAGTTCAAGTAATGCCTATCGCAAGATGATCCCGCTGAAGCCACCATCTCAGCAACTCTACAGTCTCTAAAGAAAGACCGATAGTCCTCTTTAAAGAGCCTGCTCAGTGAACCTATTCCCGGAGGACCTCCCACTGAAGCCGTCTCGTGTGCAGCTGAACCCAAGGGACTGCCGGAATGCAAGAGGTTAGACTGGCTATAGGGACATGGCTTTCCTCATTCATCTGAGGATTGTGTATGGTCTCCGTTACTAATGAGATTACCCTCAGCTGCTTCTGATCACTGGCAAGTATGCCTGTGTGGCATCTCACCAGCGATTACATAGCGATGTTCCAGCGATCCCGATCGTTGGTCGGGTCGCTGGAACATCGCTATGTGTAACCCCATCTTAAGTCCTTGAGACTAGCAGAGTGGGGACCTAAGGCTGTGTCAGTCTTTTTCCTGGATATTCTGCAGCAAACCCTGTTTGTCTGCTATACCTGGGAGTACAGGATGCCGAACGGCCGCTACAACTACCCTCTATATAGCCTTCTGGAACCGGGAACCATTATATTATATATTTATTATAACTATTATTTTTTTTTTATAATTCTATTATTTATATTATATTTTTTTTATTTTTATTTAGGAACCTATTAACTGAAGAGAACGTCCTCTGACAACATCATTACATTACGTGCATTTAGTTAGATCCTGGGTCTTCTCTTTGGTATGGTAAAAAGCCCTAACTAAATGCATGTAGTGTAATTGTTGGTGGTCTTTTGCATATGGAAGCTTTACCTTTCCGTATGGATGACATCCTGTCAGCTCAGCCGAAGATTGATCTGCAATGCACCAATTTTTTTTTTTATTTAGGAACCCATTAACTATAGAGAACCTCCTCTGACAGAGGACCCCAGCTCCAGTGGTCACCGCTGGGACGGTCCGTGGTGAAATAAGGGTCGGAGATTGAGCAAATCCCCAACACCGTCTCCACTAAACATCACAGGACAGACATCCTCCCAGTGCATTGCAGATCAATCTTGGGCTGAACTAACAGGATGTCATCCATACGGGAAGGTAAAGCTTTCGTATGCAAAAGACCACCAACAATTACACTACACGCATTTAGTTAGGGCTTTTCATCATAACAAAGAGAAGACCCAGGATCTAACTAAATGCATGTAGTGTAATGGTGGTCCTAAATAAAAACTTTTGGTGCTTTGTTATGTCTGAGTATAAGAAGGGAATAATTTCCTTTCTTTTTTTCATTTTAATTTCGCTCTGGCCATTTTTTTCCTTAACATAACCTGCCAGGAGTGATAACCAAGATCAAAAAGAAAGCAAAAGAGGGGCTTCAAGATGAACAGTTTAAAATTTCCCTGGACATTAGCTGGTGAAGTATTTGGTCTAATGGTAATAGGTCGGTGTGAGAACAATCTGAATTGTTTTGTAGTGGGTTTGATACTTGAAAGGTCCAGTTGCTTTTATATTTCTTTCATCATTTTTAGCCTTTATATTTATCATGTATAAAGTGTGTTTGGATATTTTTGTGACCGGCATAAAAGTTTTTTTTTTTTTTTTTAAAAGCGGGCATTGTTACCGGAACTGACGATACGTTTTTTTTGTTGATGTTTTGACCTGTGATGCCATGATATTTATGTATGAAGCTAATGATACCAAGTAAACTGTAACCTAATAGCCCTGAGGACGTAGCCCGTCAGCTACGAAACGAGTCAGCACGAATAAAGGTTCTTTGGAGTATATTGCTTGTCTTCTCGTGGTCAGCGCGGACTTCAAAAACCCGTCCTTTCATCACCCTTCTCAGATTATTTATCTTGCGGGGTTTGCCGTGTCCATTATCCATCTTTGCTGGTCCAGTTGGTTGTGACTCACACAACCCAACAAGGTGAGTAGTACCATCGGAGTACACTTCATTTAATCATAGTTATGGCCCTTTGTGCACTGTTCTCTCTTTTTCCTTTTCAACCTAATAAACGTAGCAATCCTAAAAGTCATAATTGACTCTTTAACAAGCCTTTTAATATGACTCAGGAATTGTGCCAGATAAGAACCCCAAACTGCAAATGCTGCATTTCGGGGTGATTGCCCCTCATCATGGCTACCTTTATTAGGTGGCATTAGAGTTTTTCACTTCCACACTGAAGTAATGATACAGTGATGTATAATAACATTATGTAAAACGAAATACTGCAAGGAGCTCCTAGATTATTAAGCAGCCGGACTAATAGCCTCTGGTCATAATGGAGAGGAATAAACTGTTATTATTATTATTTATAGAACACCATTCATTCCATGGTGCTGTACATGAGAAAGGGTTACACACAGACAAGTTAAAAATACAATGAACAAAGTGACAGACTGATACAGAGGGGAGAGAGGACCCTGCCCTTGCGGGCTTACATTCTACTGGGCAATGGGGAGGGAGACAGTAGGTTGGGCCTGTTCGGGTGGTGGTGGAACGCCAGGTCTAATGGTGCTGGAGCGCCGGGTCCAGTGGTGGTAAGGCGGCACTGTGGTCATTGCAGGTTGTAGGCTGTTCTGAAGAGATGGGTTTTCAGGTTCCGCTCGAAGGTTCCGAGTGTAGGGGACAGTCAGACATGATTGGGTGCAGAGTTCTAGAGGACAGGGGATGCTCGGGCGAAGTCTTGCAGACGGTTAGATGAGGAACATACAAGTGTGGAGGAAAGAAGGTGGTCTTGGGAGGATCAAAGATTACGAGCTGGATGATATCGGGAGATTAGTTCAGAGATATGGGGGGACAGATTGTGGACAGCTTTGTAAGTCAATGTTAGCAGTTTGAATTGGATACGCTAGTGAATTGGGAGCCAGTGGAGGGATTTGCAGAGGAGAGAAGTAGAGGAATAGCGAGGAGAGAGCTGGATTAGTCGGGCAACAGAGTTAAGGACAGATTGAAGTGGTGCAAGAGTGTTAGCAGGAAGGCCACAGAGACGGAGGTTGCAGTAGACGAGGCGGGAGATGATGAGGGCATGCATTATTAGTTTAGCAGATTGGGGGTTGAGGAAGGGACGGATTCTGGAAATATTTTTGAGTTGGAGGCGGCTGGAGGTGGCAAGGGCTTGGATGTGCGGTTTGAAGGACAAGGCAGAGTCAAGGGTTACTCCGAGGCAGCGGACTTCAGGTACAGGGCAAAGTGTGATGTCATTTATTGTGATAGAGGAGTCTGGTAAAGAAGGTGCGTGAGATGAAGGAAAGATGATGAGTTCGGTTTTGTCTACATTGAGTTTTAGGAAGCGGGAGGAGAAGGAGGATATGGCTGATAGACAGTCCGGGATTCTGGACAACAGAGAGGTGACATCTGAGCCAGAGAGGTAGATCTGGGTGTCATCAGCGTACAGGTGATACTGGAAGCCATGGGACTGTATGAGTTGTCCCAGACCAAGAGTATATATTGAAAAAAGGAGGGGCTTGAAGACAGAGCCTTGAGGGACCCCAACAGAGAGGTGATGGGGCGAGGATGTCGTGTAGGAGTGGGAGATATTAAATGTGCGGTTGGAAAGGTAGGAGGAGATTCAGGAGAGGGCAAGGTCAGGGATACCAATAGAAGAGAGAATCTGTAATACGAGGCAGTGGTCGACTGCAGATGACAGGTCTAAAAGGAGGATGACGGAGAACTGTGTTAGCTTTGGCCGTAAGTCGCTAGTAATTTTGGTCAGGGCAGTTTCAGTGGAGTGGTGAGGACGGAAGCCGAATTGAAGGTTGTCAAAGAGAGAGCCGGATGAGAGGAAGGATGAGAGTACAGTGTGGACATGTTTTGAGATGTTTTGAAGCGAACGGGAGCAGAGATATGGGACGGTAGCTGGATATAGAAGTGGGGTCAAGGGATGGCTTCTTTAAAATAGGTGTAATTGTTTCGTGTTTGAAAGCAGAAGGAAAGGTACCAGAAGTTCGTGATCGGTTGAAGAGGTGGGTTAGGGCTGGGATAAGTGTTGTGGTGAGGTTGGGGAGGAGGTGGGATGGGATAGGGTTCAGTGCACAAGTGGTGAGGAGGTGTTATGTAATTATGCACGCCCTCTCAGCAGCGCTTTCCTCCCTCTGCTGTCAGTGCTGTGTGGTTCACTTTCTGGAGCTACTATTCTGTTCAGGTCGCAAAGGGAGAAAGCTACAGGTCTGTGCTTTATCAGATCATGACTCCATTTCTTCCTGTAAAAAGGAATCCCTGCTGGGCTCTGAGAGATCCTGTGTTTATCAAATCTCTTGGTTTTGTTGCAAAGAGAGTAGAGAGGAGGATACAGCCCCACCCACTGATCTCCTATGCTGTGGTGTGATCATCTATGGGGAGGGGACAGCAGAGAACTAAGTGGATGGAAGCCATGGGACTTTATGAGTTGTCCTAGACCCGGTTCGGTGCTCCGGCACGCATCCAAGCAACAGAGGGACTAGAAGCCTCCCATATGGAGAAAGGCCGGCTCCCTTATGCCCCAAAGGAATGGATCACCTCTCACACGTCCTCACAGCTCAGTGGTCTGGACTACACTGAGTTCCCATCTCCAGTCTGCTTTACATACAGACACCTGGCAGGTTAAGTCCTGCTCGCCACACCTATTTGACACCCCCACACATGGGACTGATTAATTAGCACACACTGCTCTCTGTGGGCCACTCATTGGTCTCCTGAAACCTCCTAGACCTTAACCCACTGAGTACCGAACAGGTTTCACAAAGCACACACACACACACACAGTAAAACAGGCTGATGTTAACAGGATCTGTGCTGCAATCACATGTGATGCATCCCCGGCCATGGGTCACATGCCGGACACATCACCACAATATTATATATTAAGATAGCGATCACGGATCGGGTTTGGGTTTCACCCACTTGGTAGCGATATTCAAACAGAACAGTCTCTTCATTTAAATAAATGCATGTCGGTATATTAACAGACCACACAAACCGCATATGGTATAGTCCAAAACAAGTCAGCACCAGCCATGAGGTACACAGTCCTCATTTCTAACGCGGGTGTGCCCGCACAGGTTTGGATACATCTTTCATCACTGTATCCCTGTGAAGGTATCACCGCCTCCACTCACTGACCTCTTAGTTGGCTGCTCAGGAAAACTGCTTGGCTGAGAAAACCGGTCAAGGTCTACACTGACTCCTCTCAGACCACAGCTCCAGACCTCGTCTCTTCCCATGTGCTACTGCAGCTTTTAGCTTTCAGGACCTAGGCTGACATCACATCCTGTGACTAGGCAGAAGTCACATGATATCAGCCCTCACCACACCCCTGGAGGAGGAGAGGGTATGTGAATGGCCAGTCCCTCCCACACATCTGACCATCCCTAAACCCAGCCCATAACAAATATACAGATTTGTTGGACAACATAACCCAGCAAACTGTCCTGGATTTAGATCGCAGACCTCTGTCTGTGCGATACGTAGCCGGTTGGCCCATCACAAATATATATATAATAATTTGGAACACGGTGTATGTGCTGTCTGATTGTGCAGGACAGTTACTTGGTTGCTTATGTGAAGTGATTAACTGGCATGTCCACTTGGTGCTAGCCTATTGAATATGTGAAGTGGGTCAACAAGCTTTTATTTATATATTTTAATATTATTTTTATATTATTTTAAAATTATTATGCAAATTGGTTTTAAGTGTCATAGGGTTTTTTTGTTTTTTTTCAATGAAACCCATTGATGGTATTGTGTGTCAGGGTTCTTTGGTTCACTGAAATCAATCTCGGATACCTGTGATAATTAGTTTGGCAGGTGAGCCCAATAAAAGGAAAACTGGGTGTTCCACAATATTAAGCAGGTCACAGTTTTCAAGTAACATGGGAAAGAAAAAGGATCTCTCTGCTGCCGAAAATCAACAAATTAGATATTGCACGAAAACTTAAGCGTGAATATCGTACTGTGAAGAGATTTTTGGCTGATTCTGAGCACAGATGTGTTCGTGCAGATAAAGTCAGAATGAGGAAGGTTTCTGCCAGGCAAGTTCATCGGATTAAGGAGCAGCTGCTAAAAAGGCCTTATAAAGCAGCAAACAGATATTTGAAGCTGCTGGTACCTCTGGAGTCCCTCAAACCTCAAGGTGTAGGATCCTTCAAAGGCTTGCTGTGGTGCATAAACCTACTATTCGGCCACTACTAAACAGCACTTACAAGCAGAAACGATTGCAGTGGGCCCAGACATCAGATATACATGAAGACTAATTTTCAAACAGTCCTGTTTACCGATGGGGGCCGAGCAACACTGGATGGTCCAGATGGATGGAGTAGTGGATGGTTGGTGGACGGCCACCATGTCCCAACAAGGCTGCAACTTTAGCAAGGAGGTGGAGGAGTCATGTTTTGGGCCGCAATCAGTGGAGAACAGTTTGTAGGCCTCTTTAAGGTTCCTGAAGGTGTGAAAATGACCTCTGTAAAGTATATAGAGTTTCTGACTGAGAACTTTCTTCCATGGTACAAAAAGCAGAATTGTGCCTTCAGGAGCAAAATCATCTTCATGCATGACAATGCACCATCTCATGCTGCAAAGAATACCTCTGCGTCATTGGCTACTATGGGCATAAAAGGAGATAAACTCGTGGTGTGGCCACCATCTTCCCCTGACTTAACCCAATAGAGAACCTTTGGAGTATAATCAAGCAAAAGATCTATGAGGGTGGGAGGCAGTTCAAATCAAAACAGCAGCTCTGGGAGGCTATTCTGACATCATGCAAACAATTACAAGCAGAAACTCTCCAGAAACTGACAAGTTCATAGGATGCAAGAATTGTGAAGGTGAAATCAAAGAAGGGTTCCTATATTAACATGTAACTTGGCCTGTTAGGATGTTTTGGAGTTAAATAGCTTTTTATATCAGTGAATGTGACCTCCTAATGCTGAAAATTCAACAAATGAGCATTTTCAGTTCTTTCAAACATATCAAATGTTTACAAACTTTACTGTGCCTAATAATTTGGAACAGTACATTTAGAGTTTTTTTTATTTTGAAGATTATACTGTTATCATTGGTTGGTTTCTTCAATAAAATTCAATGAAATCAAAGAAAAAGAACACTTGCATAATAATTTGGACCATGGTGTACATGCAATTTTTTCTTATTGATCGTTCACTCTCTTTTAGGCTACTTTCACACTAGAGTTTGTGTCTGCATGCGGAGAGCACGCAAAGGCAGTGCAAACGCTGCAATACTGATGTGAACGGAGAATCTCCGCATGCGTTCACATCGGTATGGTGCCTGACCAGCCAATCAGCGATTACGGCGGCGGCTGGGAGGCTGAGATCAGAGGCAGAGATCTCCTCCAGGCGGTGTCGGCGCGGGAGATTTGAAGAAACAGCTGATCTGACAGCTGTTTAAATCTCCTGCGCCGACATCACCTCTTCGGTGTCGGCGCGGGAGATTTAAAAAGCTGTCAGATCAGCTGTTTCTTCAAATCTCCCGCACCGACACCACCGGGAGGTTAGCAGTGCCCGTCCCTGGGAGATCACCGGCTGCTCCAGCTGATCTCCCGGTGGCTGCTGCTGATCTCCCACTGATAAAACAAGCGCCCGCAACCACACAAAAAATGCAACAGGCTGCGTTCGGAGGTCACAGAAATTATGCACATCCGAACGCAACAGAACGCAGCGTTTACATACGCAAATGTGAAACCACCCTTATTTAGCCATCTGGTTACTGATGGGAACCCAACAACCTATCCTTAATTAAGGATCTACAGATTACTTTGTTCAGAGGTATTTTATTTTATCATGAATCCGATTGGATTGTGTTGCTTACATTTCTGCGGTATACACATGCGTAATACTAATTTTGTCTCACTATATTGTGTTATTACTTGATAGATCACCAAGGTGTGTAATAAGTCACCAATAGTTCATTTTAGATAATGTAATTATACATCACTGTATCATTACTGTTTTACTGATAAACGTTTTTGTCTTTTATTGTTATTCTTTTGTCAGCTGTAATGTGAACAAGGCAAAGGTTGCCGAAACGTTGTAACAGTGTCTGATTACTTCATCTTCAACAAGACAAATATAAAACTGTACTTATTTTGTACACCATTCCAGTTTTGTCTACTTTTACTTGAAGAGTGTGCCAGAATTAGACTCTTGATACATTCATAAAAATTATTCTGAGCACCTTATAAGAGGAGGTGAGCAGATATACCAGTGCACGACCATCTTATTTCAATGACATCAGCCGGGAAGTCCTCAGTTGAATCTCAGACACTGGCACAATGGGTATGGCTGCAACAACCAATCATAGATGTTGTCACAGAGTGGGCATCTGGGATTGGCTGTTGGAAGCAAAGTCCCGTGCATACAGAGGAAGTTAATGAGCAGGACCAGGAAGCAGTGAGTCAGCTGCAACATAGACTGGTAAGTATAATGCTGCAGATTTAATCACAGTTCTCCTTGCTTTTACAGCCTCTCAGAACACCTAGCCACCATTTTATAACAATAAAGTCAGGGTAGGGACTCAAGATCGAGACAAATCAGTCTTGAACTCTGACTTCAAAAAAGGTCCGGCCGGATCCGCCAAACCCAGACTTCTGCTGGTTTGCCCATTTCTAACTATATTCTTCCCACCTCTAGTAATCTACTAACCTAAAATAGAAGGGATCAGAAAGAAATTACTGTGATCTGGACGAGCATTCTATTAGAAGATTGTGGGTGGTCAGAACCCAGGACCCCCAGAGTAGCTAACATGTCTTAATAATTGTCTCAATTCTTCCCTTATGGCATAGACATCAGGGTTTAAAAGGATCATGTGTGTTGGATTTCAACATGCATTATTCCTTGTTTCAGCAGATGTACTGCTACCCACAGAAAATATCGAACAAAAAAAGTATAGGGAAGTCAAGAGCAACAAGCAGTCTAGTATTCATGGGCACCTTTAGTTTCAAAAGAATTTAGAATATCCTGTAGCTTGACAAATTGTGCATGCTGAGAAAAACTCAGAAAAGTCAACAAAATAAAAAAACATCACTAAGCAGTTCTTGTCAATGGATCATTAAGATTGCAAAAATACCATACATCAATTTTAATTTTTTTAACATTAGTCTACTATACTGCCGACAGAGGGACAGATGGTACACTTCTTATGTCAAACTCCTTGTAGGAAGCAGTCATTACATTTTTAGGAGGCTGGGGTCAGAGGCAATTTTATACCTAGCCATTCCTTTCATGGACATAGTTGATTGTATAATATAGCCAACAACGACTATTGATGGTTTCCTATATAGCCAACTCTCATTTTTCTTAAAAACACGATGGACTGCCAGCTCACCAGATTACTGCTGCCTAATGAATTTTATGGAATGGTGAGGAGTGGAGCAAAGAGAGCCATAGATTATCATAGCATGCTGCAAATGAAAGAGGCTCAGCTTGGAGGAAGTAGAATACAGACCATGCCTTGTCCTGTAAAAGATCATTTACTAATACAGCACTAAGAATGTCTAAGGTAACATGGACATAAAGGGAATTGGAGGAAAGTGTATTTGTCATGCTTAACCCTTTCACCACGCAGGAATTTTTCGTTTTCTGCTCCCCTGCTTCCAAGAGCCATAACTTTTTTATTTTTCTGTCAATATAGACATTTGAGGTCTTATTTTTTGAGGAACGAGTTGTTTTTTCAGATGCAATCATTTATTTTACCATATAGTGTACAGGAAAATGGGAAACAAATTCCAAATGCAGTGAAATTGCAAAAAAAAGGAAACAAAAGTGCAATTACACGTTTGTTTTGTTTTTTTTAATTCTCCATGATCACTATATGGTAACACTGACGTGATGGTGTGATGCCTCAAGTCAGTATGAGTTCGTAGATACCAAACATGTATACCTTTACTGCAGGCCCGGCGTCAGCACCCGGCACACCCGGGCAAGTGCTGGGGCCCGACTGCTTGGAGGGGGCCCACCGGGCCCCTGAGGGCTAGGGTCACACTTGCATTGTGACCCTAGCCTGACGCAAGTATTGTCTGCTGCAGCGCAGAGCGTTTAATGCTATGCGCTGCCAGCAACGGAGCCCATAGAAACCCGATGTTTACATTGACAACCAGTGGTTGTCAAGGTAAACATGGGGTTTCTATGGGCTCCAGCGCATAGCATTAAACGCTATACTCTGCAGCCGAAAATACTTGCCTCAGGCTAGGGACACAATTGCAAGTGTGACCCTAGCCTCAGGGGCCCCTGAGCACACTGCCCCCACAGCCAGGGCCATATCCAGGCGGCAGCTGAGGGGTCATTTTCAGCCTCCTGCAGCACCGGAGGTCTCCCTCCTCCCCCCTCCATGGGAGCCGACAGAGCAGCACACTCTGTGCTTACAGGACCTGTGATGATGTCACATGGAGGGGAGGAGTCAGGGATCACATGATCAGCTCCTCAGTGTATGCAGGACTCTGTTGTGCTGCCCATTATGAGACTCAATTAGGTGAAGTTTGTGTGGGTCAGGAGGGATTTACAGTGTGAATGTAGCAGAGGTGAGTGTGTACTAGGTGTATGGCAATTAGGTGAAGTTTATGTGTGGGGTCAGGAGGGATTTACAGTGTGAATGTAGCAGAGGCGAGTGTGTACTAGGTGTATGGAACGGAGCAGAGTGGGTACTAGGTGTATGGAGCGGAGCCGCGTGCATACGAGGTGTATGGAGCAGAGCCGCGTGCGTACGAGGTGTATGGAGCAGAGCTGCGTGCATACGAGGTGTATGGAGCAAAGCCATGTGTTTATGAGGTGTATGGAGCAGAACCGCGTGTGTATGAGGTGTACGGAGCAGAGCCGCGTGTGTACGAGGTGTATGGAGCAGAACCGCGTGTGTATGAGGTGTATGGAGCGGAGCCGCGTGCGTACGAGGTGTATGGAGCAGAGCCGCGTGCGTACCATGTGTGTATGGAGCAGAGCCGCGTGCGTACGAGGTGTATGGAGCAGGGCCGCGTGCGTACGAGGTGTATGGAGCAGGGCCGCGTGCGTACGAGGTGTATGGAGCAGGGCCGCGTGCGTACGAGGTGTATGGAGCAAAGCCGCATGTGTATGAGGTGTATGGAGCAGAACCGCGTGTGTATGAGGTGTACGGAGCAGAGCCGCGTGTGTACGAGGTGTATGGAGCAGAACCGCATATGTATGAGGTGTATGGAGCGGAGCCGTGTGCGTACGAGGTGTATGGAGCAGAGTCGCGTGTGTACGAGGTATGTGTACCAGTGGTAGCCCCCCGCGGATTCCACTCCTATAGTCTCAGCCACCTTTGCTAGCAGCATTCTTCTCCAGAGTCTCTTCTGCCGCTGTCTGCATTCTGCAGCTCAGCATGGAGGGGCACGATGTAGTCATCACTGTTCTGATATGTGCAGAGCGACCGGAGGAGACCGAAGCGGCAAGAAGAAAGGTGAGGAGAAAGAGATCCAGACGGCCAGACACTCCGTTAAGCTGCAGTGCCACCCATATGGCAGTGCGGCTCCATTGAGCTGCTTGCATTATTTGTGCGCTTGAGGATGCTTGTGTATATACCAAGCATCCTCAGATGCACAAAAATGCAACATTTTGTATTTGAAGGGTATTTTTAAAAAGCGCAAGGGAATGCAAACGCATTTTAGCCCGCTCCTAACAACGTGTAATATACTCACTGTCAAAAACAGCTCTTGCTGGTTTCGGTAGTCACTGTTCCTGTAAGGCTGCCTTCACATAGGCGTTTTTTTTTAAAATGTGGCAGTTGCGGTTACAAAAAACCCGCATCTGCCGCATTTTCTGTCTAGCGGCTGCACTTGCTTCACATTTGCGGCAAGCCCCATGCATTGTCTATGGGGCTTGCGGTAAGTGTGCGGCTATATATATAATTATAGTCCGCGATATGTACTAAAGGGGGCCCACTGAGACTTTTTCGCCCGGGGCCCACAGAAACCTGGAGCGGCCCTGCTTTACTGGTATCCAAGTGGTGAAAAAAAATCAGAAGTTTGGAGAGAAAAAAAAGAATCACACTTTTTGCACCATGTTCTGCGACCCGTAGCGTTCTCATTTTTCGAGATCTGGGGCTGTGTGACGGCTTATTATTTGCAGCTTGAGCTGACGTTTCTAATGATACCAATTTTTGTGTGGAGGCACTGTTTTGAACGCCCGTTATTGCATTTTATAGCAATGTTGCGATGAGCAAAAAAAAAAAACAAACTTAATTTTGGCATTTGCACCTTTTTTTACCCCTTACGCAGTTTACGGCTCTTAATTGATTTTTTATATTGATAGATAGGGCATTTCTGAATGCGGCAATAACAAATGTGTATTTTTCTTGACTACTTTTATTTTTTTTTGAGAAAAAGGGGGTGATTTCAACTTTTAGTTTTTTTTCTCATATTTTAAAAACTTAATTTCACAAGTGATTCTTAGTTTTACAGTGCCCCATAGGGCGCCACAGTGCTGCACCATCCGATGGCTTGTGACAGGTCCCGATGAGCTGCAGCACATCAGGACCTGTCACAATTGCGAACTGTGGTTGGCAGCGCTTGCCAACCACTGAAAGTGCTCTGTGACAGCTTCTGGGGTCAAGCCAGGACCCCGGGCTGTCACATGAGCACCGGAGATCCCGCAATTTTATCACGGGATCTCTGGTGCAGGTGGGGAACAGAGCGTTCACCACCGCGGCACCTTTGGCCACCTCTGTCAGTGATTGACGGTGGAATCCAAGAGGATAACAGCACCGATCAAATCCCGGATCTGATTGGTGCTGGAAGCCCGACATCTCAGCTGATGAGGTCAACTGAGATGTCGGGGGAAATTATGCGAGCTCCGCGCCGGAGCTCACATCAAACCCCGGTAACCGGCACATGACATCCTCCTACGTCATGGGTCAGGAAGGGGTTAAAAGACAAGGTGGTGGAGCATGAACAATATACCCTAATTTTAGATCAATGCTCTATTGCCAAGTAACAAGACAAAACGTACATAGGTTAATGATCTCTATTTGATGGAATATTTTGGTTTTACTTTCAGCATGCCTTAAAGTTAACCTGTCACCTGTTTTTTCACATATTAGCTGCAGCCACCACCAGTAAGCACTTATATACAGCATTCTAAAATGCTGGTGTTGCTGGTCTTAATCTTATGCCTCCTCTCTTCTTGTGATTGCTGTCCTGCCTCTCTGCATTGTGGATGACGATTCCTACGTCATACACTTATTGGCCTTCATTGCGCTCCTGCACACGTGCACTTCTCTCTGCCGTGCTGAATGGTAGAGAAAAGGGGTGTGTACAGGAACGCAATGAAGGCCATGGAGTGGATCCAAAAGAAGCAGAGAAGGATGAGAATCCCAAGAAGAGAGATGGTATTGGATCAAGATTAGCAATGCCCATCAGACCAGACTGCCCCTCAGGTGAGTATAACAGCTCTTTTTTATGTTCGTGTCACGCTGGGTGTAGGAAGATACCCAGTGCAGAACGATGAGGGGTGGGGGTGAGAAGACGTCCCTGATGCTAAGGGCAAGGGGGAAATGGTAACCCCCAGAAACTAGCGCTGACACCTGGCTCCCCTAACAACCCTATATGTTTTCTGCAACTGTCGCCAAACCGAATACCTTGCCCTGCTATCCCTGAACTAAGACTACACAGGCATCAGAGCTGGTGAACACTAGTCAACCTGGCTAACTACTAAAGAAACTCACCAGTGAAACAAACAGAGGAATGGGAGAAACACTTAGCTTATCAAGATCCAAACAGCAATACAACAGAAAGTCCTGGATGCACTGCAGAGCTAGGAAGCAACCTCCAACACCTGACAAGCCATCACCAGCAGTGCATCCTGGAAGTCAAGAGGTATAAATAGACTGCTAAAGATAAGAGATCAGCTGGGTCCTAGTGACCGCCATCTCTCACTAAAAGAAATACTTCTTAAATGGGCAGAGACATATTTTAGGATTTCGTCTGTTTGGCCCGATCCTGCGACCTTCTGCGAGTCGCCTCTACAGCCTCATCCGTGCCTCCGGACACACCCACGACAGTTATACAGATTGGCCTGGGAACTTGTATACAAAATTCTAAAATGCTGTATCTACTAATAGCCGCAGCTTATAGGTGAAAACCTGGTGACAAGTTTACTTTACTCTGGATGGAAGGAGTAGATTAAATATGTAATTCCAAAAGAACCATAATACTGATATTATGGAATTTACAGATTATTACAGCTGGCTCCAGCCACGGATTGAACTGACTCCTGCCGTGAATGGGGCTGGTTCCTGCCATAATGGAAAAGATAGAATAAAAAAATGTTGATCTTAGCAGTTTAAAGAGGTCTGAAAGAAGCCCAAGGCTATGTTGCCCTCTGTGCTATAGCTCCACTGCAGATCAAGCTAAAAATCTTACCCAATCCCCTCCAATAACCCACAATAAAAAAATAAACCATATAGCCCTAGTACATAAATTCTTTTCTAAACCGCAGTCAACTTTAACATCCTACATCATATATAATCTGATGCCTGATGTGTTACCAAGTTTTTGGAATAATTGAAGCAGCTCAAAATTTGGGTAATATGAAGAGATTTCTCTTCAAAGATTACCCCATTCCGAAGACAATTCTGAAAAGAGAAAAGGCCGAGAAGATAAATAAACCTAAACTGAATGCTACAGAGATGAATTAAAAAAAGTACCAAGAAGCCAAGAAAAGCTTTAAAACAATAAATACAATAATGTGAATACATGGAAGCCAGCCTATAGTTACAAATAAAGACACTGCAAAAATGATATACAACTATAAAGAGTTGCCCCTTCTTCTAAACAATGCAACATCTAAAAGCAGAGAAATAACACAAAATATGTAAATAGGCAGACGGGCCAATGTACTGGTGCTGTGGGTTGGTGCAACGTTGTCCCCAAGTTAAGTTGACCTCCAAAAGAAAGAATGCTACCCCTGGCTTTGTTGGACCTCAAGTTGTTAATGAGGAAATTAGAAATCATCACATACTATAAAATTATTTCATCTTCTAATTCAGAAATAAAAATAACCTCTTTTGTTCTTTGTCTACCTCTTTAGTTCTTAGACTACAAAGCACAAATTAACAATACATTTAGATACAATATGAATTTTGGGATGGACCGACAAATAACGATGCTAAGGCATCATCATGTTCAGATGGGGAATCTCCGTTAAAATAAAAAAAAACAACAATTTGTACATTAAGTTGCTATGCAACCCAACAATGGCTGACTGCAGAGACATTCAATGTCCTCTTATGCAAACTGCAGAGACCTTAATGTCCTCTTATGCAGACTTCAGAGACCTTAATGTCCTCTTATCCTGACTGCAGAGACCTTAATGTCCTCTTATCCTGACTGCAGAGACCTTAATGTCCTCTTATCCTTGGGTCATGGGTTACTCTTAGGGACTTTCTTGAACATTTTGAATATGCTAAATGCACAGATTACTTCTAAGCAGAGAATAAGTCACTTGTGTGATCATTAAAATTTGCCATGTGTTAAATAACTTATCTATTATATAATTGCGAATGCTGCGAGTGCCCCTTTGTCGTCATGTGGATACGAACGAAGCATTGGCCGCGCAGCGGCCATTGCGAGCCGGCGAGTCGCTATGCCCGCGCAGCGGGCATGGCGAGTCGAAGCATTGGCCGCGAAGCGGCCATTGCGAGTCGCTCTAAGGCGACTCGCTATGCCCGCGCAGCGGGCATGGCGAGTCGCCTTAGCAGCGCGAAGCATTGGCCGCGAAGCGGCCATTGCGAGTCAGAGACTCGCTCTGCTAGAATCCCGATGCATTGTGCATCGGGCACCCATCTAGTTTATACATAAAGAAATATATGAATAAGTGCACAGAATATTGCAGGAGTAATCTATTAAACTAGTCACAAAATTAGAAATAGAAGAAATTTATCAGCTACTTAAGACTCCACACTCTAAAATGGCCGCGGGAAAAACTGTTTATTATATTAAAATACATCTCATTTTAAAAGAGAGTTATCCAACTTGAAGCTGGTAGAAAATAAACTTCATTAAGCTTCCCCATAAGACTCACAACAAGAACATTTTTTTAGTACTTTGATGTTTGCACCCTAAATATGCAAGCTAATTTTTCCGTTTCACTTCCCTCTCTAGTCTTTAAACTGCCTTAATCTCCTGCCCTCGGATGTTGACTTTATAAGAACAAAGGTCAGGGGTTATAAAGAGACAGGCCTCAAAAGACTGAGACCATCAACTTCTGCCTGAAAGAATTCTTCATTGTGAAAAATAGCATATATTCAAAACTCAAAATTATAAGTCATGGAATAAAACCATAATGGTTTATTTACACCTAATATCGTGGCATTGAGAAAAAAAGGATACAAAAATAAGCAAAACAAATAATGAGTGGAGGACCCAGAGCAATATAAAATATGGTCAAGCAAGACTGTACAAAGGTATGACAGCAAATGCAACAGCGGAATAGTAATCAATGCTTGACGCATTATATAGCCAATCTATCTTGCAGGCTATATATAAGAAAACAATAGGGCCATTTGGGTTCAAGTGAAGAAGAACCAGGTTGCTCCAAAAAAAGGTGAGCATTGGAAACAGAAAAGAATAGATAAATCAAAAGGTAAAGGGAGAAAGAAGTGAAGAGGTGGTGGGGGAGGGCAACAAGCATCATATAGCAAATAGCGATCAAGCCTCACCAGTCATCTAAATAGAATCAATCCAGCCAAACCAAACTAAAATTTGATGCTTACTGCAGTATACTCTGCTTTTTAGATTGATTGTATTTTTTGGGCATTTTAGATTTTGTTTAGTGAAATCAGGGAATCAACCATAATTAAAAAGTATAAAAGAGAAAATAACTAAATGTTTCAATATATAGGCGCTTTCAAACATCACAATAAAACAAGCAAACAATACACGAAGTCTGTTAAGAATAGCCAGCTCTTCTGCATTGTACTGTGCTTAATTAAGAAAAGATCGGCAACAACAATAAGTGTGAACAGGTGCTAGCTGAAAAAACGTGACTACAAAAAGATAAACAGCTGCACACTAGAACACTTGGAATTAAAGAACTAAAAGGGACTACGGCCATACATTACTGCGGTAGGAACATTAGAGAAAATGGAAAATACACTTGGCTTATTTTAAAATTGAATAAAAAAAAACATGACATAGCATTACTGCAGTAGGCATATCTGATAAAGGAGATGTTTAGCAAATGTATTGGCCAATGCATGTGAGCCCGATAACCAATGACAAGATGCATCTCATCTGATTTACCGTAATTCTAAGTGTTCTAGTGTGCATATCTTTTTGTTTTGCACTGTGCTCATCTACCGTATATACTCGCGTATAAGCAGAGTTTTTCAGCCCAAAAATTGGGCTGAAAAGTCTCCCCTTGGCTTATACGCGAGTATATACGGTATATAAAAAAAAAAAATATCTCAAGGGGTAGTACACAGCAGCCCCAGGCCCCCCTCACTGTTTGGCGCCCCCACCTCAGGATGCCCCCCCCCCCGCACGCAGCGCTGCGCTCATACATTACCAGCCTGTCAGCTGTCATCCTCCGGTGGCGGATCGCGGCTCCCGGCTTCCATCTTCTTCTGTGTCTTCCTGCATGTCACATGACCGGCGTCGCGATGACGTCATCGCGATGAGCCCCGGTCACAATGCAGGAAGACACAGAAGAAGATGGAAGCCGGAGCCGGGAGCCGCGATCCGCCACCGGAGGATGACAGCTGACAGGCTGGTAATGTATGAGCGCAGCGCTGCGTGCGGGGGGGGGGGCATCCTGAGGTGGGGGCGCCAAAAAGTGAGGGGGGCCTGGGGCTGCTGTGTATTACCCCTGGGGCTGCTGTAAATACCCCTGGGGCTGCTGTGTACTACCCCTGGGGCTGCTGTGTACTACCCTGGGGCTGCTGTGTACTACCCCTGGGGCTGCTGTGTACTACCCCTGGGGCTGCTGTGTACTACCCCTGGGGCTGCTGTGTACTACCCCTGGGGCTGCTGTGTACTACCCCTGGGGCTGCTGTGTACTACCCCTGGGGCTGCTGTGTATTACCCCTGGGGCTGCTGTGTACTACCCCTGGGCTGCTGTGTATTACCCCTGGGGCTGCTGTATATACCCCTGGGGCTGCTGTGTATTACCCCTGGGGCTGCTGTGTATTACCCCTGGGGCTGCTGTGTATTACCCCTGGGGCTGCTGTGTATTACCCCTGGGGCTGCTGTGTACTACCCCTGGGGCTGCTGTATATACCCCTGGGGCTGCTGTATATACCCCTGGGGCTGCTGTATATACCCCTGGGCTGCTGTGTATACCCCTGGGGCTGCTGTTATACCCCTGGGGCTGCTGTGTACTACCCCTGGGGCTGCTGTGTACTACCCCTGGGGCTGCTGTGTACTACCCCTGGGGCTGCTGTGTACTACCCTGGGGCTGCTGTGTACTACCCCTGGGGCTGCTGTGTACTACCCCTGGGGCTGCTTTTTGGTTACTACCCTGGGGCTGCTGTGTACTACCCCTGGGGCTGCTGTGTACTACCCCTGGGGCTGCTGTGTACTACCCCTGGGGCTGCTGTGTACTACCCCTGGGGCTGCTGTGTATACCCCTGGGGCTGCTGTGTACACCCCTGGGGCTGATGTGTATACCCTGGGGCTGCTGTATATACCTCTGGGGCTGCTGTATATACTGCTGGGGCCTGCATACCACTGGGGAGGCTGCTGTATACTACCACTGGGGAGGCCTGTATACCACACTGCTGGGGGCTGTATACCTGTGCTGGGGTCCACCCTCGGCTTATACACGAGTCAATAGGTTTTCCCAGGTTTTGGGGGCAAAAGTAGGGGGGTCGGCTTATACACGGGTCGGCTTATACACGAGTATATACGGTATATAAGCCCTGAAAATGTATACACCAGACTACAAAGAAGAAACACAAGACCTTTAGGAAAAGCTCTACTAAAATAGAATATAAGAAAATCTAAAAATCTTTACACTGTACAAAATCAATGGAAAAAGGACCAGATGATTATACCTTGAATCACTAAAGTACATTATCAGTCCAAAGTAATGGCAAAATATTACCTTCATGACAGCATACACAACAGCATTCATTCCACCATGAATGTTGGCATCAGAACCATAGTGAAGGTTTCTGGTCTTTGCTGTGGTGGCTACAATAGTCTGGCAGATCGCCTATTAACTTGTAAGCGGTTGTCAAAGCAACTACTGTACAACAGATACGTGATTATTCATATAGAAAGTGGCAGAATACTTAAATGCAGGGATATGCTTTTATTCTTACTGCCTAGTCTAGATATGTTTGTCTCTCGTATAACATCATATACCCTGCAGAACATAAAATTGCATTAAAGCTACACTAACTTGTATTTAAAACATTCAAAAATGAATACACACTATACAATAAAATAAACCTTTATGTAAATGCATGTGTGTTTTATACAGACCATATATATTACATCTTACTGATTTAAAGTGTATGTTATATACATGCATATGTAGTATATACAGTACATAAGGTGAGCATACATGCAAAATAATCAAATAGTTCAAGCACACATGGTCAAGCTATTTTGATATTTTACATCTACACTCACCTTACACATATTCTACAAATATGTATGTTACATACACACAAAATTGGTAACATAAATTTTGCCAATACATCAACTGTAAGAGGGGTAAATACACTATATACATCAGCCCTTTTTCCTCCTTCCACTAAATTTGCATCTCAATGCAATAAAACCTAGACATGTACACTCATTGTGTACATTTAACTCTTAAGAGGCTGTGTGCCAGAATACTAGAATACTGGGATACGCTTTTATTCTTACTGCCGAGACTAGGTATGTTTTTTTCTCGTGTATCTATATAGGCTGCATTACATAATATTGCATTAATACTATGCTACCTTGTATTTAAAATAAACAAAAATGAATAGACATACTATGTAATAAAATATACCTATATAACACACACCATATGTGTGTGTGTGTATATAAATAGGCAATATTTATCTCACTGATTTAATGTGCATGCAACATATTAGATGCAATATATTAATAAATGGTACCGTTACACGCTGCAATGTTGAAACGATATCACTAACAATTTCGTGAGCGCGTGGTTGTTAGGACATCTTTTTGACATCGTTGGTGAGATGTCACATGTGTACATATCGTGGACGACGCACCAATGATGTAGTGAGCAGGTATCATTCGCACAACCCAGCGAACGATGCTTGTTCAGTGATGTGAATGGGTGAAGTCGTGAACGACATAGTTATCGCGGTGTCACACTGAACGATGCAGCAGGTTGGCTGATCGAGGATCATCTGATTTGAGAACATGTTCTCAAATCTGTGATCAGCGATTCAATGATTTATCATAATTGAATCTCGGTGTGACACGAAACGAAGTCGTAACAATGTTGCTTGAACGACTCGAAGCCCGTGACGTTTAAGTGATATCGTTATCGATATTGTACCGTGTAATGGGGCCTTAAGATGTGTGTATAGGCAAAGTAATAAAATAGTTGACTATATATATGTGCGTTTGTGTCACATATGTACATAACACATTATATATTATGTTACATTACACACATGTTGAACCTATTTTATTATTTTACATATCAACACCTTATGCATATACTACAAATATATATCTCGCATACATACAAAAGCGGTGAGATAAATGTTGTCAATACATCAACTGTAAGAGGGGGAAAATACATACATCCGCCCTTTTACCTCCCCCACTAAACTTGCATCTCAATTCAATACATAGTAGACGTCAACACTCATTGTGTACATTTAGTTCCTAAAAGGCAGTGCACATCTGTCACAGCAGTCATGATTTTAACGCTATTCAATGAAATATGGAGCTCTTGCCATTTTGTCCAATGAATCATTTGCATCTGCAAACAATGCAGAGCAGCATCTTCAAGAAGTGGAGCAGATGCTGTTTTCATCAAGTGAAACTGTCAGTGCTTAACAACACACTGTTTCAAACCGCTCGGAGGAGCCTCGTCACCACAGATTCCAAGGGGCAACAAATGAACGGCTCAAAATTCATTTTTGAGCCCAGGAGAAAGGGTTATGATAAATGTGCTGCTTTACTAGTAAACACGGGCTACACGTCTTAACATGTCATTGACCACACTTTAAAATCATAGAATGTTTTAAAAGGACTCCTCATTGAACTAGGCAACTGATCAGACTGCGAAATGGGCATACAAAAATGTGTACAATAGTTGAAAATCTTCAGCTTGTCTGGACTTCAAGGGCAGATTCTGCAAACCGTTACCTACCTTACAAGTACAATGCATGCACAGGATCGGTATCGGAACGGATTCAAAGTACGGATTATTCTTCTAAACCTTTCATTTAATAACACCAGGGGCGTAACTACCACAGGTGCAGGGGTTGCGATCGCACCCAGGCCCTGCAGCCTAGGGGGGCCCCAATAGTCCTTTTGGCCTATAGAAAAAGACTATTGCTATTAAAGAATTGCAAAAATTGGGGGCCCCATTGGAGCTTTTGCATCTGGGCCCCTGGGCCTGAAGTTACGCCACTGCATAACACCATACTACCAGCCTCCCCTTTGTCATCAGGGCTGTCATTTATATCTCACGCTGAAATATAATATACCTTCATCTTCTAGTGGCTGTTCACACAAGCGTCGTAGTTTTCATTTTTATATTATTCATGACGTGGCAGCAGCAAGGAGATAAAGAAAAGAAGAAAAGGTTGTTTTGATGCCAAGAGACTGCATAATGATCTTTTGCATGTGGACTCCGAGAACCATATTTGCTGTTTTTTTTTTTATATATAAAAAAAAAAAGCATCAAGTAAGAAAAAAAATCACAGGGACGAATTTAACATGATATTTAGTTACTGTAGCGTTTCTCCATAGTGTTTTTATTCTGGGTTATATTTGTCTGCTAATGGGCATGTATAACTGCACATATTACACTTCTACTTAGTGTTATTGGTGCAGGAAGGAGGGGTTTGGGGTCATGCAGAACTGGGCAGACCTCTGTCACCTACAGGATCTACAGTAGGTACAAGCTGCACCTCAATGGGGAGGTTGAGTTGAGCTAGAGGAAAAAAATTGGTCAGAAGGATGGAGGAGCTTTTAAACTAGGATCTGGGGGAAGGGAGGGTAATTGTGCAATTACTGAAACAGTGAAACAGTATGGGTCAAAGAGGAATTAGAAGGGGCTGGGACGTGCAAGGAAAGTATGGAGGTGAGAAAAAGTAAAAAAAATGTTCTAAAATATTTAATGTCTGCAGGTGAATGCAAGAAGTCTTGCAAACAAAATGAATAAATTGGAGACTTACGTCGGCTATAGATTAAAATGTGGTGGGCATTACAGAAACCTGGCTGCATGAGAGCCATGACTCAGTGACAAATATAGGGGTTACACCACATTCAAATAAGACAGGAAAGACAAAAAAGTGGAGGAGTGTGTATTTTCAAGGTCAAGCAGCAGCTGCATAAGCATACTGTCACGTCACCATTGGGCTCGGTGACTGTTATTCCTGCCCCAGCCACTAGGCGGCGCCAGATTCCTTCGGCTAGTGGTGCTGGTGATAGGGGGACCTGCTCCTTTGGTTCCTGCCTCTATCGCTGGGCATCATCATGCTCCTCCTGTGGTTGATGCTGGTTACCGGAGAGAGGTTCCTGCAGAGGCATCTGGCGGGCGCAGGCTTCGTTCTTCTATCAGAATTGGGGTGGTTGGTACCAGTTGTGAATCACCATCTGGCATGGTTGTAGAGGCGTTCCGGATGGGGTCATCAGACTGTGACCTGCAGCCTATGAGAGAGAACTGTGCCCTTCAAATACCTTGGGGCCTGTCCTGCAAACCACCAGATATATTCTTGGTTTTCCCAGCAATCTAGTTTGTGTGAGATCAGCTGATGAAACACTCGTAGATATGAGAGGACTCATTTATTAATACTGGTCCATGTGTAATGCAATTTTTTTTAATCACATTGCAAGGATCTGCTTTAAATGCCAGTGTGAGAGAACCCTAATGCAGAGCCTAACAGTAAAAGCTAGCTCCTGTAGCAGTCTATAGTTGACCCAGAATAGTCTAATGAAGATCCTTCTACTAATTACTACACCCTACCAAAGAGAACTAGGTGCAGTTAAGCCTGGTTTCACACTGGAGTTCCCCTCCGCAGCGTCCTGCAGAGGGGAACCGCCATGTGAGCGCAGCCAGCGCAAGCCCCTATGTTTATAATGGGGACACACGGTGCTGCGCTTCACTGCGCATGACCGTGTAATCCCATTCACTGCCATATGTGATTTGTGCGCAGGTGGATGCCTGCGCACAAATCACACACTCTCATCCGCACCAGGGACGCGACATGTTGCATTCCTGGTGTGGACAAGAGTGTGTGATATGTGCGCAGGCATCCGCCTGTGCACAAATCACATATGGCAGTGAATGGGAGCGCACGGTAATGCGCAGTCAAGCGCAGCACCGTGCGTCCCCATTATAAACATAAGGGGCTTGCGCTGGCTGCGCTCACATGGCAGTTCTGTACCGCAGAATGCTGCGGAGGGGAATGCCAGTGTGAAACCAGCCTAAAAGATTACTTGAGACCTTTGTGCAAACATCTTTACAAGTGAAAATTAACTTGGACAACACAAATTTGAGGGCTCACATCTTTTAACAGTTCTATGGATCATCTGATGATACTAGTTTTACATTAGAAATTGAAAAGTAAGGTCAACCACTGATGGCCCAGGTTATAATTAACCTTGTGCACATAGATAGTGTTATATAGCTTACAGTGTTGTTACGAATATTATATTCCTTACAAATGGTTTTGAATTGTAAAACAGGCTTTAAAAAGGACCTGTCACCCCCCTACCCCCATGGATGTGAATCTAAGCCCAGCACTGAATGCAGCATGTCTGCTGCACTCAGGCGAGGGGTCCCCCATGGCTCTGTGGGGCTGCTACCCAGATATATAGGCTTATTAAAAGTTACTGTAATTTTCCATGGAGGCGGGCCTTTGTCCATGAGGCAGCTTGTCCACGGGGCATTTCACACCCCTGTGCCTCTGTACCGCCCATGTCCTCGCCACCTCTGCTCATTTCATTCTGAAATCCTCGCTCTGCGCGTCCTTGTGTGGGTGACGCAAGCGCAGAGTGAGGTTGAGGTGCATGGCCCGACTCCCACTAGGATGTCCTCTCATTTCCCTGTCCTGCTCCATAGCACAACACTGAGCAGGGCGGGAAAATGAGAGGACGTCATAGTGGGAGGCGCTCACTCAGTCAGTTTACACTACTATCCTTAAGCCTAGGTCTCACATAACGATATCGGTAACGATATCGTCCTATTTGTGACGTAGGAACGATATCCTTACCGATATCGTTGCGTGTGACTGATAGCAGCGATCAGGCCCCTGCTGTGAGGTCGCTGATCGTTGCACAGGGCTCCTGACCATTTTTTGGTTGTTGGCCCCCCCGCTGGTCACCACACATCGGTGTGTGTGACCGGCGGGGGCAGCAATCAGCGACCTGTCAGGATCCCCCGCCATGTCACAGCGCCGCACAGCAGCGCTGTAACATGACATCCAGGGTGACAAGCGGGCTTAGAGACCCGCTTGTTTACCATGGTTACCGGCACCCGCCCGCTTCCGGGTTGCGGGGAGCGAGCGGGTGCATCCTCTCCTATCCTGTCCCTCACTATTCTCATCTCTCCCTGCTATTTCCCTGTTCCCTACTCTATCCCCTATCCTAAACCCTAATCCTATCCCTCTCCTTGTTCTAAATAAAGAAAATCCCCCCCGAGGCTCACCGGCATCAGAGGCTCCCATACCGGCATCTCTGTAAGGCGGCCGTCACACGCTGAGATATCTATAGCGATATTGTAAGCGATCACGTGCACGCGCAATCGCTTACAATATCGCTCACATCGCTGGTGAGATGTCACACAGGCAGACTCACCAGCGATGTGGATCCGCGATCTCGCTGGTAACTATGGTACACATCGGGTAACTAGGCGCCGCGCGTCGCTTAGTTACCCGACGTGTACCATAGTTACCATCTCCCAGCATAGGCTCTGCGCTGGGAGATCGCTCATCGTGGTGTTATACACCACGATGAGACAGATCGTCAAATCGCTAATCGCTAGATCTGAGAACCGGAGCTCAGATCAGCGATGTCACGATCAAGCGATTTAACATCGTAAATCGCTTGATTACATGCAACGATTTCTTGCCCGATATCGCTTAAGCGATCAAAAAGGAGATCGCTTAAACGATATCGGGCAAGAAATCGTTCCGTGTGACGGCCGCCTAATGGAGATCTCAGGGGTAAAGGACCTGTAATGAGGTCACAGTCATGTGACCGGCCTATACTGTACAGTATAGGCCGGTCACATGATACTGACCTCATCATAGGTCCTTTACCCCTGAGATCTCCATTAGGCGGCCGTCACACGCTGCGACATCTTTAGCGATATTGTAAGCGATCACGTGCACGCGCAATCGCTTACAATATCGCTCACATCGCTGGTGAGCTGTCACACAGACAGACTCACCAGCGATGCGGAGCCGCGATCTCGCTCGTTACTATGGTACCCATCGGGTAACTAGGCGCCGCGCGTCGCTTAGTTACCCGACGTGTACCATAGTTACCATCTCCCAGCATAGGCGCGGTCGCTGGGAGATGGTTCATCGTGGTGTCATACACCACGATGAAGCAGATCGTGGCATCGTTCATCGCTGATCTGAGAACCGGACCTCAGATCAGCGATGTCACGATCAAGCGATTTAACATCGTAAATCGCTTGATTACATGCAACGATATCTTGCCCGATATCGCTTAAGCGATCAAAAAGGAGATCGCTTAAACGATATCGGGCAAGATATCGTTCCGTGTGACGGCCGCCTTACAGAGATGCCGGTATGGGAGCCTCTGATGCCGGTGAGCCTCGGGGGGGGATTTCTTTATTTAGAACAAGGAGAGGGATAGGATTAGGGTTTAGGATAGGGGATAGAGTAGGGAACAGGGAAATAGCAGGGAGAGATGAGAATAGTGAGGGACAGGATAGGAGAGGTCGGCACCCGCTCGCTCCCCGCAACTCGGAAGCGGGCGGGTGCCGGTAACCATGGTAAACAAGCGGGTCTCTAAGTGCAGGAGAGACCCGCTGTTACCATGGTTACCAGCGTCCGTCCGCTCCCAGGATGCAGGGAACGAGCGGACGCTGGGTACCAACGATCTGGCTGCCCAGAGGTCGCTGGTGAAGTCTGTCAGTGTGACAGCTCACCAGCGACCTGATAACGATGTGTCAACGATGCATCAACGATGCTGATTGTTGTCGGCATCGCTGACACATCGTTATGTGGAGACCGGGGCTTTAGGTGGTTCTGCCAAATCAGCTCTTGGTGGAGTAGTCAAGCCTGCACATTGTTCACAAGCCTGAAGCAAATTTGGGTGGTGATGCTGTGTGATAACGCTAATGAAGTAGTGAAAGCTGTAAATATTAAGGCCCCTATACACATTAGATAGCTATCGACTAAAGAATCATTCAGCCATCACTCCCAACTCCACCACTGGCAGCAGCTTATCTAAAGGGAGAACAAAAAGATTGGTTTCTGAAGTTCAGACTCTATCCTTCTCTTCTCTGACATCATCTGTTGGCAGGTTTTCTCTAATGTGTATGAAGGCCTTTATTGTTCTCACTAAACACCCTTTGGGGACCCCACAGGAGGCTCTGTTAAGTGTAATTTACTAGGTCTTAGTGACACATTTGACCACATTGTCTGAACTCTACTGGACACAATGAAGCAGCTTCACTTTGAAACAAAGGCAAATAAGTTGAAGAGCCATGAACATTTTAATGCTAAATTATGTAAACAAGCTTTCAAGTTTTCAAACTTTAAAGAGGTATGAAGCATTATGGCAAAAAGACAGCTTTTTAAAATTCCTTCTTATATTGATTTAATTAACAATATATATCAACAGGAATAAAATAATTCACATTGGAGCAGATTAGTCAACAGAATTGACCCAGTATCTGGAATGAATAAAGTACAAACTATGCCATTAACAGATAATGCCTCATTTCTGAAGCCCTATTTACACTATTTACACTGAAAACCCATCCAACTTTTTTGTCCAAGACCTTTGCAAAATGTCCAACAAAGTAGTGGAAACAATGCTACTCATTTCAGCTCAGAAGAGCCAGTCTTAGACCAGGGTTAGTGATGAGCGAGTAGTGAAATATTCATAATCACTATACTTGTAACGAGTATTTGTAATACTCACATACTTATCCGAATAGCGAGTCCAATTGATTGACTATAATATGAGCATTTCCGGGACAGCGTGGGAGGGTGGTCTTTTTTAAGTTTTTACTGTATAAAACACCTTGCTGTACCCCCCAGAGAGCCTTCCATTCAATCTACTCTCACTGGGGTGCCGACTCTCTTTGTGTACTGAACGGAACTGGCAGCATGTGTCAGATCACTCACAATCGACACATCACTCACGAGCACCAGCGATACTCACCGAGTAATGGGTATCGCGAATACTGTACTATCTGTGCGAGTAGCGATTAGCAACAATTACACTCGCTCATCACTAACCAGGTTCACACGAGACTACATTCTCTCTTCCGAGATAATCAGGTCAATTACACAGATGACACTCCAATCAAACGCTGATCAGAGTTTGAGCCGAGTGTCAGTCTGATTCGGATGAGAGAATCAGATCACTCTGTGGGGAGGAGATAGAGAACAACATTTCTCCATTTTCTCCATTCTGCGAGTCAGTCGAAAGCAGACTGTATTTTGATGTTATCCGGGGTGCAGTATGATGATTTCCATGCACTCTTAAAGACTTGAATGGGCGAGTCATATCCAAAGTGCAAAATCGCAACATGCTGCAATTTTTTTCTCATTCCACATCGATATGAGAAAACACTGATCAGCACTGCCCCATTGGATATCATTACTCGGAGTGCTATCTGATAAAACATCCTGCTTCAAATGCACGGTGAATGCATGAGTTACCACTAGGCCAGCACAGTGACATAGTGGGATTTACAACCAGGTTTCCAGAAATACAAAGCAACAATGTGAAGTACTAAGGACAACATATGCAAGGAGTTCATATATTCTCCCCGTGCATTCGTAGGTTTTCTTCAGTTTGCTTCCCCACTCCAAAGACATACTGATAGTGAATGTTGATTGTAAGTGCCAATGGAGAGAGTGCTGATAATGTACGTGAGGTGCTGCAGAATATGATGACACCATATAAGCAAGCACAATTGTTCTCAGCAGTTACACAGGACAATGTGCTACTGAGAACAATGATCTTTTGGGAAAACGAAAAAGATCAAACCCCCACATTTCCCAATGAACAAGTGTTTTGCTTATTCAGCAGTTGTGGGCAGTCTGTTTACACTTCAAGATTATTCTAAAAAGAGCATCCTAAGGCTGGTTTCACACTAGCATTGTTCTGCGGAGGGAAACCGTCATGTAACCGCAGCCAGCGCAAGCCCCTATGTTTATAATGGGAGCGCACGGTGCTGAGCTTGACTGCGCATGACCGTGCGCTCCCATTCACTGCAATATGTGATTTGTACGCAGGCGGGTGCCTGCGCACAAATTGATAATTTTGATATTGTTGATGATAATTCTAAGTGTAATGATCCTTTACAGCACAGATACTGAACCTTTTTCCTACTGGGAGATATTTGGAAAATTCTATCATCATTCGGGGGGCTGCACAAAAATCACCTTGAAAATTACCCTACTATATTTGGTCAAACAATTAACTCATCCCTAAATTGACGGCTGGAGCTGTTTCTCTTTGGTGTGGATGTGACGTTAGGTGATATTGATGTTGCTTCTCACAACTGCTTTACCAGGTTTGCATTGTCTGGAGTGCAGTCAGCTCTTTGTGATAATCAGGCATCACTAGGGGGCGGCACAAGTACTGGGGAGAAGGGGGGCACACAATATTACTGGGGAACAGGCATCACTTGGGAGGCACACAGTACTGTGGATTATACAGTCCTTGCAGGGAACATATTACTTCAGGCAAAGGCATTACTGGGGGAGGGAGAGCACAGTACAGGGGGCGCAGAGATCACCAGGAGGCACACAGTATTTGGGGACACAGGCATCACTTGGGGAGTATCTGCAAGCAATAAAGACCGCTGGTGCGGCAGCCGCTTCTCTGCAACAGAAGCTCAGTGCATTGCGTGCTAACCCTGCCCATAAAATATGTACTCATGCCAGCGTGAGGACTTAATCCTTCATTTATGCACCTACATCAGTGAAGACTGCGGCATGCACTTGGGGATAAAAGGGTCGGCAGCCAGGAAGACGTGGCTGCTATCTGAGATTCTTCTTGGGGGCTGCCTAAAAAGTCCCCCCCGGGTTTACAGTGTGACTCCAATCTTTCTAATGGCATCCCTTTGTGCCATTAAATTTGCCATGAACGTGAGAGCTGTAGATATACACCATGGCTGCATGGGATCTCGGCAGCTAAAACATACAGGTGCAGATTCAGGACTGAGACGCGAATCTGCCAGAAGACTTTTGCTAATGCATCTGAGAGCAGGATGATGTTTGCAGATAGATCCTGAATCCAACAATGTATCACATAGCTGACTGGGTGCAGCGGTTTTGACAGTTTTTAGATTTAGCAGAGCTCAGAGAGCTGCTGTAACGCACTCCAATCTCCCTATATACAATAGATAGTGAGTTGCTAATCACAGCAGGAAGCGTACTGGACTAACTGACCTCTACCTGACCGGGCAATGATTATGTTCTAAACTTAAAACAAACATTGTAGGTAAACAACAGCACACAATGTGATAAGAGACACAGCTGAAATATCTGTGTTAGCATGCAGTCTTCAGATTACTTGGCAAAAACCTGCTGACAGATTACCTTTAAACAAAATAAGTCATTTTCATTTTGCAAACAGGTTTGTAAAGCAAGCATAATAAAAAGTTGTCAAGCATAATAGAAAGCTGCAAAAGGCAATGTTCACATGCAGCAATTTTTGCTAATTAAAAGCTGCTTATTACAGTACCAGCAAATGCTATGAAATGTCAGAAATCTCATGCACTCGTTTATTTTTTTCCCCCTGAATGAATATGACAACTGCTTTTTAACCCATAGAAAGCAATGAGAAAGTGAAAAAAAACTAATCAAATATTAGCAGTGTTTTTGGTGAATAAAACTAACTTTATGAAACACTAGCTGAAGAGCCGGGGGCTGCTGGGGCATAGTAACTAACTGTAGGGCTATGAAGTGGGTGGGGCTTTTTGGAGGGGGCACAGCTATGAAGTAGAGAGGGCTATCCAGAGAGGCAGAGCTATCTGAAGGGGTGGTGCTATGAAATGGATGGGGCTATCTGGAGGGGTGGCACTATGAAATGGGTGGCACTATGTGAAGTGGGTGGGGCTATGATACATATACACGCACTTAGTTTTATATATTAGATGTACGTTGGACAAAGCACACATAACTTGCGCCCCAAAAAAAAACAGAAAAAAAAAAAATCAAGAATCGGGTGTTTTGAAAGCAGGCTTTTTTTCTGCCAAAAGAGGTTTGACCGCAGAAAAAAATGCAGCAAAGGTTTTGCTGCATGTAAACATAGCTGTACACTGCAAAGAAAGTTATAGAAATATTTGTGAAATAAAAGATGTATTTGAAAAAACACATGTTGCATGTATGCCAACTTGTGCTCCGTCTCATGTCCTTGGTTTTGCTGTATTTCCTTGCACTTTGTACACATATAGGGGCATCCACCCCCCCCCCTCCATTTTGAGCTGTGCTTCTCAATTATGTCACATCAGTCGGACCCCGATCCTGCAGCAAAACAACCCCACAACATGATGCTGCCACCCCCATGTTTCACAGTTGGGATGGTGTTCTTAGGCTTCCAATCTTCTCACTTTTTCCTCCAAACGTAACTATGGTCGGTATGGCCCATCAGTTCAATTTTAGTTTCGTCAGACCACAATACATGTATCCAAAAATGTAAATCTTTGCTCCTGTGTGCATTTGCAAAAATTAATCTGGCTTTGGTATGTTTCTTTTGGAGTAATAGCTTCTTCCTGGCAGAGTGGCTTTTCAGCCCAAGTTGATACAGTACTTGTTTCATTGTGGTTAATGACACAATCTTACCAGCTTCTGCCATCATCTTCACAAGGTGATTCTTGGTTTGATATGCAAATGTCAGACCAAAGCATGTTCATCTCTGGGACATAGAATCAGTTTACTTCCAGAGTTTTATGATGGCCGCGCATTCCCATCTTGTTTGTACCAATTTATAATCCGGTTTAGTTTTTTGGTAAAACACAGAAATTACAGTTGCTAAATAAACAGAATGGTCACTGTCATAATATCTTATAAAGGTTGATGGCTGTGCTGCTCTACATGTTGGATACTACTGAAAACAGACATTTTATCTGCACACAAGCGGACTGAAATGTCTACCTGACTCTGCAGATCATGGAGGACCTGCATTTTCTAGTTACCAAGCAACCCTTACATTACACGATCTATCAGAGATTCTGCACTAAAAATTTCATTGGATAATATGTCTCATGAAGAGAAGAATGTGTCTGATTGGGACATTATTTCTAAACCTGTTCTTTCTATGGATTTATACTTTTAGGTCAATAAATTGGATATCTGAATTTGCAGGCTGTAAAATCCAACAATGTTGTATTGAAGCATTACCAGCAGAACTGCAGTAAGCAGATTTTGGTGTTTGAAATAGTAGTGTAAAAAATATATTCAAGATCCCACAATCCCGCAAGATTTTAAAGTGAGCAATTTAGAGCATATTGTTCTATACTGACTCAGCACTTCAGAATTTATAACGAGTTGTGAAGTAATGTTATTAGGCTAAGTTCACACAATGAGCTTTTGATGAGCGTTTATGCTGTTGTATGTTCACCAAGTCAAAAACGCAGCGTCTTACAATTCCAGCAAAGTTTATGGGATTTAAGGAAATGTCATTCCCACTGTGCTCCTCTTTTTTGCAGACTAAACTGACCTGACGTGTCTCAAATCCGCAGCATGTCAATTTCTCTTGCTGAGATTTCCTCACAGACTTGCATTAGATGCGGAAAATTTGCAGGTAAAAAACGCCACGGGTTTTTAGTGCATTTTAGTAATCCGCACATAACTATATCAATAGCATTTTGTCAAAGCCAAATGCCAGGAAGTATCAAAAGCAAAGCAGCTTTATCTAAAGCACAACATGCCAGCAACACAGAGAAAAAAACAGCATAAAAAAAAACATGTTAAACACACACAAAAACGCAATGAAAAAATTCAAGTGACCCAATTTATATAGTAGATGCGGAAACGGAGCAAAAGCTGAACAAAGGAATGTAGCCTTAATTAAAGGCACAATAGGTAGAATCATACTCCACAATTTTGAAAGCTAGATAAGGGTATGTGCCCACAGGACGTTTTTTGAGCAGTCCTGAACGCAGCAAAACCTGAGGATCCTAGAGTTCTTGACAGGAGAAGTGCTATGATCTTGTCTGCGTTTTTTGCGCGTTTTTACTGCGTTTTTACTGCGTTTTTCCCATTGACTGCACCAAAGACGCAGGAATAGTTGACATGTCAATTCTTTGCTATCCGCACCAAAAACGCAGGTATTTGACAGTTCTTGACACTTGCAAAACCAATGTGTGTGCACAGCGTTTCTGTAAAACACATTGGTTTTGCTGGGAAGCCCAACCGCAGGAACAAATTAGCATTCATTACCATAAAACCAATGGTTTTCTGCATGCAGAAACCGCAGCAAAAACGCAGCAAAAACGCCCTGTGTGCACATACCCTAAAAAGGTACACATACTTCAGTCATTTTTGTTTTGTGCCAAATCATTTCCCTAACCTCACTAAGTCTTTATATGTGCCCACACTGAAGTATTGCTGCTAGTGAAACCTATTAGCGTTCCCATACAGTACAATACTGTTTTCATGCCCTCTGACCGGATCAGATCAAAGCTGTGGAGGAGAGGGAGAGAATAATCTCCCCATCTCCTCCAAAGCCAGCCTCAGTGTACATCACAATGCACTCAAATGTGTGACAGTGCAGTGTGATATTTCCCTCGCACCCATCTATTATATAATCACGAATGGGATTTTTGCCCCTTTTGAGTCCGCTCACGCTGCGAGTCAATGTCGTCATGTGGATACGTCCGAAGCATTGGCCGCGCAGCGGCCATTGCGAGCAGTTCTAAGGCGACTCGCTATGCCCGCGCAGCAGGCATGGCGAGTCGCCTTAGCAGCGCGAAGCATTGGCCGCGAAGCGGCCATTGCGAGTCAGAGACTCGCTCTGCTAGAATCCCGATGCATCTGCATCGGGCACCCAGCTAGTAGATTTATATGGGTGTGAGTGATCCAAGACTCACAGACAATTGCAGCATTCTTCAATTTGTTCCTCTGCCCATAGAGGGCAGAGGAAAATCTCACATGTCTGAGCTGAGCTGCCTTATTGACGGCCCAAGTGCAATTCGAGATTCTTGCATTGCACTCGTGCGAGTTTGGTGCCAGTGTGGCTTTAACTTCACACTGTATAATTCCTCTCAGACTCTTCCCCCTTACAATATAAAGCTCTTACATAATATAATGCCTTCAACACAGTATAAAGAACCCACTGCCCCTGCATAAAATAACGTGCCCTAACCCCCAAATACTGTATGATAACCTGACAAGCATCCCCATTTGTCTTCATACCTGCTCAACTGACTTACCTGGTCTCTGCTACCTATTCATGTGACACAAGAATGCCACACAACCGAAGGTCTTCAGAGGTGAAGTCAGGACATAATCCCCCATACCACCTGTGGTGAGCCACAAGTAAAGTGCCAAGTATTGTAGAGGGGCCAGCTGGGATATGTAGTTCCACTGGCAGCAGATGGTAATGTCACAGTAGCTTGCAGTGGGTTGCTGAACCCCTAAACACTTCCCTCGTGTCCACAACAATGGTCAAAGTGGGAGGTTGCACTTACAGTGGTGGTATATGACTGGCAGGGGCGCTCCTGTGGTACTGATGTCTGCGTGCAGATGTTATAGTGCCCGTGATGTTCGTGCAATTTTAGGCAGCCAGACACCCAAGTGAACTTGAAAACATAATATTTTTCTTCAGGTAATAATTGAATACAGTTTGTCGGAGGCAAAGTGACTGTGGTTCACAATATAGGATATACACTTGATATTTTGTGTATAAAAGAAGGTGATTTCCCATCATGGGAACAAGCACCTTTATGGCCTTTCAGGCGGCCGGAGCACGTCTCTTCACTTGATATGGAAGGTAATACTGTGCACAGGCCAGGTAATACTACACTGATGGAGGGATCTTCACGGGTTATCTTCCTATGGCAATGGAGTATGGAGTCACTCATGATTTTGCCGCTACTGTTCCCTATTGCAGGGGTCGGGCAGACAAAGTTTGTGGCATGGAAGTCACATTGACCTGATTCTGACTGGAAACAAATATAAACCAGCATGCAGGAGAGCACTTGTTCAGGCTTATCTCTCCTGGCTGTAAGAACCTTCACTCCTTTGTGGAGGCAATTAAATGAAGAAATGATGTCCCCACAGCATAGACTGGGATAGAGATGCTGAGAGCACTACCTCTCTCCTGACTAGACTGACTAGAAACTTGTGTGAACCACTTCCAGGATGTGTGAGAGGCCTGAAGTAGAGGCTCCTCCCACCATTACTATGTGTGTGAGGCCTGAGGTAGAGGCTCCTCCCACCATTAGTATGTGTGAGAGGCCTGAGGTGAGGCTCCTCCCACCATTACTATGTGTGTGAGGCCTGAGGTAGAGGCTCCTCCCACCATTACTATGTGTGTGAGGCCTGAGGTAAAGGCTCCTCCCACCATTAGTATGTGTGAGAGGCCTGAGGTAGAGGCTCCTCCCACCATTACTATGTGTGAGAGGCCTGAGGTGAGGCTTCTTCCACCATTACTATGTGTGTGAGGCCTGAGGTAGAGGCTCCTCCCACTGTTACTATGGCAGCTAGCTATGAGGAGAATTATCTAACTTTCATAAACATACATTGAGCTTGAGATGGCAGCAAAAAACAATGTAAACTATACATCTATCTGTCCTCACAGCATGGACATCACAATACAACCTATATTACAGATTTACTAACTCATAGGCTGGCACACTGGAACAAATCTACTGCCACACCACAACGGTTTCACTCAGCAGCAGTAGAACAGCTACCAGGATACCACACACCCAGAACAACCTCCGAAACATAGGACTGTCCTGCTGGATCGGAGATGGTATAGGTAATATGCATATAAACGGCATCATAGGTCTAGAAAAAAATGGTTTATAATGAAGAACTTTCTGGCCAGTACTACTGCATTACCACAACCGACATTGTACACAATAGTGTTTTTGTTTTCATTATATTGCAACAATTGTAACAATGTATGGAAATTTTTATATAATCTCTAATCTATTTGAGTTCAGTATAAATTAGCATCAGATTTTCTTACTATAAGGGGCCTTTCACACTTGCGTTTTTTTCCTGATCTGGAAGATCAGGAAAAAACCTGATTCTTAGGCCACGTGCACACGATAAGGATTTGATGAGTTTTTTACCTCAGGATTTGTAGCCAAAACCAGGAGTGGATGTTTAAATACAGAAGTGGTGCAGGTGTTTCTATTAGACTTTTCCTCTGATTGCTCCACTCCTGGCTTTGTCTACAAATCCTGAGGTAAAAAACTCATCAAATACTGAACGTGTGCACGAGGCCTAACAGGATTAAATTTGTTTGCCCATTCACTTTAATGATTTCCGGTAGAATCTTTTTGCTTCAGGTTTTTTCCTGAAATCATTAAAGTGAATGGGCAAAAAAATGAATCCGGTAAGAATCAGGTTTTTTCCTGATCTTCCAGATCAGGAAAAAAATGCAAGTGTGAGAGGCCCCTTAGGCCATGTGCACATGTTCAGTATTTGGTGAGCTTTTACCTCAGGATTTGTAGACTAAACCAGGAGTGGAGGAAAGGTATAATAGAAACACCTGCACCACTTCTGTATTTAATTATCCACTCCTGGTTTTGGCTACAAATCCGGAGGTAAAAAACTCATCAAATACTGAATGTGTGCACGTGGCCTAACACCAGGGGCGTAACTACAACAGGTGCAGGGGTTGCGATCGCACCCGGGCCCCAGAGCCTAGGGGGCCCCCAAAAGTCCCTTTATCCTATAGAAAAAGACTATTGCTGTTAAAGATTTGCAATAATTGGGGGCCCCGTTGGAGCTTTCGCATCGGGGCCCATGAGCTTCAAGTTACGCCACTGCCTAACACTATCACTTATTGGTTCATTATATTTTTATTCACTTATATATGTCAACATCGCTGTCCCCGTCGGGGCTTACAATCTGCATTCCCTATCAGTAGGTCTTTGGAGTGTGGGAGGAAACCATAGAACCCGGAGGAAACCCATACACATGAGAATATACAGACTCCTTACATATGTTGTCCTTGATGGGATTTGAACCCAGGACCCCAGCGCTGCAAGGCTGCTAACCTCTATGCTGTTCCATGCAGTAGTTTCAATAACATCACATTTTATGGAGTTCAGGATGAGCCAAATCTTATAGGTGGACCCTGTGGGGTCCTTGATATTCAAGAGTTACTGGTCTCCATGATCACCACCGATTTAAGTATGAAGAAAAAAAATGGTATCAGCATTTGGTTCACACTATACAATATTAAGGATATTTTTTTAATCAAGACTAATTTGTAAAAGGGCAGTGTAAACCTGGTGTTAATAGAATATAACATGGGCAGACTGATGAAAATGGAAAGCAGAACAGCAGTGTTTCAACTAATGCACAATGATCAAGGTCCTTTCTTCCATTCACATGAATTAAAGCGAACCGGTCACCCCCTCCAGGCATCTAAAGATAACATAGCCACCTTCTGCAGCACTAAGGCTGCATTCTGACAAGGTGTCTATAGCATTTATGCTCCCTTGATTCACTGAAATAAAGACTTATATAAAATCTGTTTCAAACCTGATCCAAGACCGGGAGGCGGGTTTTCATGTGTCTATCTCCCTCCTCTGTGGTGTCAGTCATCCCTCTCTGCTCTCTGTGCACCGCCTCCAGGGCCATCTCCCTGCATTACAGAGCTTTGTCAGCTCTGCTACAACATAGAGCTGCTGTTATAGGAGACCCCACAGTAGTAAATCTAGCAGGAGGATCCTTAGCAGACAAAGCAGTGCCTGCTACGTAGCAGCCCCTGAGCTGAGCAGTTTTCACTTTCAGTTTCTTGTACCCAGCAGCATTGCTCCTCAGCCCCTGATCTAAAGCACAAACTCAACTCTGTTGCACTGCTGACAGCTCAGCTCAAGGGCTGCTACGTAGCAGGCAGTGCTTTGTCTGCTCGTCCTCCTGCTAGATTTACTACTGTGGGGTCTCTTATAACAGCAGCTCTATGTTGTAGCAGAGCTGACAAAACTCTGTAATGCAGGGTGATGGCCCTGGAGGCGGTGCACAGAGAGCAGAGAGGGATGACTGACACCACAGAAGAGGGAGATAGACACTTGAAAACCCGCCTCCCGGTCTTGGATCAGGTTTGAAACAGATTTTATATAAGTCTTTATTTCAGTGAATCAAGGGAGCATAAATGCTATAGACACCTTGTCAGACTGCAGCCTTAGTGCTGCAGAAGGTGGCTATGTTATCTTTAGATGCCTGGAGGGGGTGACAGGTTCGCTTTAACAGGTTTTGCCAACATCTAAATTGTTAATTTTTAAGATTAACACATTAAACATAAGATAGGAAATGTTTGGAGGCATTAGTATGAATAATTGATCCTATTAGTAGCTGATAAAATGAGATCATGGGCATCAAACTCATACATCACTACCAATTGGACATTTTCAGGAGATCTGAGGCATTCTGGCCTCTTTAGTGTTGATCATAAGGTATTGGTAAAGCAGCAACAATTTGTTGAGTTTATTATTTATTAGAAGTTAAATTCACCTACCTATCGCCTTTCGGTTTTCGTTTCTGAATAATCTTTCCCTTGGGTCTTCTTTCACTTCCTATGCAGGGATTCCCTCCTAGGCCGGTTACCCGTAATGACTCAAGGCCTTTGGAAGATTTCTTAAATGTGAATTCCACTGGCTCTCCCTCTTTAAGGCTTCTAAAACCTTCCATATAAAGTTTGCTCTGAAAAAAAAAAAAAAAGACAAAAAAAAGAAAATGTATACCTGAACATACCATGACCACTGATTATATTTTCTCTTAAGAACTGAAAATTCTTAGTAAACTGAGTAAATTACTCCAAATATCTCAGTCATGTCACATTAGCAAAGCAGTTCTGAAACAGATAAGACATGCATAGTAATGAATAATATAGCCTTGATTGTATATGAAATACATCATAAAAATCTATATTAAAGGGAACCTATCAGCTACTTTATGTCCCCAAACCTATGACTATCTGTCCCTGCAGCTTCCTACTACTATTCTAAGCATTTCAGTCTGACCAAAAACTGTACTGTAATCCTTAGAGAAAAATCATTTAGTAACTTACATTTTTTCTTATGGTAATTATGTGGTGTCTACTCACTCTGGGTGTTCTCTTCGGGTCCATGTCCTCCCTCGCTCCCTGATTGTCACACCCTTGTGGGCGTGAAAACTTAATTTAGAAGTGTGGTCTCCGTGTATGGTCTTCTTCTAGCTATGATGCGCTGGGTGCGTCATTTACGGTCCTGTGCATTATGGGGGCTAGTTTCTGGATTCATAATGTGCAGTGCACATGGTTCAATGCCGGACAAGTACACCCAATACTCACCATAGATGTACAGGACTGGAAATTACGTGGCTGGCACATCATAGCTAGAAGGAGCTCTTACATGGGGACCGCGCTTGTAAATAAGGTTATCATGCCCACTGACATGATAACCACGGAACGAGGGGGAACACGGACCTGGAGAGAATGCCCAGAGTGACTGGACACCACATAAATTACCATAGTAAAATGTAAGTTACAAAATTATTTTTCTCAACTATTATAGTACAGTATTAGGTCAGCCAGGGATGCTTAGAATAATACTAGGAAGCTGCAGGGACAGATAGTAATAAGTTTGAGGACATAAATTAGCTGACATGTTCACTTTGAGGCGGGCTTTATGTTGATTTCACAGGGACATAACTAAAATACAGACGTTTCACAGGAAGGGAGGAAAAGAACCCATAATGGTAGTTCAAGCTTCTAATAAAACATAAATGAACTCCGGCTGCGGGCCAGCGATCAAATATATATATATATACACACATTAGTAAAAAGAGCCGCAAGGCTTCTGCATTATTATATTATATTATAACATATATATATATATATATTGTAAAAAAGTAAAAAGCAAACTGGATAATAAAAAGGTGTTCATGCCACATATTTATCGCCAGCTGGAACTAAGCCCAGGGTTCCTAATGTCGGGCAAATGTTAGATCCGTCCGTTAAGGACCTCTAATTAAATAATACCACCATAAAAAAATCATTTATTTGAAAACAGAACACAATGTTAATCCTAGCTTCCAACTTCATTACTTCCCCCTATAAACCCTCCACGATCCTCGGCAACGTCCTCTCATAGCAGAACCAATGGCAGGACCAGTAACTTACTGACTTCCGTCAACCGCTGTGAGCAGGGTGACGTCACAGTCAGGTTCACCTCAGGTCAGAGCTCAGCCTCGTCGCTGTAGCTGACCTGAGGTGAACCAGATTGTGACAACACCCTGCTTACAGCATTCAGTTGGTTTCTGGCTTTTGCTGCTGAAACGGAATTTATGCCAGTTCTGACAGTTCACTACGTCAGGATCGCAAGACCCGCACCAGCGGCAGAAGCCGACGGGGACTTCATTCATTGATTATAATAAAGCTGTGGTTTCAAACCACTTGTGCTGACCCTAACCAAGTCCCCCTACAGTATAAGCATGTGCACATACATTTCTATTAATCTTTATACAAAATAATATAGGGCACAAGCCCTTCGCGTGAGGCGGGTGTCACTTTCTCACAGCCGCGGCTGACCTAAAAGCCAACACTACACTCTAGCACAATGCTGGAAATACACAGAAATTCCATTAATACCTCAGTGTTAGCTCCTAAATATGCAACAAATACACAGCAGTGTTCACACAGGGCATATTTGCTGCGTTATTTAGAGGAGATTTTTGGAGTATTTTGCACTGATGACATGGGGCTCTGCTGTATTTTTGGTCATACAGCTGCATTGCAGAGTGAATGTGTATCAGAATCTTCTTCAACAACACTTGGTTCCCTATTTGCATTCAGCACTCAGCATGGCAATCTACATGGGAAGGGGTCCCCCATGGCTGTAGCCCCCCTGTGCACTGAGATATACACTTTATAAATCTTGCATTTACTGAGTCAGGAGGGCATTCCTTATTCTGGCACGGAGGTTTTTCCCTGCCTCCAGCCACTCGGCGCTGCCTCCTGCCGCTCTGTTCCTCCTTATTGTGTCCACCCCCCACATCGTCTTAGAATGGCCAAGTCAAAGTCCAGACCTGAATCCAATTGAGAATCTGTGGAAAGAGCTGAAAACTGCTGTTCACAAACGCTCTCTATCCAACCTTACTGAGCTCGAGCTGTTTTGCAAGAAATAATGGGCAAGAATTTCAGTCTCTCGATGTGCAAAACTGATAGACATACCCCAAGCGACTTGCAGCTGTAATCGCAGCAAAAGGTGGCGCTGCAAAGTATAAACTCAGGGGGGCCGAATAATATTGCACGTCCCACTTTTCAGTTTTTTATTTGTTAAAAAAGTTTAAAATATCCAATAAATTTTGTTCCACTTCACGATTGTGTCCCACTTGTTGTTGATTCTTCACAAAAATATTAGAATTTATATCTTTATATTTGAAGCCTGAAATGTGGCAAAAGGTTGAAAAGTTCAAGGGCGCCAAATATTTTAACAAGACACTGTACATATATATAAATAATATAATAATTATTATAATATATTATTAGAATTATATAACCATGATTTTTAATCACAGCTGTGATGTGTCTTGGCGTGCTTTCCACCAGTCTTTCACACTGCCTTTGGGTGACCTTATGCCACACAAATTTAAGCAGATCATTATTTGATGTCTTGTGACAGTCTCAAGTCAAGTAAAGCTAGAAAAAAAGCCTTTCATCAATGAGAAGCAAAAGGAGAGCCACGCTGAAGTTTGCCAAAGGCCATATGAATTGGACCATAGAGGACTGGAGTAAGGTAATCTTCTCTGATGAATCTAATTTTCAGCTTTGCCCAACACCAGGTCGTCTAGTGGTTAGACAGAGACCTGGGAGATGTACAAGCCACAGTGTCTTGCACCCACTGTGAAATTTGGTGGAGGATCGCTGCTGATCTGGGGATGCTTCAGCAAGGCTGGAACTGTCAGGTTAATCTTTGCGAAGGATGTATAAATCAAACCACATACAAGGTTATAATTGAAAAACACTTGCTTCCTTCTGCTTAGGCAATGTTCCCCAAATCTGAGGACTGTTTTATCTAGTAGGACACTGCCCAATGCCACACAGCTATATCAATCAATGTGTGGATGAAGGAGCACCAAATCAAGACCCTGTGTCATGGCCAGCCCAATGTACAGACCTAAACACCATTGAAAACCACTGGAATGTGATCAAGAGGAAAATGGATGGTAACAAGCAATTAAACAAAGAAGAACTGCTTAAATTTTTATGCCAGGAGTGGCATAAGGTAACCCAAAAGCAGTGTGACAGACTGGTGGAAAGCATGCCAAAACGCATGAAAGCTGTGATTAAAAATCATGGTTATTCCACCATATATTGATTTCTGAACTCTTCCAGAGTTAAAACATGAGTATTGTTGTTAGTATATGAATATTAACTTGTTTTCTTTGCATTATATGAGGTCTGAAAGCACGGTTTCTATTTTATTCTTTTGACTATTTCTCTCATTTGCTGCAAATAAATACATTTTTAGCTTTGAACTTCGGAGACATGTTGTCAGTAGTTCATAGAATAAAACAACAATGTACATTTTACTCAACAATACACCTATAAAGAGAAAAATCAGAGAAACTGAAAATTTTGCAGTGGTCTCTTAATTTTTTCCGGAGCTGTATATATCTTCTAATATACAGGGTGGTCTATTTATATGGATGCACCTAAATAAAATGGGAATGGTTGGTAATATCTGAATCATGTAGTAATTTCAGATATCCAGTGGCATTGAGGGCTCTATTGATGAAGAATGACCCCACTATCTTTGTACCCCATACCACGTGGTTGCTTTCCTGATGAAGGAGCATGGATTCGCTCAGAAATGCGATGAGAATTATTATTATTATTATTTATTTGGCGCTTTACATGAGGATAGGGGAGACAAGCACAATTACAATAACTCTAGACCAGAGGTTCCCAACTCCAGTCCTCAAGGCACACCAACAGTGCAAGTTTTCAGGATTTCCTTAGAAATTGGAATCATCCCCAGTGCAGGTGATTTAATTATCACCTGTGCAATACTAAGGAAACCCTGAAAACCTGTACTGTTGGTGTGCTTTGAGGACTGGAGTTGGGAACCTCTGCTCTAGACAATCGGGACATATAGGTACAGGAGGGGAGGGGACCCTGTCCACAAGGGCTCACAGTCTACGAGGGGTGGGTGGGGATACAGTAGGCTGGGGGAGTGTCAGTTATGGGGCAGTCGCCTGGGTCTCATGGCAGGTTGTAGGCTTGACTGAATAGGCGAGTCTTCATGTGACACTTGAAGCTTCTACGGGTCGGAGAGTGTCTGACATGTTGGGGCAGGGAGTTCCAGAGTATGGCAGATGCCCGGGCGAAGTCCTGAACACGGTTGTGCGAAGAGGAGATGAGGGGGGAGCAGAGGAGGAATTCTTGGGAGGAACGGTGGTTGCGTGAGGGTAGGCAAAATTATCTTTCATCTACTGGAGTTTCTGTTTATTGTATGCAGTGTGCACAGATCAAATAGCAACGTCCATTTGGATTTATTTCTACAGCCAAAGTGGACTTCATGGAGTTGATTAAGGAGGACACCATTATTGAAAAAGCCAGATTGAAATTTGCCAAACTACATGTTGACAAGCCACAAAGAGTCTGGGAGAATGTCCTATGTATGCGCAGATGAGACAAAAATTGAACTTTTTGGCAAGGCACATCAGCTCAATGTTCACAGATGGAAAAATTAAGAATGTCAAGAAAAGAACACTGTCCCAAATGTGAAACATGGAGCAGGCTCTGTTATGTTCTGGGGCTGCTTTGCTGCATCTGGCACAGGCTGTCTTGAATCAGTGCGGGGTACAATGAAATCTCAAGACTATAAAGGGATTCCAGAGGGAAATGTGATACCCGGTGTAATAAAGCTTGGTCTCAGTTGCAAGGCATGGGTCTTCCACCAGGATAATGACCCTAAACATAGCTAAAAACACCCAAGAATGGCTAAGAGGAAAACATTGGACTATTCTGAAGTAGCCTTCTATGAGCCCTAGTAACTGTAGAAGAAGAAGAGCGCAATAGGGTCTTATCTTTTCAAAAAACAAAATGCAGTATAAATATAACTGCTCAACTATGCCAGTTGTGTCACCCACAACTGGTATATAAGTGTGTAGTGTGGCTGCCGCAAGATCCAACACTACACTGGAAATGTGGAAATCAAATGAAGGCAAACAAATGGACAGTGTCCTCGGAACCGCACTGCTCATACAATGGAAGAGAAAGTCAGACAGATGAAGGCGCAAAGGTGGCTTTTATTTCACCCTACGCGTTTCGGAGTCATATCCCGACTCCTTCCTCAGGGAATTGCAGAACACCATGGGTGGTGTCACGACTCAATCCCATGTAATTATCCCCCATTTTTATGACACGGCCAGGGTCACGCCACCGTGACATCCCCGGAGAATTGTACGGCTTGGTTCCGAGTACCCCACGGTCTTGTCGGGGGGGTGTCACCTCCAGACTAGAATACCATACATTATAAATAAGAGGCATGATATCATTTACCATTATAAAGGGTATATTCTAATATATCATTTATATATATATATATATATATATATATATATATATATATATATATATATATATACATATACACATATATATATATATATATATACACACACCGTATATGCTCGTGTATAAGCCGACTTTTTCAGCCCAAAAATTGGGCTGAAAAGTCCCCCCTCGGCTTATACGCGAGTATATACATGTGTGTGCTGAGTGTGACGGGGACTTGGGCTCTGACTGGGGGCAGAAGGAGGCAGGAGGGGGCTACAGTGACACCGCGCGGTCACGTGGGCCCGGCTCATTGATATGCACGCATCCCCCTGTCCATCCCCGGCAAGGGGATGCAGTGCATATTGCCGGACACAGCCCCTGGCGGCCCCCGGCAGTGGTATACAGCCCCCCCGCCTAGTACCGGGCCCCCATGCTGCGGCACAGCATACAGTAGTTCATACATTACAATCTCTCCCTGCAGCGCGCGGCTCCTCCATGTCCCAGCCGGCATCTTCCTGTAATGTCATGTGACTGGCGCGTCACATGACACTACAGCAACAAGCCGGGCGGGAGATGGAGGAAGCGCGCGCTGCAGGAGATGGTAATGTATGAACTACTGTATGCTGTGCCGCAGCATGGGGGCCGGTATAGGGGGGGGTACCACTGCGGGGGCGCTGTATACCCTGGCCTGTGAAAACCCCGGGGCCTGCTGTATAAACCCCCGGGGGCCTGCTGTATAAACCCCCGGGGGCCTGCTGTATAAACCCCGGGCTGCTGTATAAACCCCCGGGGGCCTGCTGTATAAACCCCCGGGGGCCTGCTGTATAAACCCCCGGGGGCCTGGGGGCCTGCTGTATACCCCTGGGGGCCTGCTGATACCCCTGGGGGCCTGCTGATACCCCTGGGGGCCTGCTGTATACCCATGGGGGCCTGCTGTATACCCCTGGGGGCCTGTTGATACCCCTGGGGCCTGCTGATACCCCTGGGGCCTGCTGAATACCCCTGGGGGCCTGCTTATACCCCTGGGGGCCTGCTTATACCCTGGGGGCCTGCTTATACGCCTGGGGGCCTGCTTATACGCCTGGGGGCCTGCTGTATACCACTGGGGGGGCCTGTATACCTTACTGCTGGGGGTTGTATACCTGTGCTGGAGTCTACCCTCGGCTTATACGCGAGTCAATAAGTTTTCCCAGTTTTTGGGGGCAAAAGTAGGGGGGTCGGCTTATACACGGGTCGGCTTATACACGAGTATATACGGTATATATATAATTTGTTATTTTTGTTATTATGAAATTAATTTTCAAGGGATTTGTCTGGATATTTGCCTGGTTTTCGGACATATGATTGATGGGAAGTTATGTAAAACAGAGTATACACGAGATTTTGGGTCTACAATGAATAAGGACACATTGTCAAAAACGCGTTCGTTATTTTGTTATTATTGTCTATTGGTTTTTACTTAAAATTTTTCCCAATTCTGTATAGTGATTTTATGGATTTTTTGGGGAGAAAAGTAGATTTCAATGGAACCCTGATGCCAGATGTTCTACTTTCCACTTTCCTACAGATGGCATTGCCGGAGTCAGTTCGTGTCATAGGGCTGCCAATGGGTGCAGGGAATAGAATGATCCCAGTCAGAGATTGACAGAGGGATATAACTGGTGACCCCATATTTAGTGGTACAATAGTCAGACCTAAGTAGACTGTAGAAAATGCTATATGATAGCAAGGCAACACATGTGCGAGTGTTAGGCCATTTTTTCACAAATCTAAAAGTAGCACAAACCACTTCCATGGCCCATTCATATTCCTAACCTCAAAAACACACAAACACACACACACACACACACCATTCAGAGCATACTACATCATTTTGGCCTTTAAATATACAAGGAGAAAGAGGTTGATTGATCCTAGAGGGTCGCGGGTTTCCGTTTCAAACAACTCAGCATTTCCACCAGGATCTTCTTCCAAACAATTCTTCAGAATAAAGAAATATCACCCCATCTATTCTGCACAAGCAAACACATCACTGATACAGTTTGTTCCAAACTGATCCTATTCCACCAAGAGCTGCTAATGAGTATAGGCAACTCCAACACTCATTTAAGAAAAATGTGCAGCTACACATAGATCTCTCAGCTTTTGAATATCCATGCCCATTGTACCCCCCCTACACACATTCACTATCCTGGCTCTATGGATGGCTTGTTAATCTAGCTTCTGAAGAGTGCCTATCATACTGTTCATCTTGGAAAAAAAAGCCCAAAAGATCCCTTAAAAAGCCGCAATGGTCTAAAATGCTTTCCACTTGCCCATAAAGCCTCATCTTCAATAATGATGTCCAGAAGTTACAGGCAGGGCACATACTTTGTAATATTGTAAATGGAGTATCAGATATTTGCTGGAGGTACTAAATGGATAAGGGTGCAAGGACTGTATTGATGGGCAATTCCACCATGTGAAAGATTTCAAACTCTGGTCCTCACTACTGAAATAACTATGATGACCACCTGCAATACCCCAGAGAAAATGAATCGAAAATTATTTTATTATAAGCAGTCAAAAAGGTTCTTCCTCACGGCTGGAAAAGCAGAGATCCCTCTAATCTGTAGGAGTCGTTTTCTGAAATATCCTTAGGTCTCCCATTCTGTTTAGGCCCTAACAGCTTCAACTACAAATGCCATAGACGAGTAATGTATAAAATAGAGATTGCACAGTTTCAGGATTCTGACTCGTATCACGTAACCTCAATTTGAGGTTTGTGCAGTCTTCTCTGGGATTCTGCCTTATTCCCATTTGCTAGCTTTGATGAATCTTGGTTTCTTCTCCCTTATTAAATGGTTGTTGCAAATGATTTACATTTTTTATTAAAATAACTGCTGGTGCACCATTTCCCGCTTTGTCCATCGTTCCCAAATCTCTTCCCCTTTATATCTCATCCCTTTATCCCTGCCTTCAGATTTGGAATTATGTATATCCTACAATGTCCAATTATTATTTAAAATACAAAACAGGACTAAATATTCTTCTATTCTAGCAGTGAACATTGATACAAATCCTGGATTGAACAGCACAGCACAGTAGTCTGAAGTCTACTATGCTATTCAAGTAAGGGTGCTTTCACATCACGTTTTTCTTGGATCCGTGGCTGTCCGTTGTAAATCGGAAGGGGACAGCCACGGATCCAATTTGGCCCACATGTATCTCTACGGCCAATGGATCAGAAATGCCATCCGATTTGTGTCGGATTCGATCTGATTTTTTCCTCTGATTTTTTCCTGTGCCCAAAATCGTAGACTGTTCCGATTTTGGGCACAGCGGACCGAATCGGATCCGACCCGATCCACACCCTTTAACATGGGGGCCTATGGAGCACGAGTCCGAGAAAACACAGGATCGTTTCTCGGACCCGATTTTAGTGTACTGAGCTACACTAAAACTGCTCTGTTCCCCTTTAATTTCACTTCCACAATGTATATACGGTACATATATTGCAGAAGTGAAATTAAGTAAATGAAGGGTTAAAAAAAAAAAAAATATTATGCTCACCTCTCCGCCGGTGTCCCGCGCTGTCTCACTCCTGGGGCTGAAGGACCTGGTGTTGCCTGGGCAACCCGATCAGCTGAGCAGTCATGTGACCCGATCAGCTGATAGGGGTGTCACATGACTGCGCGGTTTAAATCTCCTGCGAGCCGATCAAATTTTGGTCAGCGGGTGGAAGATTTAGAGCGTGCGGTCACGTGACAACCCGATCAGCTGATCAGTCACATGACTGCTCAGCTGATCGGGTTGCCCAAGCGATGCCAGGTCCTTCTGCCCCAGGAGCAAGACAGTGCGGGACATCGCCGGAGAGGGGAGGGTGTTTGTTTTGTTATTTTTAACTCTTTGCATATATATTTATATATACACACACACACACACACACACACACAAGCTGTACTACCCGGCTACGCTGTTAGCTATAACAATATTGAATTTGAATATGTCATATTAATGACCTGTAGGAAAATAGAAGCCGAGCTGTGATTGGTTGCTATAGGCTGCCTAATAAATCTCCAGTCAACAGTAAACCCTACCCCCGGCCGGGCAGTATATGTTACCTCACACATACAAATAAAAGACAGCTCATGTGACTGACATCTGCCGTAATTCCCTATATAAAAAGAAAAAATAGTGTTGTGCCACCTGTGGACCTCTCCTGTCTTTAAAGTGGTCGTATTATAAGCAAACTAACCTTTAAAGGTTGTGCCCGATCCGCACAACCAGATTGTGAGCGTAGTTTTGTGGCTCAGGCTGCCAGGCTTGGATCTGTAGTGCTCCTGTGTCCTCAATCACCTCTGCTCCTGGCCTCGTGCTGTCCACACACTCTCTCCAGGGTTAGGTCAGGAAACACCAGGTTGATCCATTAACCCTATCCCTCCTGCAGCTCTATCACCGCTTTCCACAATGGAATTAGATTTAATAGAATTCAAATAGAATATGCGGTTCTAAGGTAGAGCGCAGGTATGAGACGGGATACTTAGATCTTTATCTCCGTAACTTTATTCATAAAAAGCTCCAGACCACAACATGTTTCGACGTACAGACGTCTTTCTTGAGGAAGACGTCTGTACGTCGAAACATGTTGTGGTCTGGAGCTTTTTATGAATAAAGGTACGGAGATAAAGATCTAAGTATCCCGTCTCATACCTGCGCTCTACCTTAGAACCGCATATTCTATTTGAATTCTAGTAATTCCCTATATGGCACGTGTTGCACATCGGCTGTTTTAAATCAGATGTTTATTTTTGGAAATTAAAGATACCAGAGGTATGAGGCGAGTTGTGTGAGGCAATTTGTGCACATCTGTGTGTCTGTGTGGTGTGTGTCCCACAGGGGTGTGTATGTCCCAGTGGTGTGTGTGTGTCCCTGTGGGGAGGTCCATGTGGTGTGTGTCCTTGTGGGGGGGGGGGTGTCTCTGTGGTGTGTGTCCATCCCTATGGGGTCTGTGTGTTCCTGTGGGGTGTGTGCGTGTGTCTCTGTGTCCCTGTGGGGTGTGTGTCCCTGTGGGGTGAATACGTGTCCCTATAAGGTGTGTATGTGTGCGTCCCTGTGGGGGGGGGTCTGTGTGGTGTGTGTCTCTTTGTGGTGTGTGCGTTTGTGTTCAGGTGCGTGGTGAGTATCCAATGTTGGGGCTCCACCTTAGCTGTTACTCTTTGTGTGCATGTGGTGTGTATACATGTGCCCGTGCGTGGTGAATACTCCATGTCAGGGCCCCACCTTAGTGACTATATGCTGATATATGCTGTTAGTCTTTGGTGCTGTCATTAAGCCCCTCTCATTCACAACTGTCAACTGGTAATTGTCACTTTCTCTCCATTATGTAGATAGGGCCAAAATTGTTTAGTGAATTGGAACGCGCAGGGTTAAAATTTCGCCTCACAACATAGCCTATGACGCTCTTGGGGTCCAGATGTGTGACTGTGCAAAATTTTGTGGCTGTAGTTGCGACATACACACACTGCGTGAGTGACAGTGCCCAGCTTGCCTGCACCTTGTCTGGAGGCCACCTCCGATGCTTTCTTTTCCTGTCCGTGGGGACCTTCAAAAAGTAGGATCACACGGACAGGAAAAAATATGTGATGTGAAAGCAGCCTAACCTCATTACAGCAATGGGTGGGGGGTTGGAATGGCTAGCAGGATGGCAGCTCTATTGTTGTCCCAATAAAGCTAGTTAGGGATGGACTGGTCAGACAGGGGAAAGACAAAAAGGGAAAGGTTCAGCTCACTTAGGGTACTGTCACACTTTGTGACGCACCAGCGATCCAGACATCGATATGACCTGGTAGGGACGCAGCAACGATCCGGAATGATACGGAGGTCGTTGGGACCCTGACACTCTCAGCATGGTATCGAGGTCGTTGGTCGTTGTCCCTGTCAAACACACCGATGCATGCTGCCCAGCGGGAGTTCAACGACGAAAAAATGGTCCAGGCGACTCAGCGATCTCACAGCAGGGGCCTGGTCGCTGCTAAGTGTCAAACATAGCGAGATCGCTGGCGAGGTCGCTGTTGCGTCACTAAACTTGTGACTCAGCAGCGATCTCGCTTAATGTGACAGGGGCTTAACACACAGGAATTCAGGCTTTACCTACCCCCTACCCAGATAAAAAAAGCCTGTGTGATACCAGCCTTAGTTAGGAAATCTGAAATTCATGTTAAGATGTGATGTCCATACAGTGAAGACTGATAAATGAACATTCTGCATTGTACTCTGCAGCCAATGGTCAATGTATGTGAATGAAAGTTAGATAATTCTACATAAATAAATAATAATTATCCTCATAACTAGCTGCCATAGCAATGGTGGGAGGAGCCTCTACCTCAAACCTCTCACTCATAGCAACGTTGGGAGGAGCGTCTACCTTAGGCCTCTCAGTTGCTGTGAACTGGTTCACACAGGTTTCAAGCCAGTCTAGTCAGGACAGAGGAAGGAAGCACTACTACACTCCCAGCATCTCTATCCTAGTCCATGCTGAGGGGACATCATTTTCTCTATTTAACTGCCTCCACAAAGGAGTGAAGCTTCTTACAGCTAGGAGAGATAAGGCTGAACAGGTGTCTCCTGTATGCTGGTTTTATATTGGCTACCTAACAACCAGTGCAATGTGACTTTCATGCCACAAATTTTGTCAGGTCTACCCCTGCAACAGGGAACAGTATACCCAAAATTCGGAGTAGCCCCATACTCCCATCTTCACGGGGAGCCAACCCAAGAAGATTAGCATTACCTGGACAGTGAATAATATTTCCTCTGATAACAAGTGAAGAGGCCTGTACTCCATCTGGCCCGAGAGGCCCTAAAGGTGCTTGTTTCATGAGAAGAAAACACCATCTTTCATACACAAAAAAATCTAGTGTATCCTACACAGTGAACCACAGCCACTTTGCCTTTGATAGACTGTATCCTATTATTTCCTTAAGTAAAGTGTTTCATCAGTGTACAATCTATGCGTGAACTGTCATTAAAGGGGCTATCCGGGCTTTTTATAAAATCTGTGTGTATAGCGAGGCTGCAAAAATGATTGAGAATGACTATTTTGGTCAAAAAGCTACACCACTGAGGGCTGGATTATAGGTGTCGTTTTCATCCAGTATTGGAGTGCTGCCTGTTTGTGGGACTTGTATGTTATGCAGGTGAACACTGCATTTACCAGGAAGTATTGCACCCGCCTTTTATAGATTCAAGTTTGTGCTGATTCCCTTTTTATATTCTATGCCGCAAAATAGATATGACTGTTCGGCGTGTGGAGGAGCAGTTCAGCCCCCGTCTAGAGGCATGTTTGTTTTGGAGCACAGAACCGGCAAAGACGCGGATGGCGCGTCATACCTCAAAAGGAGCCCATACATTTAAGAACCTACAGAGATGGGGACAGTGCTTGTAATTTAGGCCACCACACCCACCAGGGGTGTGACAACCAGGAAACAAGGGCGGACCTGGACCAGGATAGAACGCCCCATTAGACAGGCCATGCCTAATTAATAACCATTTGAAAATGTAAGTTATAAAATGATTTTTATCAACTTTCACATAACAGTATAAGCTTAGACAGGGATGCTTAGGAATGTAGTAGAAGGCTGCAGGGACAGATCATCATAGCTTGGAGGGCAAAAAATAGCTGACAAGTTCCCTTTAAGTAAATGATGTGAAATCTCTCCTGAAAAAATGAATCAAGCGAAAAAGCTGATTTGTATAGAGCACACGTTAAGTGAAAAATAGAAAAAACTAAAGCTTGCTGTGACACTAGTATTGGCACTCTTTACATTAAATTACTATGGAAACACATTTTGACTCACCTCTGGTAAATCACAAATGGGTGTCACCTGTGATAAATTGTAGGTGCCCATGTGACATGAATTAGCCAATGAATGATGATTTCAGTGTTTTAAAAAGCCACGTTAGGCTTTGTTAATTTGTCACAATGGTTACGACAAAGGAGCTGTCTCCTACACTTTACCGGGTACCACAGGTGGCGTCACATAAACAATCCCCCTTCACCACCATCATCCCTCACCATCCCCCGCCATTGAGGGTCCAGGGCACGGGACTGGGGACCAACCAGCTGTGATCCCCCATTCAAGTCGCCATCAGCCCCGATACCAGAGTACCCCCTACCCTGTCGACCGCCTCAACAGTCACCTTCATGAAATGTAGCATAGATGCTGTTGAAGGTGGTGCTTTCAGTTTACAAACCAAAAATCTGGTTACAAGTACACTTTAAGGATGGGAGGCAATCACTTTTTCACCCAGGACCCTGTAAGTTTATATTTATTTTCCCTAATAAAGACCTTCATTTATGAACAGCATTTTGTGTTTACATGTGTAATCTTTGTCTAATATTTACATTTGTTTAGTGATCTGAAACAATAGTGTGAGAAACATACAAAAGAATAAGAAATAAGAATAAGAAATAAGAATAAGAAATAAGAATAAGAAATCAAGATTGAGGGCAAACACGGTCACGCCAGTATATAAAATTCTGTTTAGTAAGCCATCAGTAAGAACCCGTATTCTACTGCCATCTACTATATAAAAGCCCTATCCAGTCTGTCTGTAAGTTTGTCCTGAAAACAGCACCACCAATAGGACATCCTGGACATTACGAAATGCAGTTAAACTGGAATGTGAGAATGTAAACTAAGCTTAATTGATCAGTCAAAATCTACGCCAATATGGTCTGACCCAAAATGTACACTGATGATACGGAAAGAAAAGAAGCAGCACAACGTAAAAAGCAACGACGCACAAACAAGACTACAGAACTAAGATCATCGCCTTGACCAAGCCATTACACAGAAGCATATGTGTTGCATATCACTCCTGTCAGTCCGGACCTATTAGATTATTATTATTAGGACGCCATTTTGCAGCGACAGCGCTAGCAAACCAAATATCCATTGTCAGGATCAATGAGACGCCAGCACACAGGGGCGAATGACGAATCTATGGAGTTCACATCTATAGACTGTCACAGGATGCAACATCACACAGGTGCTTCCCTACTGATGAATCTACAGAGTACAGGCCTATCAGACTGTCACAGGATGCAGCATCCCACCGTCAGTCCCTTAATGACGAATCTCCGGAGTCCAGACATTATCATCATTTCATGTGTTTATTTTCATTATTCCACCATGAATAGCAGTATTTTCATCTATAACAGCATTCATGATATTTAACATACACATACCTGCTTTGTTGTTTGCATGTTATACAATTCAACTGCTATTGATGAGTTTTAAATGTACCGTATATACTCGCGTATAAGCCGAGTTTTTCAGCCCAAAATTTGGGCTGAAAAGTCCCCCCTCGGCTTATACGCGAGTATATACGGTAATCCGTATATATACAGCAGCAGCCCCGGAGGTATACAGGCCCCCCCATCAAGCTCCAGGGCCCCCCCCCCCCTTGCGCGGCAGCCTGTAAAGGAAAATCATACTTATCGCTGTCCCGCGCTGTCCCGCCGCTGCCATCACGATCCCGGGCTTCAATCCGCGTCTTCTGTGGTCGCGGGCAATGACGTCATTGCGCGCGACCACAGGAACCCGGAAGCCGGAAGACGCGTCGCGGATTGAAGCCCGGGATCGTGTGTCGGCAAGCGGCGGGACAGCGCGGGACAGCGATAAGTATGATTTTCCTTTACAGGCTGCCGCGCAAGCTTGATAGGGGGGCCTGTATACCTCCGGGGCTGCTGCTGTATACAGCCCTGGGGCTGCTGGTGTATACAGCCCTGGGGCTGCTGGTGTATACAGCCCTGGGGCTGCTGCTGTATACAGCCCTGGGGCTGCTGCTGTATACAGCCCTGGGGCTGCTGCTGTATACAGCCCTGGGGCTGCTGGTGTATACAGCCCTGGGGCTGCTGGTGTATACACCCCTGGGGCTGCTGGTGTATACACCCCTGGGGCTGCTGATGTATACACCCCTGGGGCTGCTGCTGCTGTATACACCCCTGGGGCTGCTGCTGCTGTATACTACCTCTGGGGCTGCTGTATACTACCACTGGGGCTGCTGTATAGTACCACTGGGGCTGCTGTATACTACCACTGGGGCTGCTGTATACTACCACTGGGCCTTCTGTATACTACCACTGGGGCTGCTGTATACTACCACTGGGGCTGTATATACCTCTGGGGCTGCTGTATACTACCACTGGGGCTGCTGTATACTACCACTGGGGCTGCTGTATACTACCACTGGGGCTGCTGTATACTACCACTGGGGCTGCTGTATACTACCACTGGGGCTGTATATACCTCTGGGGCTGCTGTATACTACCACTGGGGCTGCTGTATACTACCACTGGGGCTGCTGTATACACCTCTGGGGCTGCTGTATACTAACCACTGGGCTGCTGCTGTATATGCCACTGGGGCTGCTGCTGTATAGTACCACTGGGGCTGCTGTATATACCTCTGGGGCTGCTGTATACCACACTGCTGGGGGCTGTATACCTGTGCTGGGGTCCACCCTCGGCTTATACACGAGTCAATAGGTTTTCCCAGGTTTTGGGGGCAAAAGTAGGGGGGGTCGGCTTATACAAGGGTCGGCTTATACACGAGTATATACGGTACCTATTTTTCTTTTATTTAAAGTTTGTAACATATAACATAAAAATATAGTTAAACTAATATATAATTGCACAATGCGATAGAATCGGATCCTGTCGAGTAAGAATTTGGATTACACCTCAGTTCATTCATAAGTAATTGAAATGCTATTCAATATGAGAAGAATGAGAATTTATAAATATTGGACAATTTATACATTAAATAGTTGTACCATAATCCTCTATACACAAAAGAACGTGACTAAGAGCCTATCCGAAATATCCAGCTATAAATTGCAAGACAAACTTAATACAATAACCATATCTTGTTTCACTACTGTTCATAGTATAGTCATATCAAGTAGCATTAAATTATTTAAACAAGACCATTGGAATATTTTATTCCGTCGCGTTCGCTTATCCATGAATAGGAACTTCAGTCAACCTCAATATGCTGAAACAGTCATTTTCATTTTTCTCCTATAAGTACTACATATTAATATAACAAAGAACATGCAAACACATCAAAGGAAAAAGTCAAAATACTAAAGATGGCCATTGGATCAGGCAGGGAAATACATACACAATGTACAAAGAAGTGCCTACCATTTACAAAACGTTTTTTTCCTTTTTAAAGAACACACTTAAGTATTACTGTTTTTAATCCTTTTCATAAATCAACAGTACACGTAAAAATAAGATATTTGTAATATCAGAAAAATATCTTCTACTGGACAGAGGTGTACCATATATACTCGTGTATAAGCCGACCCCCCTACTTTTGCCCCCAAAAACTTGGAAAACTTATTGACTCGCGTATAAGCCGAGGGTGGACCCCAGCACAGGTATACAGCCCCCAGCAGTGTGGTGTACGGGCCCCAGTAGTATGGCATACAGCCACCAGGACAGGTATACAGCCACCAGCAGTAAGGTATACAGGTCCGCCCAGTGGTATACAGGCCCCAGCAGTATGGTACACAGCAGGCCCCCAGTAGTATACAGCATGCCCCCAGTAGTATACAGCAGGCGAATGGCGGCAGGAGGGTGCTGTATCAGATAGTGCACTGCATCCCGCGGCTGGGGAGCAGTGCACTATGTGATGCAGCCCTCCTTCTGCTGGCACTCACCCCCCCACACTGTGCAGAGCCCCCCCGCTGCATTAACTTACCATCCAGCGTCTTCATCACCGCGGGCCCTCGCGTCCATCCTCGCGCGCTGTGTTCCCGGTCTCATGTGACCCGGCAGTCGCAGTGGGATGACGTCATCGCGCCGGGTCACGTCAGACCCGAACACAGCGAGCGAGCAAGGACTGGAGTACCCGTGGTGAGGAAGACGCTGGAGGGTAAGATAATGCAGCGGGGGGGCTCTGCACAGTGTGGGGGGCTCTGCACAGTATGGGGGGGCGAGTGCCAGAAGGAGGGGGGCTGCCTGCATACTACCACTGGGGGCTGTATGCACGGCTCCCCCTGCCGCTGTGATGGTCAGGGGGAGCCGTGCATATCTAATGAGCGGCACCACATGACGGGCCGCTCAGTCAGCAGCCTCCCCAGCACCCGGACCCAGCCCCCACACACCACATACTGTATTGACCCGTGTATAAGCCGAGTGGGGGACTTTTCAGCCCAATTTTTGGGCTGAAAAACTCGGCTTATACACGAGTATATACGGTAATTCTGAAAATGGTCATTTCAACAGTAAAATATGTCTTCAATGAATACAGATTTTCCTATTATTGAAAGTGGGAAGGACAACTGGTGCTTACAAAAATCTATGGAGAACAGTAGCTGTCATTTCAGGAGGACTTGTAGCAGCCTAAGTGTCTACCTCTAGCTCCTCATTTAGAGAGAACATTTTAAAAATGTAATTTCCTCAGTAAAATGAAAAACTTGTGCATTTTAACGTATATACATTTTTTTTGTTATCTGATTTGTGTGCGAACCTCAGCACTAAATAGTCTAAGGCCGGCTTCACACCATGGTTTTTTCGGGTCCGGGGTTGTCCGGTGTGAACCAGACAGCTCTGGACCTGATTTTGTACTAATGCATGCCTATGGTGCCGGATGGCAGTGATCTGCCGTTCGGTTTTGTCCCTGTCCGGCAGCATCAGGCTGCAGTCGATTTTTGTCCCGGGCACAAAATCGTAGCTAAGATGTGGAAGTTAAAAGGGAAACGGTCAGCTTGTTTATGCCCTCCAATCACCATCTCGATATGCGTGTTCAAAATCCCTTCCTAACCATCCCTGTATAAGCTCATTGTCTACAATTGTCTACAATAAAACTGTAAAAAATGCTTTTATTACCTTTGATTTTCGTATGGTAATGAGGCCAGACATTAGTCGTGAAGGCATTAGTTCAGCTGCCTAATTGGCCCTTTCAGCTGCCCATGTGGTTGACGATGCAGATGACCATGGAGAAACTCACTGATGGCTTCAGATCATGTGCACAGAGTCCTCTTAAACCGGGACAAGTACACCTGAGACTGAGGCACAATGCGCAGAACCTGAAAGGAGCAACAGGCAGGCGCAAGATTATGATGAGAACAACTCTAGGAAAATTATGCCATCACACCCACAGGGGTGTGACATCATGGAAAAAGGGACAACTAGGCAGCTTAGGCTGGTTTCACACTACGGATTTTTCAGTTCCGATGCTGTCCGATAAAAATTGGACTGCATCGGAACGATTTTGGCCCCCATGCAGCCCTATAGGCATCGGACTAAATCGGATGTGCACTAAATAGCATCCGATTTGGTCCGATCCGATTCAGTCGATTTTTTTTTATCGGTGCAAAAATTGGAGCATGCTCCGATTTTTGCACCGAAAATAAAATCGGACAAACTCGGATCGGACCAAATCAGATGCTATTTAGTGCACATCCGATTTGGTCCAATCAATTTAACATGGGGCCCTGTGGAGCAGGTCCGAGGACACATCTGAGGTGTCCTCGGACCCGATTATACTGTACTGAGCATGCTCAATACAGTAAAACTGCTCCTAACAGCAGTAGGGGTTAAAAAAAAAACAAAAAAAAAACTGTATGCTCACCTGTCCCCGAGGCCCCCGTCATCTCCCGCAGGTTCCCGGTGTCTGCAGAGGTCGTTTTCTTCATAAAGGACCTGCCGTGAGGTCACAATCACGTGACCGCAGGTCAACATGGTGTAACCTGCGGGGTCACGTGATTGTGACATCACGGCAGGTCCTGTTATGAAGAGGACGACCTCTGCAGACACCACGAGGACACCGGGAGCACATCGGGAGCCTGCGGGAGCCTCGGAAACAGGCGAGCATACAGTTTTTTTTGTTTTTTTTTTTATCAGCCCGGAGAGGGCGATTTTTTGCCGGAATTGGATGCCTATTTGGCATCCGATTCCAGGCATCAGAGGGAGCCGATGCTGTCCGATTTTATCGGACGGCATCGGCTCCCTCAAAAATTGTAATGTGGGTCCGGACGTTGTACATGTCGGACGCATAATCTGTGAGCTCCGGCCCGGCGCCCTTTTCCAGAGCTGTAACGGCACTAACCGGTTCCAGTTTCCGCTTCCCGGAGTTAGCCCCCGCTCCGTGAACGCCTGGCGATGCCCCGAGGTGGTTCCCGGACCCGCAGCATGTCCCAGAGGCTGAGTGATTTCTTCCCGCCGGATCGTGCAGCCTCAGATGGCTCCAAGATGGCGCCTGCACCTTCTCAAGCCTCCTCTCCCCGCCGCTCACCTCATGAGCAGGGGCAAATCCACCGGGAGGTACAGGGGGAGGACTCCCATCCGGTCACACAGCGATACCTGAGGGGCACGCTGGACTCTCTCCGCCAGTCTATCCAGGAGGACCTTAAAAGGTATCATTGGGGACCTGCGGGCTGATATGGCGGCAATGGGAGAACGGACGGGGCACCTGGAGTCGAAAATGTCGGAATTTGCATTAGCTCTCAATGAGCTTGCCGACGATTATCAACACATTGTAGCGGAGGTGAATTCTCTGGAAGCTTCGATGTGGGCACTTGACAAACAACGCAGGTGCAACTTTAAGATCAGGGGAATGGAGGACGCTGACCCGGATGAAGATTTGACGTCGCTGATCCCTCCATTCCTTTAAATGGTTCTCCCCGACGCGGAAGCGTCGGACCTGCGAATCGCTAAGGCGCTCCGTCTACCTCGCTCCCACCGTATAAAACAGGATCTTCCGAGAGACGTTCTTGTGACTCGGACGGTGTCCTCAATCAGGGAATCGCACTTGCGCTCTCTCCGCGACAAACCTCTAACGGCCTCTCCCAGACGTCAGGACTTTGCCCCGTACTGCAGGATCCTACGTTCATGCAGCATACAAAATACGTGGGGCACCCCTGTCAGCGTAGTTTTTCGATACAAAGGAACTCGCCATACATTTCTGTCTCCCACTAAACTGAAGCGCGCTCTGGCGGACTGGAGGCTACCTCGCCGCCCCGAATCGCCTCGCAACAACGATAGTGATCAGCAACGTGTAGGGGATTGCCCCGGCTTGGTGACGCTGGAGTTTGATGGCTCAGGCTCTGGCGGAGGCCGCCTGCTAAGGAGTTTATTGTATCCCTTCTATACCTGGATACCTCCAGACTTATTTAATTGTCTGGAGTTTGTGGTGGTGGGCTGCGAGTCTCCCCTCCCCTCCCCCTGGTGTTAGGGGAGGCGAACTGGCTATCATTGAGGGGTAGTCTTGCTGCCCACGCTCGCCCCTAGTTGGTCAGATTGAACTGAGCTTTGAATAGTTTACATTTTTGTGTCTTTTTAAACTTGTCTTTGCCTTCCTTCCATTTTCCCAGTCTTTCCTCTCCCCCTTCTACCCTTCTTCCCTCACTTTCTTCCACCCTTATCCTATCTCCCTCTCCTCCTCTACCTTAGGACTCTCAACTTCTTCCCTAAGGGAGGGGGGGCACCCTTACATCGTAACGCCATGAGCTTTAAGATCTTGTCCCTTAATGCGCGGGGTTTGAATTCCCCAACGAATAGGTCTTTTCTCTGGAGGGAGGTCGCTCAGTCTCGTGCTGAGGTGGTGTGTGTGCAGGAGACGCATCTACTGGAGGGGGATAACCGTAGACTTCATAATCCCAGATACCCTAACATTTTCTTTGCTAACAATGCGTCGAAGAAAGCAGGGGTTTGCATAATGACGAGCTCCTCTTTTCAGTTTCAGCTGAAACGAGTTGTCGCGGACCCGGCGGGTTGCTACCTCATTGTCAATTGCGAGATTGCAGGCGTGCCGTACACACTAGTGACAGTATATGCCCCTAATGGGGGACAATTCCGGTTCTTAAAGTCGCTTCTGGGAAAGCTGAAAGGGGAAGGCGACAGCAGACTCATCATCTGTGGTGACTTCAACGCGGTCATGGAGGCAAGGCTGGACTCCTCGACTTCAGTGAGGCGCAAACAGAGAGATCTGCTCCCTCTATGCAGAGAGCGTCGCCTCCACGACATTTGGCGTTACCTCCATGTGGGAGAGAGGGACTATTCGTTCCACTCTGGTCTGCATGGGTCGTACTCCAGGATTGATTTCTTCCTGGTGGACGACCTGTCCCTCGCGGATTGTAGAGGGGCAGAGGTGGGAACCATTACATGGTCTGACCATGCGCCGGTGTCTTTGGAGGTGGCGCTTGGCGGCGGGGGCAGCAGACCTAGGAGGTGGCGACTCTCCCCGGATCTGCTGAGACTGAATCAGACATCAGGCGATTTTTTTCAGGAGAACGACACTGGTGAGGTGTCTGAAAATGTTTTGTGGGCCTCTCACAAGGCGGTACTACGCGGTCTCCTTAGGACGGCTGCTCGTAAAAAGAGGATGAGGGATTCTCAGAGAAGGGAATGGATAGCGAAGATTCAGGTGCTAGAATTGGAAAACAAAGCCTCTCCAACTCCAGCCTTGTTGGCTGAGATTAACAAGGCCCGCTCACAACTCCGGTTGCTTTTACTTCGCCAATATGAGACAGGGATGCGGAAACTAAAAACCCGTTATTACGCCATGGGTGATAGGGCAGGTAAACTCCTGGCCAAGAGACTGAAAACCAGGTCTCTCCTATCCATGACCACTCATGCGTGACCCTCAGGGGGGTGAAGTTAGAGACCCTCGACAGATGATGGAGGTGTTTGCCTCCTACTATAGACGGCTATATAACTTGTCTGGTGATACGGCAACCCCTCAGCCGACGGTCTCTGGCATACGGTATTTCTTGGCTTCGGTGGAGCTTCTCAGGGTCTCGCCAGATGTCCTGCGGAATTAAATCGCCCGTTCTCCACTGTGGAGATCCTCCGGGTCATTGCCACATTGAAGTTGGGTACAGCCCCGGGTCCCGACTGCTTTGTCAATGAATATTACAGGGCATTTGGAGACACCTTGGCACCGTTTCTTCTTCGAGTATACAACTCGTGGAGGGAGGCGGGCTCTATCCCTGCTGAGGCTCTAGAGGCCACTGTGACGACAATACCCAAACCGGGGAAGAACCCCGAACTCCCTGAGAGTTACCGCCCAATTTCTTTTCTCAACACAGATCTAAAAATATACTCCAAGCTTCTAGCGACGCGGCTGGTTGAGGTGATCCCCCAACTGGTTCACCCGGACCAGGTGGGTTTTGTGGCTCACAGACAGGCGAGAGATGGGACCCGGAGGATGATTAACCTGATTGAATTGGTGGAAAAACTGGGGGTCCCCAGTGTATTCCTGTCTCTGGATGCCGAAAAGGCCTTTGACAGGGTGCACTGGGGATACCTCATGGAGGTCCTGAGGAAGTTCGGCTTTTCTGGTCCTATACTTTCCTCTATTATGGGACTATACACCCATCCTACCGCCAGGGTTTTCTCCTCGGGGTTCCTCTCTGACCGATTTCAAATAACCAACGGAACGAGACAGGGTTGTCCCCTCTCTCCTCTGATATACGCCCTTTCGGTGGAGCCTCTCGCTGCGAAGCTTCGGGCTGACTCAGACATAAAGGGGATAGGTGTTGGGGGGAGAAATCACGTGGTGGGATTGTATGCAGATGATATTATCGTCTCGTGCACGCATCCCGCTAAGTCTCTCCCGGTGGTATTAGATCGTCTCCTCTCTTTTGCCGAGGTCTCTTACTATAAGCTTAAAGGGAACCAACCACCCCAAATGACCCCCCCGGACTATTAATATCGTTCCCTAGACCCAGCACATACATGTGCTGCAAGGTTTTTAGCTAAAAACACTGTTTTTTAAAAGTGAAGATAATGCTTTATAAAGATTATAAAGAAGGGACGGGTGGGCGTTACTTAGCTGTGGCTAAAGCCGAGATTCTGCTGCCAGTCATCCTCGTGTGCTCGTCACAGCAGTAACGGCCAGCCCTTTTTTGCAGCGTCCCAGGCTGGTGCACGGGATGTCATGCCCGTGCACACGTCATCAGCTACAGCCGGGTAGCGAGCGCGCGCTCTGACTTCCTGCGCTCGGCTGTGGAAGTCAGAGCGCGCGCTCGCTACCCGGCTGTAGCTGATGACGTGTGCACGGGCATGACATCCCGTGCACCAGCCTGGGACGCTGCAAAAAGGGCTGGCCGTTACTGCTGTGACGAGCACACGAGGATGACTGGCAGCAGAATCTCGGCTTTAGCCACAGCTAAGTAACGCCCACCCGTCCCTTCTTTATAATCTTTATAAAGCATTATCTTCACTTTTAAAAAACAGTTTTTTTAGCTAAAAACCTTGCAGCACATGTATGTGCTGGGTCTAGGGAACGATATTAATAGTCCGGGGGGGTCATTTGGGGTGGTTGGTTCCCTTTAACGCTGCAAAATCACTGGCGTTCCCGGTTCATGTCCATGGTGGGGTGATACAGGAGTTGTCGGGTTCCTTGCCATTCAAGTGGGCTCCAGGTGGCATTCCGTACCTGGGAATTACCCTGTGTCCTTCTTCGGAGATGATACGGCGTAACGTTGATCCCATCCTGTCTGCCCTTCGGCAGGCGTCGGATGCTCAAATGAATTCCCCACTATTGTGGATGGCGAGGATTCAGACATTCCGAATGATGTGGCTGCCGTGTTTCCTCTATCTGTTTCGTTGCTTTCCGCTCTTGTTCTCTTCTAGAAAATTGGGGCAACTTCAATCTCAGACCAACAGATTCATATGGGCCTCCAAGCGACAAAGGGTCCAAAGGAGGGTGATGTGCCTGGGCTTGCGGGGGGATGGGTGGTATGGGGGTCCCGGACCTGACTTCCTACTACAGAGCTTCCATTTTGTAGACCAGTAAGGTGTGCTGGCTGGGCACGTCGGATCTGGGGTGGTACCACCTGGAGTCCAGTATGATGGGACACGGCTCTCTCCGTGAGCTCCTCGAGGCGGAATCCTTAGCTCCGGTGCGGTACGCTCACAGTTTGGCAACAATGAAAGCCCTACTGCACGTATGGAAACATGCCCCTCGGGCATGGACCAGGCTTCCGCCACGCGAGATCTCCGTGAAGGCCCTTTTGCTACATATCCCATCTTTACGCATTACCGACTGGATTGATGGGGGTTTAGTGTCTCTAGAGAATATTGCCTCTGGCTCTGGAATTATGTCATCGCGCGCCCTAGCTGAGACGCACCCACACCTAGTGCATACCTACTTTCAACTATGTCATGTGACACACTTCCTCACTGCGCGTGATGTTGGGATGTCCTTTGGTCCGCTCTCTCCCTCCCCCCTGCGCTCTTTCCTGCTATCTCCTCCCGCATGCCACAAAGGCCTCTCGGCGCTTTATAACGCACTTCTTGAGGAAGGTTTGGGCTCAACCCCTGCATATAGGACTAAGTGGCAGGAAGATTTAGGCTTTGCGGCTGATGAGGAAGATTGGGTAGGAGCGGTGTGTTGTGTTCACAGGGCCACCAAGTGCATTAACCATCTGGAGCAACAGAAAAAAATCCATCTACGATGGTATACGCCACCGTCAGTGGTTGCACATTATGACCCCACGGCCTCGCCTTTGTGTTGGAGGCTTTGCGGCCAGAAGGGGACGCTTGCTCATACCTGGTGGTCCTGCCCGAAAATCGCTCAGTTTTGGACAGTAGTGGAGGCCCTGATGTCCTCTATCATGGAGGTGATAATTCCCCTGTCCCCTCAGGTGGCAGTCCTACACCTGGGATTAGAGGGTCTCCCTCCGGTGCAGTGTCACCTAGCTACGTATGTCCTGATAGCAGCGCGACAATGTATCGTGTCGGCGTGGAAAGCTGTCTCCCCCCCCCCCCCATGATGAGCGACCTCACTTCCCGCCTCAATCTTATTTTCACATATGAACACGCCCTGGCAAAGGACTCCGCTCCGAGGCGGTATGTACGCGAGGCATGGGCTTTATGGGCAGCTCATTCATTAGCGGCTCCTCTTCCGTAGTGTGAGGGGTCCCTGTGAGACTGGAGACATTCGCTGCCTTCCCCTGGGTGCTTCCCCTCCCTCCCCCCCCCCCTCGTTTTTCCCCTCTCTCCATCTCTGGGCCTCCCCTATTTACTCTCCTTCCTCATTCCAACCTTCCGCGCCCGTCGCCTTTCCCCCTCCCCTTTTTTCGTACTCTCCCCCTTTCCTCATGCTCCCTTGCATTGCCTTTGTTGATGTACACACATTGTTTGATTTAGTCCAATAGGACTTAATTCATGTAGTGCGGAGTACCATGTTGGTTATATCCGTGTATCTGTTTTTGTTACTTATATGTTTTTCGGGAAAATATTTTCAATAAAAATCTATTGATGACAAACAAAAAAATAAGACGTAATGTGAAGGTAGCCTTAACAAAACTCCTCACGACTAATGTCTGGCCTCATTACCATAAGAAAATCAAAAAGGTAATAAAGCCTTTTTTACAGTTTTATTGTACACAATGAGCTTAACAGTGATGGTTAGATAGGGATCTTGAACATGCACATCGAGATGCTGAAAGATTGGGGGGCATAAATGAGCTGACAGGTTCTCATTAAGGTAGAAAAATATGGGCAAAAATTTAAATTGCCTTGTGCATAAGTATTCACCCCTTTTGCTATGAAGCCCCTAAAAAGGTCTGGTGCATAAAATTACCTTCGTAAGTCACATGCTTAGTGAAAGGAAGTCCATCTGTGTGCAATCTAAATGTCATGTGGTCAATAAGTATAAGTACAAATCTTTTCTGAATGGCCAGAGGTTGCAACACCATTAATCAAGAGCCACCACTAACAAAAAAAACACAATGAAGACCTAGAAGATCTCCAAATAAGCCAGAGACAAAGATGTTAAGAAATACAAGTAAGGGTTGGATTCTAAATATCCCAATCTTTGATGATTTCCCAGAGCACCATCAAATCCATTACCATCAAATAGAAAAAACATGGTACTACAACAAACCTGTCAAGAGAGGTCCACCCACCAAAACTCTCAGGACGGGCAAGCAGTGAATTAGAGGGGCAGCATAGAGACTGAAGATAACCCTAAAGAAGCTGCAGAGGTATGACCACAATATAGCTGTACACTTCATAGAGTTGGTCTTTATGAAGAGTGGCCAGTAAAAAGCCTTTACTTACAGCCAAAAATTGGAAGGCTCGTTTTGAGCTTGCCAAAAAACATGCAGCAGACTCCCCAAATGTATGGAGAAAGGTCCTGTGGTCAGCAGAGACAAAAACTGAACTTTTTGGCTACCAAGGTAAACGCTATTTCTAGAGCCAAACAAACACAGCTCATCATCCCAAGAACACCATCCCCAGCATGAGATATGGTGGTGGAAGCATCATGCTGTGGGGACGTTTTTCAGCAGCAGGGACAGGGAAAATTGTTTGAGTCAAATGGAAGATGGATGGTGAGAAATCCAGGGATATTCTGGAGCAAAACCTGTTTCAGTCTGTCAGTGATTTGAGACTAGGACGGAGGTTTACCTTCCAACGGGACAATTTCCAAAAGCATACTACTAAAGCAACACTCAAGTGGTTTAATGGAAAATATGCAAATGTATTGGAGTGCCTAGTCAAAGCCCAAATGTTTTTCTTTTCAACATTTTATTTAAGCACAATCAGAGTTTACAAGCATTGAGTTACACTGTCATAGGCTAGCAGGCTGGTTAAAACACAGTTACTATAGTCAAACATATTGCAGTATAATCAGGAGTAGTGACAGTCAGTGGCGGACTATAATTAGATTAATCTGGGTGGCCGCCTGGAGCCCAATGCTCAAGGAAGGGGGGGGGGGGGGTCCAGCCGCCCAGGGTAAATTTCCCCAAAATAATCTTCCCACTGTGTGGACTGCTCAATCCACCCCTGCACAAAGCTGCTCTCCAGGCTCCAGTCCTCCTACGGTCACCACCGTCCACCACCTCCTGGGCCCGGTTGAAAAGACTTCATGGACCGTGGGTGACACAGAGCACAGAAAATGGAACATGCCTGTGACTCTGTGAGTGATCTGTACTGCAGCTGCTGTGCAGTGCTCTCGGTGTGAAGTAAAAACAATAATAAAGTAATATAATTAAAGGATTTGTTGTACTTAATTACTGGTCAGGGAGGGTATGGGAGAGACACTGTGGACGGAAGACTGTCTCTGTACTGACTACATGGGCCAAATTTACCCCATGTTGTAAACTGTGCCCCACCACCTTAGATAACAGATAGACACATGTGAAATGCCCCTGCATGCTGTGTGTGCCCCTCTATCTGGATATTTTGCTTGAATCATGTATGTATGGAGTCCATACATGCATGATTCAAGCAAAATATCCAGATAGAGGGTCACAAACAGCATGTAGAGGCATTCCACATGTGTCTATCTATGTTATCTAAAGGTGGTGGGGCACACTGGGCATTTGACCCATGTAGTTTTAGTCCACTCCTCATATCTTATCCATAATTGTAAGACTTTGTGCGCACAGGATGCTGGTGCTCCATTTAGGAGATCCATTTTTGGTGCATTTTCTGTGCATCAGCAAAAATACGGATCAAGTGAACAAAATTTTGGAAAATGCATTGCCTTTCCAGGAAAGCAAAACGGCACTGCATTTGCTTATCAACAAAACAGCGCTGCGTAAATGCAAAAATACATAGCGTGTTAACGTAGCCTAAGGCCTCGTGCACACGCTGAGTATTTGGTGAGTTTTTACCTCAGGATTTGTAGACAAAACCAGGAGTGGAGCAATCAGAGGAAAAGTCTAATAGAAACACCTGCACCACTTCTGTATTTAAACATCCACTCCTGGTTTTGACTACAAATCCTGAGGTAAAAAACTCATCAAATAATCAGCGTGTGCATGAGGCCTAAGGCCTTGTGCACATGCTGAGTATTTGGTGAGTTTTTACCTCAGTATTTGAAAGGCCTTGTGCACACGCTGAGTATTTGGTGATGTTTTACCTCAGTATTTGAAAGGCCTTGTGCACACGCTGAGTATTTGGGAAGTTTTTACCTCAGTTTTTGCTAAGTAATGTTCAGATAAGGCGTTTTTTTAAATTTTCTTCATTGGATTAATCAAATACATGCAAATAAAAAGCTGATTTTTTTTTTTTTTTTTTTTTTTTTAAACTGCCAAGAGATCAGGTGTTGCTGCATGAAAAACATCCTGTGTGGACATAGTCTTAGGCTGAAGGCACATCATCCGACATGATCCCAGTGCCTCGCACGAGTGCAATGCGAGATAAACTCGCATTGCACTAGAACAAGTTATTTTCTATAATGTCGGGCACTGGTGTGCATTTTAAGCACTGAACTCGCAAAGCGAGTTTCAGTCGCGGCATGCTGCGACTGCATGCGAGTTGTACGCATGAGCCATCAATAGAAATCAATGGGTGCGTTAAAAAAACGCACCGTGCAATGAATAGTGCGAGTCTCGCACATGAAAAACCACACTTCCGGCACACACGGCAGACCACCGGGAGCCAAAGCCCGCAAGCTGCGCAGAGCCTCCCGTCGGTACTGAAGCTGTGATCCCGGCTGTGATCTCTGCGACAGCCGGGACCTGTGTGCGGCTTCACCCGCCGCGCTGCTGGCGGCGGGGGCGGATGCCCTCCCCCTCCTCAGGCCTCCCCCTTCTCTAGATGGCCCCCACCTGTCACTGCCCCCCACCCCCGATGCCGGGTCTGTTCACCCGCCGCGCTGCTGGCGGCGGGGGCGGATGCTCTCCCCCTCCTCAGGCCTCCCCCTTCTCTAGATGGCCCCCACCTGTCACTGCGCCCCACCCCCGATGCCGGGTCTGTTCAGAGAACCTCCACCAGAGATGCCCTCCCCCTCCTCAGACATCCCCCTTCTCCAAACGGCCCTCACCTGTCACTGCCCCCCACCCCCGTTGCCGGGTGTGTTTGCGGCTTCACCCGCCGCGCTGCTGGCGGCGGGGGCGGACGACCTCCCCATCCCCTGGATGGCCCCCACCTGTCCCTGCCGTTCACCCCCCCCCGATCCCCGTGTCCGATCTTACCGCTCCTCGATCCCGCCGGTGTAGCTGCCGCTCTGCCTGCTCTCCTCGCTGGAACGCCCCTCCTTCAGTGCTGCTCCGCCCAGAGGTAAGTACCGAATGAATGAATTAATTAATGATTGATTGATTGAGTGAGTGGGTTCATGGATGGATGGATTCATGAATGGATGGGTGTGTGGGTGCGTGGATGTGTGGGTGCGTGGATGTGTGGGTGCGTGGATGTGTGGGTGCGTGGATGCGTGGGTTAGTGGATGCGTGGGTTAGTGGATGCGTGGGTTAGTGGATGCGTGGGTTAGTGGATGCGTGGGTTAGTGGATGCGTGGGTTAGTGGATGCGTGGGTTAGTGGATGCGTGGGTTAGTGGATGCGTGGGTTAGTGGATGCGTGGGTTAGTGGATGCGTGGGTTAGTGGATGCGTGGGTTAGTGGATGCGTGGGTTAGTGGGTGCGTGGGTTAGTGGGTGCGTGGGTTAGTGGGTGCGTGGGTTAGTGGGTGCGTGGGTTAGTGGGTGCGTGGGTTAGTGGTGTTGGGTGGGGTTAGTGGATGCGTGGGTTAGTGGATGCGTGGGTTAGTGGATGCGTGGGTTAGTGGATGCGTGGGTTAGTGGATGCGTGGGTTAGTGGATGCGTGGGTTAGTGGATGCGTGGGTTAGTGGATGCGTGGGTTAGTGGATGCGTGGGTTAGTGGATGCGTGGGTTAGTGGATGCGTGGGTTAGTGGATGCGTGGGTTAGTGGATGCGTGGGTTAGTGGATGCGTGGGTTAGTGGATGCGTGGGTTAGTGGATGCGTGGGTTAGTGGATATGCGTGGGTTAGTGGATGCGTGGGTTAGTGGATGTGTGGGTGCATGGATGTGTGGGTGCATGGATGGATATTTGCATATGTGTGACTGCATGTGTGGATGTGTGCACGAAAGGATGTGTATATGCGTGGATAATGGATGGATGGATGCAACAAGGTATCAAGTGTCCTCTTCTAGTCTCAGGGATCATAGTCATGGTGCGCTGTATGACAGATCATTGCCATACAGTGCACCATAACTCTGACCCCAGAGACTGTAGGAAGAGGACACTTGATCCCATGCTGCAATCTCTGGAGCAGAGGCGATTGAGCGTCGCGGGACCTTCGTTATGGACTACGTCGGATCTTTCTAATAAAGATGGAGTCTGAATTTTGTTTGTGTTTTTTTCCAAATAAAAATATTTTACTCTGTGTGTATTTATTGACTACTTACCAGAGATTCCTAATGGCGGGTCTAACATTGGCCCAATATTATGAATCTCAGGCTTAGTGCCAGCTGCCAATAAAAAGCTGGCATTAACCCCTTTATTACCCAGTTTGCCACCGGCACCAGGGCAACTGGAAGAGCATGGGTACAGCGCCAGAAAATGGCGCTTCAATGAATGCGCCATTTTCTGGGGCGGCTGCGGGCTGCAATTCGCAGCATGGGGGGCCCAGAACGCTTGGGCCTCTCCATGCTGCGGATTCCAGCCCCCAGCTGTCTAGTTGTACCTGGCTGGACCAAAAATATGGCGGAGCCCCACGTCATTTTTTTTTTCTAGAATTTGTTCTAGAAATAAAAAAATGGGCTTCGCTGTATTTTTGGTTGCCAGCAAGGTACAATGAGGCAGCTGGGGGTTGGTGGCAGTCCGTAGCTGCCAAGTTGTACCTGGCTGGACCAAAAATATGGCGAAGCCCCACGTCATTTTTTTTAATTACTTCTACCAATAAAATGACATGGAGCTTTGCCATATTTTTGGTTGCCAGCCAGGTACAACTTGGCAGTTGGGGGGCTGCAATCCTCATCATGGAGAGATCCAAATGTTGTGGGCCCCCCACGCTGCAAATTGCAACCCACAGCCACCCCAGAAAATAGCGCATTCATTGGAGGTGCCATTTTCTGGTGCTGTACCCCAACTCTTCCAGTTGCCCTTGCGCTGGTGGCAATGCTGGTTGCACACAGGGGCTCTCCGTGCGCGACATGGTGTCCGTTAACAATTGTTAGCGGACACCATGTTGCATATGGAGAGCCCCTGTGTGCCTAAACATTGGAGCTCCCCCACAAGTGACCCCATTATGCATCTGGATTTGTTCCTTGGGGGTCTAGTTTCCAAAATGATGTCACTTGTGGGGGAGCTCGAATGTTGAGGCACACATGGGGCTCTCCATACGCGACATGGTGTCCGCTAACAATTCCAATTGTTAGCGGACACCATGTCGCGTATGGAGTGCCCCTGTGTGCCTCAGCACTGGAGCTCCCACACAAGTGACCCCATTTTGGAAACTAGACCCCCAAGGAACAAATCTAGATGCATAATGAGCACTTTGAAGCCCCAGGTGCTTCACAATTTGATCCGTAAAAATAAAAAAATAAGATTTTTGTGGAAGAAAAATATTTTTTTCATTTTTACGGATCAATTTGTGAAGCACCTGGGGCTTCAAAGTGCTCATTATGCATCTAGATTTGTTCCTTGAGGGGTCTAGTTTCCAAAATGGGGTCACTTGTGGGGGAGCTCCAATGCTGAGGCACACAGGGGTTCTCCAAACGCGACATGGTGTCCACTAACAATTTGAATGGAAATCAGCTCAAATTGTTAGCTGACACAATGTCGCATTTGGTGAGCCCCTGTGTGCCTAAACATTGGAGCTCCCCCACAAGTGACCCCATTGATTGACAAATAAGTGGCAGCAAATCAGTGCAGTCTTGACACCAGGAGAAGGTGCTAGTCTGTCGGATCGCAGTAGGAACTGACTAGCACCGCACTAGCACCCCACTAGCACCGCACTAGCACTATTACACGCATCAAACTCGCATCAATATCGCGCTTCAAAAACGCGCCGTTTTTGAGGGATCAGTGTGCCTTCAGCCTTAGGCTGCACACTCGCGATAAGTAAACACAATGTTTTGGATGCAGCGTCTTCCTGCTGCATCCAAAATGCTAAATTGTCGAGTAGCAGCACAGTGGTTAATTAGTAGAAATCCCATCCTCACTATGCTTCACCCGACTGCAGCTCGTTTTCAGCAGCAGTGCGGGTTGTCGGCACTCCGCTCCTCCACAGAATGTTCATTTCATACTGTTGGGTCGGAAGAAGCCACCTTGTACCCACCGCAGATCATGGACACAAGGCAGCTGCAGTCTACCTTCGGCCACTCGCGGGTCCCTGCAGGTCCAGAGGCACTGTGTCTAAGATGCAGTGGCTGCATACCGTGACCACATACCCCAAGGCCCCATGCACATACGTTTAGAGTTTGGTGAGTTTTCTTACATCAGTATTGACACAGGGTGTTTTTGCAGCATTTTATTTTGCATGGTTTTTCATCATTTCTTTCATTTGCATTTATTTATTTTTTTGACTGAAATGGAACAGAGCTTGGTTTTTGCAACATTTTTTAAAGAAGCAACATGTAAGGCTATTTTTCTTAAATCTGTTTCAGGTATATGATAATGACATCACATGGGGGGGACGGGACTGAACCGATTATGATTTTCAAAATAGTCAGAGTGCGGGGACAAGAAGCTTGCCTGCTGCAATTATGAATGAAGCTAATCTGGACATTGCTTTCCTTTTTGGCCAAATGGGGAGATTCAAGAAAGCTTGCTCAGAGGTGATATCCGCACAGTGGCGTAATATCTTAGTTCTAAGAAGTCAAACCTCCCTCTAGAAGTTCTGAATCGTTGCGCAGTGCCACCATATACAGTATGTAGATCAGAGCCTTTATCCTTCCCACATCTCCAGCAACTATCTACCGAAGAGGGGTGTCAATTGTGAATTTGGAGGTGTTTTATACCATCGTATTATATTATACGAGTTTTTCTGAACACTAATGCAATAACAGTCTCTATGTGATGTGTTGTATATGTGCTTGATCTGAGTGTATGAAAAGGTTGTTCCCATGTCTTTTTCCCCTCCACAACTCTCCAGGTCCTTGCCATCCTTATGTATAAGGGAAATATAGCTTCCAGGGCCTGTCAGGTAAAGGTGTCTTTGAAGAATATTACACAACTTCAAGAGATGCGCCATAAGGGTTACCAAAAAGGTTTTGTAATAAGCAGCGGTCAGCCTCAAAGCCCATACCTTAATCCAATTGAGAGTCTGTGGTCAGACATGAAGATTGTTGTTCACCAGAGGAAAATTAACTAAGGGGGCGCAAGATGTCGCAACAGGGAGATGCTGTAGGACCGGACAACAGCGGAGCACCCGGCGGTGCTGCAGCGCAAGGAGCAGCACCCATCATGCCGTTCCTGATGCCGTACACTCCGGGAGCAATGTGGCTACCACAATACTCAGGTGAGTCCAATACCCTCAATGACTGTTACCAAAATCAAAGCGTACTACGTTATGTAACCCCTGACAGAAGCCCAGCGTGTTGGTATGATTATTGGACAGTTAACATGCAATGCACAGCGGGAAGTTACGTCCTGGCCGGACACAGACAAAGACAATGTAGAGTATCTTGTGGCTGGACTGAAAGCAGCATTTGAGTCCAGTGCTGACACACGGGCTAAAATGAGGTTCTTTGGATGCCAACAAAAGCCTAAAGAGAGTGCAACAGACTATGCCAAACTTGCAGGAAGCACTCAAAGCACTTAAACTAGCAGCACCTGCCTTAGCCCCGGGAGCTGACAAAATACTGATAGATCAGTTAATTGGGGGCCTACTATCCCTTTCTCACAGAGGACAGTTGAGCATGATGACCATCCAGAATCCCGAAATAACTTTTGCCCAGCTAAAAGATAGAGCCATCCACCTCCAGCAGATAGAGGAGCCCGGGATATGAATTCTATTCAAGGCCCTGCAGCAGCACCCCAGCAGCCAGGAGCATCAACGACATCTGATATGTTAGTGACTGCTGCTGAACACAGAGAGCCTGTCTCTAATGAGACCCTTAACCAAAAGCTAAATGCCTTGACGGACACGGTTGTTTCCATGGCTAAAGCCATCAAGGAGCTGCGTGGATCCAGGCCTGCACCCAAGATCGAGTTGGCGACCAGTAAGGAGGATGTCCCATGGATGAGGCCCAGGAAGTACCAAGCGACGAGCGGACAACCCAGCGACCGCTATTAGCCAGATGGACAACCCATTTGCTGCAGTTGCAAGGAACCAGGTCACTTTGCCCGGAATGTGCTTTAAACGAGGATGCCCTGGGAAGGCGGCCGCTCCTCAGGAATAAATTATCAAGGTCCTTCAGCTTGGTATGACAAGTTCGTGGGAGGACGTCCAGTCATCCCTATCGTGTTGGATGGCATTCCCTTCAGCGCCTTGTTGGATACCGGGTCCTAGATAACATCAATTCCACATGTTCTCTACAGAAGGTACTGGGCTGATTCAGAGATTAGTAGTGGTCCATCTAGCATTGCATTGAACGTATGGGCTAGTAATGGTGAAATAATACCACAAGTTGGGTTCAGAGAAATGACCATTCAGATTGGGAAGGTAGAATTGAAGAATCAGGGTATTATTATTGTAGATGTTGACCGGCGAGAACATGAACCAGCAATGTTGCTAGGAATGAATGTAATTGAAAATTGTTTTTCCGAGGTAATTACTGTCTTACAGTAGATTGCCGAGACTGCCAGAGTCAGGCAACAGAGACTCCTGCAAAAGGAAATAAAAGCTCTAATGCTGAAACAACAGGTAAAAATATCAGGAGGTGAAATTGGCAGTGTAAGGGTCAGTGACCCGATACCCATTGTAATACCTCCCAAAACTGAAATGTTGGTCTGGTTTAGAGCCGCAATAGGCATTAAAGGGCGAGACTATCAAGCCCTGGTAGAACCCATGTACTCAAACAGTAGGCCCACTATACTGACGGCCAGTTGAGGTACACCGGGGAAGAGTGCCATTACGCCTAAATTGCGGGGAAGATGAGGTCACCGTACCGAAGTGTGCTACCATGGCTAAATTATTTACGGTTGATAACAATGCCATCACAGCCGTCGAGCCCTTGAACCCGTCAAGTCAGGCAGATGACAATGGCTCTGGGGAAAAGCTGGAAGATTGCTGCCAAAAGCTACATGTGGGTACCGGTTCTACACCTTCCCATCAAAAGCATGGAGTATACCGGGTAGTAAAAAGACTATGAGCAGATATTCAGTAAACACCTGTTAGACTTTCGGCAAACTAAAGGGGTAGAGCACATTATACCCACAGGTAACCATCAGCCTATAAAAGAGAGGTATAGACCATTACCACCCGCTCACTATCAAACCACCAAAGACATGCTCAAAAAGATGAAAACTGCAGGTGTAATAAGAGACAGTTGTAGCCCCTGGGCAGTGCCTTTAGTGTTGGTTAAAAAGGACGGGACCATGAGAATGTGCGTAGATTACCGGCAGATCAACCGCATTACACACAAGGATGCATACCCGTTACCTAGGATTGAGGAGTCATTAGCCGCATTAAAATCTGCTAACTACTTTTCTACCCTAGAACCGACTAGTGGGTATTGGCAAGTTCCTGTGGCAGAGGCTGACAAGGAGAAGACAGCGTTTACTACGCTGATGAGCCTCAGGGAGTTCAATTGTATGCCGTTTGGACTCTGCAACGCACCCGGTACCTTCCAACGCCTGATTGAGAGCTGCCTAGGCCATAAGAACGTTGAAACTGTCCTCCTGTACCAGGATGACATCATAGTCTACTCCAAGACATATGAACAACATCTACAAGACCTGGCAGAAGTGTTTGAAGCCTTGTCCGGATACAGCATGAAGATCAACCATCCAAGTGCCACCTTCTCAAGCCAAAGGTGCAGTACATGTCGTGAGTTCAGAGGGAGTAGCACCGTATCCTGATAAAGTCACCGTGATAAGGGATTGGCCAAGACCTACCAATGTGAAAGAGGTGAGGCAATTCCTGGGACTGACGGGCTATTATAGAAGATTTATCAGAGGGTTCACAAAGCTAGCAGCTCCCCTACAAGACATCCTAGTAGGACAGTCAACAAGGTCTTCAACCCGTAATCCCCCTTTCCAGTGGAGTGATGAGAGGGAAAAGTCCTTCAAAAAGCTAAAGTGGACGCTGACAGGAGAAGAGATCCTGGTGTATCCGGATTACCATCAATCCTTCATTCTGTACACGGATGCCAGCAACGTGGGACTGGAAGCAGTACGGTCACAGAAGCAAGGAGGCAATGAGAGTTATTGCCTTTGCAAGCAGGAAACTCCGGCCTACGGAAAGAAACTCTTAAAATTGCAGCTCCTTCAAGTTAGAATTACTGGCAGTAGTTTGGGCTGTAACCGAGCGTTTCAAACACTACCTGGCAGCTGCAGAATTTATCATCTACAATGATAACAACCCATTGACCCACCTGGATTCAGCAAAATTAGGTGCGTTGGAGCAGCGATGGATAGCGCCTGTCTAACTACAATTTCGTCATCAAATATAGGGCAGGTCGCAAGAACGGGAATGCAGATGCCTTATCCTGGATGCCACACTTAAAAGACGTGGAAGAGGAACCGGAGGAGCTGGAAGAAATTGAACTACTGGCCTCTCACCGTTTTAAGGTACAACAGTATCAACCCGACATCTACCAAAAACAACAGGTGGCAAATCTTAACCCGTTAGCACACCATGGATGGGCTGACACCCAGGATAGCGATCCAGCTGTGAAGCTAGTCAAAGAACTGCTTACACAACAAGGTGCGTACACTAATCAGAACACTCCAGCTGAGACCCAACAACTCTGGAAAGAAAGAAGCAAGTTGATCCTATATCAAGGGAAGCTCTGCAGAAGGCACACCAACCCTAAAACACATGAGTTGGTCAGGCAGATTATTGTACCCAAGAGAGATGTCAAAATGGTCTTAGAAGCCTACCACGACGGTGCAGATCATTTTGGATGGAAGAAGTTGGACGTGCTCTTAGGGGAGAGGTTCTACTGGGTTGGCATGAGAAAATCAATTGAAGATTGGTGTAGAAAATGTGACCCGTGCAACCTCAGCAGAAAGGATCAACAGAGTTAGAGAGCCCCACTCCAGTCCATAGTAACCAAGCAACCACTTGAGTTAGTTGCGTTAGACCACGTCAAGTTAGCACCAAGCCGGTAAGGCTATGTCTATGCCTTAACCATCGTGGTCCATTACTCCCGCTTCTTAGTGGTGGTTCCCGTCAAGGACCTGACAGTGAAGACAGCTGAAAGAGCATTTCAGACACATTTCTGCAGACCTGATGGCTACCCGGAACAAGTCCTTGCAGATCAAGGTCCAGCTTTCGAGAGAGATTTTCCAGGAATTCTGCAACATGTACGGCTGTAAGAAGATCCGCACGACAGCCTATCATCCCCAAACCAATGGCTTATGCAAAAAGATGAACCATATTGTGATTGACCTGTTGAAAACCTTAACAGAGTCAGAGAGAAATCAATGAGAAATTACCCAATTTGGTAGACCTGTACAACCATGTCCCGGAGAGTTCTACAAACTGCACCCCAACCTACCGTATGCGAGCAAGGCCCGGTAAGCTGACAATTGATTTAGATATGGGAATTCTGAAACCAGATGCATGAGTATCGGATTTAGTTGTGTAAAGCACATTTCAACTGGTCTCTGAAGCCTTAGAAATGCGTTTTGTGAAGTGAAGAATAGCATGTGTCTAGCTGTCTTATGGAGGAGTCTGGACTTAAAGAGGACCTGTCACCCCCCTGCTCCATGGCAATCTAAATGCAGTACTGAATGCAGCATGTCTGCTGCATTCAGAGAAGGGGTCCCCCATGTGTCTGTGTGATCTGTACCCCGAGATATAGCCTTAGTAAAATTCACTGTTAAGGTACCTTCACACACAGAGCAATATTGCTAGGCAATTTAACTGGCAATTTGCTGGTTGCAGTGAAATCATGGACACATTGTTCTATTTGTACACGGCAACAAAATAGAACAATGTGTCCATGATTTCACTGCAACCAGCAAATTGGCAGTGAAATTGCCTAGCAATATTGCGGTGTGTGAAGGTACCTTTAGAAGCCATGAGGGTATTTCCTGGTGCAGGACCCAGCTCGATTCATGGGGGCAATTCACTTACCCTCTGCCTCTCTGTGCTGCTTCTGCTGTGCTAGCTCTGCCCTCCTCCTCTCCGTAACTCATCCTGCGGCACACAGCATGCAAATCATCAGCTCCAGATTCCTGCCCTGCTGTCTGAACAAAGCATAAACTGCACAACAGGAGGTGGCACAGAGAGGCAGAGGGGAGGGAATGGCCCCTGTCAATCAACTGGCTCCTGCACTATGGAATGCCCTCATGGCTTCTAACAGTGAGTTTTACTAAGGCTATATCTCGGGGCACACAGACACATGGGTGACCCATTCCCTGAATGCAGCAGACATTCAGTGCAGCATTTAGATTGTTATGCAGCAGGGGGGGTGACAGGTCCTCTAAGTCCAGACTCCCAGACTCCTCCATAAGACAGGTAGAAACATGCTATTCTTCACTTCACAAAACGCATTTCTAATGCTTCAGAGACCAGTTGAAATGTGCTTTACACAACTAAATCCGATATTCATGCTTGGCAATGTAAAGCTGACCTGCAGCTACTCAGCAATGGAAATCCAGGCCATGAAGCTCCCAGCACACAATTTTTGTGCTCATGCCAGATCAGGTTTATAACTATACAATTATATATTTGGCAGAGTGTTGGCAATTTCTAGGCGCCATGTGTCAGCATTCGGACCCCCGGCTCCATAACTTTATGTGGCCTACCACTTCGGGGAGTAGTTGCTTTAAATTCCTAATTGCTCAATAAATATCACCCACAGTTGATTATTGAAGATGCAGAACAAAAATACTTTCACAAACTGACTTGTCATGGTGGTATCCTATTACAGCACCATGTTCAATGACTGTGAGCCCTATAGAACCCATTCGTTCATAAATGTTGGTATATGCTTGGCTAGCTGCTTAATTTATCCATTTGTAGCTACAGCACTGAATGAAAAGCCTAAATTTAATGATTAAGGCCCCCCCTTCATATCACGTTTTTTCGGGATGTGTGGCTATCCGTTGTTAAACAGATAGCCACGGATCCGATTTGGCCTCCATGTATCCCTTATGGGCACGGAGCTTTTTTTTTTCCCATCCCCAAAATCGGAGACTGCTTTAATTTTGAGCTGTTTTCCCCCCAAAAAAAAAAAAAAAAAAAAAATCGGACACAATCGGACAGAATCTGATCAGACGCTGTCAGATTCAAATAACTTGGAGGTCTATGGAGCTCGGATCCGGGAAAAAACATGATTGTTTTCCGGATCCAGCTTTAGTGTACTGAACATGCTTAGTACACTAAAACTGCTCTGTTCCTGTAAATTTCACTTTAGGAGTGTACCTACATACACTGCTAACATGAAATTAAAGAAAGCAATGTGTTAAAAAAAAAAAAAAGCTCACCTATCCGCTAAGTGTCCAGCGATGTGAGGCATTCACGTCCAATGGTTGCAGGACCTTAATCAGCTGACTGGCAGCAACTGATCAGCGGATGTGTCACATGATAGCCTTGCATTGCGGGACCCTTGGCAGAGAGGTGAGCTTTTTTTTTTCTTATTTTTAACCATTGATTTCTCTCTCTTTTGCAATGTATGTAGATACAAGTGCGAAAGAGTAATAGTTCCGACACCACTTGCCTGTGCTTTACAGGCTCGGCTCCTCCCAGCTCTTTCTGTGTCCGGATCCCTGAAAATCCCGGATCCGGACACAAACATGGCATCTGGAGTTACCAATCTGGTCCTGTCCGTTCCTGTCCGTGTGGTCCTGCAAAAAACAGGATCCCTACAGACAAGAAGAAAAAAACAATGTGAAGGGGGCCTAAAAGGTGTTCCAATACATTTAAGACCTCATTCACACATCTGTGGGCTATCCATCACTTTCACATATAAAACATAAACCTATTAAAATCGATGATACTTTTCGCATGTTCGTGGTTTTTTTTAGGACTCTGTCTACAAAACAAACAAAGAAGGCACAGAGAGGTATCAATTTTTGATCTGAGACACATATAATCTGAGGCAAAGCAATAATGCAGGAACCAGGAGAAATAGTGGAACAACTCTCGCGCGGTTGTCAAACTAATAGAGTTCCAGAGACAGTAATAAGAAATGGTAATTTATACTACGTTTCGAAGCGTGTCAACACTTCTTCAGGAAATTTACTGATCATCTGAGCCACATATCATATCATGACAACCGGGGGTCAGCTGATGGACCCATGTGCCTATAATCATGATCCGCCCGTGAACGCCGGCTGCAAGATCATATTCATAGATCGTGATTTTGCTATAGAGAATAGTGCACTGCTCTTAATAGCGCATTTGATAATTTATTAGATTGTGCAGGCAATTAGATAAATGCAGCTTCAATTTCCCTAGGGGACTATTACACTGCAAAAAAAGAATCTGCTAAATTACAGCCCATGTGAACACATTTCAGCAAAAGCTATTGCTTTTGTTGGGATGCATTAGGGCGCTGCGTTTCACTGCATTCATATGGCCCACGTGGGCAATTGGGCCATTTATTTGGATACACCTAAATAAAATGGTCCGGAATGGCGATAACAACTTGAAATAACTCATGAAAGAATAAAGTTACTTTAAAACCAAGCACATCATTGTTTTTCTTATGAAATTCTCAATAAGTTTGATGTGTCACATGATCCTCTTCCCATTGAAAAAAATAAAGTTGGATCCAAAATGGCTGACTTCAAAATGGCCACCATGTGCCACAAAAAGGAAGTTGATCTCACCAACCATTCCCATTTTATTTAGGTGAATCCATATAGATGGCCCACCCTGTACAATCAGCCCATACATTCTAGTATTATGATTTATTTATTTATATAGCGCCATTCCTTCCAATGGCGCTTTACATGATGGGAGGGGGGGGGGAAGGGTTAGACAAGGACAATTACAATATATTCATTTAGTCCGTACAAACAGGAACATGAGGGAATAGGAGCCTGTCCACGAGCGCTCACAGTTTACGGGGGGGGGGGGGGCCGGTGTGGATACAGTTGGAGAGGGTAGGGGTATAGTACAATGTATGGGCTGGTTTCTGTGGCGCCCCTGTGACTAGGCGCCACAGGGTAGTATTACACGAATATAAAAATGTGTTTTTCCTTGTAAGTTGCTAGTTCAGGGTTTAAACCTTATGAAGTCTGTTTCTACACTCACTTAGGACCACACCACCTAGAGTAGGGGAAACCAGTACTTGGTAGGTCCCAGGAGGGTGGGGGTGGAGCCTAGGAGAGAGAAAGAGTGACAGTTGGCAGTTTACCTCAGATGGTGCTGGGAAGGCAGACAGAGTGGTCAGGCCTGACAGCCCAGCTGAAAGGAGGGTGCCCCATCTCTAAGTGGGGACCCAGGAAAGAAGGCAACGGGCCAGGACTGGTTGGAGCTGGCTGGTCACATTGGGGAACATCGGCATTGCGGGTAGCCGAAGTAGTTAGGCGTTTATCACTGACTATAGACAGACGAGCTGCAGGCCCAAGATAATCGGGTTGCCGTATGCACCACAAGGTACCTCACCCCTCAGAACCATAACAGATCCATAACCGGTGGGGTAAAGGCCCGATTACCGACGTCGGGGGAGAGTTGGGACTCCTCTTAAATCCGGGAAAGGATAACCGTGCCTTACTGACGGGGATCAGGGGACTGGCGGGAGAGCTCTGCAAGGGTGGAGAGACAGAAGTAAAAGTTTATACCAGAAAGCCATAGAAAGAAAGACATCTAGAGACTCCATTACAGGGAACCTGGAGCTGATGACCGACCCCCGGTAAACCGGATTGTACAATATACCATTAACATCTGTCGGTACCTATGAAAGTGGAGTAAACGTACTTTAGACTCTGTTTTCCATACTGCGGTGCCCGGAGGGCTCAGCAACAACAGCAGCTCAACAGAGGGTAAGAACTGCAGCATCAACATCTACATCACTGCCCTCCCTCACCATCTTCCTACAATTGCTGCCCTGAGATAAAGCTCCACCTGTGGGGAGCTGTACCACACTTTGTTGCCTCATCAATCACCTCAGCGGCCAGCTGGCAGCGCCAGTACCAAATTACTGGACACTACAGGTGGCGCCACGATCCCCTGTAAATAACCCCTTTTATCCCCCATCATCAACATCTTCTACCATAATTGATCACCAGGGCTCGGTGATCTGGTTGATTCATTTCACATTATTCCAACAGCCAATAACAGATGCCCATTCTCTGTGTCAGAATCTTTGATTTATATGACTGGCAGGCCCAACAGCCAAAGTATGAAAAATAATTAATAAAAAAAAACGTAGCACTCCACAGAATTTTTGATTCCCAGCGCAGATATAGTTGACATCTATGGGCTGCCACCCCCAGCAGCCTGGCTTTACTTAGATGCTGATCAAAAGACAGGGAATCCCAAGTTTATTTTTTATGTAAATAAATAATTAAAAAAAAAAAACGGATGTCGGTGCCAACTGCCGTGTGAAAGGTTATTCAAGTTCATTATCATCCGTGAACTGGGATAACCCCAGCATCACTTGGCAGCCACCTTCAGAGCATGCGCAATTCGCATGATGAAGCCGGGTGATGGGCACCTAACTAAACCGCGCAATGCGCAGGACTGGAAATTATGTCTGGCCTGCTCACCCACAATGCACTGGACCAGAAATGATGTCCGGCTAGCACGTCATACTAGGAAGGAGGCAGGAATTTAAAAATCGAGAGCATGCCGGAGAAGGAATTCTCATGCCCAGCGGGGCGTGATAACAGCAGCGAGAGAGGGGGAGAGACGGAGCCCTGGAGACAGCCCAGTCAGTCTACAGATTGTAGATTGGATGTCTAATTAGCATGTGAAAATGTGAGTATCAAAGTCATTTTTCCCAGCCTCTAATGGGACAGTTTTAGGGGAGACAGGGATGGTTAGGGATATGCTAGGAAGGTGCAGGGACAGGTAGTGATAGGTTAGGGGGTAAAGTTGACCTGACATGTTCCCTTGAACATGCTTGTCTATACTATTCTTTCTAATCTCCTGAGACAATTCTTTCCTTCACTTCCTCTGGTCCATGTTGAGTGCGGTACACACCATGTCACCAAACTGCACAGTGAGTATCTGTAGCCCTATATACAGGCCCACTGACTGATTACAAGATTGTAGACATCTTTAATGCTAATTAGTGGACACACCTTGATGTAACATGTCCCTTTTGTCACATTATTATCCGGGGTATCATCATGTCTCTCCAGGCCTATTTCATGAGAGTTGAAAAGCAATGTAACTTTTATTTGTTAATTTTCATACATCTTTTATTTATTATTATTATTATGTCAGATTCAAGTGATTTCTGTAACCACTGTGGGCTTCTCTTTCATTTCTTTTAATGAGGGAAGGAGTGCCAACAATTTTGACCTTGTATGTGTGTTTATATAAGTGTCTGTGTATATATAGACAGACGCTCACATCAGTGTGTACATGCAGACAATATATTTTTCTGAATGAGCTAATGGGGGGATATGGAGTGAGAAATCTACATTGAGTGCAGATATACAAAATAGGTAATGTTAGCACGTGCCTTTTCTAAAGGCCAAAGTCAAGCAACAGTTAATTACCAAGTCCTCTTGGTTTTGAAGGTTAAAAGGATGGCTTTATATAATATTGCTTTGCTAGAGAGTGCAGTGTTTATCACCACAATTCTCAGGCAAGACTCCCAGCCCCCACCAGAGCCTTGGTGGATGGGACCCTTCCCCCAGTGTAGTTACCATGCGAGTTCAGAGAAAATATGGTAACATTCACCATCTTCAAAAGCAAAGCTTGCATGACGGGGCAATAAACCAAGACAATACCAATACAAATAGCTGCCATAGATACTTTACAAGAACATTATTATAGTTTATCAATTACTGCAGTCTACCACTATCTAACCTAACTCATCTTCTACTACATGGGTTTTTTTTTTTTTTTTAAATAAGGTAAAAACAATTATTATTTTATATATATATATATATATATATATATATATATATATATATATATATATATATATATATATATATATATATATATAAAATATACGTATATATATATATGTATACAACAGGTTAATATAGTCATTCAAGTGCTTTCATAGCCAGCTGTCATGTTACCAGCGTATGCGGTTAATACAATTGTCAGCTTTTGTATACATTTTATTACAATGAACACTATACTGTCTCATTACAAATGAGCCGTCTTTGTAATATTTACTTCCGGACCCGAAAAAAAGAGACCCATTAAATAAAGAAAAAAAATGGATTTTTTACGTCTGATGCATCCTGTGATTCACCTTCAACCCTATCTCTGACTCACTGAAGGGAAGTCACTTGATCAGAACATTGAGAAAGCGCTGTTTTCTTTCCTTTCAGTGCAGTCTAGAGAAAAAGAAAAAGAAGAAAAAAAAAAAAAACCTTTTTGCCAGAGAAACAAAAGCTTGGTATTAGCTGTCCAGGGACATTCATGGGTGGGGCTTGCATGTCAAAAAAGCTGTAAAAGGTTGAGGTTAAGCTTAACAGGGCCCCACTTTAACCTCCTGAATGCATCAGAAATGTGAATACTGTGCCCACCTCCCCCAACAGGTTTCCTACCACATTTCGTGTTTCTAATGATAAGCCAATAGAAGCGGTGACAACCAGTGTCATTATTTCCTAGTGGAAGAGCACACAATATTTTGTAGCAATAAAAACATATATGTATGAACACGGTTATATTTTATAGTCTAGAAGCTGGACTATGGCTGCACAGCTTCTAATGACTCAGGTGATGGGTGGTCCATATGCCCAATGTTCCTATATGTGTCCCTGTATAATACTGCATTGTTTATAATTAGATATATATAACGAGAGGTAGATGGATTTGTAGATGGATAGGTAGATGGATAGGTTGATGGATGGATGGAAAGATGGATAGATGGATAGATAGATAGATAGATAGATGGATAGATAGATGGATAGATAGATGGATAGATAGATGGAAAGATAGATGGAAAGATAGATGGAAAGATAGATGGAAAGATAGATGGAAAGATAGATGGAAAGATAGATGGAAAGATAGATGGAAAGATAGATGGAAAGATAGATGGAAAGATAGATGGAAAGATAGATGAAAGATAGATGGAAAGATAGATGGAAAGATAGATGGAAAGATAGATGGAAAGATAGATGGAAAGATAGATGGAAAGATAGATGGAAAGATAGATGGAAAGATAGATGGAAAGATAGATGGAAAGATAGATGGAAAGATAGATGGAAAGATAGATGGAAAGATAGATGGAAAGATAGATGGAAAGATAGATGGAAAGATAGATGGAAAGATAGATGGAAAGATAGATGGAAAGATAGATGGAAAGATAGATGGAAAGATAGATGGAAAGATAGATGGAAAGATAGATGGAAAGATAAATATACATATATATGACATGGTGTTACATAAAAAAATAAAAAATACTTTCTCATGTACAGCACCATGGAATCAATGGTGCTCTATATATAATATATATTTATTTTGAAAACATTTGCTCATATGTAACCCCTGTCATGTCCAGCACCGTGGAATTAATGGTGCTGTATAAATAAAATATAATACATTTAAAATAGTTGTTTACAGTTTATTTTATTTTAATGCATTGTTCTCTTGATGCAAGCTATTAAAATGTATACAATGTAGGCAAAATACATAAAAATCCCATTTAAATTTAAGATAAAACCTGAAAATAAAAAATAAAAAAATAAATAAATAAAACACACCAATATGCTAACAATTAAATGGGTGAACAGTCCAAAATTTTGATAGAAGTGTTTTCCTAACTTCACATAAACTGAATCTCCCGGATTGATGATGTGTCAAATCTTTTTTTTTTTTTGTATAATATTAAAGCATAATGACAAAAAAAAAAATATAGAAAATAGGCAGTTCTGCAATGTTACACAAATCAAAGAATAGGTTTGCCAGTCGGCTCCACGCCTGGAACGGCAAAAATTAATAAAAATAAAAGGTAAAAAAAAAAAAAAACATGAAAGTGCCAAAGGAAGTAGTAAGCAATGAACAGCTATGACCCTCAACTTCCCTAGTTTGATCAAGAGAGTCTGCAACCTGAGCCAAAGGGTGCAAATTCCTCCCATTCAAAAGATCTTCAATGGAGTGGGGGGAAGGAATGTTAACCCCTGTGCCGCTGGGCACAAACTAACAACAAATTGGTTCATATGACAGAACACATGGCTGTAGGTCTATGGTAAGGCAAATGTGTAGAGCTCTAGAGGTTTCTACTGACTAGAAGATGTCAAAAGACCTTAAGGCTTGATGCAAGTCAGCTAGTCACTTCCCATAGATCTGTACGGCTATGTACAGCACATTACGTCATGTACGAGCCAATCAATGGCACTCCTGAGCCACTGAGGAAAAATTATTTATACTCCTACATAAAAACGTCTGATGAGAAGGAAACATTATTACTGTGCCATCACAAGGATACATCTAATAAAGAACATGTATGGAGCTGTGGAATAAAGAAGACATATTCTAAAACAACAAATATACAATACACAAGGGGGGACATCTGGAGCTTACCATTTGCATTACTGAGGATTGCAAGACACAACATATCAATAGGGAAATTGTTCAACTCCTGCCTATAAACATGGCCGATTTGTGTTATTGGCAGCTATAGGACTGAATAGGCTGTGCAGTTAGTTTTTACTAGATTTATTAGATTTGAACATATTAAACACAAAGGTCTACTTAATAACATTAAAGTGTATAGATTAAAAAATACTGGACTAACGCAAAGAATTAACACTTCGGACTTCTAATTACTACAACTTGTAGAAATGTTAAATATGAGAATATATAGGATTTGAACCAATAAAAAAATGTTCATTATTGTAACATAGTCTTTAAGTTTATCTAGTCAAACCCATAGCCTAACATTATCCAGGTATGAAGTATGAAATCCCAACCACGCAAGAATAGAAGTGATAGTCCACTCACAGTAGAATTAGTGGTACAAAAATACACTTAACAACTGAATACATTGGAGTATATTGTTTAGATCCTTTCCATTGTATCATAGTAAGCATAATTAGACAATGAAGAAAAAAATTACTTAAATAAAACATACAAAAACAAGTTAAAAACAATATTTAATACTCAGATTTTTCTCTAATAGCTTTAATGGGACATAAACCATCGCCTTCAGAAAGCACACATGGTCTCAGGAAGAAAGAACATTATCTTGTAAGAATTGCTGATACACCAAACCTCTCTATACTGTCAATCTACTGTAGAAAGAGTTGTGTTAGGCAATTTAGAACATGTATAACCAAGTGATTATATTTCCTCTCAACTACATACACCCAATATTGAGATGCCTGACAATAAGTATGCACATCACTGCAAAGTAGAAATGTAACCAACAACCCAAGCTGCACACATACACACTATAGATTTACATACATGCAAACACATACACACACGATATACATACAAATACACACACAAGCAATTTCAATCTTGCAATAAGACATGTTATGTATGCACACAGATAGTGTACGTGCATGCTGTATAAATATACATATATCTTTACTAATATTCAACTAGTTTCACTTGTGCAACAAGACATTTTATGTTTCACATATACCTATATGTGCGCATATAAATGGTCTTGTTGCAAAATTGAAATGACTTGCTTGTTTACATAGGTGTATACATGATCCAGTGCATCTCAATGAATTGGAATATTATCAAAAATCAATATATTGCAATGTTTCAGGGTGTTTCTGGGAGCCCTGAAGCATGTCTACTAATAAATCAATATTATATTCACCCTTTGATGTCTTGTGGAATACAGCAGCGCGGTATTTAACCTTTCATCCTCCCTACTTTAATTATCGGAGATAATAATGTTTGGGTTTTCATTGGCTGCAAGCCACAATCATAATAATAACAATATTTATATAGCGCCAACATGTTCCGCACCGCTTCACAGTTCATCAACATTAATAGAAATAAACACTTGAAATAGATCACTCTGTTGTAATGACTATTTTAATCTATGCCTTTCACTTTATGTATTAAATTACTAAAATAAATTCACTTTTTGATGATATTCTAAATCATTGAGATGCACCTGTATGTTTTGTTAATGGCCAGGTCCACTATAATTTGTTGCAAAATTGACGTTACTTGCCTGTTAACAAAAATATAATAATACATTTTATTTATATAGCGCCAACGTCTATAATATGTATATATGTGTGTACAAAGTAATACATTCTGCACTTTAGGGAAGAAAATTTACAAGTTGGTTCATAAACAAGCTATGTATTCAATCAATTACGGACCCCAATCATTTACTATTCATAGAACTTATGTCATATTCTAGATCAGCCAATAAATCCAGCTGTCATTACCCATTAGGAGGTTTCAAGTTTCACTAACTGGCATTAAAAACACACAGTTTAACTCACAAAATCTAAATTAATGCCTATATAATCTCAATGCCACAAGAACCATGTCTACAAGAAATACATTAATATTCCAAAATATTACACATCCTTATCAATTTTAGCATTAAACAGAAGCATTTGATGAACTGCAATCTACTAATGATGAAACGTACAGCTACGGTTACCCAAAGAGGGCGCTTTATTCTTTTTTTACTTTATTCATCTATAAAGCAAATTTATGAGATCGTTAAAAAAACAAAACAAAAAGAAGCCTATTTAACAACGTTCGGGAGGTCTACAGCACTGCCTGCTATCTGATGTAGGAACTGTTGAGGTAACATTCCGATATGGGCTGGCTCACATCACTAACTGCCGGAAGGAGAGGTAAGAAAAATAGAGCAAAGGTGCTGAAAAATCCACCTAAACAAATGATAAAAACAAAGATCTCCCCATGCGTTTGATTTTACACTCAACATCTATTTGTCTGAGATCTGAGCCAGCCTTGGCATAAGCTATACAGCAAAGAGCAGAGATGTCCCCATGTGACCTGTCAAGCTCCATGTCATCGGAGCTTAGCTTCTTAGAGGCAGCATTATGGCCCCAATCACAAGCAGCTATAGAAACAGTATGGGTGGGACAAGCAGTACTATTAAATAAAGAGCCATTTACAGGGTTCACACAGTTGATACTGTTTAATGTATAGACGTAGTAGAAAGAAGAAAAGACGGTATGTATTAAGGCAAGGGATACAACCTATTTCAGTACTCCAAAATTAGATACTAAGTTTTATTATACAAATTGAAGCATAGACAAAATCAACATGCAACACTCAAGGTTATATACAGTTAAAAGGCAAGATAGCCAAAAAGTGCATAGACCCCCATACAATGTTACAGTGGGGTCACCCCTCTTAGACCTCCCAAATATTCTGTAGATGGTACAAAATAGGCAAAGTTCAATGATACAATCAAATACCAGAATGTGAACGATTTATTTATTTTATCCTTCATATTCTGGTATTTGATTGTGTCATTGAACTTTGCCTATTTTGTACCATCTCCAGAATATTTGGGAGGTGTAAGATGGGGTGACCCCACTGTAACATTGTATGGGGTCTATGCACTTTTTGGCTTTGTTGCCTTTTAACTGTTTTTAACCTTCAGTGTTGTATGTAGTTTTCATCTATGCGTAATAATAATTTTATTTATATAGTGCCAACATATTCCGTGGCACTTTACAGTTCAGAAGGGATACAATACCATACTACAAGACAATACAATGCAATATAGACAATACAAGAGAAAAAAAAAAAAAAAGGCCAAATACTGTGAGGAGTGCGGTCAGTGCTCGCAAGCTCACACTCTATGCTTCCATTTGTCTACTAAAAAATTGTATATAATTTTGGAGTACTGAAATAGGTTGTATCCCTTGCCTTTATCAATACCTTCTTTTCTTCCATGATTCCTTTGGGTATTATTAGGTGATCCCTATATAACATTTATATTATGTTATATTATATCATGGGGTGTGTTCCATTTTCACTATCTGAAATCTACAGATGTAGAAGTCAGGCTGTTCTATACCAACGCAGCTTTTTAAGTTTTGCACCAACGTACCAAAATGAACCGTAATCTGGCTGTTTGCAGAAGGTTCTAACCTGAACAGATTTACCCTATATCATGAAAGGGTCATTAGTCCATACATGTAACACGCTGAATTAGAGAAGACTATCTACGCACTTTACTTTGAATATATTTAACACATCACATTGTACCTGGACATACCCATGTGCTGAAGATTGTCCTATCAAACATCTTACCTTGGCCAGGAAGAAAGTACAAACCATGTACACAGTCCACACGAAGTATAAACATGAACCGCCTCTGGCCACATGCTTGCTTGACTACAATCCCCTTAAAGAGGCAGTGCTGGGACTCATGAAATTTCCTGCTGTTCACAACCAGAGTAAAGGCAACATGGCCCTTTTACAGCACAGCCATTAAGTTTATGATTATTGACTTCTTGTCTTTTGGTGGCGGTTAGACCTTTCTTATACCAACATTATCAGACCTGAAGGAATAAATTAGGCCGATTTCTTGGTTTTTTTTTTAGTGTAAAACAAGACAATTAGAACAGAATACTACACTTGCCATTAAATTGGGAGTTCTGCATCAAACACTATGTAAACACATCACAGCAGATTATACTCAATACTTTCGCGAAGGTTGCAAATTCATTGTACAAAAGAAAAAAAATTCAGGATTCCCTAATACAACCCTATAGGGTTAAATAACTCACTCAATCTAGTTACGGTATATGAAACTCTCCTTACACCAGCGATAAAGAACTGAAAAACAACCAGCGAGTAAAGACACAAAAGATGCTTCCCTACAAGGTCTGCAGTACAACGTCAAAATGGGTGGCAGACAGAAAGGGGGAGGAAAAAGGGGGGCACTTACTTGGTGTACAAATACATCAACAGGGTTCTCCAAAGGACTTCCCTCCCGACTTGTCATGGAGATGAAACCGAATCCCATCCGCACATTGAACCATTTGCAGTGGCCTGCACCACGCAGGACCTGGATGTCCTCCTCCTCCTCCTCTTCCTCCTGCTCGGGTAGCTTTCCTTGCTCTTCTCTGCCACCTTTACCAGCCCCTCCTGGGGAAAAGCACAAACAATGATGTGAACAAAGTATTGATACCACCTCTGGGCTCCTAACTTCTCAATACCCTTCGTTTCCAGGTGACTTATCAAGAAGGACCCTCATAGGTGTTCTCACAAAGTGAGTGACGTGCATGAGTGTGTGTACACAACTTGATATTGCATAATAACACAGCGCACATGGTTTATGTGTTTACTACCAGAGAACACGTCTACATGGTTAGGTGCGGAAAATGAAAATCAAGCTGAACAATAGGCTGTCTCCTGTACCGGAGTCAGGGAAGCTCTATAGACTTGTTACATTACAAGTAGGTTGTAGCAGCTCCCCTACTCTGCCTTGGCCAACTCAAAAGCAGTGACAAACATTACACACTAGAAGAAAACACAGGGCCATGAACCTTTGGCCATGACGCCGCCTGCTTCCCAAATGACAGATGAGAGGTTTCCTCAGTGCTGGGGGTGATCTGCTGCATCAATGTGACATCCTGATTTGGAGCGATCCCAAATTTAGCTTGCATGGTCTAGCGTGCTCTCCCTCCTGTGCTGCGCTCGCTCCCCAGCACACGTGACTGTCAATTACTCGTCTCCTTGTTACTAATATCACCATAGAGCCTGGAGGGGCTGGCAGTGACTGCTCTCAGCCAATAGGTGCTGCACGGCACAACAGTACGGAAATCATTTATGAATGAAGCCCTAAACACACCTGCAAGTCTTACACATCCACTGGTGGATAGCAGACACATGGGTCAGTGCTCTGCACTAGATGCCTCCTATTACACAGCTGAACACGTGACATTCTTCTGCACACTATATCCTCACATCTAATGTATATGGACTAATGCACAAATTACAGACACCCTACTGCTCCTGTATATTTAGCACTATACAGAGACTTGACGTCTGAACTTTTAACCTTAGCATTGCCAGAAGATAAGGAAGTGAGATCTTAGGCAAAACCTACATATTTTCAGCCTTTTTTTTCTCTCCTTTTTAGAGGAGGGGAAGGGGGGAGGGGGGTTGTGTAAAGGCGGGTGCTGGATCCAACTTCACAGGTTTGCACTGCCATCTCTTTCCGGAGAAAGGGATGTGATTAATGACTTCCTAAATGTGAGCCTAGGATTGGAAAGGGAACAAGAAAGAGGACCTAAGTCGACATAGATTGCTAGAGGAGGTCGATTAACAACAACAACAACAACAAAAAAAGTCACAATGGACAGGTATAGCTAGGGAAGAAAAGCCTGAGAGAGGCACAAATATCCTCCAGTATGACAAGTGTTTAAGCGTCAAAGTTAACCCCTTCACCACCCAGAGGGGTTCATTTTCGGTTTTTCCTCCTTCTTCCAAGAGCCATAACTTTATTTTTCTGCCAATATAGTCATATGAGGGCTAGTTTTTTGCAAGACAAGTTGTACTTTTGAATGACAGCATTCATTTTACCATATAGTGTACTGAAACACAGGAAAAAAGTGCGGTGAAATAGCAAAATAAAAAAAGTGTAGTTTCACATTTTTTTATTTTTATTCATCACATTTACTATATGGTAAGTGACTTGTCAGTATGATGCTTCGGGTTGGTACGAGTTCAGAGATACTAAACATGAATACTTTTATTTTTATCTAAGCGGGAAAAAAAATTGTGCTTTTGTAGACATTTCCTGAGACCCGTAGCGTTCTAATTTTTGGGATCGGGGCTTTGTGACCTCTTATTCTTTTGTGTCCTGATGTTTCTTACGATGCCATTTTTGGGTAGATGCAATATTTTGATTGCCTGTTATTGCATTCTATTGCAATGTTGTAGCAACCAACAAAAAGTAATTTCGACGTTTTTGTTATTTTTGTATTACACAGTTTACTGATCAGATTAATTTATTTTATATTTCAATAGTTCAGGCATTTCTGAACATAGTAATATCAAATATGTGTCTTTGTTTGTAAATAGTTTTATTTTTATTGGGGCAAAAAGGGGGGGGCGAATTGAACTTATGTTTTATTTTATTTTTAAAACCTTTTTTCTTGTGTGTCTTCACTTTTTAACCTATTAGCCCCCATAAGGCACCTCAACCCTGCACTGTCTGATCTCTTACTGTCTGATCATATACCGTGAATGCCGGCGCTCAGCCAGCATTCACATCACAGTAAGGTTGGTTTCACATTAGCGTTCGGAATGAAAGCGTTAGGAACGCAGTGTGCATGCGTTCCTATGTTTAATATTGGAATGCTTGGTACCTGCATTCGGTTGCGTTCGGATGCGCATAATTTATGCACCCTTCGAACGCCCTCTGAACGCAACATGTTGCATTTTTTGTGCGTTCACAGGCGCTTGTTTTCTCAACAAGCGTCCGCAAGCGCACAAAAAATAAATGCATGGAAGTCAATGTATCTGCAGTGTCCTCCGCATGACAGCGCAGTAGAATGCTGCGGATCTTATTGAAATATCTCCAGGTGGCCGCCGCTGCTGATGTCCTGGGAGATCAGCTGGAGCACGGACACTGGAGTACGGACGCCGCTAATCTTCCACAGTGTCAGCTCGGGAGATTTGAAGAAACAGCTGATCTGACAGCTGTTTAAAGGGAACCTGACCCCTCCAAATCAGTCCCCAGCCTCTAAAAACCTGTCCCTGCACCTTCCTATAAGGTTTCAAGCTATCCCTCTTTCCTTTTAGAGATTCTGTAAAGTGCAATAATCACATTTATTACCTGGCAAATCTGCGGCTTCTGCTGCCTTGAGAAGTCACAGTGGGTGTTCCCTCTGGCTCCTTTATCGCCACCTCCACTGTTTTTCACGCCCCAAAAAATGAATGTTGAAGATCCTGTGTCGGATCGCTGGGCGGGCTGAGCCGGAATGATGCAAATCGCGTGATCTCCGGTACGGTGACGTCAATACACCTCACACTGCGCATTGCGCATGCGCAAGATGTAAATAACACCTCGAGCATGCGCAATGCGGTGAGGTCCGTACATACACCCAAAGGGTGTATCGATGTCACAGCGCCGGAAATTATGTGATTTGCATCATTCCGGCTAAGCCCGCCCAGCGATCCAACACAGGATCATCAACATTCATTTTCATGCCCATTGGGGCGTGAAAAACAGTGGTGGCGGCACCCACTGTGACTCCTCGGGGATTCAGAAGCCACAGATTTGCCAGGTAATACATGTGATTATTCCACATTACAGAATCTCTAAAGGGAAAGAGAGGGATAGCTTGAAACCTTATAGGAAGGTGCAGGGACAAATTTTTAGAGGCTGGGGACAGATTTGGAGGGGTCAGGTTCCCTTTAAACCTCCCGCGCCGACATCACTTCGATGATTTAGGCTATGTTCACACACAATTTGCGTTTTTTTTAGCACTCTTAAAAGCACTTGCGTTTTTTTAAGAGTGCTAAAAAATGTCCCTTGTGTGTCTGAAAGGATTTGCCACGTTTTTGGACTTAGTCATTTTTTCACCAAAAACGCAGGCAAAAACGCAAGCGTTAACGCAGGGTGCATAAATGTGCCTTTTAAAAACGCATGTGTTTCCCATAGGGCCCCCATGTTAAAAAAAAATGCATGTGCGTTTTTTCAAAAACGCATGCGTTTTTTTTAACATGGGCCCCTATGGGAAACGCATGCGTTTTTGAATGGCACTAAAAGGTACTAATGTACCATGCGTTTTTGCATGCGTTTCCCATAGGGCCCCATGTTAAAAAAACGCACATGCGTTTTTTTACAGCACCCAAAAACGCTGCATGCAGCGTTTTTTTGGACTAGGGGTAAAAAACGCAAATGGAGCTGAAAAACGCAGCTACACTCAAATGTACCCTGCGTTAACGCACCTGCGTTTTTTTTTAACAGCCCAAAAACGCAGAGATGGTCAAAAAAACGCATGTGTGTGAACATGGCCTTAAACAGCTGTCAGATCAGCTGTTTCTTCAAATCTCCCGGGCCGACACTGTCGGGAGATCCGCAGCGTCCGGGAGGAGATTTCTGCCGCTGATCTCCGCCTCCTGGCCGCCACCGAGGTAACTGATTGGCTGGCTGGGCACCATACTGATGTGAACACATGCAGAGAATCTCCGCTGCGTTCACATCAGTATGACTGCGTTTGCGTCTGCATGCCCTCCGCATGCAGACAACAAATGTTAGTGTGAAACCAGCCTTAGTGAGTCATGACAGTCATTATCTGACCCCTCACTGTCATGGCAACAAACCAGTGCCCTGTGATCATGTCAAGGGGTCAGCACTGGCGTGGGAAATGAAGCAATCCACGCTGCTGCATGACTGCGCGATCTAAAGGTATCTGATCCACCCGCCTATATTTGCTGCACAGGTTGGCTGATCCTATCCGCTGACATGTGCGGGAATGATGAGAGCTCCGCACATGAACTCGCATCAAAGGAAGGCAGGCGACCTAGGACGTAAGACATTAAAAGAGAGAGGACATCAAGGTAATTTATAAATGCTCAGGATGCAAGATAGCACTTATCTGCTGCAGATCTATCAGTTCTCTGAATGCTGGGCTCTTTGTAACCCCTGCTCACACCAATGATTGAAAGCTTTCTGTGCACAGAGTTAAGAGTAAATAGGCAGAAAGTTGTCTATCAGTGGTGATGGCAGGGAGTAATGATCCCCCTTAGTTTTCAGTGGACTGAAATCCATGGACAACTGAGGTCAAAGCTCCTGCTCATCTCAAACAGAAAATTACAGACCCCAGTATTTACAAAACTGCATTGCCTCCATCAGAGTAATACCTTTATAAATCCTTCTAGTGGATGTGATTTGTGAACCAATGCCCTGTACATACCAATCCATTATTGTTTTTATCCACATCCTGGAGCAATCCACATTGACCAAGGTCCCTCTTTCTTGTTCTCCTTCCAATCTTAGACTGGTATTTAGGAAGTCATTAATCACATCCCCACCCCTTGAAAGAGATGGCAGAGCAAACTTGTGAAACTGGATCTGGTATCTGCTTTTACCCAACCCCCCCTTCCCCCCCTGTCTAAGGGGGAAAAAAATAAAATACAAAATCCATTATCAACAGAATTCACTTTGGTGGTCAACTGTTGAGTGTGCAGTTGTGCCAAGCAGCACGGACACGCATATCTGCCCATTCACCAGTATATTCAAGACTTGCAGGCGTGTTTAGGATTTCATTCACAAATTATTTCCGTGGTGGTGTGGAATGAGGCGCCTACTGGCAAAGATCAGCTGCTGCCAGCTCCATGGAGAGATTAGTAAGAAGGAGGCATGTAATTGACAATCATGTGTGCGAGTAAGTGGGTCGGGGAGTGAGTGCAGCGAAGGAAGGAGAGCGTGCTAGGCCATGCAAGCTAATCGGAGCTCCAAATCAGGCTGTCATAATGGGATTTGGCCCCTGCCAAGGTAGTTATAATATTCGGATTGCAAGTTTTACACTGAGCGGAGCAGGAGCTTTGTCAGATGAGAAATCAGTGCAAAACAGACTACTGTAAGTGAAGGGGATCAGCACATCAAAATATTGTTAGAATTGTAGGGACTAACATCCCAAAAACAGGCTGCATATAATTTGATATATATCAGGTCTGCACTAAGGTGAATCTATTATATTGAAAAGCAGCTCAATCTATGAGCTCTCGCGGACAAGGTCCTCTTTCCTCATTTCCTCAGCCATCCCTTGTAGACTGAGCCCTTGCGGGCTGGGTCCTTTCCCCTCACTTAGTGTATCCTCACCCATCCTTTGTAGACTGGTAAGACCTCATGGGCAGTGTTCTCTCACCTACTGTATCCTCACCCATCCCTTGTAGTCTGTCAGCACTAATGGGCAGGCTCCTCTCTCCTCACCTACTATATCCTAACTCATCCCTTGTAGACTGTGAAACCTCACATGCAGGGTCCTCTTCCCTCACTTACTGTATCCTCACCCATCTCTATGTAACTTATATTGTTCATGATTATTGTACTTGTATACATATTTCCTTTTCACATGTAAAAGCACCATGGAATAAATGGGGCTATAGTAAAAAAATAATTTTCAGGCAGCATGAGATGATTGATACCTGTGGGAAAATATTCAATACAAATTGATATTTTGTTCATGCAAGCCTCTGCTGTGTCATGTAGGCATTCCTAATCAGAGAAAGAGCGCCATGTCTATATTCACACTTATTCATGGCAGTAGGTCACTGATTCGGACTATCCACTCGAAAAGAAAAAAGTTCTACAGAATCTTTTCCCACAAACCTACGGTATATCATTCTTATACCGTCTATATAACTTGCTGTTTGCAGACTGGATCGCATGTTTTAAATGTGACAAGTTCAGTCAGTTTGTATCCCATAAGCAGCAATACTGGAAGCTCCACATATGCAATAACCAAAAGCTACAATGTAAAAAAGTGCGGACCACAATTTAATAAACTTGATAAAAAGGCCACAGGGAAAACGAGTGTTACAAAAAGAACTACTGCCTTATTGTCAATTGCCATATCACACCCCATCCTCCTTTTTCTACCAATTCAAAGTGTTAGTAGCCGTATTTAGAAAAGGAGAAAATTCCAGCAATCAGACAAGTGAAGCAGAAGCCTAATCCTGAAATTCCTTTGCAGTCTTGAACCGTAAATTTGCAATAAATTGTGTTTGCTATAGGAGTCCTATATAAAGCTGACCTCTGGTCATAATATAGATGGAGCATGACTACACATACGAGAAATGGCAAAGGAAAGTGGTGATATGCAAGCAATAGATGGGATGTGTATCGCATGTATCGTGTTTGGACAAGAACTCATTTAGTAGACGCTGATATCTAAGTGTGAAAAACAGAACTTCAAGTGCATTTACCATTCCGAAATGATGATTATGTGGCATAGGCCCCCCTCCTTAGTATATGTCCCCCAGGCTGCGGCACTCAAAATAACAAACTTTTCATACATCACCTTTCCGGCGACTGCTGGCTGGCAGCGCCGCTCCTCCGGTCCCGGCTTCTTCCTACTTGTGCCGGCTTCTATTCCTGTGGCCGAAGCAGCAGATGACGTCATCTGCTGCGCCCGGTCACATCACACCGGCACAAGCAGGAAGAAGCCGGGACCGGAGGAGCGGCTCTGCCAGCCAGGGGTCGCCAGAAAGGTGATGTATGAAAAGTTTGTTATTTTAATGAGTGCCGCAGCCTGGGGGACATATGATAAGGAGGGAGGCTGTAGATCACTGCAGGGGGGCCAGTGCAGTGCAATATGCATCGCTCCCCCCGCCGCTGATGGACGGGGGGATGCAGTACATATTCATTACACTAATGAGGCGGCCCCACTTGACCTCCTGCGGTCACTGCGGCCCCCCCCCTGCCTCCTCCAGCCCCCGGTTACAGCCTCCCCCCAAGCATATACCGAGTGACTCGAGTATAAGCCGAGTGGGGCACTTTGCAGCACAAAAATTGTGCTGAAAAACTCAGCTTATACTCGAGTATATACGGTACATATTTTGTCACTTTCCGACTGACTTTTCTTCAAATCTTCTATCACCCCCACTATTAATTCACATTACAAATTGACTATTGATGTTCATTGCTAAATTGTCAATCTTTTTCATTTTGAGAATTTAAGAATTTGTGTCATTAGCAGCCTGAAGAAGGGACCACAGTCTCCTGAAAGCCTGCTACGTTTACCATCTTTTCAGTTAGCCATTAAAAGGTATCAACCACTAAGGACTCTCAGATTGCAATAGATTTTTCGATCTTTCTCAGTTAGCAAGGTTGTGACTACTCTTATCCTCTTTCAGCAGGACGGGCTCAGGATGTAGTGTTTTATTAGTTCCTCCTGAAGTACCGTATATACTCGTGTATAAGCCGACCCGTGTATAAGCCGACCCCCCTACTTTTGCCCCCAAAACCTGGGAAAATTTATTGACTCGTGTATAAGCCGAGGGTGGACCCCAGCACAGGTATACAGCCCCCAGCAGTGTGGTATACAGCAGCCTCCCCAGTGGTATATACAGGCCCCAGCAGTGTTACAGCAGCAGCCCCAGTGGTATATACAGCAGCAGCCCCAGTGGTAGTATACAGCAGCCCCAGAGGTATATACAGCAGCCCCAGTGGTAGTATACAGCAGCAGCCCCAGTGGTAGTATACAGCAGCAGCCCCAGTGGTAGTATACAGCAGCAGCCCCAGTGGTAGTATACACGCAGCCCCAGTAGTATATACAGCCCCAGTGGTAGTATATATACAGCCCCAGTGGTAGTATACAGCCCCAGTGGTAGTATATAGCCCCAGTAGTAGTATACAGCCCCAGTGGTAGTATATAGCCCCAGTGGTAGTATACATACAGCCCCAGTGGTAGTATATAGCCCCAATGGTAGTATATAGCCCCAGTGGTAGTATACAGCCCCAGTGGTAGTATATAGCCCCAGTGGTAGTATATAGCCCCAGTGGTAGTATACATACAGCCCCAGTGGTAGTATATAGCCCCAATGGTAGTATATAGCCCCAGTAGTAGTATACAGCCCCAGTGGTAGTATATAGCCCCAGTGGTAGTATATAGCCCCAGTAGTAGTATACAGCCCCAGTGGTAGTATATAGCCCCAGTGGTAGTATATATACAGCCCCAGTGGTAGTATACAGCCCCAGTGGTAGTATACAGCCCCAGTGGTAGTATATAGCCCCAGTGGTAGTATACAGCCCCAGTGGTAGTATATAGCCCCAGTGGAAGTATACATACAGCCCCAGTGGTAGTATATATACAGCCCCAGTGGTAGTATACAGCCCCAGTGGTAGTATACAGCCCCAGTGGTAGTATATAGCCCCAGTAGTAGTATACAGCCCCAGTGGTAGTATATAGCCCCAGTGGTAGTATACATACAGCCCCAGTGGTAGTATATAGCCCCAATGGTAGTATATAGCCCCAGTGGTAGTATACAGCCCCAGTGGTAGTATACAGCCCCAGTGGTAGTATATAGCCCCAGTGGTAGTATACATACAGCCCCAGTGGTAGTATATAGCCCCAATGGTAGTATATAGCCCCAGTAGTAGTATACAGCCCCAGTGGTAGTATATAGCCCCAGTGGTAGTATATATACAGCCCCAGTGGTAGTATATAGCCCCAGTGGTAGTATATAGCCCCAGTGGTTTAAGTTATATAGCCCCAGTGTAGTATATAGCCCCAGTAGTAGTATACAGCCCCAGTGGTAGTATATAAGCCCCAGTGGTAGTATATATACAGCCCCAGTGGTAGTATATATACAGCCCCAGTGGTGTATATATACGCCCCAGTGGTAGTATATAGCCCCAGTGGTAGTATATAGCCCCAGTGGTAGTATATAGCCCCAGTGGTAGTATACAGGGCCCCAGCAGGGCCCCCCTCATAATTTGGCGCCCCCACCTCAGTTTCTGGGCCCCCCCGCATGCAGCGCTGCACATATACATTACGTGTCTAGCAGCTGTTACCCTCCGGTGGCAGATCGCGGCTCCCGGCTCCGGGCTCCATCTTCCTCGCTGTCTTCCTGCTTTCTGACCGGCGCGATGACGTCATCGCGCCGGTCACATGACAACCAGGAAGACAGAGAGGAAGATGGAGCCCGGAGCCGCGATCTGCCACCGGAGGGTAACAGCTGCTAGACACGTAATGTATATGTGCAGCGCTGCATGCGGGGGGGCCCAGAAACTGAGGTGGGGGCGCCAAACTTTGAGGGGGGCCGTATGACTCGCGTATAAGCCGAGGGGGGGACTTTTCAGCCCAATTTTTGGGCTGAAAAACTCGGCTTATACGCGAGTATATACGGTAACTGTAGATAATACTTTGTCAACATTGTACGGCAGTTACATACTTATCTTTCCTTTAACCAGTCATCACTCTTGCAGGTCTTCAACTATTATTGCTTTTGGTTAATAGAAAAAATTGGAATCCAGCTCAACAGGAATGGATTTTCTTTTTATTTTTCAATCAAATCGTGCATACAAAAAAGAAAAAGAAAAAAAAAAAAAAAAAAAAAAAAAAAAATTTTATGGTCGACATGACCTAGTCAATGTGTTTCGACTGCATTAAGCAGTCTTACTTATGATTCTACTTAATGCAGTAAAAACACATTGACTAGGTCATGTAGTTTTATTCTTTTGGATGCACCAATTCATTGAAAAATAAAAAGAAAATCCATTCCTGTTGAGCCGGATTCCAATTTTTATTATTACCCTTGTTGATGAAAGGCCAAGGTGAGGCCGGTGTCTGAGCCCCAGGTGGATGAGTAATGAACAACAGGGTGAGCTGGAATTAATCTGTTATATTTTATTATTGCTTTTGGTTTGCATCATTTCAGTCAGTAAACAAAATTTACCTTTGTCAAGTTATTTATTTTTATTTTTAATGTACTTTCATATCGGAGTATTATTTTTTTTAATTTTGTTCTATTTTTCATGTATTTTTTACTTGGCAGGTTCTCTCAGTAAATAGTAATATAAATATGCCCCTCTAAAGAGTATTTGTTTCTTGTGCAGGAAGTGAAATTGTCAACTTTTGCCTAAAGAGTAAGGGTGAGTGTCCACAATCAGGATTAGCAGTGTTATGGATAAATAATGTTTTGGCTGCATCCAAAACGCTGCACTCTACTGTGCAAGCACAGTGGATGAATTTTTAGAAATCCCCTGCAGCGAAAACGGACATGCGAGATGACTTCCTAAGCCTCAGGATGTCAGCTTATTCTTGGAGCTGGTAGTGTTCTCAGTGGGAGAACACAGCAAGAAAACGCTGCTCCCGGAATCCTGATCATGGGCACTGACAGTGCGTTCCCCCGCAGAGAACACTCAAATATCTGCAAGAAGAAACATGATGCATCCAAAACTCAGTGTCTCATTGTGGGCACTTGCCCCAGGATACTGAGGGCTTTGTGCATAACAGGAACCCTCCTCCTTGGCATTCTTGTCATGCATTGCACAAACACACAATGCAATAGGGTATATCCATTTGGAAAGTTACAGTATACATGTCATCCCTTTATGATCTGTGAATTTCCAACCTCTGAGACTAAATGAAAGACGGTCAGTGATGGTTTAATGCAGTGTCCCTTTTTAAGCTTTCCTTGTACAATTGGGAGCACAAGTTCATGTTGCTGTACTGCAGTTACTTGTAGGTGGTCAAGGTGCCAGTGTGCATGGAAACCTGAACAGGGGACTCAAACAAAGTTCTGTTCTCGGGATTGATTAGCGTTCTAGGTATCCTGCCCATATGCCATCACTTTACATCAGGGCTGTGGAGTCAGACGGAATTTATTCTGGTGGAGTCGGAATTAAATGGACCAACTCACGACAATATACAAAAAAATGGGGTATAGTAGTTCAATACAGCATGAGCTGAATATTATTATGTTCTATCTAAATATCTTGATTATTGTATCAGAATAATGATTAAAGCCCGATCTTCACATAGTACTACAAGAAATGTATCACTTAAAACATGAGCCATGTATGAGGGAGTCAGAGTTGTAGTGGCAATAGGATTCAGGGACATTGAGGAGTCGGAGTGTTGTCTTACCGACTCCGCAGCCCTGCTGAGCATGGTGCTAATATAACTATATTTTATTATTATTAAAGAGGTTTCCAGGCAGATTCCACCTGATAACTCTGGTATACTGCAGCATGAGAATTATGGTGATTAAATGAGACTAATCTCTGAGGGGACCAGCTGCAATTCACACTCCCTTACAGTTCAGCAGAGCAAGTACATTTTGGATTTTCCCGAATCTGTGTGATTGAGCCCCTACCAATGCCTAGTAGGCAGATAGATAGTAAACATACTGAAAGATTAACAGTTGGATCCCAACGCTAACCTCATACACTTGTCCTGTCTTCAATTTTGCCTAAATTCCCTCTGTCTCTGTAGTACCACACACCGAAAATAACAGAGTTCAATCTCCATTCTTCATAATAACGGCCAAGTGCTTCTCATCAGAGGCCTAGTTGGCTCCTCTCCAAACATATGCTCCAGTAGATGCGGAGGAGAGCCAATAGACATTTTCTTACCCATAGCTACCTTTTGCTATTCATTTCTTAATTTATGTGATTGAAATACTTTTTCATTTGTGCTTCAGGAGACATTAGTCAGTGCAGCCTTGAAGTGCTCAGTTTTCTCAACAGATAAGTGCACGCTTCTACATTGTGGTTACAGCATGCATCCAGGGCCGTGCCCACACACAACAGGTGAGGTTTTAGAATAATATTAACTTAATTAGCTGAAAATTTTGCCAATAATATTGCATTACCAGCAAGGACATGCAGCTATTAACCCCTTAGGGACCTGCTCACTTTTCATTTTTGCACTGTCTTTCCAAGTGGAGTAAAATTGAGAAAAAAAAAAAAAACAATTTTGCCAATAATATTACATGCATCAATTATTAGATGTGACCACGGAGCACCATTTCCCAGGTAAGCGTACATAAGGGGTTACCAAATGTGTGTATAATATATACCTATGGTATATAATTTAGTTTGGGAAAAAAAAATAAAGAATAAATGATTATATATCTTTCTCTGCATCCATTGTGCTGCCATTTTCAGAGACTACTTTATTTTAATTTTCTGTTGATGGTGCAAAATGAGATCTTATGTTTTACTTGCTAGTCTGATTTTTTATTGATACTACTTTGTGGGCGATAAAACATACGGATCACTTCTTGTTTTGGGTTTTTTTTGGGGAGGGGGGGGGGGGGGCTGCAATGACAAACTACAACATTTCATTTTTTTGCAGAGGACTTTTAACATACAATTGTTCAATTGTTTGATCACCCAGAATATCTATAGACTATGATATATAAAATTACACACACACACTATAGACTCTAGAATATAAACTTAAGCCTATAAACTACAATAGCAAAGAATGCTGTAAATAGTATAAACCATAGTCTCCTTTAAAGTGAGCTTCAAACTGAGATTTATAAGACTACCAAAATGATGGCAAAGGGGGCCTTCTGGAGTTCCCTAGCTCCCTTACGAACCATTGGGTTCCCAACAATCACATTGTGGAAGGTGGAGAGGAGGCTGTGGTCCTGCAGAACAGTGATGACACTGTTTGAATGCAGATGTTAAAGATTGACAGGGGCATTTAAATAATTAAACAGAATCCATTGCAGAAAACAGATGTCTACGTCAGCTACATATTACACATGGCACCTGCAATACTATATAAAGCAGGTATAGCTCCGGAGTCTGATCAAAACATGAATGTACAGGAACCAGGATAAAAAGTGGCTTTAAATCTGCGCTGCTGTGAAAAGATGAAGGTCCAGATGCACTGAAGTAAAATATGGTGGTTTATTTCAACACGATTCGAAGCGAACCTTGCTTCTTCAGGAGGTGGCATCTCCTAAAGAAGAAGCAAGGTATGCTGCGAAACATGTTGAAATAAACCACCATATTTTACTTCAGTGCATCTGGACCTTCATCTTTTCACAGCAGCGCAGATTTAAAGCCACTTTATCTTAGTTCCTGTACATTTGTTACTGCCTTTTGGCGCATGGATTCTGCAGCAGTTGTGTTACGACTTTTCCTCTGGTTGTGTGTAACACAAGCTCACAAGGTGAGCATACTAGCTCCATATGTCTATTTAAGTTTTAACTGGGAAAGACCCTATTGTGCTATTTTATCCACAGCTACTGATCTAAACATGTGCGCCTTAACTTTGATGATACACATATAGCACGGTGTGTAAAGGCGTTAACATGGCATGTACGCAGTACACCAACGGATGTCCATGGCACGCCAAGGATATAGCAATAATAGAAATAAACTGGCATGACAGTAAACTAGCCTGCCCGTCAGCTTATCACTGCCATAAAATAAGGCTTTGGTGTATACCAAGAGATTATGAAACTGATTAGTAGTTTTCAATATAAAATCCCTGGAAGAATGGAAAAAGTAAAACAAAGATAATGCAAAAAAAAAAAAAAAAATCATCTGCAATATATACAGTATATAAAGGTTAGAATTTGTGAAAGGTCCTCTTTACCAGCACTGGGGTTCCCATCACGTACAAAACACCGCAATCTGCATTGATCTCAATGTTTGGGGTATTCACTGACTAACTTTAGAGGTTTATTAGCACGGGTACAGCTGTCAATCACATTTTAGGATCTACCATAGTGCTAAGATATTACCACTTTTCACCATCTAATTAATTAATATATGCTGCTTACAATAAGGAAATCCTCAGGATATGACCTGTTTGGTTTCCTTGAGAAATGGTTGAGAATCAGCTTTAAAGAATGGAGTCATCAAAAAATGACAAACAGATCTAATCACTCACTTTCCTATGATATGTAGATATGTTCTCCATACAATTACTGTATACGTTAGATGTTAACAGAAACTACAGTATGGCAATTTGCCCATTAAAATAAAAAAAAAAATCTAACAAAATCCCTTTCACATAATGATGTTTTCCATATTTTCTATTTAGAAAAGACATAGATCCAATATAACAAGTACACAAAGTCACAGAATGCCACTTAAAAATGGAAGAAATTAAAATATGAAAACTCTGAAAACAAACAGAAAACCCAGTAATGAGCATGGAAATACATTTAGAGGTTTAGAGCAGAGACACTCTTATGTGAGATGCATGCCAGAATCCCGCATGCACCTTGCATGAGTCGCCTGGACGCCGGCTCTCTGGATGGGAGTGTGTTTCTATGGAGCGCCACGTTCCCATTCAGAGTGTCTCTGCCCCAATAGTGAGAGACATGAGAAAAACAAATAAAAGGATACACAAAACCAAGGAAAGAAGTCTTTTAGAACATGTACGATGCTAATCTGTATACACTTTTATACAGTCATGGCTGAAAGTGTTGGCTCCCCTGAATTTATTTCAGAAAATATTTCACTTAGGCACCTTTCACACCAGTGATTTTCTAAATATGCGGCAGATTTTGCTGCATATGCCGCGTAACAGCCGGCTTGTGGCAAGCCCCAATCATTCTTTATGGGACTTGCGATCACGTGCGGTTTTGCCAGATCTGGCACTTGTGGTACTTGCGGATCCGGCAAAACCGCACTTGCCGCACCTGACCGCAAGTCCCATAGAGAATAAAAGGGGCTTGCAGCAAGTCGGCCGTTACGCGGCATATGCAAAAAAATCTGCTGCAAATTTACAAAATTGCAGATGTGAAAGGTCCCTTACACTTTTTGTCATACAGATGTTCATTTCCTTTATTTGTATTGGAACAACTAAAAAGAAATTAAAAAAGGCATATTGGACATAATTTCATACAAAACTCCAAGAATAGATCGGACAAAATTGTTTGTACCCTCAATTAAATATTTGGTTGCTCACCCTTTGCAATAAATAACTGCTTTTAGTATGTTTGGGTTCATTTTCTGCTGGAAAACCCATGACCTAGGACACAAACCCAGCATTCTGACACTGGACACTACTTTGTGACCCAAAATCCTTTGGTAATCTTCAGTTTTCATGATGCCTTGCATACAGTCAAGTCACCCAATGTCAGTCAGAAAAAGACCCTCAAAACATCTTTGAACCTCCACCATATTTGACTGTAGGTACGTGTTCTTTTCTTTTTAGGCCTCAATTGAATTTTGAAACAGTAAAATTATGTGTTTTACCAAAAAGCTTTGTCTTCTCTCTCTGTCTCTTCTCTGCTCATCTTTGTCTCATCTGTCCACTATGTTTTCCCATAAGGATTTTAGCTTACTCAAGTATATTTTGTCTAAATGCAGTCTAGGTAATTTATGCCTGTGTGTCAGTAGTGGTGTCCTGCAGGGTCTCTATACTGCAATAGCGCTTAATTTCATTGAAATGTCGAAGGATAGATCGTGCTGACACTGATGCATCCTCAGAATGCAGGACAGCTTAAATTTTTTGGGAAATTGATGGGAGCTGCTTATGCACCATCTGGACTATCGTGCATTGCAACCTTTCCTCAATTTTTTTATTTCTGCCATCAATGACCAGGGAGATTAGCTAGAGTGCCATGGATTGTACATTTCTTGATCATGTTGTGCAATGTGGACAAAGGAACATGAAGATTCTGGAGATATTTTTTAATCTCACGTTACAAGGCTATTAACAACCAATTTTGGTTCTCAAGTCCTCAGACAGTACTCTTCTGCTTCTGTTCTCCATACTCAGGGTGGCACACGGACACACAATACAAGGATTGAGTTAACTTCTCCCCTATTTATTTGGTTTCAGGAGTGATTTTCATATTGCCCACACCTGTTACTTACCACAGGTGTATTTGAACGAGCATCACATGCTTGAAACAAAGTGGTTTACCCACAATTTTGGAAACGTGCCAATAATTTTGCCCTGCCCATTTTGGGGGTTTTGTGTGAAATTATGTCCAATTAACCTTTTTTTTTTTTTTTTGTGTTGTTCCAATAAACACAAAGGAAAAAATGTGTATGACTAAACATGAGTAACTGCAATAATTTTCAGGGTAAAAAATACTTCATTTTCCGTAACATTTTCAAGGATGTGAACACTTTCCCATGACTTACTGAATTCAACAGGACAGACAACAAACTGTATATAGCTGGGGGCTACTAGGGACCAATTTTACTTTATCCTGCACAGACATTTGGGCAAAAATTAGACAATTCTTGTTTATTTGTATGAAAACACTACACAATACAGTAATGCTAATATATAGGAAAAGAAAACGTTTATAGTCAGATGAAACAACCTTTCACTAATCTTGGTTTTGAAGGGGGGGGGGGGGGAGGGGAGTTAAACAATCATTATTAAAATTTAGTACAATATAGTAATATTTTCATATTAACAAATAATTCAGATCAACTGACCTGGATCCTTAGGCGACTTCTTGAAAGGTCTGATCATCTTCTACGGCACCTAGAAGTCAGAATTTTTGTTAGTCACATGATTTACTTCTTATGTCATTACAAGTAATACCAGACTCCTGGATATTGTGAACTCAAGACCTCTGAATTATGTGCATCAGTTAACTCACCTTGCTTCATAATACACAGATGCCCAAACTAAAAGGTAATCCCCATAAGTCAGTGGGATCCCCTATTATAGATGGGGCAACGCAATTGATGTCATTCTAATGAACACAATGGACGGTATCAGATAAGAATACATCAAATTCCCTGCACAATAGAATGAGCTCTTTCCATTTATTAATATTTGATGGCAAAAAGTAACCAGAGGACAAGTTATTATTCCTCTACAGTGCTTATACTACACAAAGAGGTCAATAGAAGAGACATAGTGGAAACACGGGACTCTTGATTATCAGGTTAATTAGGGTATTTTTGCTTCGGGGACATTCATCTCTTGTCATCGATTGGGCACTGCTCAAATTTCCAATCAATTATTTTCAGCAAACTTAGTGTCAGAATGATGCAGATATGCTGAATTATTGATTTCTTTTGATCAATCACCAATGAAGTGCCAACGACATAATCATTACATTGATATCCCAAGCTGAGGGTGGGGGTAGAGGGGACTATACTTTTGTAACACTATTTAGGCATCTTTTTCTGTTCATAATTAAAGTACAGCTGTTAACCCCATAGAAACAATATCTGCTGCTTCCAGCTTATCTTACACGTAAAAGTTCACTTTCTGATCCCTGCCGAAAACAAATTAAACAGGGCTATGGAGTCAGAACTGGTGTCGGTGTCCATTTTGGTGGAGTCAGAGTCAGTTTCAGGGAAATTGATGAGTCGGTGGTTTGGCTTATCGACTCCACAGCCCTGAAAATAAAGGGAACATTTACACAAAACTATACGCAGGGGTTTGTCCCTAAATATTCTAATAAATGTGCCCCTGTATAATGGATGTGTCCAACCATGCAGGAACAGGTGAGATATAACACTATTCCTGGGCAGGGGAGCAAGTAAGAGTATACAGATCGCAGCTGATTTTTTCTGAAATGTAAAACACTTCATTGCCTGTTTAAAAACTTGTTTTACATCACAGAATCAGTTGTGATCCCTGTATTATCATTTACTTCCTCCCTGCCCCAGGTGCTGTGATATATCTGACCTGTTCCTGCATGGTCGGATGCATACATTACAGAAAGACTCAGCTGTGATCCCCGGCCGTAAGGTCTTTATACTCTTACTTCCTCCTCTGCCCTGGAGCTGTGGTATATCCGACCTTATCCTGCATGGTCAGACACAAAGAATACACAGGGGCACATTTAAAATAATTACTCAGGACAAGAACATTTTTATTAACACAATCGATTGTGGAACTTATTTTTATTCTAAGATCTATTAGTTAAAATGTACAATTGTTTGTGTCACAACTCCATTATACAATGTCAACATGCTTTTCAGTTAGCAGTCATGTAATTGGTGTATACACAGCCAAGCCCGGCATCAGTGACCTATCTGTAATACATCCCCTTCAGTGCAGATAGGCTGCCATTTTTCTTTGGACATGGCAGGTCCTCCTTTAACACGATGATGGGCTGCTGAGAACGGGGCAAACCAAACGATCATTTCACCACACAAACTAATTTAAAAAAGTGAACCCCCCAAAAAAACACACATACACATGTGATAAAGCTTATTCTAAAGGGTCCATGATCCATCTGTAAAAATAGCGGATTGCATATGTACCAGAAAAAACAACCCTAATGCATGAAACAGCTCTTAGTCAGAGAAAGTCATCGATGTAGCGACGATATAATTACATACAGCTTGAAATGTAAATCGGAAAAGTACCTAGGTGGATTACCGGTGTTGAACCGTCTATATGAACAGATCACTAGTCATATCCTGTGAACTCACGCGATGATGTAATTATATTAACAAAATGATATTGGTGAGGTTATGTACCGGTAGATAAACGTAGCATAACCAGCTCTGCCATGTTCAAGAAATCGCCTCTTACACAGTACTATCAGCTTTGCTATATGTACGAATTCATCTGAGTCACATCCACAAGTAACATAATAAGTCCAGCTACATTCAGAAACTGACGTTCAGTCGTTTGCAACAACAAAGTCTGTGAGAACTCTGAAGTATTGTGCACAGGTTGCTTATTTTTCTCTTGTAGATTTGGTGTAAAAAAAAACCTGCATCATAGCAATTCTTAGTGAATATTTCATGCGTTTTTCAGCTCTTCTACAGCCATTGACTTCATATATAAATAAAAAAAAAAAAAAAAAAAAAAAAACACGCATGGCAAAAATCTGCACCAAAAACACACAGAGCGACCAGTTTTCTGCCAGAAGATGCAGAAATTTGCACACATAGCCCAACATCCACATACTCGGCTACAAAGGGCTATGGAGCCTATGAGACTAATTTCATATTGCACATTGCATTCTGCCACATGTTCAGTGGTTCCATATCTGCTTACGTCTGAAAACGGGCTTCGAATGTATGCGCCAAAGAGGCCATTGACTTTAATGGTGCGGATGGAGTCAACGTGAGCTCTGTCCTTGACCATTTTCACGAGTATAAGATTTCTGCAGGCGGATACCCAGACGCTGTCTGATGCATTTGGGTGTTCACTTTTAGTACAAGAAATCTGTTCAATCACATGATTGGTAATCCCATTTATATACTGCTGAGTGGGGGGAGGGGAAGCAGTGTAATTAGAGGCATCATTAAATGTTTGGCATAATGACAGATATTGCAGATGAAAGATCACCTTAAATTTTCCTGTCGGCAAATTTTTTAGGTTCCCTATATACACTTGACAGCCATTCTTGGTCAAAAGATGCTGATGTACCAGTTTGGTTATAAATTGATTTTTACTTCCTTAAATAATTCCCAGGGCACAACTAAGGACACATCGGGTTCGATTCATCATCGTAACACCGGCTGCTGATGAATTCAGGGCGCAGCTAAATGTACCCATTATTTTCTGGCACCAAAAACCAAAACTGCTTATTAAAATGATAAAAGGGCACTAAAAGTGGCAGACCTTGGGCCAAGAGGGCCCTGGTGCAGGAGCAGGGAAGGGGGGGTGCTAGTAGATGTCAGCAAGGACCGGGGGGGGGGGTCCTATAGCTGCTTCTCCTACCTGTGCCGGGCAGTCCTGAGAGGAGAGGAGGGGCGGGATCAGTTAACCCCCTCTCCTCTGACATGGGGGTCGGCTGGGAGCCTCCCTGCAGGCTTGAGGGGGCCCCCTAGCCGGTCAGGGCCCCGGTGCAACTAAACCAGCTGCCCTCGGTAGGTCCGCCCCTGGGCACTAAATTGAGAGCCCCCCCCATCTAAACAGGGACCGGAAAGAGTTGTTCTTAACCCTGCTATTCTATCCAGGTCTACTACACACTTATAAAATGTTCCAGTCATTTTTGAAAGGACCTGTTAAAGTCTTGATTTTTAGCTAATTTTAGTGTTTTATTTGAATACCTGTTGCATTATTATACTGTATGTGAACATGGTTGTTCATACACAAATGAAAAATTAAAATCAAAAACTTCAAATTTGGTCATTTGTAACCAAACAGAACAGCAGGGTTAAAGAAAAGACGACATTAGGTAAAAGTCACATGTCAAGAGCAAATCGAGGACATGCTGAGTCAGAAACACGTTGGGTTTATACTACTTTCTCATTCATTTTACAGCAATACTGTGAGCGAATGGACAATCACTTTTTACTTGCATGTTTATCAGCATACGGCTAGAGCGATTTTCCATCTACCAATAGAAAATGGAATTATTCTTACCATTAATTCGTTTCTAGATACCTTCCACGATAGCATAGGAGGTTGCCTCTCCACGCCCTAATAGGGATAGGAAGCACAAGAGAGGTTAAAAGGCCCCTCCCACCTCTAATTAGCCAGTGTCTGACAAAGAACCATAGCAGGAGAGTAAACAACAGCACATAGTAAAACATTCCAGAAACAACCCAAGGAATAACAGGGAGGGAATTAAGTGCTGTCGTGGATGGTATCCTAGAAACTGAATTAACAGTAAGAATAATTCTATTTTCTCTAGGAACCTTCCACAACAGCATAGGAGAAATACCAACGAATAAATACTTGGGAAGGTCCTGCAGGTCATTGTCCCACCCTATCAAAAGCCAAACCCCTACTGGAGCCCAGGTCCAGACGGTAGTGTTTTTGAAGGGATGCAAAAGGACGACCAGGTAGCAGGCTTGCAGATGTGCTCAGGAGAAGCCCCTGCCCGTTCAGCCCAGGAGACAGCGGTAGACCGGGTGGAATGGGCAGTAAACCCAGAAGGAGCTTGCAGCTGCTGGGAAAAGGTAGGGATCTGCAATGGCCTTCTTGATCCAATTTGCAATAGTGCTCTTGGATACCTTCATGCCCTTACGGGGACCAAAGGGCTGGACAAAAATTGTGGTCGACGCACCAGGGCACAGAGACATCAAGATAAATGGAGAACTGTACGCTGGACATCCAAAGCATGGAACTCCTCCTTCGGGGTCTGGGGATGTTGACAGAAGGAGGGAAGAATAATCGATTGAGAGCGAGGGAAGTCCGAGACCGCCTTGGGAAGGAACGAAGGATCCAGCTGAAGAACAATGCAGTCATCCCGGATGGTGAGGTACGGGTCCCGGATGGACAAAGCCTGGAGCTCCCCAACACGATGGGCAGAAGTAATCACCACCAGGAACGCCGTCTTGTGAGACAACCGCAGGAGGTCACAGGATGAAAGAGGTTCGTAGGGAGGCCGAGAAAGTCCGGTGAGGACCACATTGAGGTCCCGGGAGGGAGTAAGGACCCGAGTACGAGGACAAAGACGAGTAGCCGACACCATGAAGCGGCGAATCCATCGATGATTTGCCAAATCAGCATCAAATACGGAACTGAGAGACGAAACTTGAACCTAAACCCAGCACACTTAAAGACCGAGATCCAACCCATTCTTTAGAAAATCCAGAATCTGGGAGACATTTGGCCAAGAGGATCAGGCGGACAGGAGCCACACCAGGATGTAAACTTCTTCCAAATTTATTATCACAAACCAGTTACTAATGCGATTTATATTTCTGTAGGGTGGCCACCACCTTCTAAGACAGACCCTGAGCCCTCAGCACCAGGGCTGCAGAAGCCAGGCAGCTAAGCTGGAGTTTCTGCGGATCTAGATGGAACAGAGAACCCTGAGACAACAGGCTGGGATCCGGACTCTTGATGACAGGGCCGTCAACTTTGATTGTCATGATCAGATTGTACCAACTCCTTCTGGGCCAAAGAGGGGCCACCAGGATAGTGGGGACTCAGTCTACCCTGACCTTCCGCAGAGTTCTTGCGAGGAGGGAAATAGGAGGAAAGGCGTAAACCAGATGAAATTTCCACGACTGGGAGAAGGCGTCCACCCCCGCGGCTATGTCCCGAGGATTCAGGGAAAAATATGTTGCGACCTTCCGATTGGCGCTGGAGGTGAAGAATTCGACTGCCGGGGTGCCCCATCGTGCGACTATGTAGCAAAAGACAGCTTGGTCCAGACTCCATTCCCCTGGGTGGACATCCTGGCGGCTGAGAAAATCCGCCTGCAGGTTCATGGACCCTTCAAGTGGACAGCAGGAACTGCTCGGCCCAAAGGAAGATCAGGCGACAGGGACCTGGACTTCGCACCGCCCTGGTGCCGAAGGGGAGCCACCGTGGTGACATTGTCTGAGTCGACAAGGACATGAGAACCCGTGAGCTGGGTCTGAGCTCCCCAAAGGGCCTTCTCGACTGCACCCAGTTCCCGGTAATTGGAGGACCGGGAACTGACGGAGTGACCCCAGACCCCCTGGAGCGGAGTGGGACCCACCATGGCTCCCCACCCCCTCTGGCTGGCATCTGTAGCAACCATCACTAGAGGAGACTGATCCCACGAAACCCCCCCCCCGTTGCAGCACCCGAGAGTGAGCCTGAGCCCACAAGACAGACGGGATGCAGGACGTCATGGGACCCAACACCGACATCTTGTCCTGAAGGGTGGGAGATGCTTGACGCCTCAGGGAGGAAATCTTGGCCAGAAGGGTCAACCAGTGGGAGTCAGGAAGAAAGAAAGCCTGCCGGTCGGAATCCAGTAACACCCCCAGAAATTGTCTCATGGAGGAGGGCTGCAGATGTGATTTCGGGAGGTTCGGGATTCAATCCAAGGACCGAAGAATGCGCAGGGATTCCTCCACACTTCTCCGGAGGGATTGAGGCGTCGGAGCAATGAGAAGGAAGTCGTCCAGATAAGGCACAATAAGATGCTGTGACCCCGAATGAAGGCCACTACCTCTGCCATGAGTTTTGAGAAAATTCGGGGAGCCGAGGAGATTCCGAAGGGGAGAACGTTGAACTGAAAATGGAGGATGGCCCCCTTGTAGGAGGATGGCGAACTTCAGGGATTTCCTGTGCCGAGGATGGATGGGCACATGAAAGTAGGCGTCAGTCAGGTCTGTTGTAGTCATCTGGTGATGCAGCCCGATCAGTGGAATTGCAGTACGGACAGACTCCATCTTGAAACGTCGATAGTGGACGTGACAGTTGAGGCGTTTCAGGTTGATGATGACCCTGGAGTCTCCGGACGGCTTTTTGACCAGGAACAGACAGGAATAGTGACCGAGCTCCACCTCGTGACTGGGAACAGAGGAGATGACATTTGTGAGAAGGAACTCCGGTACTTTTGAGTACAGAAGATCCTGGGCACCCTGAGAGGGCAGGGCGGTGACCCGATGACCTGGCGGAGGAAGCGACTCGAACTCGATGAGTAATCCCTTAGAACCCATTGGCAATCGGAGATCCCTCGCCACTGGGGAAGATAGGCCGAGAGTCGCCCCCCCACCGGGACAGAGTCACTGCTTGTTGGGCCGAGGGAGCTGCTGTGCAGGGATGAGGATATTCTTGCCTCGCCCCTTCTGATAACTCCACCTGCCGGTTTTACCCTTGCCCTTGGGCTGCAAGGCCGGAGGCACCAGGGGACGAAAGGAACGCTTCCTCACAGGAGTCTGTTTGGGAAGAGCCTTGCGGTCAGTAGCCTTGTCCAGGATGTCGTCTAGAGCCGGCCCGAACACCAAGTCCCCCTTGAAAGGCAGGGAACAGAATGGCATTTTAGACGTGCTCCACATCTTCAACCATAATGCCCGCCTGGCGGAGTTGGACAACACTGAAGTCCGCCAGGCGGACCGATTCCGCTGAGGCATCAGCAAGGAAACAAGAAGCCTTCTGAAGTAGAGGAAGGGAGCCGAGAAGCTCCTCCCTAGGGGTGCCCTGTGACACATGGTACTCTAACAGGTTCAACCACTTCAGCAGGGATCGGGAGACACAAGTGGAGGCGATGTTAACCTGAATGGTGGCAGAGGAAGCTTCCCAGGAACGCTTCATTAAGCTCTCAATCTTACGATCCATCTAATCCCTCAGCTGGGAAGTGTCCTCAAAGGGGAGGGCAGTCTTTTTTGCCACACGGGCAACCTGCACATCCACCTTCAGGACCCCCCCAGTGAATCTCACTATCCTCAAGGGGAAACCGCCGACCCGGATCACCCCGAGATTTGTGGTCGGGGAATTCCCATTCCTGAGCAATTAAATCCCGGAGGGTGGAATGCACCGGGAATCCAATACGTTTGGCTGACTGAAGGCCAGCAAACATTTCATCCTGCACCAAGGGATGGACCTGTTCCTCTTCCAAACCCATGGTGCTTCTAACGGCCTCAATCAGGTCCTCCATATCCTCCGAGGGAATCAAAAACCGCCGAAGGTCTGAATGCCTTGAGGCAGAGACCTCCTCGGGGACCTCAGAGTCCGAGTCCCTGTCAGCTTAAGAGTCTGAGGGGCTAGCATGGAGTTTCCGCTTCTTTGGAGGGGAAGGACCAGACACAGGCCCGGACGGGCCCAGGGAAGCCTGAATTTCCTGCTGCACCATGGTACGTAGGTCATCCACAAGACTACGGTGTTCAGCCCGCACTCTCTTGTGGGCACAGCCCTGGCAAAGTTTCTTATCCCACCCAGGGGGAAACTTCTTAGCACAGACAGGGCATTTAGGAGACTTCCCAGCAGCTTTCTTGGGGGTTTCCTTGTCACCATACAAAAAAAGCACAGGGAAGTCGCAATCAGCAAAGCCCCTTTAGGCAGCACAAAGGACCCTCCCCCTGCACCTCAACTCACTGTGGCTGGGGGAGCACTGGGCTCTGCAGACGGAGAGGAAGGCATGACCCAGGACAGAATGCAGCTTACCTGGCATCAGAAGTCTTCAGGACAGCCTTTTATCTCCAAAGGCCTGCCTACAGTGCAAAAAGAGATCGTCCCCTGCCCAAGGTCTAGGCAGGCCCAATCATGGCGTCCCGCCCGTCGAGACCCGGAAGCACTGCGCTCCCCGCTGGAGAAGCGCACGACCAGAAGTTCCGCCGCGTCATTTCCAGTCCGCTGCAGCGTGCACAGGCAGGAGGCGGCCGGGGGGCTCAGCACAGGAAGAGGCCGCCGACCGGGGAGCCGCCGACCCGCTTCACCCCCAGGGGGGAATCCGGAGGGCCAGGGCTTGTCTTGGATTCCCCCAGCAGAGGCCCACCGAGGGAGACAGAGACGACCGGAGGAGGAGCGGGGGCCCAACCAACGCCACCCGGCAAAAACTCCCAGGTATACTGCAGCCACCACAGCATAGAAGAGAAAAAAACCTCTCTCCATGCCCCATAGGGATAGGAAAGACACTGGCTAATGGGGGGTGGGAGGGGCCTTTTAACCTCTCTTGTGCTTCCTGTCCCTATTAGGGCGTGGAGAGGCAAGCTCCTATGCTGTCGTGGAAGGTTCCTAGAGAAAATAAGTGTTTCTATAGGGGCCTGGAATAACCCTGCTCATGTCCATTAGGGAATGTTCTCACAAGGAGTTTATTATAGCATTTCTCTTTGCATGAAATACTAAGATGTAAGCAAAAAAACAACCCACTGTAAAGTGTGTTTTTCATGCCTTTTCATTTCTGCTTTTTAGTCATTTATTTGAATGGGTGAGAAAACGCTGCAAAAACGTTAGAATTGACACGCTGCAGACCTGAAATGATGGTTCACATACACAGGAGAGAAGACAACTAAAAAGCTTAATGTGTATGACATTTCACAATTTCCATTCAATATGCTGGAACTGTAGAAAGAAGCCGCTGTAAATACTCAATGTGTGAATAAGCCTTTAAAGGTTGTCTAGTATTGTGAAATTATAACAAGACAAATTATTTCTTTACCTTTTTAGATCTTTAAGATGAAAGCAAAAAAAAAAAAATCTATTTATGACAAATCATCTGAGGGCTTTGCTATGTGTATCCAGAATGGAACATATAACAACTAAATAATGTAATAGATAGATAATGGCTAGCTCTCATCATCACCTTGTTATGATTTACTAGCTGGTGCCCGATGCAGATGCATCGGGATTCTAAGAGCGATCTCTGACTCGCATGGCCGCTTCGCGGCAATGCTTCGCGCTGCAAGGCGACTCTCCATGCCCGCTGCGCGGCATAGCGAGTCCCTTAAACTGCTCGCAATGGCCGCTGCGCGGCCAATGCTTCGGTCGTATCACATGACACGCTGACTCGCAGCGAGAGCGGACTCAAAGGCAAAAAACCCATTCGTGATTATATAATAGATATGTTCCATCCTGCTTAGGTCTGATGGGGACCATTTTGTAGGTATAGTAGTTTTGATACACAATGCTATATATACATGTACATACACATATATATAGATAAAACGTAAACCAATTGCCTGCAATACAGTGTGTGCATTCTTTTCTATAGTATTTATATACAGTGTGAACAGAGATCATCAGATAAAGGCAGGTTATATTACTCAAATTGTCTATACTATTCAGTCTGTTCGACTTTTCATCCTCAATACGAATAATAACTAACAATCAGCAAAAGGCGCTTGGAAAATCAGCAAGGCAAATATACAGTGTTAAGACATTGAAGAATCTTCATTCCACAGTGATTAATCTTTATCTGCAGGAAAATCTGGACAACACCTTTGAATGTCCCTTGGAATGCAGCTGTGCATGGGAAAAAGTCACTTAAGAAGGTCGTTCATCAATTTCTTGGAGTGAGGTGAAACTGGTCTTTTTTTAGTCTACAGCTGTTAATATAATCTAATGTTGGGGGCAGGGGGTCTTCACTGTCCCCCATGGCAGATGTCAAAGTGAACTAGCATGCCAGACATACCCCATCCTTTGTAGTCTTTAGAAGCCATCTAACTGACAATAAGAGCATTATTAGGGAACAAGATTTGTAACTGGTTCTATAAATCTCTTTATTCTGCTCTTATATTACCATGAAGAGTTAAAGTTGGAACTAATGCCCCCACACGATCGCTATTGAAGCTCCCAGACACTTAGGATGTAAAGGTGGAGAAAGAAAGGATGGCAAGACTATTATTTATATCCACTGTACATCCATCGGTCCAGGTGTCACTTTTCTGGCCACACACAACAGGAAAGTCTGATTTACACCCATATATTACCAAATATCATAGACTATTATTTTCAGCCTTCCGGTTCCTAATGACTTTGGCATGCCACACAATGAAGGATGGTTATTGTTTGAATAAAGTTTAATGTTACTTTTTTACTGATTTTTTTCTGAAGATCAATCCTGCTCTCCTGACAATATACAGTAGAGGCTGCTTACATAAAGTAGGTGTTGTGAGTATTCTATGTACCGCTCGTGTTGATGAGTATTCTATGTACCGCTCGTGTTGATGAGTATTCTATGTACCGCTCGTGTTGATGAGTATTCTATGTATCGCTTGTGTTGATGAGTATTCTACGTATCGCTTGTGTTGATGAGTATTCTATGTACCGCTTGTGTTGATGAGTATTCTATGTACCGCTTGTGTTGATGAGTATTATATATGTACCGCTTGTGTTGAGTATTCTAAGTATTGTTTGTTGACAGTACAGGTTCAATAAAGTCAGTTTTATTCACTAAAAATAAGAGGAAAAATACAAGTTTGCTGTTTTTGAACTTCATTAACTCCTATATTGAAAGGAAAAAGGCAATAATGCTGAGAGAATTGACAATTAAGGTTTCCAGTCATCCAGGAAACAAATAAGTAACGTTTGCATGAGATCTCTGAAATCAGAGTTTTTACGATACTGTGAAAAGTATTTAATGTACAGAAAAAAGCAGCAAAAGTGCTGCAGGAAGGCAACGTGTGAACACAGCCTTATTTTGGGCTTTCAAGTGAAAAAATAGTTGCCTTAGTTCCTGTACAGTTGTTTATGACCGGCTGTTGAAGACTTGCTATTTTTGGCTATTTGACACTCAATTTTAGAAAACTAAAAACCCAATGACCAAAAGCCAAATAATAATAATAATAATAATAATAATAATCCCAACGCGCAAAAATAACAGACCGAAAAGAATAAAATGTGCAAGATAACAAATAATGATAAAGTGGACATTTATTACATAAATTTATTAAAAAAACATACATAACTCTTGACCCCGCTGTTCTGTTCGGGTCTACTATACACTTCTAATGTTCAGGTCATTTTTTACCCATTAAAATCTTGATTTTTAGCTAATTTAATTGTTTTATTTGAATACTTGTTGCACTATTATACTGTATGTGAACATGGTTGTTCACAAACAAACGACAAATTAAATAACAAACGTCAAATTCGGTCATTTTTGACAGCCAGGTTGTGAACATATAAGAGTAAAGCCAAAATACACAGTCAAAGAAGAATGGTGGGTGAGCCAGAGAGACAAAAAAGCAGGTGCACAATTGATGCAAATATAGGATAGGAGTATAGACAAAAAGAGTCAATTTACATAAATGAGGCTAAGAGATTATTAAAAACCCCAAGTCACAGCGGACCAATAAGCGTAACCCTAATGAAGTGGTGACTCCATTGAACACCTAAATAGGCTGTAAGAGCAAAGACTCAAACACCATACACCTGAGGTGGCTTCTCTTATCCTAATTTGTTCATTTATGACACTTTTCGTCTGTTCTTTACTGTATTGTATCAGTTGTGCTTACATTTGTACTTATTTGTTGGCTGATCCACCATTATTATTCATTTGCTTGTGTATTTTGAATTTACTCCATATCTGTTCTTACAGAGTTATGTTTTATTTATATGTTTTATTTTTTAATGATATCCACTAGAGTTTCTACATTTTGTCCTCATTTATCTTATGCTGCCCAGTTTTCTTTTTGGTCTGGTTAGTAAACCTTTCAGCAGAACTCATCCTAAACGATACATTTATATTCGTTTGCATTAAACATTAAGTGGAAATCAAAAGAACACCAGTATTTTTACTTTTTTTATTACTAAAATGTTTACATTTGGGTTCATGTAAGTGAGAACTTTAATTGTGGAATAAAATCTGTGCCCCAGAGTTTCAGATGAGGTAGCAAGACATTAGCGCTTTTTATGACCATGTCCTTTCCACCTTTAGTTCTGTCTTTTTAAAGGATAAAACACCTTTAATCATTTACTGCAGGGAGGAAATGCATGGATGCAAGTAGCCATATACATGAAAGGGGCAATAAGTCACTTTCTGGATTAAAGCACAATTTTGGGCTAAAACCTAACAGTGGAAGTTTAGTAGTTTAATGAAAAACAATAAAGTCTTGCTCCACTTTGTAATTATTTTAAGAAATTAGGATAGATTTCCTAAATATATTTGACATAGCTAAAAACAAAAGTGATCTGAAGGCATCTTTATTGCTTCATTTATAGGGGATTTTTATACAAACTCATTTTAGTGGGTTCTACCATTAAACACTGTCTAACCTGATTTTACATTTAAATAATTTGGTTTCTAACATACTTACAAATAGATTTAATTGTAAAAGGAATTTCTGAATACAAATACAAGCAGTGATTCTTCTTACATAGCGACAATATACACTTGGTTTTCTTTCTGATAAAATTGCCTGATAATTAAAACAGAGGTTTGCATTCCTGGAATGATGCCTTTTTATATTCATTTTATTTTTATTTACAAAAATAAAAGATCAGAGCTGAAAATGCATTTGAGACCATGCAGAATGGCATGACTATATTATGAGAAGGTCTCCATCACATAGGAAAATAGACTATTAAAACGGAAACAGAAAATGGGATATTTTATATACAATTTCAGCCCTTTTTTGTCAATATTTTATCCTTCTTATATCTTCCTCATTCCTTTTTTGTTCCAACATTTGCTTACTTCTAAATTCTATCCACAAACACTCAAATGTGCCTACAATTGTATATTCCATTATAGGACATAAAATACAACAGGATAAAAGGATTCTAGTAGCAGCTTTAACTAACAATTAATAAAGTGATTTATAAAAATTTATTGCATTATGCTTAAAAGTAACAGATATTGGAAAAACTGATGTGTTCTGCAGCTAGTTTATTTAATGTCTATCATTTATAGACCCTTTTCTAAACTATGCACATTCCAGCCCTTTTATATAAAGTATAATATTTATTCATTTAGAGTGCTATTAATTCCATAGCCCTTTCCAGCCCTTTTATATAAAATAGAATATTTATTAACATTTATATAGCGCTATTAATTCCATAGCACTTTCCAGCCTTATTTAGATAAAAATACAATATAATGTATTGTAATAGTAATATATAATTGTATAATATTATCTAATATATAATGAGAAATATACTCATATATATGGCGCTATTAATTCCATACCACTCACCAGCCCTTTTATATAAAATATAGTATTTATTCATTTATATTGAGCTATAATTCATAGTACTTTCCAGCCTTTTTTTATAGTATATAGAATAGCGCTACATACATATAAACTACTGTGTTGATTCTGCCTTTTTTGGAAATGTGTGTGTGTGTTAAAATTATATTAATATATATATATATATACACATATATACACACACATTTCCAAAAAAGGCAGAATCAACACAGTAGTTTATATGTATGTAGCGCTATTCTATATACATCAGTATGTACAGCTTATTCATTTAGAGCGTATTTTACTAAAATATTATGTGTATTTAATCCATTGTAACCCTCGGATGATTACAACACCTACAAGTGAATGATATAAGTGAACACATTTTTTATATGTATATATTTTGAAAAGTTACATTGAAAGATGAAATATACAAGTCTTAATAAATAAGGATAAAATACAACAAAATAAGCAACATATAAAACCCTTAAAACCTGATCATTTGTGTCTAACATTAAAGTGACAAATCTGCAGGTTAGATGCTTCTCTTACAAGGGATCGCTCTTGTAGATGTTGGGAAACGTTATATAGTCAATAAATATATTAGATTATTTATGAACATTTCCATTTTAGAGTCAATTATTGATTGATACAATTTAGAATTCAGAGAGAAACACAAATTGGTAAAAATCGTTAGAAATAAAACCAATTAATTGCTAACAAAATATTCTGCTGCAGATCAAATCTTATTGATCATTTGGCATCCTATTAACACATTATTTCTGCACATTTGCTACACTGTGTTTTAGTTTGTATAATGACATGCTGGCTGTTAATTAAACCAGAGTTTTATTGTTTGGGATCTAAGACAATTTGATAAGAGCAATAAATGGAAAAAAATAAATAAAATTAAAAAAATATATATATATATCTAAAGAATATACAGAGTAAAAGAAAACTGACAGTCAACTGTCTGCTCTTTTTATTTAAAATAAATACTACTAATATTTCATGTGACTTTTGAACGATTAATTGCATCTTCTGTAGCAAGATAAAATCCAGTATTTACACAAATACTTTTGGCATTTAAAAAAAACAGATAAAAAACATTTTTATTTCAGTAATTGCAAAAAATAGCCCTTCCTACAGAAGGAAGAAAGTCGTGCTTGTGGTGCCACCTATAGGTCACTACCCTGTAAACCAATGTCCATGTAGAACAGAGCATTGACTGGAAGGGGACATTCACACAACAGAATTTGCTGCAGAATTTTTTTTTGTGACCAATTCATTCGGACAAGGTTTCCAAAAATCAGCCAAAACAACTGCATTTAAATGGCTAGAATGGATTGTCAGCATCAGAAATTTCTGGAATAAGTTTTTTTATTAGCTTATAAACCCTAAGACCCCCTATACCAGCCAAAGAAAGGACAAATTCACACAACAGTAACCATTAGCAAATTTCCGTTACAGCATTTATACTGCAATTAGCCGACAAAGGACATAACACTGTCAGTTCTTAGGCTGGTTTCACACTGCAGTTTTTTCCCTGATCAGGTTCCATCCAGTTTGTGTGCCAAAGCCAGGAGTATCTCCAAAACTCAGAACAGGTGTCAATCTTTCAATTATAGATTTTCTCTGCAAGTTCCTCTCCTGGTTTTGGCACACAAACCAGATAGAAACTGATGAGGGAAAAAACTGCAGTGTGAAGCCAGCCTTAGGGTTTACCATGTCCATTTACTTACAGCATTAAGAATGTGCCACTGATGGCAATCTCCAAATCTGCAGAATGCCCTATCTGTTGTGATTAGGTAAAATATGTTTGTACCATGTTAGCCAAGTAGATAGAAAAATACTAAGTCCTCAGTAGTTGATACCTTTTTAATGGCTAACTGAAAAGATGGTATCAACCACTGAAGACTTTCCAGCCTGAAGAAGACCTGAGCTGTCCGAAGACCTTGCAATTTGTTACCATATTTTCAGTTAGCCATTCAAAGGTAACAAATAGAAAGTTCTCAACAGCTCCAGTCTCTTCTTCAAGCTGGTCATCAGCCTGAAGAATAGATCTGAGTAGCCTCAACAACTTGCTATTTGTTACCATCTTTTCAGTTAGCCATTAAAAAGGTACCAACCACTGAAGACTTTCCAGCCTGAAGAAGAAATGTGAGCTATCTTGAGAACCTTCTGTTTGTTACCTTTTAATAGATAACTGAAAAGATGGTATCAACCACTGAGGACTTTCCAGTGGCACTTTGAGCCGTTTAAAAAAAGTCAACTTTTCACCCAATTTCTTGAGTGCTGCCTGATTTCCTCTTGCTACTATTAACCTACAGTTGGACACTGTTTACTCAGGATCAATTCCACCAAGCACCCCCACCCTGTACCTTTGGCAAAACTGATGTGTATTTAGTCCTGCCAATAAAGCTTCTTTGAATCTAATATTATGATATATAATGTGTCCATGTGTCAAAAAGGCACTTGTGTATTACATAAGAACATTTAAAATAGAACAACAAAACAATTTAGCACTGAATCATGCAATAAAAAAAAAATTTAATAAATTATGTGTCACTATTCACAATAGGACCTTCCAAAAAAAAAAAAAAAAAAAAAAAACCACTTCTGTGACATATGAGGTCTTTTTGCTTTTTTTTAACTTCATTCCAGCATGTGGAGTTCATACAGACCAGATGGGTCAGTACCATATTACCCAAAATTTTTGCAATCGAGTTGAAATTATTCGTTATCGTTCTAGATTCACACAAGTGTTCATTTTTGGAATTTTTTTACTCTTTAACTACAACAAAGAAAAGCCCATCTAAGCATGGTGGATGGTTAAATATATGAAAAGATATCCTAAAATAATAAAAGTGACGTTAAAAGCCACAAACAAAAGCTGCAATAGTCCATTACATATTTCAGGCTTTACTGGCAGCAAACATCTGACATTCATTGTCACTTCACAAATTAGAAAAAACACAAAAGCTTTTTCCAAAAGAAGAGGATCTGTGAGAAGAGGCAGAGTCCCCAGCAGATCCGCAGCCTCGGACATACTAGGTATGAATAGGATCTTTAGGTCTTGTTTTCACTTCTACATTCACCTACAGACTATCCGGACACTTTTCAGTCAAACGTGATGTTGCTCTACTGTAATCACATGAATCATGGTCAGCCTAGAAGACAAGCTGAGTGACTGGTATAAGCAGGTCCAGGGCCTTGTATCCACCCACCTAGCCAACATCCCCTCCCTCCACATTTGGAGTCCTACACCGGAGGGAAAATGATGAGAGAAGGCTCCACAGTCCATAGTTTGCTATGGGATTGAGCACATCCATCAGGAGCATCACTAGAACCCTTCAGAGAGCCGGATCAGAAAACACTACATGTTGCCTGACTTACAGTCCCATTCAAGAGTTCTCTGGCAGAAAACAAAGGCATGAAGACCATTTTAGCTTAACAAATAGAGATATTAGTGACGCTGATAGATGGAAGCCTGGCCTAGGGTGCCTGGATACATTTGTCCATAACAGAACCCTAAAACTTATCCATCGACCCATTAAATGTCTAAAGCACCGAGTCCTACAGGACATGACGGGGCAGATATTATGTAAAGCCATGAACACGAGTAACTATAGTGGGTTAAGTGGTTGCAGTTGCATCCATGCCCTGAGGCCTATCATGGTCTAAAGTCTCTTTGGCCAATTCTCTACTGATAGTTGAGGCCCTATATTTCTAATTGTGGCCCAGGAGCTTTGAGTCATGGCCATGTAATGAATATGTGCTGCTGTACTTGGCAGTCAGCAGTCCGGCCAGGTCCTTACATGGAGTTATCTAATAGGGATGCCCTTCTTTGTTCAGTATTCCAGTGATGGCCTGAAATGAGCTGTATGGATTAAATGGGCAGCAGGGGACGCATAGACTGGAATGTGCATGTGCTGGGGGCAGTAGGGGTGTATGAGATGCAAGGGCAAGGGACGGTTTGGTCTGGGAGCTGTATGGACAGAGGGCAGTAGAGGACACATTGACAGGGATTTGCATGTGTTGGAGATACACTGGATGTAAGGGCAATGGGCAGAGTAGGATGGGGGCATGTGCTGGGGTCAGTAGGGTTACATGGGCAGGGTCCATAATGGCTGCATGAGCTAGGGGCAGTAGTGGTTGGGGGCTACATGGGAAGTAATGGCAAGGGGCAGTATGTGCTGGGGACAGTAAAAGATACATGGGCAGAGGACAGTAGAGGCTGCATGAACTGCAAACAGTAGAGGATGGGGGCTGAAGGGGCAGCACAGGCTAAGGAAAGTAGGGGTAGGGGGCAGAATGAGCTATGGACTGAAGGGAGACGAATGTGCAGTAGGGGCAAAATGGGCTGGGGGTCTGTATGGGCTATGGGCAGTCTGGGCTGCGGGCAGTGGGATCTGTATGGTCAGCCTGGGGTGCAGGTAGTGGGCTCTGTATGGGCTGCAGGGGCACCTTTGGCTCTGAGGTCTGTATGGGCTCTTGGCAGTGGTCGGTATAAGCTGCGGGGTCTGTATCGGCATGGGTTTTGGGCAGTGGTTGGTATGAGCAGTGGGGGTCCATGTGGGCTCTGGTCAGTATGGGCAGTGGGGTCCGTGTGGGCTCTGTCAGTATGGGCAGTGGGGTCTGTGTGGGCAGTGAGGTCCGTGTGGGCTCTGCATGTGCAGTGGGGCCTGTGTGGGCTCTGGTCTGTATGGGCAGTGGGGTCTGTGTGTGCAGTGGGGTCTGTGTGTGCTTGAGTCTGTGTGGGCAGTGGGGTCTGTGTGTGGCAGTGGGGTCTGTGTGGCTTGGCAGTAGGGTCTGTATGGGCTCTGGGCAGTAGGGTCTGTATGGGCTCTGGTCTGTATGTGCAGTAGGGTCTGTGTGGTCTGTATGGGCTCTGGTCTGTATGTGCAGTAGGGTCTGTGTGGGGTCCGGCAGTGGTCTGTATGGGCAGTGAGGTCTGTATGTGCAGTAGGGTCTGTGTGGTCTGTATGGGCTCTGGTCTGTATGTGCAGTAGGGTCTGTGTGGGGTCCGGGCAGTGGTCTGTATGGGCAGTGAGGTCTGTGTGGTCTTGTATGGGCTCTGGTCTGTATGTGCAGTAGGGTCTGTGTGGTCTGTATGGGCTCTGGTCTGTATGTGCAGTAGGGTCTGTGTGGTCTGTATGGGCTCTGGTCTGTATGTGCAGTAGGGTCTGTGTGGGGTCCGGGCAGTGGTCTGTATGGGCAGTGGGGTCTGTGTGGTCTGTATGGCTCTGGTCTGTATGTGCAGTAGGGTCTGTGTGGGGTCCGGGCAGTGGTCTGTATGGGCAGTGGGGTCTGTGTGGTCTGTATGGGCTCTGGTCTGTATGTGCAGTAGGGTTTGTGTGGGGTCCGGGCAGTGGTCTGTATGGGCAGTGAGGTCTGTGTGGTCTGTATGGGCTCTGGTCTGTATGTGCAGTAGGTCTGTGTGGGTCGGGCAGTGGTCTGTGTGGTCTGTATGGCTCTGGTCTGTATGTGCAGTAGGGTTTGTGTGGGGTCCGGGCAGTGGTCTGTATGGGCAGTGGGGTCTGTGTGGTCTGTATGGGCTCTGGTCTGTATGTGCAGTAGGGTCTGTGTGGGGTCCGGGCAGTGGTCTGTATGGGCAGTGGGTCTGTGTGGTCTGTATGGGCTCTGGTCTGTATGTGCAGTAGGGTTTGTGTGGGGTCCGGGCAGTGGTCTGTATGGGCAGCGGGCAGGCTGCTCACCCCTAATGTACCATCCCAGGCCTGCCCTTACACACAGCTCTGTACCCCACATACATCAGCACCGATCTGTGATCGCACGAGCAGGGGGAGCCCTCGCAGACTGTGCGGCTCCTGCTATGAATGGACCCAGCCGGTCACTATCACTCCGGGATCTTCCAGCCCTGCCCCCAATATATAGAGGCAGCAGGAACCAGCGATCGATGAGGACTGATGAGCCCACACTCCATTCAGTGGCCCCGCAGTGTGCGGCCAGCTGTCCTCACCTATCACTGTATGACCGGAGCGCAGCAGCCGCACAGCCCGGAGGATCAATGGAGGAACCGAGCGGCGCACACAGCGGAGGGGACTGGAGAGCACTTACTTACTGCCGGGGGACGAGAGCTGCGAGCTGTACCACGTCTCGGGGAGAGGAGGGGGGGCGCTGCCACGGTGCGCATGTGTCTTAGTCACATCTTCCTTTGCTTGGGTGGGAGTCAGGATGGCTGCACCCCACAGCACGGAATGGACAGGGCAGCAGGAGAGCGGTGCATGTGTTATCACAATGTGCACACTACAGGGGGATGGATTTCTGGGGACGTTTAAGTCCCGCCCAGGAACGCCCCGGCCCAACCCAGACCGCCCACTTTGGGGCGGGGTTTACACAAGCCCGCCCCATTTCTGCCCAGGAGTCCCGGGAAATCCGGCACAGTTGGCGAGTATGGGGGATGGTGGGCGCGGAGTACAAGGACAACAACAACAAAGAGTCCGGAGCTAAACACTGTCCGTCCAGGGGCTGCGGCCAGAGGCGGGAGGTGGTCGGGGCACAGTGCCGACATCACCGGAGGGACAGAATATACACACCGGGCCGGGGATCAACACCATGGACAGAGCTGCACCGACCTGTGACCTGCCTGTCTGTGGACCAGCTATGTGATGACTGTGTAGATATAGACACGCCATTATTCATAAATCCAGTGAAGCTCATGGGCCCCCAAAGTCTGTCATACAATTGGGCTTTTTCTATAGACCAAATTAACTATTTGGGCCCTGTAGCTCGAGGGTCTGGGTGTGAGCACAACCACTTCCATCCTGATGTCCTGCTGTGACACACCGCGGCAGCCATATTGGCACATCCAAGTGATGGCTGTGTACATACGGCACGCAGTAGTGGCCCCTCGCACACTACCACCAGCAGTGCTGCTGACAACAGAACCCAATGCCACCCGAAACCCATACCTGGGATTTGCCACCACGCACATCACCGAATGACTAAGACTGCGTTCACACACAGCGTATTTGAGAGGATGTGCTTTTGGTGCAAAACTGCACCAAGAGCGCATCCTCACAGAACGCAACGTTCTGTGTGTGAACGGGCCTGCACTTTATACTTGGCCACGCTCCCTCGGTGACCGCCGGAGTCTTCTGAGCCCCCGCCGGCCCGCAGCGAGCACAGGTGCAGGACCGCGGGGTACTTGGTAACCAGACCAGTGATTGCTTAGGAGGTCTCGGTGGCGGTGACCCGGCCCTGCGCGTGCAGAAAAAAGGGATTATTTACAAGGAAATAGGTGTGTGACGCCACCTATGGTTATTCTGGTCAGGGTGACCAGCGCTGCTGTGGGACCTCTGGACCAGTTGAATGGCAGCCTGGATGGTATCGCTCCCCGCAGTTAGAACGTGGGTCCAGGGTAATGGTAAAAGTCTATGGAGATGGTAGTGGTGTCTGTGTAGTAGTGCAAGAGGGCGCGGGGGAATAACCAGAGAAGACTAGGATTGCAGTCCTTACCTTTTGCGATCACTCAAGTTCACCCAGACAGGTGCTGTGCTCCTACATGGCGTAGCCTGGCCAGCTCTCAGATGATATGAGGCCCCTTCACCAAGACACCTTTGTGAGCCTTTCCAGGCCGTCTCCTACGCTGGCTACTCTCCTCTCCTGCCCAGCGTTTTGCCCGACAGGTTACATAAAATTGCCTCTAACAGCAGAGAATTGATGGAAGCCTTTCCCTCTGAAGACTATTCTAGCGATCTAAAGGACCTAGACCTAAGCATCGACTCCCTTCCCATGCAGTGGAGCCTTGGATTGCTTTGGGATTTGAAGACAGACACCTTCACCTTTCAGATCAGCAAAGCTGAGAAATCCTTCATGCACAGAGGAGTTCTTTCTTTCGTGAATAGTTTGTATTACCCTTTGGGGTTCGTAGCTTTAGTAACGATCCAAGGCATAATTATGCTAAGAGACTTCGTCTGTGGCGCCCCTCTGGCTAGGCGCCACAGAGAGGTATTGCACTCTGGCAACAAATTGATATCGCTGTAAGTTGACAGTTCAGGGTTTAACCTATGGAGTCTGTTCTTACACACAGCTAGGACTAGGCCACTTAGAATAGGGGGGACCGGAAATTTAGTAGGTCCCAAAAGGGGGTGGAGCCTAGGTTAGGGTAGCGAGGGAGAGTGACAGATTAAGACAGTTCTGGGAAGGCAGTCAGGAAGGACGTTCCTCACAGTACCTCATCTTTATGTGGGGGCCCAGGACAGAAGGCAACGGACCAGGACTGGTTGGGGCCGGCTGGTCACGTTGGGGGAAACACCGGCAGTGCAGGAAGCTGAGGCGTTCAGTTGTTCACCCCTGACTGCAGACCGACAAGCTGCGGGCCCATGGTAACCAGGTTGTCGACAGCGCCACAAGGTACCTCACCCCTCAGGACTGAGAACCGGTTCAGGAAACTAGAGGAGAAGGGCCGAATTCCAGTGGCGGGAGAAATTGTGCGTCCCAGCTGCTCCCGTCCGGACCGGTAAGGCACAGCACTTGCCTACTAGCTGCAGACCGTAGGACTGGTGGGAGTCCTTTGCGAGGGTGGTAGAGACTAGGAAGAGTAAAGTGACCCTGAAAGACAAAGAGAGAAAACACCTAGAGACTCCATAAGGGGGACCCTGAACTGGCAACATCCATCTGGTAAACCAAACTGTACCGTGTTCCGTTTTAACCTCTGCCTGTACCCAGTAAAGTGGAGTTAAACTTGAATTGGTCTCCATTGCTCTTCCCGCCGGTGCCCGGAGGGCTTCCACACCATCAGCAGCAGCTCACCAAAGGGGGTAAGAACTACCACTACAACTCCCCTCATCCTCATCCATCACCACTGCCCTGAGATAAAAGCTCCTCCTGTGGGGAGCTGGACCACTCTCTGCTGCACCCACCATCACCTCAGCGGCCGGCTTGCAGCGCCGATACCCATATTACCGGAATCCACAGGTGGCGTCACGTTCCCTTGTAAATATTCCCTCCCCACCATCTAACAAATGATAACCGGGGCACGGAACCAGGAACCCGAGCACCCGTGATTCCTCACCCCAGGAGCCATCAGCCCCGGTGTCCGAGTACCCCTAGCCCTGGCCTCATCATTGCTTTGGGATTTGAAGACATACACCTTCACCTTTCAGATCAGCAAAGACGAGAAACCCTTCATGCACAGAGGAGTTCTTTCTTTCGTAAATAGTTTGTATGACTCTTTGGGGTTTGTAACTCTAGTAACCATTCAAGGCAAAATTATGCTAAGAGACTTCACCCAGTACACGTCTGATTGGGACGATCCACTTTCGGCAGAAAAGGCAGACCTGTGGGCAGAGTGGAAGAAGTCTCTAGAAGCCTTGACCAACCTTCATGTGAAACGACCTTATGCTCCAGTGCCATCCACAGAAGTCAAAACACGAAGGCTTTGTGTCTTCTGTGACACATCAGTCAAAGTCATTGCAGCAGTAGTGTACCTCAAAACCACAGACATGAACAAACAGAGCCATGTTGGGTTCATTATGAGCCAGACAAAACTGGCGCCACTCCGTGAACACACGATACCCAGACTGGAACTTTGTGATGCCGTTCTCGCTGTGGAGTTGGCCGAACTTATCTCAGATGGGTTGAATCTGGAGATCAAAGATGCCAAGTTCTACACCGATAGCAAGGTGGTAGTAGGATACATCTGCATCGAGATGCAATGCTTCTATGTCTACATCAGAAATCGGGTACTGAGGATGAGAAGATCCACTTGCCCTAACCAGTGGCACTACGTGTCTACTCACCACAATCTTGCAGACCATGCGTCTAGATCTGTCGCATCCAGTCATCAGACACTACATGGTTCATAGGCCCTGCACCTTGTGCAATATGACGCCCCGCATCAGCAAGTCTGATGCTTTCAAAACTGGGGGATCCAGATGCTGACGAAGAGCTTCATCCTCAAGTGTCTGTTCTGAATACAGTGACTTCAGGCCATCACCTTGAGTCTCATCAGTTCAACAAGTTCTCAACCCAGAAGGCACTCATTCGGGCCATCGCTTGCCTACTTCATGTGGCTCAGCCTTCAAGCATTTTCTGGTGGTTTTGGAGACCCGACAGTTCTCACCTCTGCCATGTTACTTAAGTAGAAAACCTGCCTTCCAAGTGAGGCACTGACAGAAGTCAGTGAGAAAGAACTCTACAAACAACAAAGGAAGTAAATACAAAGTGTTTCCAATGTCTTTTGGGACAGATGGAGAAAATAGTACCTCTCCACCCTTCAAACCAGGACAAAGTGGCAGAAAGACCGGCCAGATGTCAGACCTCACGATGTCATACCCATGAAAGACATCCAGTCAAACCAAAAGGAGTGGCTACTCGATCTTGTCACCCAAACCTTCTCAAGCAAGTATGGGAAAGTACACAAATTCAAACTCAAAGTGTGCAAGCTTGAGAAGAACAAATTGTTCCTCAGACCAGTAACTTATTTTTTTTGTCGCTGTTTTCCCCACAAGAGTCTAATAGTGGCATCCGTTGATGCCAAGCAGGGAATGTTCTGCCCATTCTGAGCAGAAAAATAAACATTCATAGTTTTATACCAGTTATAACCCATAGGGTACCGTCACACCTGGACATATCGTCGGCGATTTCATAGGCGACGCTAAGGCGTGGCCTGTCGCCGGCGACATCGCCAATGCGTCGCCTAATGTAAATGGGCGAGGGTGACACATCTGAGTTCTCGCCTGGTTTCACATCAGAGCTCTGAAACCAGGTGACCATTCTTGGGCGATGTGTGCTGATTGCCTGGTTTCACATCAGAGCTCTGAAACCAGGTGACCATTCTTGGGCGATGTGTGCTGATCGCCCTGTGTAACATGTCATGAGCGATGTCAAGAGCGACAGCACACATCGCCTATACCATTCCGGCAGGCGTTTCAGGGCGTATTTACTACCTCTGCCGGTCTGTGTGGTTTGGTGGCAGCTCGAGTGTTCCGATTGGTTGTTTTGTTCCTCGGTGCCATATTTGATGATGTGTGGGTCCAAAGGTGTATGACCCAGGAGCGTACATACTGTACAGTAGCGCATTGATGTCGCCTCTGTGTTTGCGGCTGTGTTCAAAAGTACAGCGATGTGCGACGGCCACAAATGTGTGTTAACATAAACGCAATTGTCATTACATCTCAACTAATGTCTGCATGAGCCTTGTAGTGGCAGCCTTCCTGTTTAAAGTACATGACGCAAAAGCATACAGTGTATCCTGTGGCTTTTGCGCCTCTGGGCCCCCGTCAACATATGACATCTCTCCTGTACGTTCATTCACCAGAACGTTGTCAATCTTTTGGCGCCGCCTTCCTGGTACTTTCCCCTCCCCTGCAGAATAGTAAAATGGCGGCACCCAGGTGAGCTGATGTATGGGGAGAGCCTGAGCTCCTTATTCTCATTCATATATGTGACACCAGGGATTATTGGTGTCACGAGCAGCACACCCATCCATGCCTCCACAAGCAGGCTGTCCTGCTGAAGGTGCAGAGGCGGCTGGGGAGGAGGTTGGGTGTTGTGCGCAGCCCAAAGCAGATCTGCAAAAAAATTGCAAATCTCAAATACAAGACGCCCGGGCGCATCACCCGACTGCGTGACAGGATTGCCCAGATAAGTGGTGAGTAGCCTGACAACGTACACATACCCTTCTGTGTAAAGAAATACATATGAAGGCCAGCAGATGCCACTGTACACCTCAACATATATAGGGGCAATGTATTTGAGAGCTTCTTCATGACTGCAGTTGCAGGATCATCTTCCTGCTTCATCCACATACACCCTATACTTCTGTGAGTCATGTGTCACAACACACTTGTATGCACACACAATAACCACAGCCCTACAGTATGTGTGTAAATATGCATACAGCAGCCTCAGCATGTAGGCTATTATCTCACAGCACTCAGGTCACACACTAAACCTGTGTATTTGAGTTTACCTTTTGGATTTGTGCCATGTAACCTATATGTTTACTTTACCTAGCCACATATTGTCATATGTGTACCCTACCCACATATGACATAATGTTGGCCTATCCTGGCCTTCTTTCAATCGCACTCAACCTGACCTAAAATCAACTGCAAACAGCACTGTTTATTAATTCCCCACATATCTGGCCATGTTATTGTGATTAAAGGGATCCTGTCACCCCCAAAACACCTGTAAACCTATTAAAACCTGTCCCTAGAGCATATTAACACTTTCCCTACACTGTTTTTACCTCCTAAATGCAGTAAGTGACATTGGATAAAAACGTTTTATAAGTACCTGATTACTGATGATAATGAGTGACTATCTATTCATAGTCACTCATCAAGACTGCCCCTCTGCTTCATATCACGCCTGAATAGGCGTGATCTACTGCCCAGATTCAAAATCGCACCTCCCTGCTGTGCCCTGTGTCGTCCGAGGCTGCTGTGTGGCCGGTTTGACGCGATCCGCGTCATTCGCGGCGCCTGGTGACGTATTTACACCGGCGCCTCGCTGTCGGCTTCAAAATGCGCACTGCGCATGCCCAATGCGCATGCGCAGTGCGCATTTTGAAGCTGACAGCGCGGCGCCGGTGTAAATACGTCACCAGGCGCCGCGAATGACGCGGATCGCGTCACCGGCCACACAGCAGCCTCGGACGACACAGGGCACAGCAGGGAGGCGCGATTTTGAATCTGGGCAGTAGATCACGCCTATTCAGGCGTGATATGAAGCAGAGGGGCAGTCTTGATGAGTGACTATGAATAGATAGTCACTCATTTTCATCAGTAATCAGGTACTTATAAAACGTTTTTATCCAATGTCACTTACTGCATTTAGGAGGTAAAAACAGTGTAGGGAAAGTGTTAATATGCTCTAGGGACAGGTTTTAATAGGTTTACAGGTGTTTTGGGGGTGACAGGATCCCTTTAAGTATGTTGTTGCCTCAACAGGTAGGGACAGAAGGCGGGACCATCCCCCATCCCCCGCTGTAGGAGCACCACCAAGCCAACCTGCCTCGCCGGCCCAACCGCCAGCAGGAACGCCACCACATCTACAAGGGCCCACATCACCCCACAGTCCGAGACCATCAGGCTCAGAAGGGACCCCAAGGGCTGCACCCACCCCACCCTTGGAAGGAGAGATGTCGTGTGGTGCCAATTCGGCACAGTGGTCCCCTGAGGACCCCACAAACGGGCAAGAAGTTTGGTGTAATGTCAATATTACTCATATATACTGTGCACTATGTCTGTCTTTCTGGTTTTTTTTTGCCTTAATTTGAATGTAGGGACCTTTGTTATGGGCAAAACAAAAACACATATACTGATCTCATTACAGATGACCCAAGGCAAGGGGTGGACTGGGATATAAGCCCCTCGCCATCCCCACCCACCCAAATTGTGGGTCCACAGCCCCCTGGTAAGTGCAAACACTTCTAAGAAAACACACCTGCTATGTGTCCTAAACATGTTGCTATTGTTGATGTTCTGTATACTCTGTAGGTGGCCCATCCCTGCAGGACCTGGAGGCGGCCCATGAGGAAGCGGCTTTGAAACTCGCCCAATTAGCCAATATGATTGAGCAATACAAGCGTGCCCATCCCACCTCTGTCCCTCAAGAAGGCCAGCCTCATACTCACATGTGATGTGCGTTTTTAAAATTGTACCCAAGTTTTTAGAATTTTTCTAAAGACTCTTTGGATTTTATGGACCCTGTTGGTCCACTGTTGTAATAAAAAATATTGTGTTTTTAAGCATGGACCCTTGTTAAGTGTTTTTGTGAATGTATGTATATGTTTAATATTTGTTTTCCATGTAACGGGGTTTAACCACATACCATTATTACGTAAGAAAGGTTGACACGATAACACAAGTACATCTTTGTGTCCTCAAATGTGTTTATTTGTCACAAGCATTTGGGACACTAAAAATCTGTCTCTAAACAAAAACACATGGGAAGGCCAATCACCAAATATGTTTTTTGGTTATAGTAACAAAAAAAAAACATAACAAACAAATTGCTGACGCCCAAACTGGAACGCATTAAAGAAATAATAAGCCAAAAACAAAAAAAACAGCCATATGCCTGAGTGGCAACGCCACATAGATAGCTCAAGTTAGTGGTACCGGGGCCCACTCCGATGTCTTGAGTGACTTCTTGAATGTGAGGGCCCTGCCTCTGACGACGATAGGTGGTGATGTTGCCGACGGTGTCTGTAGGGATTCCCTCTAACCCTTTCACGGTCACGGCTGTGAGAGGCCCTAGATCTCCCATGCCTTCGGGAGGGGGAGCCTCCAGTCTGCTGGGCACGAAGAGGCGGCAGGTTCCATGACTGCAGGGTCCCATCCTCGGTGGCATAAAGGGCATGGTGGATCACCCTCTCCACAGCCAACCGCGTGTTCCTGTCCATCCGAGCCAGGCGCTCACTCACCAGATGGCCAATGGCACTGGTTGGTTGACCTTCCAGCTGGCTGAGGACTCTGGACGCCCAAGTGCCCAGCTCGGATTGTGGTGGGGCCGGTTGGACTCTTCGGCGCCTGACGACAGTGGGTGCCTTGGTGGGCTGATCCCCACTGGCAGCTGGTATCACATTCTCGGCCACTGTAGAGGGCTGTGTGTCTTCAATGGGGTCTCTGGCTGGCTCTGTTCCGGGTCAGGAGTGTCCTGTCAAGTCACAATACAACATGTGTCACACATAGCAGACCTACGCCTCAAATTGCCTACACTACATCAGTATATTTGGGCAACATGTTTTTAAGGCTACAAAAAGAAGGGTGTCCTCCATAAGCCAGCACTATTTAAATGTGTGGGGCAAAACAATTGTCACTGTCCTCACATAATATTTATGTGTGGTGGCCCATATGTGTTTCCCCAACTGCCTACATGATAATGGCCAACTCCCCTGGCCCCTACAGTACTACCCATTGTGTAGTTAAAGCTGGGTGCCCCCAAGCTGCTTTGCTAAATGTTAACACAACTACAGCACTAATTAATCACAACATTCTTGTACTCATCCCAACTTGTCAATTGCAACGTACCTCTTGTGGCGGAGCCATGCCTTGGGAGTGGCCGAGGAGAGTCGTGCACTCCGCCTGCTGGACAGTGTTCGTAAAGGAGCACCTTGGTCCAGGGTGAACAGGAGGAGGTCATAATACCACAGCTGTGCTCGTTTGGCCTCCTCTGTGCCCATCTCTGCCTGACGGTCCAGCAGTTTTTCGTGCTCCTTTCTGAACACTCTCCGGAGGCCTTTGATTTTCATTTTTACAAATCGCATGTTTACAGCCAAATTAGGCAGCATCTGCTGCGATAGTGCCAACAACTCTCCATAGGCCACCCTCTTCACCACCCGGTTATGATATTCGGGTATTATGAACCGCCACAGACACTCCTTTTCCTCGTAGAGCTTAATGAAGGCCCGGACAAAGTCATTGTCATGGTCATCAGCCATCTGAAACAGCAACAAACAGTACAGTCATGGCCAAAAGTTTTGAGAATGACACCAAAATTATATTTTCACATAATCTGCTGACTTTGGTTTTTATTTGTGTTTGTCTGATGTTTATATCACATACAGAAATATAATTGCAATCATATTATGAGTACCAAAAGGTTATATTGACAGAATGAGTTAATGCAGCAAGTCAATATTTGCAGTGTTGACCCTTCTTCTTCAGGACCTCTGCAATTCTCCCTGGCATGCTCTCAATCAACTTCTGGACCAAATCCTGACTGATAGCAGTCCATTCTTGCATAATTGCTTGCATTTTGCCAGAATTTGTTGGGGTTTTTTTGTCCACCCGTCTCTTGATGATTGACCACAAGTTCTCAATGGGATTAAGATCTGGGAAGTTTCCAGGCCATGGACCCAAAATCTCTATGTTTTGTTCCCTGAGCCATTTAGTTATCATCTTTGCTTTATGGCAAGGTGCTCCATCATGCTGGAAAAGGCATTGTTGGGCGCCAAACTGCTCTTGGACAGTTGGGAGAAGTTGCTCTTGGAGGACATTCTGGTACCATTCTTTATTCATGGCTGTGTTTTTAGGCAAGACTGTGAGTGAGCCAATTCCCTTGGCTGAGAAGCAACCCCACACATGAATGGTTTCAGGTTGCTTTACAGTTGGCATGAGACAAGACTGGTGGTAGCTCTCACCTCTTCTCCGAATAAGCTGTTTTCCAGATGTCCCAAACAATCGAAAAGGGGATTCATGAGAGAAAATGACTTTACCCCAGTCCTCAGCAGTCCACTCCCTGTACCTTTTGTAGAATATCAGTCGGTCCCTGATGTTTTTTCTGGAGAGAAGTGGCTTCTTTGCTGCCCTCCTTGAAACCAAGCCTTGCTCAAAGAGTCTCTGCCTCACAGTGCGTGCAGAAGCACTCACACCAGCCTGCTGCCATTCCTGAGCAAGCTCGGCACTCCTGGTAGTCCGATCCCGCAGCTGAAACAGTTTTAAGATATGGTCCTGGCGCTTGCTGGTCTTTCTTGGGCGCCCTGGAGCCTTTTTGACAACAATGGAAGCTCTCTCCTTGAAGTTCTTGATGATGCAATAGATTGTTGACTGAGGTGCAATCTTTGTAGCTGCGATACTCTTCCCTGTTAGGCCATTTTTGTGCAGTGCAATGATGGCTGCACGTGTTTCTTTAGAGATAACCACGGTTAACTGAAGAGAAACAATGATACCAAGCACCAGCCTCCTTTTAAAGTGTCCAGTGGTGTCATTCTTACTTAATCATGACTGATTGTTCGCCAGCCCTGTCCTCATCAACACCCACACCTGTGTTAAAGGAAACCTAACCCCACAAAATGATTTTGTAAAGTAGAGAAAAGGTTATATTACTTTGTCCTGTGTGAGTTCTCTGTTTCTATAACAGTCTCAATAGGCGTGCCTGTCTGCTGCAGTCTTGTAATTATGCACGCCACTCTCTCCTTGCTAAGAGCCTGGCCGCGTCATGAAAAGGAGCAGGAATAACGGCATGACACAATTTAGCCCCGCCCCTTTCATGACGCTGCCAGACACTCAGAAAGGCAGCAAGCAGAGAGGGGCGTGCACAATTACAAGGGAGCAGCAGACAGGCCCCGCCTATTGAGACTATTATTATTATAGAAACAGAGAACTCACACAGGACGGACGTGAATATAACCTTTTCTCTACTTTACAAAATCGATTTTTTTCTTCAAAAGGGATGGCTAGAAAAGATAAGAGGGGGTGCAGGGACAGGTCTAAAGATGTGGGGGGTCAGTTTGTGGGGTTAGGTTCCATTTAATGGAACAAATCACTAAAACGATGTTTAAGGCAGGACTGCAATGATGTTGAAATGTGTTTTGGGGGTTAAAGTTCATTTTCTATGCAAATATTAACTTAGCAAGTAATTGCTGTTAAGCTGATCACTCTTTATGACATTCTGGAGTATATGCAAATTGCCATTAGAAAAACTGAAGCAGTAGACTTTGTTAAAATTAATATTTGTATCGTTCTCAAAACTTTTGGCCATGACTGTATGTCACCTACACAGATAGATGTTTTATCATGTTCAGCCAGCAGCAATTACTCATTTCATTGATGATGCTGAAAGCCATATCCAAACCACCTGGACTCCACAACACTAGCATATTTAACCATGCCCTCCAGCTACACGAGTCTCCTGGCGTTCGCTTCCAGGAACACAATATTCACTATGTCCAACAAGATGTTGGCTGGTTATTGTAACACTAGAAAGCACACTATATAAAGGTCAGCTGGCCACACACTGGCAAGCCACAATTGCATCCACACTGATTTGTCTGGGTTCAGATTGTGGACCACAGTGCTGCAGACACAATCTGAAACGCTCAATAAATTGCCAAAGCTGGAGGCCAGGCAGAGCCAAATGGATGCTCACTGTGACTTGGAACATTACTTTAATTATGAACATTATTACACATATTAATGATTGGGCAACACATGTATGAGGCCCTTTATGAAAGCCATTTGAATGTTACAAGGCCAAAATGCACCAGACACACATATATTTTTCTACTACATGAGCACATAATAATAATAATAATAATAATAAAGCTTTATTTATATAGCGCCAACATATTCCGCAGCGCTTTACAATGTAGGGTTAGAGTACAGAAAATATAATTGTTCTGTCTCTGACATCCAATCCATCTCCAAATGTTTGTTTCTGCTTAATGTCATTAATTTGTAGCTGTAGATTTTTAATGAGCTTATCTCATATGTATTGTTCTGCTCCCGCTAGTGGCCAATGCTATGTTTGCAGTCTCTGTGTCTAATTCTCCTCCCTCTTGCAATGCATTTTGGTAGCTCAGCCTCCATTTTTTACTTTCATTTCTGGAAGGAAGAAGGCACTCAGTATTACTGTTCCCATGCGATTGCATTGCCGGTATGTATGCATGCCTTCTTTAGTTGTTTTCTGCTCTAGTTTTAGCCTGGCTCATCCAGTTATAGTCTAGATTAGTTACTAGTTCATGCATATTGTATATCCATGTATAATGTGTGTTCTGCTGTACTATGTACTGATTCTTCTGTATTCTCATTGTTTCCAGTTTTACCAAATACAAATATACTGCAACGTTCAATAAAAGCACAGACTTCACCACAGTCTTCTCATTGGACTCAGTATAAAGGTTTAGCTGTCTGTTTAAATTCATGAGCCCCCGGCCCATTTAGTGAGAACAGAACAGTAAAACGGCAGCCATCCTACTGGGAAACAGTGAAGCAGCAGCCATCCAGATAGTGGGATACAAGTCACCGGCTACACAGAGACTTTGTACAGCTACAGCAATCTCTGCACAGCCAAGAATTTCCCCAGAACACCATGTCCCACAGATCACACAGGACAAGATCCGATACTTCTACCTCCTCAAAGACAACATCCATCAGCAGTGTGGTTGCCATCGCCCGCGCAAATGCCGAAGCCGCCAAAATGCGAGCAAGCTTTGCTGAACAAGAGATGCAACTTAAGTTAGAGAAGGCACGCCTGGATGACCAAGACAGAAGGTCACAGTTAGAGAAGGCACGCCTGGATGCCGCCTTAGAAAACCTAGTAGCGAAAAGGGAAGCTGCAGCCGCCATCGCAGAAGCAGAGTCACTAGAAGCCGCACAAAACCCAGAGCTGCATAGGCGAAACAGTGTGCTGAGTCTGGAATTTCCACTGCAAGATCCTCCACAACGCACATCTCAGTACGTTAATGAACTCCCCGATCCAAACTACAATCCTGATCTGGACCCAAAACGCGAACACGACACCTCCAGAGAAGAAAGCAGGAGCCATCATGAGCCTCAGCTCCAGGACAGACGCAAACTCGAAAATGTTGCACAAAACAACTCTGCTAATGACTACCTTCCCCCTCAACAGGTAACCAACGTAAACCACCTTGCTGACACATCGTACGTCAGACCGAAGCAACACTGACACCGGCTGGCGCCACCCAGAGGATACTAACAGGTACGAACACACCTCACACCACTTTTTCTGATCATCATAATGGGAGACCCAGACAATGGGGTTTAGGGCGCTGCCCTCCGGAGGTCACACTAGGTACTACAAGTTTGTAGCACCGCCTCCTCCGCTTATAAACCCCCACCGTAGGAGACATCCTCAGTTTTAAACTTAGTGTGCTCGGAGGATCACGCTTTGCTTGCACTTCACTGCATTCTCACAGCTTACGTGATGGCGTATGAAGACAAGGTAAAATGGTCCCGCTCGGGACCCCCGACAGCCTCCCCGCTCACCCTCTGCGGAACACGCTGGTGGAGGTACCGGAGGGCTTTTAGCCTGGACACTTCTGTGTTCTCCCGGTACGCTGTCGCGCTCCTTCCTTTCCATCCCTCCATGGAGGCTCTGGTAAGGGGGAGCCTGGAGCCTTGCACAGCTCCGCTCCGTCCGAGGCCTCCCTAAATGGTGCTTACAGACCGGACGGAGCCAGCCCAGTCCGAGGCCTCCCTAAATGGTGCTTACACTCCGGACTGGTGCTGTACCCCCGTCCGAGGCCTCCCTAAAGGTGCTTACAGACCGGACCGGCACTGAGGCACCTGGTGTGTCTCCTGTGTGCCTGGGGGTAGTGTCTGTCACTGTGGTGTCATGACACTCAGACCGCGCGGTTACCCTCGGGTCCGCGGTTCTGGCGGTGACCCTGTGCTGGGGTCTCCCTGGCTGACCGCCCTGTGTGTCACAGGGGCTGAGGCTGCAGACTGCGAGTGTTTTGATGTGTACATGCAGTCTGAGAGTGTGTGTGGTGATGTTCACACTCTTTTCCCGCGCTGCGGGCTCCGGCACCTCCATTGCTGAGGCAGTCTGGAGGAGGAGGAGGCAGCCCTTATGGTGACATCACCGCTGGGCGTGTTGTGTGTTCTTCCCGCGTGTTCCTGGCTCCGCCCACATCTTCACTGTCGGCGGCCATCTTCTCCCTCACTTCCCGGCTGGGATCTGGCTGCAGCGCGTGTCTGCACTTGCAAGGGAGACCGGAACTCGCGGAGGTCACACACACTCACCGCTTCCTCCTACCGCTTTACTGCGGTCGGTAAGCCACCGGGATTCCCGGGTTGTTTGTGAACTTTGGCTTATATTCCCCTCACTGTGGAGATGTCCTCAGTTGGGAAGCATGCTGCTAAGGCGGCAGTGGTCACCGTTTCCTGCGCTACATGCAACGGGACACTGGTGGAGGGGTCCTGCAATAACTGCGGACGCCCAGAGGCCCGATCTGCTACTATTGAGTCTGCAAATCCGGGATTATACCCTGAGGTTCAGGTGATCCCAGGGCCATGGGAAACGCAGAATAAGATCAATGAATCTCTGCTGTCCCAGATGTCCTCCATGTCGCAAACCCTGGAGGCACTGCATAGGAGACTGGAGAACCCAGCTACTCCTCCTAGTTACCCCGGGTGTCTCTTACTTCTGCTGTAAGACCCCCTAAGCGAGCCCGTGAGGCTTCTCCTGAGCTCCAGACTCTCTCTGAGGAGGAGCGTTCCTCTGATGGTGAGGAAGATGATGGGGGTTCTACTCTTGGGTCTATGTCTGAACCTCCAGATGGGGTGGAGGATCTGGTGTCCTCCATCAATGAGACATTGCGTCTTGTCACTCCTCCTGAGGAGGTGACTGTACACCCCAAGGAGATATACCAATGGCTGCGGCCAGAGGCTAGACCAAGTGGCTCCTTCATGGACCACACTAATTTCGGAAGGGTGATTAAAGCTCCCAGGTTGCATCCTGGGCGGCGTTATGTCCGTAAAACTAAGGACAATCGCTTTCCCTTTCCCCAGGAGGCGCTCCAGGAATGGTCGCAGTCTCCCAAGGTGGATGCTTCCATGACTAGGATTGCTGCGCGCTCCTTGTTTTCTGCCTCTGATAGCTCCTCATTGAAGGATGCTACTGATAGACAGGTCGAGCAACTCGCCAAGTCTTCATATGAGGCTGTGGGGTCCTCGTTTGCCCCTAATTTTGCCGCAGTCTGGACCCTACAAGCGATTACTATCTGTTTGGATGGTATCACTGATCTAGCTAGGTCCAGTCCAGAGGTCCTGGCTCTCACTGAGAGAGCAAGGGCCTATGCGGACTATGCCAGGACGGCATCTTTGGAAACTGCCACTCGCTCTGCTGTGGCCTCGGCCAATGCAATTGCGATCCGCAGGCTGTTGTGGCTGCGTCTTTGGGACTCAGATGCCACATCTAAGAAGATTTTACAAAATCTTCCGTTCGCTGGTGACAGGCTGTTTGGCACCGAACTGGACAAATTGATAAAGGATTCTGCTGAGTCTAAGATACCGCAGAATAAGCCTAAGCCACGGTACACCGTGAAAAGGAACCCTAAGCAGTGGTCCTTTCGCTCCGGTTCACAGTCATCAACGGCGTCCACTCGCTCAGACCGAGGGGCAAGCCTGCTACTCAGTGGCGTTCCAAGAGTCGTCAGAAGAAGCCGGCGGGGGCAGCGGCTGCCACCCCCAAGCCCGCCTCGACATGACTCGCTCTCTCATCCTGCCTCCCCACAGGTGGGGGGCCGCCTGTCCCGCTTTCAGGACCAGTGGCTCCTTCACATTCAAGATCAGTGGGTTCGAGGCGTAGTCTCAAGAGGTTACAGGATAGAGCTGACGTCACAACCAATACACCGATTCCATCGGTCGGTTCCATCCCCAGAAAAGGCTCAGGCTTTTCACCTGGTGTTGGAGGGACTCCGCAGAGACGGAGTGGTGGTCCCTGTGCCCACGGAAGAGAGGTTCAGGGGTTTTTACTCCAACCTCTTTATTGTCCCAAAGAAGGACGGCTCTTTTCGCCCGGTGTTGGACCTCAAGTTGTTCAACCGGCACGTGTTGGTTCGGAAGTTCCGCATGGAATCCCTGCGCTCAGTGATCGCAGCTGTGTCACAGGGAGACTTCCTAGCGTCCATCGATATCAGGGACGCTTACCTTCACGTACCCATTGCACCAGCTCATCAGCGCTGGTTGAGATTCGCAGTGGGGGAAGAGCACTTCCAATTTGTGGCACTGCCGTTCGGGCTAGCCTCAGCACCACGGGTGTTCACAAAGGTGATGGCCTCCATGATGGCTCTCCTGCATGCGCAGGGACACGCCGTCATACCCTATTTGGACGACCTGTTGGTCAGGGCGCCATCGGAAGACCTTTGTCGGGTGAGCCTGGAGGTGACCATGAAGTCCCTGGAACGGTTCGGGTGGCTTATCAACATTCAAAAGTCGACCCTGGTTCCGACCCAGTCATTGACATATCTGGGCATGGACTTCCACACGGACTCGGCCCTGGTGTCCCTACCTCACGCCAAGCAGCTTGCGATCCAATCAGGAGTGCAGAATGTCCTCCTGTCTCCACAGTCATCCCTACGGGTATTGATGAGACTGGTGGGTCGCATGGTAGCGGCGATAGAGGCGGTGCCGTTCGCACAATTTCGCCTCCGTCCTCTCCAGCTGGAGATTCTTCGCAGATGGGACAAGAGGACGATTTCTTTGAATCGGCTGGTGACGCTGTCACAACCAACCAGGGATTCCCTACAGTGGTGGCTACAGCCACATCATCTGGCACGGGGACGGTCCTTCCTAAAACCGTCATGGTTAGTGGTGACCACCGACGCCAGTCTGAAGGGCTGGGGAGCGGTGTTCTTGCACCACAGGGCTCAAGGCCTCTGGACTCAGTCGGAGTCGGCGTTGCAGATCAACGTGCTGGAGATCAAGGCGGTCTATCTGGCGCTCCTGGCGTTTCAGAAATTCCTGTCAGGACAACCCATTCGGGTACAGTCCGACAATGCGACGGCCGTCGCATACATAAATCATCAGGGAGGGACCAGAAGTGCTCAGGCCCTCACCGAAGTCCACCGCATTCTAGCTTGGGTGGAGGAAAACGGCTGCCTGATCTCCGCAGTTCACATTCCAGGGGTCGAGAACTGGGAGGCCGACTATCTGAGCCGACAGGGGATGGACGCCGGAGAGTGGTCTCTACATCCAGACGTCTTCCGGGACATCTGCGGCAGATGGGGCACTCCGGACGTGGATCTGATGGCCTCACGGCTAAATCATCAGGTGCCCCAATACGTGGCGAGATCATGGGATCCTCAGTCTCTGGGGGCGGATGCCCTGATCCTGAGTTGGTCCAGCTTCCAGCTGCCATATGTGTTCCCGCCTCTAGCTCTGATTCCCAGGGTCCTGTGGAAGATCAGGACGGAATGCAGAGTAGCCATTCTAGTGGCTCCAGATTGGCCCAGGAGGTCCTGGTACCCGGACCTGTGGCAACTGTCAGGCGGACACCGGTGGGCTCTTCCAGAGCGCGCAGATCTTCTCGCGCAAGGCCCATTCTTCCACCTCAATTCCAGGGCCCTCAGATTGACTGCATGGCTCTTGAGGCCTGGCTGCTGACATCCAGAGGTTTCTCTCCTACAGTGGTTGCCACTATGAATCGGGCAAGGAAACCCGTTTCCAGGAAGATATACCACAGAACGTGGAAAATCTTTTTTACCTGGTGTGCCTCTAGTGGTCACTCACCGTGGCCGTTGTCTATCCCGACATTGTTGGCCTTCCTACAGTCGGGTTTGGAGTTGGGATTATCCCTTGGCTCTCTGAAAGGTCAAGTATCAGCACTTTCCGTGCTATTTGACAGGCGCTTGGCGCTCCTCCCGAAGGTCCGCCAATTTCTGCAGGGGGTGTCTCGGGTGGTTCCGCCCTACAGGCGGCCCCTGGACCCTTGGGATCTCAACATGGTCCTGGCGGCTCTGCAGAAACCGCCGTTTGAGCCACTGAGAGACATCTCTCTCTCTCGTCTGTCCCAGAAGGTGGTCTTTCTGGTGGCGATTACGTCTCTGAGAAGGGTCTCAGAATTGGCTGCACTTTCGTGCAAGTCACCCTTTCTGGTGGTCCACCAGGACAAGGTGGTGTTGCGCCCACGGCCTGAATTTTTGCCGAAGGTGGTTTCAACATTCCACTTGAACCAGGAGATTGTTCTCCCATCATTTTGCCCCGCTCCCGTTCATCAGGTTGAGCGCGACCTCCATACTCTGGATCTCGTGAGAGCTGTACGCATTTATGTGTCCAGGACCGCCTCCTTTAGGAGTTCGGATTCCTTATTTGTCCTCACGATGGGTCGCTGTAAGGGGTCCGCGGCTTCAAAGTCGACCTTGGCCAGATGGATCAAGGCTCCCATTCAGGAGGCTTACCGGTCTTCTGGTTTGCCTATCCCGGTGGGTTTGAAGGCACACTCTACTAGAGCTGTAGGTGCCTCTTGGGCCTTGCGACATCGAGCTTCTGCTCTACAGGTGTGTCAAGCGGCCACTTGGTCCAGCCTGCACACTTTCTCTAAGCACTATATGGTGCATGCCCATGCCTCTGCGGATGCGAGTTTGGGCAGGCGGGTTCTCCAGGCGGCGGTTGCCCACCTTTAAAAGGGAACCATGTGTTATCCGTCTTGTTGAGGAACTCTTCCCGCCCTGGGGTATTGCTTTAGGACATCCCCATTGTCTGGGTCTCCCATTATGATGATCAGAAAAAAGAGAATTTTGTTTACGTACCGTAAATTCTTTTTTCTTGAATCATCAATGGGAGACCCAGCACCCACCCAGTTGTTCCGTTGCATGTTTGCATTTGATCTGTTCTCTGTTGAGACAGTGTTTGCCGGGTTGTTGAACCGTCTGTGCACGGCATTCTTCCCGATGTTTCGGGTGTGGTTTATTTCTCCTCGCAGCTTATGGACTAAACTGAGGATGTCTCCTACGGTGGGGGTTTATAAGCGGAGGAGGCGGTGCTACAAACTTGTAGTACCTAGTGTGACCTCCGGAGGGCAGCGCCCTAAACCCCATTGTCTGGGTCTCCCATTGATGATTCAAGAAAAAAGAATTTACGGTACGTAAACAAAATTCTCTTTACCCTTACCAGTGCACCCATCACTAGTATACTCTGCTGACAACCTTTTCACAACAGAATTTGCAAAGTTCTTGACACGACGTGAGCTGGTTGCCAAAGGACTCATGAAATTCACCGACCATGCTGAAAGCTACAGAGCTTGGAAAGCCTCTTTCCAAAATGTCACTAGAGACTTGGGGTTGCTACACAGGGAAGAGATAGACCTCTTAGTGAAGTACCTGGGAGAAGAGTCAGTCAAACATGCAATAAGGATCAGAGATGCTAATATAAGCCACCCTGAGATTGGCCTCAGAGAGATCTGGAAGAGACTGGATGAGCGTTACGGCTCAGCAGAGGTAATAGAAAGTGCTTTGTTCAAAAGAATCGATGGCTTCCCTAAAATATCTAACAAAGAGCTACAGAAACTTACAGAACTTAGTGACCTGCTAATGGAAGTCCAAGTTGCCAAATATGAAGATGATCTACAGGGACTTGCATTCCTCGACACAGCCAGAGGAGTGAACCCTATAGTCCAAAAGCTACCCTACAATTTGCAGGAGAAATGGCTCACACATGGTTCCACATACAAATACAAGCACAGTGTTCCATTCCCTCCCTTCTCTGTTTTTGTAGACTTTATACACCAACAAGCGAGAATTAGAAATGATCCCAGCTTCGACTTTACAATGTCGTATGCCGCACCGCCACCAGCAGCAAATCCATGCAGAACGTCTGTGGCTGTACACAAAACTAATGTCTCTTCTTCAGATTCCAATCACAGGTCTGCTGACTACTCCCAATCAGAGACAAAGATGCAGGACCCTGACCAGCAGTGCCCGCTCCATCAGAAGCCTCATCCTCTTCTCGAATGCAGGACCTTCAGAAGAAAATCTATGTCAGATCGCAGAAGCTTCCTGAAAGAACACGGTATCTGCTATAAGTGCTGCTCGTCCACAGCTCATCTTGCCAAGGATTGCAAGGTCAGTGTAAAATGCACAGAGTGTGGCACCACAGACCATAACACAGCTCTACACCCTGGCCCAGCTCCATGGTATACACAAAACACATCAGCTGACAGTGAGCATGGCGGGGAGGAAAGGAACACTGCTACACCTACGCCAGAGATCACTTCACAATGTACAGAAGTCTGCAAAGGAACAATAGACAGCAGGTCCTGTTCTAAGATATGCCTCATCAGAGTATACCCAAAGGGCCACAGAGACAAAGCTATAAAACTGTATGCTATCTTGGATGATCAAAGTAATCGATCCCTGGCTAGATCAACATTCTTTGACCTATTCAACATCAAAGGGCCAAGCACTCCCTACTCATTAAAGACGTGTGCAGGTACTGTGACAACAGCAGGCAGGAAAGCTACTGACTATCAAATCGAGTCCTTAGATGGACAATTCTGCCTACCACTACCCACGATCATTGAATGCAACCAGATCCCAGACAACAGATCTGAAATTCCTACCCCAGATGTAGCAGTTCACCACGCTCACTTAAAACACATAGCTCACCTCATACCGGAACTAGACCATCAGGCCCAGATAATCCTGCTGTTGGGAAGAGATATCCTGCAGGTGCATAAAGTGAGACGTCATATCAACGGACCCCACAATGCTCCCTATGCCCAAAGGCTAGACCTAGGATGGGTCATAATAGGAAACGTATGCCTGGGACGCATGCACGCCCCCTCTTCTGTGACAAGCATGCTAACAAATACTCTGGAGAAAGGACGCCCATCTCTATTTAACCCTTGTAATAATGAGTTTCACATCAGAGAATTACCACACATCATCCAACTGCCCAAGCATCTAATATACTTTACACACGACAACAGTATAGTGTCGGGAGGCTGTGAGGAGGAGTTAGGGTGCACAGTCTTTCAGAGAACTAAACAGGACAACCAAGTAGCAATGTCGGTAGAGGATAAGTTGTTCCTAGAGATGATGGATAAGGGGCTTGTTAAGGATGAGACCAACAGCTGGGTCGCACCCCTTCCCTTCAGGACCAACAGACCACGTCTACCGAACAACAGGAATCAAGCATTAAAGCGTTTCTCCTCTCTCAAGCACCATCTGCAAAAGAAACCAGAGTTGAGAGATCACTTTTTCTCCTTCATGTCACAGATTTTCCTAAACCGTCATGCAGAGTTAGCTCGCACTCTCAAAGACTCTGAAGAATGCTGGTTCCTACCCATGTTTGGAGTGTACCACCCTAAGAAACCAGGCCAGATTAGAGTGGTGTTCGATTCCAGTGCCAAGTTTGATCATGTCTCCCTGAATGACGTTCTACTTTCAGGTCCAGACCTCAATAACAAACTACTGGGAGTACTGATGCGCTTCCGTAAGGATTCCATTGCCTTCATCGCTGACATCCAGCAAATGTTCCATTGTTTTCTTGTGAGAGAGAGAGACAGGAACTTCCTAAGATTCTTCTGGTACAGAGACAATGATCCTACTAAGGAAGTCACAGAGTATCGCATGAGAGTGCACATCTTTGGAAACAGTCCTTCACCTGCAGTCGCCATTTACGGACTCAAAAGGTCGGCCCAGGAAGGAGAAACAGAATACGGAGCAGATGTCAGACAATTCATACAAAGAGACTTTTATGATGATGACTGTCTGAAAGCCATGCCTTCAAATGAAACCGCCATCAGTCTTCTCAGGAGAGCCCAGGAAATGCTTGCTTGCTCAAACCTCAGGCTTCACAAAATAGCCTCAAACAGCCAGGAACTCATGGATGCATTCCCTTCTGAAGACTTATGTAACAGCCTCAGAGACCTAGACTTAGGGTCAGACCCCACACCAATGCAACGTAGCCTCGGCCTTCTCTGGAATCTACGGTCAGACACTTTCACCTTTCAAGTCAGCCAAAGAGAAAAGCCTTTCACACGTAGAGGTGTTCTGTCTACCATCAACAGTCTGTTCGATCCCTTGGGTTTCGCAGCTCCTGTCACGATACAAGGCAAGGCCCTACTAAGAGACTTAACTAGGCAAACATCTGACTGGGATGCACCTCTGCCACCGGATAGAAGAATCCAGTGGGAAGAGTGGAAGAACTCATTAGCAGCCCTCTCCAACCTGAATGTGCCGAGACCATACACCCCTGTACCATCAACAGAAATACAAAGCCAAAAACTGTACGTATTCGCAGATGCTTCTGTCAAAGCAATTGCCGCAGTCGCCTACCTTAAAACTGTAGACTCCAAATGTCAGAGCCACATTGGGTTTGTTATGGGGAAGGCCAAACTTGCACCACAACCAGAGCACACTATACCCAGGTTAGAACTTTGTGCCGCAGTCCTAGCCGTTGAGTTAGCTGAATTCATCACATCCGAGATGGATATCGACTTGACGCAGGCCAAATTCTACTCGGACAGCAAAGTAGTCTTGGGATATATCCACAATGAGACCAGACGATTCTATGTTTATGTTAGCAACAGAGTGCAACGAATTAGGAGATCAGTTCATCCAAAACAGTGGCATTACATATCCACAGAGCAGAACCCTGCAGATCACGCAACTAGAGCAGTTAACGCAAGTCAGCTACAAAGTACAACATGGCTTTCAGGACCAAAACTGTTATACGCTGAAGAACACTTTCCGGACACCTTTGAATTAGTAGGAGAGGACACAGATGCTGAAATCCGCCCTCAGGTGTCTACACTTCATACAATGACTTCTGCTATCCCGCTTGGATCTCACAGGTTCAATAGATTCTCAAGGTGGAAGTCACTCATTCAAGCCATTACCTGCTTAACCCACATAGCTCGCTCGTTCAGAACTGACAGAACTTGTGATACAGACAAATGTAAAGGCTGGCATCTCTGTAAAAATACCTACATTACCTCCGACTTGGATTTCTCTAAAAACCACATCATCCTTACTGTTCAAAGAGAAGCCTACTTTACAGAAATCCAATGTCTTACTAACAAAGTTCCAATACCAGCGAGCAGCGTATTGAGAAAACTCGACCCTTTCATCGACAACAGCGGCCTGCTGAGAGTAGGAGGCCGACTGAAAGAAGCTAAAATGGAGTTTGTGGAGAAATTCCCTCTTATACTTCCCGGAAAATGTCATGTTGCCTACTTGATCGTACAACATTATCACAATTTGGTGAAGCATCAAGGCAGACTGTTTACAGAAGGAGCCATCAGGACCGCTGGTCTGTGGATTGTCGGTGCAAAGAAGCTCATCAGTAGTGTCATCTTTAAATGCGTTACCTGTCGTAGGCTTCGTGGTTCCGCTCAAACTCAAAAGATGGCCAACCTACCCATAGACAGACTCAGCCCAGACCCCCCCTTTACCAGTGTTGGTCTCGATGTATTTGGCCCATGGTCAGTTGTGACACGACAGACGAGAGGCGGCCAAGCTAATAGCAAGCGTTGGGCTGTCATGTTCACCTGTATGACAATCAGAGCCGTCCACATAGAGGTCATCGAGTCCCTCGACACGTCAAGCTTCATCAACGCTCTAAGACGTTTTATTGCTATCCGTGGTCCTATCAAGCATATACGGTCAGACAGAGGTACCAACTTCGTCGGTGCGGCAAAGGAATTGGGAATACCTTCAAATCTGGACTACAAGACCCTTGAGAGATTCCTCAGTGACGAAAGTTGCACATGGTCATTCAACCCACCTCACTCTTCGCATATGGGAGGATCTTGGGAACGGATGATTGGTCTAGTCCGAAGAATCCTCGACTCTACTCTTCTCCAAGCAGGAGCAGCGAGGATTACCCACGAAAGCTTAATCACCTTCATGGCAGAAGCCACAGCCATAATCAATGCAAGACCCTTAGTTCCAGTTTCCAACGACCCTGAGGAGCCCTTGTTATTGACTCCAGCTACCCTCCTTACCCAGAAAACGGGAGTGTGCAGTGCTCCTCCAGGAGGATTCGATGCCAAGGACCTCTATAAGCGCCAATGGAGACAGGTACAAAGTCTTGCGAATACTTTCTGGGACAGGTGGCGCAAACAATATCTGTCTACACTGCAGCCACGGACAAAGTGGCAATCTACTTGTCCCAATCTGAACATAGGTGACCTTGTCCTTGTGAAAGACTCTCAAGTACACCGAAACCAGTGGCCACTAGGTCTAGTTACTGCAACATTCCCGAGCAATGACGGTAATGTCCGCAAGGTTGAACTAAGAATGACTAAGGGAAATGAACCTAAGACATTTCTTAGACCAGTATCTGAACTGGTCTTGCTGTTACCCTCAGAAGACAGGGATAGTGACATCCAGTGATGCCAGGCAGGGAGTGTTCTGTCTCTGACATCCAATCCATCTCCAAATGTTTGTTTCTGCTTAATGTCATTAATTTGTAGCTGTAGATTTTTAATGAGCTTATCTCATATGTATTGTTCTGCTCCCGCTAGTGGCCAATGCTATGTTTGCAGTCTCTGTGTCTAATTCTCCTCCCTCTTGCAATGCATTTTGGTAGCTCAGCCTCCATTTTTTACTTTCATTTCTGGAAGGAAGAAGGCACTCAGTATTACTGTTCCCATGCGATTGCATTGCCGGTATGTATGCATGCCTTCTTTAGTTGTTTTCTGCTCTAGTTTTAGCCTGGCTCATCCAGTTATAGTCTAGATTAGTTACTAGTTCATGCATATTGTATATCCATGTATAATGTGTGTTCTGCTGTACTATGTACTGATTCTTCTGTATTCTCATTGTTTCCAGTTTTACCAAATACAAATATACTGCAACGTTCAATAAAAGCACAGACTTCACCACAGTCTTCTCATTGGACTCAGTATAAAGGTTTAGCTGTCTGTTTAAATTCATGAGCCCCCGGCCCATTTAGTGAGAACAGAACAATAATACATTAAGTAATTACAGTAGAGAACAAATACAGTACAATAATTGGATACAAAACAATAGGCATAGAATCAATGTAAAAAAGAAAATACAATAAAGCAAGAAATGAAGGTGACCCTGCTCAAAAGAGCTTACAATCTATGACGGGATAGGAGTTGCACAAGGTACAGGGGCTTATTGCACTGATGGTCCAGGCATCTTGAGGAAATGGGGCATAGGACTAAGCTTACATGGATGGTCATTATACAATCTGTGTAGACCTTTTTTGGTTTGGTGGAGTTTATAGAAGAGTAATGTCCAGAGGGATAGCCCATTCACTGTCTAAAGTACAAAGGACTTCTATTAGGGAGTATGATAGGCCGCCTTAAAAAGATGCGTTTTTAGGGATCGTCTGAAGCCATGCAAGTTGTGGATAGTCCTGATTTCTTGGGGTAAAGGATTCCAGAGGTTTGGTGCAGCTCTGGAGAAGTCTTGGAGCCGGGAGTGAGAGGATCGGATTAGTACAGATGTCAGTCGAAGGTCATTTGAGGAACGTAGAGAACGGGTGGGGTGATAGACAGAGATGAGGGAGCAGATGTAGGGGGGTGATGCACTGTGAAGAGCTTTGTGGGTGAGAAGAAGCAATTTGAATTTGATCCTGTAGTATACGGGCAGCCAGTGCAATGACTGGCACAGAGCAGAGGCATCTGAGTAACGATTGGCCAGATGGGTGATCCTGGCTGCTGCATTAAGGATGGACTGGAGAGGAGAAAGTCTGGTGAGGGGGAGGCCGCTTAATAGAGAATTGCAATAGTCAAGGCGGGAATGGATTAGGGCCACGGTGAGGGTTTTTGTTGTTTCCAGAATGAGAAAGGGGCGGACTCTAAAGATATTCTTCAGGTGTAAGCGACAGGAGCAGACGAGAGATTGTGTGTGGGAGGAGAAGGAGAGATCGGTATCAAACATAACACCCAGACAGCGAGCCTGCTGCCTAGGCGTTATCGTGGTGCCACAAACTGAGAGAGACATGTCCGATTTAGGGAGGTTAGTGGATGGGGGAAGCAGAAGAAGTTCAGTTTTGGAAAGGTTTAGCATATGATGTCAATCTACCCCCAATGGTACAGAGTACAGTTTGACCATAATAACAAGCATACAAAACCTACCGTAATACTGGGAAGACACTGAAGAGGTGTTAACAAGGCAGAGGTAGCAGTGCAGAGGGCTCACTGGCGCTGTGTCCTAAACTGCACTTGGAAACACACTGAAGGAGTTTCAGGCAGGTGTTTATTAAGCATCCTTAATCAGATCGCAGGTGAGATCAGAAGCCTCATCAGTGTGTGACGCCATGGAGGAGGCTGATTCTGCACATGGGTAAGGTGCGCCATGATTGGCTGTGTGAGTGTTAACAATCATCGATGCACCTGCGTCGTGTGTTCCCAGCGCACACACTGTGGAGGTAGGTATGACCAGAACGTCACACTTCTGTAGCGCCATCTAGCATGAATACTGACTGCAATTATGTCTTTCTGAGCTGTTGCGTTGTGAAACATAGCATCATTGACTGGCTTTGTTTGACGCACATGCGTTTACTAACGCAGCAGCACATTGTGATATTAGCTAATGTATTGAGAAAGTTCTTGTGTGTCCTGTTGGCAGTGCAAATACTGTGACAAACACTGTTGGCTTCAGCGGAGGAGGGATTGTTGTCCGCAGTCGTGCAATAAACACATCACCAGACACCAAGACAGTATGTATACATGTGCTGCAGTTCCTTATTCTGGCAAACAACTGAAGGTGTACACGTGTTTGTATCCTGCTTGGCCAAATAACATGCCTTGTCACCCACAGACTCGGTTGGTTGTCACTATCTCAGTGGTCAAGAACACAGTGACCGTGTGCTGTCGAGGCTACAGGGTGTAGCTGCTATGACACTGCAGGTTAGTAATGTATTACAATGTCTTTGTTGGTATAAACACATGTAATGCAATGCTGAATTCAATAATGCATGTGCCCAAAGGACCACAGTATTTATTGATGTCATGGTGTCCTGTGGACTGGCTGAACACATGAATAAATATCATCACTATATGTAGCTTGAATGTATGTAACAATTTAAGTAATCAATGTGCTGCATCCATGTGTCAGCTGCTTCACAGGGCTCTTGGCACAGAGCCCTCTGGTATGGTGTAGTGTTTAATGTGTGATCTAGAAACGTCATAATATGCCCAGTCCAGCCCTTGATCGTGGCACATAGAACAGCTTTACAACACTGTACCCAATATGGTAGCCCCACACACAATGATTATTGGCACGTTTGTAAATGCAGAGCTACATGATTAAGATGGCTCATATATGTGACATATAGTGGTTGATTACACAGCCACAAGGTAGTTAGTGGCCCCAACTCCAGTTGCAGGTGTATTGTGTGTGGACACACGACAGACAGGTGTCACCTAATATTACTCCAAAATTTAAAATCTTGACGTATGTGGCTGGCATAGTGCATGTAATTGTGTGTCTGCATTTGTAGATGTGCTTTTACATCAATGTTTGTTTATCTGTTTAGATCTCCGGATACGTTGGAGGCTACGGATCACAGGATGGAATTGCACCACATGCTTGTTGTGCGGGCCGCATTGTGGGAGGAGTCCTTGATAAGGGATGAGAGGGCTGAGAGACTGTGGAGGCGTAGATGGGATTGGTTCCTGCAAAGGGACAACCTGAGCCACATGCGCCTAGTCCGTCAGCTGGAGGACAGGAATCCGTGTGATTTCCAGAACTATTACCGTATGTCTGAGGACTGCTTCAAATTCCTGTTGGAATTGGTGCGCCCACATATTTTGTATGAGGACACTGTGATGCGTCAAGCTGTGCTACTAGAGGAGCGGTTAGCTGTGACTCTGCGTTTCTTGGCTTCAGGGCGCACGATGACTGACCTGCAATATACTACTGCAGTCTCACGCCCACTGCTGAGCCGCCTAATGACCGAGACGTGTGAGGCCATTGTGAGGTGTCTCTTGCCAACCTATCTGCGTTTTCCAGAAACCCCTGCGGAATGGTTGCAAGTTATCACTGGCTTCCAGGAGAGGTGGCAATTACCAAACTGCGGGGGGGGGCCCTTGGATGGCAAGCATGTGAGGATCACACAACCCCCCAACAGCGGGTCTTTTTATTTTAATTATAAAGGGTTCTTAAGTGTGGTCCTCATGGCCCTCGTCAATGCCAACTATGAGTTCCTCTACGTGGATGTTGGGATGAACGGGCGTGTGTCTGATGGGAGAGTTTTGGCCAACATCTCCTTTGGTGAAGACCTTAGGAGGGGACACCTCAACTTACCCACAAATGATGTCACCACTGAGCATCTCAACTTTGCTTTTCTGGGGGATGAGGGCTTTCCACTTCAGGCCAACCTCCTACGGCCATATCCCCAGAGGACTCTGACCCCTGAGCAACGCCTTTTCAATTACCGGCTATCCCGGGCCCGTCGTGTGGTTGAAAACGCGTTTGGGATCATGGCCAATAGATTCCGCGTGTTTCATACTGCTTTAAATATGAAACAGAACAATGCAGAAATGGTGGTATTTAGATTATGAGCGTATACAAGGACACTGCACTGATTAGTATTACCTTTAGGTCTTTATTGAATATTGACAAATGTGAGTCCTCGCCACAACATGTTTCAACGCTAATGCGTCTTCCTCAAGTTCTTTACCTTATCCTCCCTATGGGGAGTGTGGTGGAAGAGAGCAGCTTTGTACACAAGGACCTGGCTGACACAATAGACACGTGATTGATCACGGGACCCGGAGAAGCGAGCTGGAGCTGGGCGCTCATTCTGGAACCAGGAACCGGCGAGCAAAGGTCTCGGATCCCTTCCTCACCACTGAGCCTACTATCTGGTTGTGCAGAGACGGCACAACAGACAAGGTGAGTGAGGAATTAATATAACGGAGATTCTGCCTTTAGCAAACAGTGTGGCGCAACCAAATTTTTATTTTATATTAAATATGAAACAGGAATCTATCCAATTGGTAGTGATGGCGTGTTGTGTGCTACATAACTTCTTGCGTCGTAGGGATACTCAATCATACACACCTGGAGTTTATGTGGATTCAGTGGACCCTGCAACTGGGGAACTCAGGCCGGGTGAGTGGTGTGCTGACGACCCAGGACTACCGTCACTCCAGCCGGTGCTCCAGGGCCGCTCACAGCAGGATGCCAGGAGCAACAGGGACAGCTACTGCTCCTACTTTAATGGGTCTGGGGCAGTGTCGTGGCAGCATAACATAGAGTAGCCTCAAAGGACTCAACATTGAAGAAGATGACGTGGATGGGATCTGGATATGTCTCCCTGCAACCACAGGATTTCTTATTTTGGAGGATTCCAGTATTTTGGTTTTGGATTTTGCATACACATTGCATATGGACATTGGGCCGTATGGGGCCACCAGGATACCAAATGTGCAAAATAATCTTGATCTACACAACCATACACCTGTGTTTAGTGTTTGTTTCATTATTATGAACCTTGGGTTTTTTGTATCTTGAATGCAGAGTTGGTTCAAAGACCGCGACTAAATTACATTAATTATGTTACAAATACTGTGTGTTTATTTGTCGCAGGAAAGAGATGCATGTACCAGTATGGTGTAACAACAACGTATGGTCACATAATGTTTGATTTATAGGGGTACATAAGCATTGGGGACATATGTACGGCACCCAGGGACAGGCCTTTGTGGTGACACTGTATGGTGCCTGTGTGTGTTTTCCTACATATACATGTATTTCATTACACATATTTTGTACACACACATGGACAAGGAAATGTTAGGTGAACAATACATATGGCCCACATAACTGCAAACACACAAATATCTGTGCACACACATACTTTAAAGGCTCCAATATTCTCCTGACCAACAAAGCAAGAGTGATTTTATTAGCCAACGTTGTAGCACAACACACATTACATTAAAAAGCCAATACGGCATCACTATACAATTAATCGTCACGCGAGCGCCGTGGTTTGCCTTGTTTGCCATGCCAATGCGTCTAGCAATTAACGCAAATGCATTACGAGCCAATACGCACATGCATGCTTACATTTTACGATGTGGCACGGCGAACTAGGACACAGTCATTGGTGTTTGTTTGCAACCAATCACACTTCTTCGAGGCGTCACACAACATAATGTTAACGCCTATCTCCGAGATGCAGGTCAAAATTACGCCCACATCGCTAATGTTGTTGCTCTGTGTGACGTCCAAGCGGCCACCAGCGACATGATCGCCCGTGGGCCTTGGGCAACGCTCAGGCAATTTCCGGTCAGGTAGTCGCCTGAGTTGTCGCCCCGTGTAAATAGGTGACGGCGACCTTGGGCGACACGCAAAAACGGGCGCGCGCACGTGCGTCGCCTATAAAATCACCGGCGATATGTCCACGTGTGATGGTACCCTTTGAGGTCACGAAATGCCCATTTATGTTGTTTCTGCTCAAATAAGAATGTCCCTTTTAAGATGAGTTATTTAGACAGGACCGCCCCCTTCCTTCTCTGGATGAAGGAGACAGCAGACATGTTCGTGAACTTCTGAGGGATCAGACATCCTGGCTCCTGTCCCTTCTACAAATCTCATCCTCTTGTTAGATGATTCCGGTTCGAGTAAAACACAGTTACATGTTTATGCTGGGATCTGTGTAGGCTGCAGCCATTCTATAGTTGAACTGTGATTCTCTACCTAAGTTAAGGCTCCAGCAGTACATGGCATGCATATTGTACAACAGTGCTAGCAGCATGAACTTTGCCTTAGACAGCCATGTTAACTGCATTCTGTGTTATATTGTAAGGGTATGTGCACATTGGACGTTTTGTGGGCTGTTTTTTAGCATTTTCCGTCGGCGTTTTCCGCTGAGTTTTATGTTAATTTATGTTAATCCTAACCACCGGTTGGATTAACATGCTAGTCAATGGATTTTAGAAAACGCTGTGTACATTAGAACGTTTTATTTTGTCTCCTTTCCACTTTCTTCACCGGTTTTCCACCGGTTTTCAAAGATAGAGCAAGTGACTTCTTTTGAGCGTTTTTCCAGCGGTTCCAGCTTACAAGTGCACAAAAAACAGTCTTAAAACCGCTGAGAAAAAACCGCCAGAAAAACGCCGACAAAACGCTGTATAAACGCTATAAAACCGCTCAAAAACCGCTCAAACAACGCTAAAAAAACGATGGACACTGCTGAGGTCAGAAAACTCAGTTTCTGCAATTCTCCACCGGTTTTCTGACGGTCTGCAATGATGCAGAACCGTCCAATGTGCACATACCCTTACTGTGCAGTTTCTGTAATGCCCCAGTTTCTGTAACGCCCCAGTACTGGTAGTAATTGTATTTCTGTATCATACTGCTGTTTTTTGGAATAGCGAGGAGAGAGGTGGATTAGTCGGGCAGCAGAGTTGAGGACAGATTGAAGTGGTGCAAGAGTGTTAGCAGGAAGGCCATAGAGTAGGAGGTTGCAGTAGTCAAGCGGGAAATGATGAGGACATGCACGAGTAGTTTAGCAGAGTGGGAGTTGAGGAAGGGACGGATTCTGGCAATGTTTTTGAGTTGGAGACGGCAGGAGGTGGCAAGGGCTTGGATGTGCGGTTTGAAGGACAAAGCAGAGTCAAGTGTTACTCCAAGGCAGCGGACTTCGGGAACAGGGCAAAGTGTGATGTCATTTATTGTGATCGATAAGTCTGGCAAGGAAGGTGTGTGAGATGGAGGAAAGATGATGAGTTCGGTTTTGTCTACATTGAGTTTTAGGAAGCGGGAGGAGAAGAAGGAGGATATGGCTGATAGACACTCCAGGATACATAATAAAACATAACCATTATAACCTATGGACCTGTCCACATGTACGTGATTTTTCAGACTGTGTTCCCAAAAATCATGGAGACGTTCAATTCTCATCCGAGTAACAGATTGAGGTCACCCACACAAGCCTATAGGTTTATAAAAAATATTACTGACAGTATACATTGCTGTCCACGATTAATATTTTAATGGATAAGGCCCCTATCACACTAGCTTTTTTGTACGGATCCGGCGGTCAGCGTCATTTTTTTCTCGCGGCTACACCTGCCGGAACTGCACTTGCCGCACACTTACCGCAAGCCCCATAGACAATGCATGGGGCTTGTCGCAAGTGCAGCCGTTAGGCGGCAGATGCGGTAAATCTGCCACATTTTGGCGAAAACGCCAATGTGAAAGAGCCCTTAAAAATACTTTGTAATTTCTCATTTTTTCATTTAAGAAAGTCACTTATAAAACTCTCATTTTGGATCCAAAATGCTGATGAGAAGCAGTCTGTATTTTACACACAAGAAAAATCATTGGTGTCGGATTGAGGTCTTATGTTTCCTATGTAGGATTTATAATGCTCTACTGACAACAGAAAGGGCCGGCAGCCTACACAGAACAATGTGATGAATTTTATACACAGATAAAGAGGTGTCTGGATGGCTGTATGCTAAGAGCGAAGCGCAATGGTTCTAATTAGCTTTTCTATACTCTCTATCCCAGCCGCAGTGTCAAAGGTCATCAACATTACTGAATCTGCAACTCCAATTTACATATTGGTGTGACTGACAGAAGGAGAACCACCTTGTAACTGAAAAAAATCAAATGAATACACTGGACCAGACAAGCCAAAAAACTCTGTCTTCAGGGTTCATGATTATATATTTTATACAGAACTTCCTTTAATGTTCACCAAATATTTGCAGGTGCATGTTCATGGCTGTCTTCACACCATTCAACTAGTCCCATAGATTTAATAGAATAAAGATAAACACATAGGCAACTATAGCAAGGAAAGAAAGCGCAATAGGGTCTTATCTTTCAAACACTTTTGTGTAAGAAAAAAACAAATGAGCCATGTACACAGTGTTCACACCACCAAAAGACGGAATCACAAAAAAACAGTCAAACAAACGTGCAAAAATACTCTGTTGTAAGAAAAAAAACACAGTGAAAAGCAAGTGCTGCTGAAAAAGTAGTAAAATACAGGGTATTTAGTTGATACGTTTTTTGCAAAAAATGTATACTAAGCCGCTCAAACCACTTCAAGGTAACCCATATCAGAGCAGTCCCTATCTGATGTATTTAAAACCTGACCATGTGTATTGGTACCTAAAATGAGCAGAATCCAGACAGGTCCAATGTCTGACTTGGACTGAATGCAGATGACAGCTTTTTATATGCAGGGCTCAAAACAAGAAGCCCTGCACATAAAAAGCTGTCATCTGCATTCAGTCCAAGTCAGACATTGGACCTGTCTGGACCCTACTCATGTAGGTACTAATACACATGGTTAGGTTTTAAATACATCAGATAGGGACTGCTCTGATATGGGTTACCTGGAAGTGGTAGAGCGGCTAAGTATACATTTTTTGCAAAAAACATATCAACTAAATATGCTGCATTTTACTACTTTTTCAGCACTTGCTTTTTACTGTGTTTTTTTACAATAGAGTATTTTTACACATTTGTTTGACTGATTTTTGTGATTCAGTCTTTTGGTGGTGTGAACACTGTCATACAGAGGTGTTCACTGTGTGCATGGTTCATTTGTTTTTGTCTAAATTGTTTCTTGTTTTTGCAAGATTGGGGAGTCTTCCACCCCTCCCCTTGAGCCCTGCACATAAAAAGCCGTCATCTGCATTCAGTCTGTTTGTAAAGACTCTATATGTGTTTCGCTTTTTGTATTGAATTACTGAAAAAAAAATTTTGATTCATTGAGATGCACTTGTATCATCTATCAATATGTGTGTCTGTGTTTGCAGTGGTAATAAAGGCCGAATCCAAAGGGGGACAATGTTTATCTGATCCGTGCTGCTCATATGATGTGTCAGGTAATGGTGGCTTCATTCAGATGCGTTTCAGAGCGATATCATTGCTCCTTCACAGGGAATATGTTGTTCCCTGAGGAAGGAGCAGGAATATCCCTTTGAAACGTGTTGGATAAAGCCATCATTACCTGACACTTGTGATGCTTTCATCATATGAGCAGCACGGATCAGATAAACATTGTCCCCCTTTGGATTCGTCCTTTATTACCACTGCAAACACAGACACACATATTGATAGATGATACAGATGCATCTCAATAAATTAGAATATAATCAAAAATGTATTTTTTTCAGTAATTCAATTCAAAAAGCAAAACACATATATAGTGTCATTACAGAGTGATCTATTTCAAGTGTTTATTTCTGTAAATGTTGATGATGATGGCTTACAGCCAATGAAAACCCAAAGGTCTTTATGTCAGAAAATTAAAATAGGGAGGATGAGGGTTAAAAACCACGCTGCCATATTCCACGAGGCATCAAAGGGTGAAAATAATATTGATTTATTAGTCAACGCGTTTCAGGGCTCCCAGAAACGCCCTGAAACATGGCAATATGATATTCATTTGTCCTGATGAAGCATCCATGGAGCCCTGAAATGTGTTAACTAATACATCAATATTATATTCACCCTTTAATGTCTTGTGGAATATGGCAGCATGTTTTTAAGCCTTCATCCTCCCTACTCTATATGCACCACGATGGGACTGCAGCAGCCGTGATATGCTTTTATAGTGGTTGTGACTCTTACAACCACACAATGTGAGCTTCTGATACCTATTTAGGTAATATTTTATCTCTCAGACCCTTTATCCTCCCTACTTTAATTGTCCGAGATGATGAACTTTGGGTTTTCATTGTCTGTAAGCCATAATCATCAACATTAGAAATAACCACTTGAAATGGATCACTCTGTTTGTAATGACCTTGGTTTGAAGTGATATAATTTTAAGTGATATTTTTAAAGTGCACAGCAGAAATATTTCAGAAACTGTATAGAAATTGGACAGAAGGTGAGAGATACCACTGTCTTCTAATCATTCCTGCCTCTCTTTTCTCACCTTGCCCTTTCACTATGCTCACATTTTACCTCACAGTTTTTGCAGCACTTAACCTCTCTGTCTTTGCTACCCCCAAACCCCTGCACCCTCTAACCAGATAACTATCTCCCCCTCTCCCTTAACCCCCACCTCACCTCATCCACATACTTACACTGCTGGCGACATATCTGCCAATCCTGGTCCCCCCACCCCAAAAGTCCCACCTATCCTCACCTCCACCAAAGTAAGATAAACTACTGCAATCCTTCACATGTAAAACACATGCCCCTGACCCCCACCCCCCTGCTTCCTCTCTCTGGAGCACTTTGGAATGCCTGCTCTGTTTGCAACAAACTCCACATGATCCATGGCCTTTTTACTTCCCAGAACCTTTCCATTTTGGGCCTCACTGAGACCTGGCTAACAGCCTCTGACACGGCCTCTCCTACTGCACTGAGCTATGGCGGCCTTCACTTTACCCACACTCCTTGCCCAGGCAACAAACATGGCGGAGGAGTGGGCTTCCTCCTCTCTGCAAACAGCTTCTTAAACCCAATCCCACCCCCAACCTCCCTTATCCACCCTTCTTTCAAAGTTCACTCCGTCCATATCTACTCTCCCTCCAATCTTCAAATGGCTGTCTTATATCGAACCCCGGGCTCTGCCACTACCTTCATTGACCAATTCTCCATATGGCTTCTTCCCTTTCTCTCTGTTGACATTCCCACCATCATCATGGGTGACTTTAATATCGCTACTGACACCCACCAGCCAGTGGCCTCCAAACTCCTTTCACTTACCTCATCCTTTGGACTTACTCAGTGGTCCTGCACAGCCACCCTCACAGATGGACATACACTAGACCTCATCTTCACCTGCCTCTGTTCCCTATCTAATCTCACAACCTCCCCCTTCCCCCTATCTGACCACTATCTAATCACCTTCACATCCTTATCCTCCTCACCGCTCCCCCATATCCAGCTTCTAGCTCATCCTCGCAGAAATCTTGCACACCTAGACATTCTCAGTCTCTCTTCTACCTTTGTCCTCTATATCTTCACTGCATTACACAGACGGTCCTACCGCTTTCTACAACGCCACCCTCACATCAACCATAGACTCAGTCGTCCCTCTCGTTCATCGCAAGGTGCGACGAATCAATAGGCAACCCTGGCACAACAATCTCACCAAAAAATTTTGACAAGTGTCCAGGGCTGCGGAGCGGCATTTGAAGAAAACGCACCTGCCAGACGACTTCACAACTTCAAACAAGCTGCACTTGCCTTCAAATCAGCCCTCACCTCTGCTAAACAGACCTATTTCACAAACCTTATATCTTCCCTACCCTACAACCCCAAACAACTGTTCAGCACTTTTAACTCACTCCTCTGCCCACCGCTTCCCCTTCCGACCTCCCTCATCTCTGCTGAGGACTTCACCACATACTTCAAAAATAACATTGACCAAACTAGGCAAACCTTTATTGTTCCACCACTCCAACTACTCCATATACCAGACCTCTGCCCTTCCCTCATAACCTCCCTCTCCAACATCACTGAAGGAGAGCTTACTAGTCTCCTATCCAAATCACACCTCACCACCTGTGCACTTGACCCCTTCCCACCTCCACCCCAACCTCACTAACACGCTTATCCCAGCCTTAACCCACCTCTTCAGTCCATCACTATCTTCCGGGACCTTCCCCTCGGCTTTCAAGCATGCACCATCACCCCCATCCTCAAAAAGCCAAACCTTCACCCAACTGCTAGGACGAGCTACTACCCCATATCGCTTGTCCTGTTTGCTTCCAAACTCCTTGAGCAACATGTCCGTGCTCAACTTACCTCCCACCTCTTATCTAACTCTCTCCTTGACAATCTACAGTCTGGTTTCTGGCCCCACGACTCCACTGAAACTGCCCTAACCAAAATTACCAATGACTTACAGCCAAAGCTAACAGACAATTCTCCATCCGCCTCCTTCTAGACCTGTCCTCTGCCTTTGACACAGTTGACCACACCCTCCTACTTCAGAATCTTTCTTCCCTTGGCATCAAAGACCTTGCTCTGTCCTGGGTTGCCTCATACCTTTCCAACCGCACATTTAGTGTTTCCCGCACCCACACCACATCCTCACCCCACCCTCTCTCTGTTGGAGTCCCACAAGGCTCTGTCCTGGGGCCCCTACTTTTATCCATCTATATCCTTGGCCTAAGACAACTCATACAGTCCCATGGCTTCCAGTACCACCTGTACGCTGGCGTCACTCAGATCTACCTCTCTGGCCCAGATGTCAACTCCCTGCTGCCCAGAATCACGGAGTGTCTGTCAGCCATATCCTCCTTCTCCTCTCGCTACCTAAAACTCAACATAGACAAAACCAAACTCATCATCTTTCCTCCATCCCATCTTTCATCTTCACCACCTGATCTATCTATTATGGTAAATGGCATTATGCTCTCTCCCACACCTCAAATTCACTGCTTTGGAGTAGCTCTTGACTCTGCCCTGTCCTTCAAACCACACATCCAAACTCCCGCCACCTCCTGTCGCCTCCAGCTCAAGAATATTTCCAGAATCCATCCTTTCTGCAGCCCTCAATCTACTAAAATTCTTGTACATGCTCTCATCATCTCCCGCCTTGACTACTGCAACATTCTCCTCTATGGCCTCCCTGCTAGCACTCTTGCACCTCTCCAGTCTGTCCTCAACCTTGCTGCCCGACTAATCCACCTCTCTCCTCGCTACTCCCCTGTATCTACTCTCTGCAAATCCTCCACTGGTTTCCAGATCCCTAATGAATCCAGTTCATGCTACTAACACTGACCTACAAAGCCATCCATAAACTGTCTCCTCCCTATATCTTTGAACTAATCTCCCACTATCTTCCCTCATGTAATCTTCGATCCTTCCAAGACCTCCTCCTCTCCTCCACACTTATCCGTTTCTCACACAACCGCCTCCAAGATTTCTCCCGAATATCCCCTATCCTCTGGAATTCTGCGCCCCAATACGTCAGATTATCCACCATGCCCGGATCCTTCAGACGGAATCTGAAAACCCATCTGTTCAGGAAAGCTTACAGCCGGCAATGACCAAGCCACCACCCCGCTGCCACAGGAGCTGCCGCCTCTCCACCAGCAGATCTGCTGCACCCCTGACCTACTGTCTACTCCCCATTATCCTGTAGCATGTAAGCCCGCAAGGTCAGGGTCCTCTCCCCTCTGTACCAGTCTGTCACTGTTAATTTGTTTACTGTAAACTATATAATTTTGTATGTAACCTGTGAGGCACTGCCGCCATGTCTCCATGGCCGGGGCGCATCACATGCAGGATCAGTATGGGATCCTGTGCACATGAGCCGGGTTGTACCGTAGGTGTGTTGTATAATCATGTCCGGCACCCAGTATGTCAATGTATGAAGGATTCATGAGACCAATGAGCGGCTGAGAGCATTGTGTGTACTGTGTGAACCAACCCGGAACACAGGGATTTAAAATAAGCTGTGTGTGAAAGCTGTAGAGATCAGGCACTGAGATGAGCAGCTGTATAGGAACTAGAGGAGCTGATTACTAGCAGTCAAGTGGGTGTGTCCATGTGGGCGTGGCAGGCACGATAAGAGCCTGCCAGCTGAGTGATTGGGAGAGTTCACAGACTTCTGACATCAGTCAGCCTGAGTCCAGGGAGAGATGCAGATCCAGTCTGTGTGAGGGATGGAAAGATATAGTCCAGACCGCCATGAGGAGAGATGGTGAATGGAGTGAGCTAGCTCCATGCCGATAGCCAGGACTGGGGTCGTTTCAGCACCTGGAGTGGGGGGGAAGCCGTGGCTGACCTGGTGGACGCTGGACTGGACGTGGGGTGAAACACGTCCAGCAAGGAGCCCGTGGGGAGGCTTGGCCAACCCGTGACCTCAGGTAGCGAGACCCGGATCCATGCCCGGTAGGACAGCAGTTCCCGTGTAACGGAGTGAGTTGTGTGTGAATAATGCCAGGCGGGCGTAACCGCCGGTGGGTCCGACTAGGCAGTCGGTAAAGGACCCGTAGATGTATGTGAGGGCTTAGGTAAAAGTGCCCTGAATGAGAGACGATGGCCTATGTGTAAGAGCCATGTATAATGTTGTGGGGAGAGTGACCCAGCCAGTATGGATGATGAGTTGAAGGCGATCTGTCCCTGGTGGACGAGAGGGAGGCTTGCTTGCTGCATGCAGGAGGCACCCGTCCTTCAATAGTATGTACGTGCCTGTGGCCAGAGACAGGGGTCACGAAGGCTCCTAGAAGGGTAACCATGGCTGATCCGGAAGGGTGCTACTCAGACGCAGGGTACAGTCGTCGACCTGGAGACCTGCCATGAGATGGAGGGTTGGTGGCGACTTGTGGCCTGTACCGTGGTGAGTAGTTCATAGTGACGCGTGGTTAGCCCGGATTCTATGGTTGACCAGGTCCCTGTTATGGTTATGGAGGAGCCACAGTCCATGGATGTATTATGATGGGCTGTGAGCAGATGTAAGGATGCATGCGCTCCATGAATATTGTAGGATGGATCACATGTGGTATGTAAGGTCCCAGTCAGGCTGGAGTCCTGACTAAGGTTAAGGTTATGTCATCGTGCTGGGTAACTAAAGCCAGGTGGCTGGTACCCGCGATTGGGACCCACAGGACCCGTTGATGTGTAGGTTAAATAATTGTTATAAATGTATGTGTAAAGTATGGATAGGCCGGAGGCCGTGATCACCACGGGAGCGGTTGATAGAGCTCCAATGGGGAAGGAGTCGTGGTTACAGGACCCCAGTTACTATATGATGTTATGTGCAATATGTGTTATGCAATATTATATGTAATGTATTATGTGACGTGTTTGTGTTGAATGTTAAATGTACTACCCCGGTTATTGATGCTGGTGAGAAATAAATGGGTAGACATTTGGAAAAATTATACACGTGTTGGCGTCATTACACAGCAAGCGAGTCCCCCGGCTCGCTACCTCACAAACCCTTGTCATGTACAGCACCATGGAACTAATGGTGCTATATAAATAATAATAATAATAATAATAATAGTAAAAAATAATGTGCGTTTTACTTTATGTATTGAATTACTGAAATAAATTAACTTTTTGATGATATTCTAATTCATGGAGAAGTACCTTTAGATAGATGGTATGTGTCAGATAGATATTATATGTTAGATAGGGCCACGTCACACACACAGATATCTGTGCAGATATTGTTCACAGATCTCTGGTTGCAGTGAAATCATGGACACAATGTTCCATTTTGTGGCTGTATACAAATGGAACAATGTGTCCATGATTTCACTGGAACCAGAGATCTGTGAACAATATCTGCACAATTATCTGTGTGTGTGACGTGGCCCATAGACAGATAGTTGGTTTGTTAGATTGATAAATACAGTAAATATATATTCAAATTAGTGTGTATTCAAATCCAAAAGTAGATATCTAGTCATTTAAACGATGACAAAAAAGGTGGACATTTCTAGAAAGAAAATTGGTTTGTGTCACCATTTTCAAAGACTGTAAAGGCCCAGTTACACACACAGATAATTGTGCAGAGATTGTTCACAAATCTCTGGTTGCAGTGAAATCATGGACACATTGTTACATTTGTACACGGCCACAAAATGGAACAATTTGTCCATGATGTCACTGCAACGAGAGATCTGCGAACAATATCTGCACAATTATCTGTGTGTGGCTGCGTTCACACGTTGCGTATTTTTACGCGCGTAAAAATACGCAACTGCGTTTTTTTACGCGCGTATTTCCAGTGCTTATAATGGGGCCTATGGAAAATACGCGCGTAAAAAACTGGAAAGAATTGACATGTTCATTTTTTTTACGCGCGTATTTTTACGCTGCGTAAAAATACGTGACGTGTGAATGGCAAAAGTGAATGTCCATTGACTTTGCTGGGAAATACAGATGCACATTCTTGTGGAGAAAATACGCGCGTAAAAATACGCGTAAAAATACGCACTGTGTGAACGCAGCCTAACTCAGCCTTTAGGCTACGTTCACATTGCATCTGTGCAGTCCATCAGACGTATACGTTAAACATATCCATTAATCGGACCGTGCAATTAACCAATATTTGACCATTTTCACATAAAAAATGTATACGCTAAATGGAACGCAATACGTTTGACAAATCTTGGTGTCCATAATACCATATCCGTTTGTTAATTGCTAAGGACACTAACGTTTGTTGAAAATGATTTCTTTTGTAAAAAACTTAACCAATTTTTGTAGGTGTGTACAGTAGATATTTTTCAAGGAGTGTAAAAGAAGTAACATGATTATATCTTTGCTTGTTAAAAATCGTTTAATGCAATGATGTCTTAGAGTGAGAAGATGTATTTGCAGAAGGAGATTTTGGCTGCATGAAGAGAATCATGTTCATGAAAAATTATTGTGCCTTAAGCCTGAGTCACACATAACGATCGCTCCAACGATCCCGACAGCGATAACGACCTGCCGGGATCGCTGGAGCGTCGTTACCTGATCGCTGGGGAGCTGTCAAACAGGCAGATCTCCCCAGCGATCAGGCCAAGGGAGCCACCTCCCATATCGCTCCCTGCTTAGCGCTGGCAGCGCTAAGCAAGGAGAACGCAGGTAACTATGATAAACAGCGCGTATCCAGGCAGTGCACGCTGCCTGGATACCCGCTGTTTATCATAGTTACCAGCGTTCTCCATGCTTACAGGCAGTGCTAAGCAGGGAGGACGCTGGTAACCATGGTAAATGCCGGGTATCTAGGCAGCGCGCGCTGCCTGGATACCCGGTGTTTACCATAGTAACCAGCCCTGTGAGGTCACAGATCGCTGGTGTCTCGCGGTCACACGCAGCGATGCGTGCTGACCAGCGGGAAACCAACGATCAAAAAATGACCCACAGCACTTTGCAACGATCAGCGACCTCACAGCAGGGGCCTGATCGCTGCAAAGTGTCACACATAACGACATCGCTGGAGAGATCGTTGTAACGTCAGAGTTACAACGATCTCTCTAACGATATCGTTATGTGTGACTGGGGCTGTACACATCCTTTATTATCAACTGTGATCTTTTCCGGACAAATTTGAAACCTATCTTCGAATGTTCATTAAAACCTTCAACATTCTTCTTTTTTTTTTTTTTTCATTTATCAGATATGCATGACAAATATTTGACAGACTTTTAACATAAAGCATAAACTTGTAGACTATCACAGTCAATAAAACTGTTTTGATACACAAGATTACAGTAGTTCATCCAAACAGCAAAGATCGTTACAAATGTCCTCAAATAAACATGTGCATCTCTGTTTTCTATGTATATCGGGTGTCCGCATCCATTTTCGTTCACTTTTATTTAGATTTTAGGTGAGAAAAGAAAACAGGTTAATACCCGACCCCTACATACAGGCAACAGGCCCTTACTTTCCAACCAGGCCCTTTACCCAACTAAGCCTAGGGAAAAATATTATCTAAAGCCCTAAGGGCAAAATATATTATAGGTTAATCCCAGACGGGAAAAACTAAAAAAAATATAAGTAATAAGAGAAAAAGAAAGAAAAGTGGGGTGTAGCGGGGGAAAAGAAAATCAAGGAGGGCAGAGGGAAGAGGGGGAAGGGAAGGGATGTCTCACTGGGCACGTCCCAGAAGGGCCAGGTACTCTGGGGAGGACTTGAATTCCATCCACTGATACCAGGTACCATAGAGCTCTGTATTGCTGCTGTTATATCTTCCATCAGCATCAGTTCATTAAATTTGGTCACCCACATGCGGATACTCGGGGGGGGGGGGGGGGGGGATTTGAGGGAAGGGAAGGGGACCTTCAGCACAAAGGAATACATGCTCTCGCCGCCATCACCATAAATCTTAATAGAGACGTCTTGTAGGACGAGCCTGTGAGGGTAGATAGTTGGTGCAAAAAAAGCTCTGGTCCCAACACTTGTTCAGTTTTAATTTAATATTTTTTTTTACTTCTCCAATCCCTCACAGCTCAAGAAATATGCAAAAAAGATCCTACCTCTTTTCTACATCACCAACATGTGGGGTCCACAGACGGGAGCATATCATGGATCCTCTGAGGGACCCTGTACCACCGGGACAAAAGCTTGTAATTTGCTTCCTGCAGGCCTGAACTTATTGTGGACTTATGTGCCAGAGTCAGGACCCCCTCCCTCTGTTCAGGCGATAGTTGAATTTTAAGATCTTGTTCCCACTTCAACAGATAATTCGGAGGTGGGAGATCCTCTGTCGAGTCCAGGATAGATTTTACCACTGATAAAGCATGAGGCAGGGGACCCTCCTCCAAACACAGGTTTTCAAATTTGGTGGTGGGACTCAGGAATTGGGCTGCCGCTGGCAGAGATCTCAGATAGTGCCTCAACTGCAAAGCCCTCCATGGTCCCAAGGCTTAGGGCCTGGATGTCCTCTATAGATGGCCAGTTATCGCTCTTAATAAACTGAATCGCTTTAAACACACCTTCCCCTATACATGCCCTGAAGGCAGGGTTTGTCAGAGCAGGGACAAAGTCACAAGCACTGGCGTCAAAGAAGACGGGTACGGTAGTAGTCGGGAACAGGTTGCAGGCCTGGAGCAACACTGCAACGTAGGCCCCATGGTAGGATGACTCTTCAAGTCTGTATCAGAAACATCAGGAAGCCATGGAAGGGCCGCCAGGGGAATATCAGTAAAGTCCTGTTCAATCTGTACCCAGGGCTTGTTCGGACCATGTCTGCACCAGTCCAGCACCTTCACCATGTGGGCGGCCATGTAGTAAGTCTTCAAATCTGGAAGGCCCAGACCCCCCTCGACCTGTCTGCACAATAAGGATCTTGCCAGTCTAACTGGCTTACCTGCCCAAACAAATTTAGTCTGAAGGGAGAAAAAATCCTTAAAAAAGGACTCCGAAATCTTAATCAGGATCGCCTGTAGGAGGTAGAGGACCTGCAGCAGAGCGTTCATCTTCAAAATTTCACATCTACCAAACCAGGTGAAGCACCCTTTAACCCATCTATCACAGTCTTCTCTCAATTTCTGGAGAAGAGGGACAAAGTTTGCTTTGTACCAGTAGTCTGGATGAGGGGTCAAATTTATGCCCAGATACCTCTGTGAGGTCCCCGCCCATTTAAATTTGAAACTAGCTTTGATACTCGTCAAAGCAGAGACTGGTAAATTGACATTGAGTGCTGTCGATTTGGACCAATTGATCTTTAAGTAGGACAGACAAACTGGAATATTTGTCCAGTTCCGCCATCAGACATGGTAGAGAGATGGTCGGATTAGTAATAAAAAATAAAAGGTCATCCGCATATGCTGCGACCTGATGGGAGATCGAAAGGACCCTTCAACATTCTTCTATCACATATACAAGAAGGCATTCAATGTCAGGAATTTATGTATCGAAGGAGCATTAGTCCAGAGCCCAGAGCATTGGTAAGTGGTTACACTGAGCTAAGATTTATATTTATTTGTTAGTGTTAAAATTTATTGTACATTTTCCTTTACATGCTAAGTTTTATAAAATTTTATTAACGGAATGAAATACTGTAGATTACATTGACATCCATTGCCTGTAATTTTGTACTGTTTTCTTACATACAGTATGGTTAAAATATTGTATCTTAGGCCCCTTTCACATCAGCGGTAAGCGCTGATCGCGGCAGTTGCGGTGAAAAAAACGCATCTGCCTCAGTTACCGCATAACGGCAGCACTTGCGGTTCACTTGCAGCAAGCCCCATGCGATGTCTATGGGGCTTGCGGCAAGTGCGGTATAGTTGCGGTTTCGGCACTTGCGGCAGATGCGGCCGCGAAAAAACTGCGGTCAGCCGCGGTTTTTTCACGGCCGCATGTGCCGCAAGTGCCGAATCCGCACTTGCCTCACACTTACCGCAAGCCCCATAGACATTGCATGGGGCTTGCCGCATGTGAACCGCAAGTGCGGTCGTTATGCGGTAACTGTGGCAGATGTGTTTTTTTTTTCACTGCAACTGCCGCGATCAGTGCTTACCGCTGATGTGAAAAGGCCCTTAGTTTGATTTATGTTACAAAAAATTTGTTTGATTTTTTTTTTTTTTTTTTTTTACGGATACCTGGCTACCGGAGAAAGTGTCACCTCAGTACATTATCAGTTTCACTTACGAATTTCAACAATTTCCAAATTTGTTCACGAAACGTGTGATGTTATTTGGGAGAAGTTACAGCCACGCATTCTACCACAACCAACTCCTGCTCAGAGGTTTACGATTTATGAAAAGTTCTACGAAGTTGCAAATTTCCCCTAATTACAATTAGTTTTAGTGTATTGGTGCTGCTGATGGAAAATATTCATATTCAGAAACCTGTCAACAGTGAATCCTTGTATTACAATTATAAAAAAAAATTCAATAGTTATCATGGTTATTCCAGATGCCAGATACTGTTTTGTGTCTGTTGCTATTGGTGCATATAGGTATACCAATGATTCCAGCGTTATCAAAGAAAGTAACATGGCTAAAAGCTTGTATAACAGTTTCAACATCCTCCCATCATGACAACTTCCAGGAACAGTGGGCCTAAGCTTGTGCTCCTCTCCCCCGTATGCGGTCTAACTCCCCCTGTTTGAGTCTTTCTTAAGGTACCGTTACATGCTGCAATGTTGAAACAAGATCGCCAATGATCTCATGGGACATCGTTTAGAGATTGTTGATGAGATGTCACACGGCTAGATATCGTGCACGACGCACCAACTATGCGGCGAGCAGGTATCATTCGCACAACCCAGCAAACGATACTTCTTCATTGCTGAGAATAGGGGAAATCGTTAACGACATCGTTATCGCGGTTCAGACAGAACGATGCAGCAGGTTGGCTGATCATTGATCCTCAGATTTCAGAACATGTTCTCAAATCTGGATTCAGCGATCCAACAATTTATCGTATCCATATCTCAGAGTCACATGCAACGAGGTAGTAACGATGTCACTTGAACGGCTCCAAACCCATGACGTTTAAGCGATATTGTTAATGATCTTGTACCGTGTAACGTTACCTGTACTCTGTGCTGTCACTCTCCCTCTTATGCACTCTTCTCCTCATGTACTGTCTCCCTCCCCCTGTGCGCTGTCTAATTCCACTTTTGTGCTCCATCTCTTGCCCCTGTGCGCTCTTCTCCCCAGTGTGCTGTCTACCTGTCCCTGGGCGCTGTCCAACTCCACTTATGCGCTGTCTCTTTCGACCCTATGTGCTGCCTTTCTCCATCCTTGTACATGGTCTCTCCCCCCCCTGTGCACTCTTCTCTCCCTGTGCACTCTTTTCCTTTGTGTGCGCGGTCTCTCCCCCTTGTGCATCTCTGTCACCATGTGCTGTTCTCTCTGTCCCTTGTATGTTTTTCTCCTTGTGCACTCCCTTCCCTGTGCACTTTATCCTTCAGCCTGTGCGCTGTATTTCCTTCCTGTGTGCTGTCTCCCTTCCTGTGTGCTGTCTCCCTTCCTGTGTGCTGTCTCCCTTCCTGTGTGCTGTCTCTCTCCCCTGCTGCGCTCTTTCCCTGTGCGCTCTTCTATCCCTGTGAGCTGTCTCTTCACCTGTGCGCTCTACTTTCCCTTGTGTGCAGTCTCCCTCCCCTTGTGTGCCCTTCTCCTCTCTGTGTGCTGTTTCCCTCCCCTGTGCTGTCTTTCCCCATGTCCTCTTTCCTCTGTGTTCTTCCACTCTTCCCATGCACTCTTCTCCCCCCTGTGTGCTGTCTCTCTCCATTTTGTGCACTCTTATCTCCCTGTGCAATGGCTCCCTCCTCCTGTGTCCTGTCTCCCTCCCTGTGTGCTGTCTCTCTTCCCCTCTGCACTCTTCTCCTCACTTAGCACTCTTCTATCCCTGTGCACTGTCTCCCTCTCCCTGTTCGCTCTTCTCCCCACTGTGTGCTGTCTCTCTCCCCGTGTGCCATCTCTTTCCACTTGTGTACCTGTATAACAACAGTTTCAACTAGTGATGAGCGAGTACCAAAATGCTCGGGTGCTCGATGCTCTGGCCGAGCATCCCAAGATACTCGTGTACTCGGCCCGAGCACCGAGCCCAATGTTATCCTATGGGAGACCCGAGTATTTTTATGAAATGACCCCCGGTAGCATGTAGAAACCCTAAAAATGTCACAAAAGTCTCAGAAGAGTGCTCAAATGACATGGCAACAGCATGGGGAAGACCCCTGTAAGCATTTGTCACTCAAAAGTCACAGCTGTGAACAATGTTGTTCGAGTTTTACGTCATTTTTACGGACTCACCAGAAAACCTTCCAAAATGACACCAAAAAGAATTTTCATGGCGGAAATGTTAAGGACACATACCCAATAGTGAGATAGGGCTGGTGTATGTTACTTTTTGTGATTCATGAAAGATTTTACGTTAAAATATTGTGTGGCACTCGATGTCCCTGAGAAGAGACGTACATGAAGGCCTCTTGACATAATGTGCCCATTTTGAGGAAGTGGGTCTATTGTAGTATTTTCCTTTGCCAGGCAGTCCAAAATTGGGAGGTTCACCAATGCCCCTGGATAGAGACGTGCATGAGGGCCTGTAAACCTGAAGTGCCCATTGTAAGGAAGTGGGTGTATTGTAGTATAGCCCTTTGCCAGTGCAGCCAAAAATTGGGAGGCTTCACATTGTCCCTGGATAGAGACGTGCATGAGGGCCTGTAAACCTGAAGTGCCCATTGTAAGGAAGTGGGTGTACTGTAGTATAGCCCTTTGCCAGGGCAGCCAAAAATTGGGAGGCTCCACATTGTCCCTGGATAGAGGCGTGCATGAGGGCCTCAAAACATTGTTCCCATTGCAAAGGAGCGGGTCTCCTGTCGTTTTAATGCCCATTCTGAAAGAATGGGCGAAACAATTTACCACTGGGGGTATACATGAAACAATGGCCTAACTTTGTAACGGTCATCATGGTGGCGCATGAGGAGAAGGAGGAGCAGTCCAGCGATTAGCCAAAGTCCAGAAGTGTGTACCCATGGGTGAGTGGAGGTACATGGCAAATTCCCATTACAAAATAAAAATTCCGCTCTCATTTGCTGGTGGTGTGGTGAAGTCTGGCCCAATCCAACCGTGTTCATCTTGATCAGAGTCAGTCTGTCAGCATTTTCAGTTGACAGGCGGGTGCGTTTATCAGTAATGATTCCACCTGCTGCACTAAAAACACGCTCTGACAAAACGCTAGCGGCAGGGCAGGCCAGGACTTCCAAGGCGTAGAGAGCCAATTCATGCCACGTGTCCAGCTTGGATACCCAATAATTGTAAGGCACAGAGGAATGTCGGTGTACAGGTGTTCGATCTGCAAGGTACTCCTTCAGCATCTGGGCAAACTTACCATTTCTTGTGGCACTACCCTGCACCTCAGGGGCTGTGGTACGTGAGGGGCTGAGAAAACTGTCCTACATCTTAAAGACTGTTCCCCTACCTCTGGCGGAATTGGACTTGTGCCCCTCTCGGCCGTACGCCTTGGTTGTCCACCGTTTCCTGACCTATGCCGCTAGCGTTTTGAGAGGGGAATGCTTTGCCTACTTCCCGACTATGGCCTTCTGGAACTGCTGCATTTTGGCTGACCTCTCCGCCTCAGGAATAAGAGACATAAAGTTCTCCTTGTAGCGTGGGTCGTAACAGTGTTACCAACCAGTAATGATTGTCGGCCAAGATGTTCTTAATGCGAGGGTCATGAGCCACAGCTTACCATAAAGTCAGCCATGTGCGCCAGACTCTTAACAGCCATCACTTCAGTGTCCTGACCAACACGATGACTGAACACGCTGTCCTCCTCCTCCTCCTCATCCTCATGTCCCCTGTCCTCTGGCCAGCCACGCTGAACCGAGGATATGACTGGTGCGCATGTCATATCCTCAATTTGGCCAGAGAGTTGCTCCATGTCTTCATCCTCCTCCTCCTCCTCGTCATAGTCCTCCACTGCACGTTGTGATGAGATGAGGCTGGGCTGTGTGTTATCACCCACACCCACTACTGTTTCTTGCTCCATCTCATCGCGCTCCGCCTGCAATGCATCATGTTTGTTTTTGAGCAGAGACCGTTTTAGAAGTCAGAGAAGCAGTATGGTGACGCTAATAATGGCGCCATCACCGCTCACCATCTTGGTGGAGTCCTCAAAGTTTTGGAGGACGGTACATAGGTCGGACATCCATCTCCACTCCTCAGGTGTTATGTGTGGAGTTTCGACTGCTTAGGTGATGCAGGTACTCAACAACTGCCCTCTTCTGCTCACAAATCCTGACCAACATGTGCAGAGTTGAATTCCAACGCGTGGGGACATCACACACCAGTCTGTGAGCCGGAAGCTGCAAACGCCGCTGAAAGCTGGCAAGGCCGGCTGAAGCAGTAGGTGACTTTCGAAAATGTGCAGACAGGCGGCAAACTTTTACGAGCAGATCAGACAGCTCTGGGTATGATTTTAGAAACCGCTGAACCACGAGGTTGTGCACATGGGCCACGCATGGAACATGTGTCAGCTGGCCTCGCCTCAAAGCCGCCACCAGGTTCCGGCCATTGTCGCACACGACCTTTCCTGGCTTTAGGTTCAGAGGTGTGAGCCAGAGATCTGCCTGCTGCTTCAGAGCTGTCCACACCTCTTCTCCATTGTGGGGTTTGTCACCTATGCATATTAGCTGCAGCACAGCCTGTTGCCGCTTTGCCGAGGCAGTGCTGCAGTGCTTCCAGTTTGGGACTGGTGTGAGGGTAAAGTGGATGAGGATGCGCAGGAGGAGGAGGCTGAGGAGCATGACATTCCGGAGCTGTAGAGTGTGGGTGAAACCCGGACTGAGGTAGGGCCTGCAATCCTTGGTGTGGGAAGGACGTGTTCCGTCCCTCGCTGAGACTGGGTCCCAGCTTCCACGATATTAACCCAGTGTGCCGTCACCGAGATGTATCCGGCCTTGCCCACAAGCACTTGTCCACGTGTCTGTGGTTAGGTGGACTTTGGCTGAAACAGCGTTGTTCAGGGCACGTGTGATGTTTTGTGACACGTGGGTGGTTATGTAATGCGGGGACGGCACACCGGGAGAAATAGTGGCGGTTGGGGACCAAGTAACGTGGGACTGCTGCCGCCATCAGGTCACGGAATGCTTCCGTCTCCACCAGCCTAAAAGGCAGCATTTCCAGTGCAAGCAGTCGCGAAATGTTAGCATTTAGAACTGTGGCATGTGGGGCGTTGGCAGCGTATTTGCGCCTGCGTTCAAAAGTTTCGTGCATGGATAACTGAACGCTGCGCTGGGACAAGGATGTGCTTGATGATGGTGTTATTTGTGCATAGGCAACTACAGGTACAGGGCAGGAGGCTTGTCCGCATGCAGCATCGACAGGGGATTGGCTCGCACGCACACCACCCGAAGATGTAGCAGTGACATCAGCAAGCACTGCTCCTCAACTCTGTTGTACATCCCACAAAGTCGGGTGCTTGGCTGACATGTGCCTGATCATGCTGGTGGTGGTCAGGCTGCTAGTTTTGGTACCCCTGCTGATGCTGGCATGGCAGGTGTTGCAAATGACCTTTTTAGAAATATCTGGAGCCAACTTAAAAAACTGCCAGACTCGGGAAGACCTAACATTTGTACAGGCACCTTGTGTCGTGTTGTTGTTCCGGGAACGGTTTTATGACTTCTGCCTGGGCCACCAGCCTGCTTCTTACTGCCTGTTGTGATGCTAAGCCTCCCTCCCACTGTGCACTGCTGTCCTCGCTCTGCATCTCCTCCTGCCAGGTTGGGTCAGTTACTGGATCATCCACCACGTCGTCTTCCTCTTCCGCACCCTGCTCCCCCTCCTGACTTCCTGGCAATCGTGTCTCATCATCATCGTCCACTCCTTGTTGAGACAAGTTCCCACCGTTGCCTTCGTGAGACCGTGGCTGCTCAAATATTTGGGCATCGGTACATACGCTCTTCTCATGACCCACTTCAACAGGAGCTGGCGAGAGGCCAGAATGTGCGAATGGATACGTGAACAGCTCTTCAGAGTGTCCAAGTGTGGGATCAGTAATGTCCATGGACGTGTACTCGTCCTGGTGGTAGGAAGGAGGATCAGGTTGTGGAATGTGCGGTGCAGTATCACGGCTACTGACACTTCACCGTGTGGAAGACAGGGTGTTTGTGGTGGTGCCAATCTGACTGGAAGCATTATCCGCTATCCAACTAACAACCTGTTGACACTGGTCTGGGTTGAAGAGCGGTGTACTTCTGCGGTCCCCAAGAATTTGGGACAGGACGTGCGAGCGAGTAGATGTGGCCCTTTGTTGTGGCGAAATTAGAGCTTGCACACGACCTCGGCCTCTGCCTGCACCACCATCACGTCCACTTCCTTGTCCCTTGCCAACGCCCCTGCGCATTTTCAATGCTGTGCTGAAGGTACACAGCTAAATGAAGGCGTCCCAACAGACGGGTTTTACCTGGACAATCAGATTATAGCTATTGCTACCAGCTTTTTAAGAGCGACAATTAGAGATTAAGTCAGACACAGACGGAGACGTGTATTCACTTTACTTGTGCGTTATATCCTAGTTTGTGCAAAACACACAAGTGCACCCGTACGCTGCCACCGACGGGCACACACTTGCGGTTTTTAAATGCACGCACTAAGAACCTAACAGCTTTTTAGGAGCGAGAATTAGTGAGAAGTCTGACACTATCAGGACTGTTTTAGACTGTGTACACCAGATATGATGAAGGCTGGTATACTGTCACTAGGAATTGCTATATACCCTGCCTGCCTGCCTACAGCTACAATAGTCCCGAGAAGGACTGTTGTGGTCACTAGAAAGCCTGTACTCCGACCTGGCTATACCCTCCCTGCCTGCCTGCCTGCCTATATCCACCTAGATTAGTCCTGAGAAGGACTGTTGTGGTCACCAGTTTGCAGCCCTGCAAAACTCTCCCTGATTCAGCAGACACTCTCCCTGCACTGACTGGATCGCAGTGTGCAGAGCACAGCACGGCCAGGTCTTATAAAGACTCAGTCACGCTGTGCGGCCGGCTCATCACTGCAATTCCACAACTAACAGGGCTGTGGCATTGCAGTCTGCCAGCCAATCCCTGCATGTGGGCTGGCTCTCTAAAGAGCGCCAACATGCAGGGATGAGGACCACGAGCACAGCACGAGTATCGCGAGATTACTCGGTACTCGCCGAGTAGCCCGAGTACAGTGATACTCGTGCGAGTACCGAGTAGTTACAAGCGTACTCGCTCATCACTAGTTTCAACATCTTCCCATCATGACCACTTCCAGGAATAGTAGGCCCAAGCTTGCACTCTTCTCCCCTGTGTGTGGTCTAACTCCCCCTGTGCGAGTCTTTCTTCCCCTGTGCTGTCACTCTCCCTCTTATGCGCTCTTCTCCCCAGTGTGCTGTCTAATTCCCCTTGTGCGCTGTCTCTCTCGCCCCTGTGCACTCTTCTCCCCAGTGTGCTGTCTCCTTCCCCCTATATGTTGTCCAACTCCCCTTATGTGTTGTCTCTCTAGCCCCTGTGTACTACCTCTCTCCCTCCCAATACGCTGTCACTCTCCTCCTGTACACTCTTCTCCCTCCTGTGTGCTTTTTTATTTCCTATGTGTGGTCTCTTTCCCTGTGTGCATCTCTGTCCCCATGTGCTGTCTCTCTCCCCCTTGTGTGCTCTTATCCCCGGTGCACCCCTCCCCTGTGTGGTCTCTTCCCCTATGTGCATCTCTGTCCCCAGTGTGCAGTCTTTTTTACCCCTGTGTGCAGTCTTTTTACCCTGTGTGCAGTCTTTTACCCCTGTGTGCAGTCTTTTTACCCTGTGTGCAGTCTTTACCCCTGTGTGCAGTCTTTTTACCCCTGTGTGCAGTCTTTTTACCCTTGTGCAGTCTTTTTACCCCTGTGTGCAGTCTTTTACCCCCTGTGTGCAGTCTCTTTCCCCCTGTGTGCAGTCTCTCTCCCCCTTTTGCACTCTTTCCCTCCCCCTGTGTGTTGTCTTCCTCCATGTGTGCTGTCTCTCTCTTCTGCTTTCTTCTCCCTGTGCACTCTTCTATCCCTGTGAACAGTCTCCCTCCCCCTATGTCATCTTCTCCCTCATGTGTGCTGTCTCTTTCCCCGTGTCCTCTTCTCCCCCATGTGTGCTGACTCTCCCCCCTGTGCGCGGTGTCACCACCATATTCTTTCTCTCTCCAACCTGTGCGCTCTTTCCCCCTTGTGCATTTTTTCTCTCCTGTGTGCTGTCTGTCGCCCTCTGTGCTCTTCTCTTCACTTAGTGCTCTTCTATCCCTGTGCACTGTCTTCCTCCCCATGTTTGCACTTCTCCCTACTGTGTGCTGTCTTTCTCCCTGTGTGCCATCTCTCTCCCCTTGTGTGCTTATAACAACAGTAAGCCCAAGCTTGCGCTATTCTCTCCTGTGTGCGGTCTAACTCCCCCTGTGTGAGTCTTTCTTCCCATGTGCTGTCACTCTCCCTCTTATGCATTCTTCACCCTATGTGATGTGTCTGTCTCCCTGTGCACTGTCCAACTTCCCTTATGCACTGTCTCTTTCGCCCCAGAGTGCTGCCTTTCTCTCTCCCCGTATGCTGTCTCTCTCCCTTTGTGCATGCCTTTCCTTCCTGTGTGCGGTCTCTCGCCTGTGTGCATCTGTCCCCATGTGCTGTCTCCCTCCCCATGCACTCCCTCTCCATGTGCACTGTATTCCTCTCCCTGTGTGCTGTCTCTCTCCCCGTGTGCTGTCTCTCTCCCCCGTGTGCTGTCTCTCTCCCCGTGTGCTGTCTCTCTCCCCCGTGTGCTGTCTCTCTCCCCCGTGTGCGTCTCCCCTTTTGCAGTCTTTTCTCTCTGTGCGTCCCTCTATCCCTGTGAACTGTCTCCACCTGTGCTCTCTACTCTCCCCCATGTACATTCTCCTTTCCCCGTGTGCCCTTCTCCCCTCTGTGTGCTATTTCCCTCCCCCTTTGTGGTCTTTTTCCCATGTGTGCTGGCTCTTTCCCTTGTGTCCTCTTCCCCCTGTGTGCTGTCTCTCTTTCTATGCACTCTTCTCCCCCAGTGTGTGGTCTCTCCCCCTATGTATGGTCTCTCACCAGCCTATGTACTGTCTCTCCAACCTGTGTGCTGTCTCTCTCCCCCTTGTGCACTGTTTTTACCCTGTGTGCTGTCTTCCCCTGTGTGCTGTCATCTTCCCTGTGTGCTGTCTCCCACATGCACTAACTCCCTCTGTGCGCTATATCCCCTCATGCGCTGTATTCCTCTCCCTTTGTGCTGTCTCTCCCCCTGTGTGCTGTCTCTTTCCCCTGTGTGCTATCTCCGCCTGTATGCGGTCTCTTTCCCCCTCTGTGTGGTTTCTCTCCTCCTGTGTGCAGTCTCTCTCCCCCTTTTGCACTCTTTCCTCCCTGTGCACTGTCTTCCTCCCTGTGTGCACTGTCTTCCTCCCCTTTCTGTGCTCTGTGCGCTACATCCACAGTGTGCTGACTCCCTCCCCCTGTGCGGTCCAACTTCCCCTTATGCGCTGTCTCTCTTGTCCCTGTGTGCTGCCTTTCTCCCTCCCCGTACGCTGTCTCTCTACCCCTGGGTGCTCTTCTACCCCTTCTGTGCTCTTTTCCTTCCTATGTGTGGTCTCTGTCCCCCTGTGTGCATCTCAGTCGCCATATGCTGTCTCCCCCTTGTGTTCTCTTCTCCCCGTGCAATCCCTCCCCCTGTGCACTGTATCACTCCCTGTGCGCTGTATTCCTCTTCCTGTGTGCTGTCTCTCTCCCTCTGTGTGCGGTCTCTCCCCTTCTGCGCTCTTCTTCTCTCTGTGCACTCTTCTATCCCTGTGAACTTTCTCCCTCCATCTGTGTGCTCTACTCCCCCCTGTGTGCAGTCTCCCTTCTATGTGCCCTTCTCCCCGCTGTATGTTAATTTACTTCACCTGTGTGGTCTTCTCCCCCATGTGTGCCGTCTCTTTCCCCTGTGTCGTCTTCCCCCTGTGTGCTGACTCTCTTTACGTGCACTCTTCTTGCCCCTGTGTGTGATCTCTCCCCCTGTATGCGGTCTCTCACATCCCTGTGTGCTGTGTCTCCCACCTGTGCACTCTCTCCCTCCCTTGTGCACTCTTTTTTCCCCGTGCGTTGTGTCCCTCCCCCTTTGTGCTGTCTCTCTCCCCCTCTACGCTCTTCTCATTTAGCGCTTTTCTATCCCTGTGCAATGTCTATCTCCCTGTTCGCTCTTCTCCCCACTGTGTGCTGTTTCTTTCCCCGTGTGCAATCTCTCTCACTTTGTGTGCTGTCTCTGTCCCACTGTGTGCCGTCTCTCTCCCCCCATGTGTTGTCACGTTCCCCCTGTGTGCTGGCTCTCCCCCGTGTGCTCATTTTCCCCCTTGTGTGCTCACATTCCTCCTTGTGCACTCACTTTTTCCCTTTGTGTCCCTGTGCGCTGTCTCTCTCCCCATGTGCGCTCTCCTCCCCTTGTGTGCTGTCTCTCCCCTTCTGCACTCTTCTCCCCCCTCTGTGTGGGCTCTTTCCTCCTGTGTGCATCTCCCCATGTGTTGTCCCAACTCACCCTGTGCGTTCTTCTCTATGTGCTGTCTCTCCCCCCCAAGTGCAGTGTCTTTGCCCCTGTGCACTATCTCTCTCCTCCTTATGCACTCTCTCCCTCTCCCTGTGTGCTCTTCTCCCCCTGTGTGCAGTGTCTAACTCCATGTGCTGTCTCTTTCCCCATTTGTGCTTTTTTTACCCCGTGTGATATTTCTCTCCTACTGTGGTCAGTCTTTTCCCCCTTTGTGCGGTCTCTCACCTGTGAGCTGTCTGTCCCCCATCTGTGCTGCCTTTCTCCCCCCTGTATGCTGTCTCTCCCCTGTGTGCTGTCTCCCTCAACATGCAATCTTCTCTGCCTTTGCGCTTATTTCCCACTGTGTTTTGTCTCCCCCTGTGTGCTCGGTCTTCCCCTTATGGACTTTTCTCTCCCTCCCCCTGTTTGTTGTCTCCCTCTCCCTGTGTGCTGTTTTCCTCTACCTGTGTGCTCTTCTCCGCCTTGTGCACTCTTCTCCCCCTGTGTGCGGTCTCTCTCCCCTGTGCGCTGTCTCTTTCCTGTGTGCCGTCTCTCTCTCCATGGGCTGTCTCTCTCCCCATGAGCCGTCTCTCTCTGTGGGCTGTCTCTCCTGTGGGCTGTCTCTCCCTGGGCTGTCTCTCTCCTTCTTGTGCGCTTTTGTCCCCCATGCTGTGGCTCCCTACCCCTGTGCGCTGTCTCGCCCATGACATGCTGTCACTCCCACTGTCTGCTCTTATCCCCTTGTGTAATCTTCTGTCCCCTGTGTACTATTTCTCTCCCCCTGTGCACTATTCTCTCCCCTGTGTGCAGTCTTTCTCCCCATGTGCTGTCTCTGTCCCTCATGCACTCTCTCCCACTATGTGCGGTCTCCCTCACTGTGCACTGTATCCCTCCCTGTGCCCTGTCTCTCTGCCACTGTGCGCTCTTCCCCCTGTGTGCGGTGTCTCTTACCTGTCCCTGTGTGCGGTCTCTCTCTCCTTGTGTGCTATCTCCCTCCCCGTGAGCTGTCTCTCTTCCCCTGTGTGCTCTTCTCCCCCGTGCGCTCTCTTCCCTTGGGCACTTTTTTCCACCTGTGCACTGTCTTCCTCCCCCTGTCTGCTCTCTCCCTCCCCCTATGTGCACTTTCCCTCCCCGTGTGCGCTGTTCTCCCCCTTGTGTGCGATCTCTCCACGTGCGCTGTCTCCCTCCCTCCATGCGCTGTCTCCCTCCCCTGTGCTGTCTCTCACTGTGTGCTGTCTTTCTCCTCCTTGTGTGCTCTTATACCACCCCCTGTGAGCTGTCGCCCTCCCCCTGTGCACTCTTCTCCCCTTGTGTATTGTCTCTTTCCCCCTGTGTGTGTCTTTCTCGCCATTGTAACATATATAGCATGAAGTGTCGCTCGATCCGTGCTGCTGCCAAAAGAGACCAGAAGACTGGAGTATCTGGATGACGGTGAATGTTTAATCCAACGCGTTTCGGAGCCAATACCCAGCTCCTTCCTTCCCTTATGAAAGAGCTGGGTATTGGCTCTGAAACACGTCTGATTAAACATACACTGTCATCCAGATACTCCAGTGTTCTGGTCTCTTTTGGCAGCAGCGCAGATGGAGTGACACTTCGTCCTATATATGCTATTTTTTACCGCGGTGACCCGTGGATGTGTGGATCCAGCAGCAGCTGCCTATTGAGCGTTTAAACTGGTTGTGGGTATACACAACCAGACCAGGTGAGCAGATTCTACACATTGATATATCCACTTTCCATATTTAGGAGATAAGACCATATTGCACATTTTATCTCACTCTCTAGATTTCTTGCCATTGTGTTCTCCATATGATGTTTTCCGATCCCTGTGCACTGTCTCCTTCCCCTTTGTGCTGTCTCCCTCCCAGAGTGCTCTCTTTCCCTCTTGTGCACTCTTCTCTCATGTTTGCTATCTCCCTCACTCTGTGTGGTCTCTCCCTGTTTGCTGTCTCTCTTCCCCTTGTGCGCTGTCTCTCTTCCCCTGTGTGCTGTCTCTCTCCCTTCTTGTACACCAACTCTTCCCTCGTGTGCTTTCTATCTCCCCTCACTAGTTTTGGGTTTTGAGCATGGCGATGCAGGAAAGTTCATGTGAGTTCAGAGCTCAGCCGCGTGGCTCTAGCTGACCTCGGATGAGGACACGGTGTCTCCGGATCTTGCGCACATGCCCTAAAAGTGAGAAATTGTGTGAAAAAAAGAAAATGTTCAATATGATGTTATCAAACTCTGTGAAGTAGCTGTAGGTTCCAAATGCTCACTATACCCCTAGATATAATCCTTGAGGCGTCTAGTTACCAAAATGGGGTCACTTGTGGGGGAGCTCCAAAGTTTAGGCACACAGGGGCTCTCCATACACTACATGGTGTCCGCTAACAATTGGAGCTAATTTTCCATTCAAATTGTTAGCGGCCCCAATGTCGAATATGGAGAGCCACTGCGTGCCTAAACATTGGAGCGCCCCCTTAAGTGATCCCATTTTGGAAACTAGATCCCCCAAGGAACTTATCTAGATGCATAGTGAGCACTTTCAACCCCCAGGTGCTTCACAAATTAATCCGTAAAAAGGTAAAAAGCAGAATTTTGTGAAAAAAAGTACTTTTTTATTTTTACAGATCAGTTTGTGAAGAACCTGGGGTATCAAAGTGCTCACTATGAATCTAGATATGTTCCTTGGGGTGTCTAGTTTACAAAATGGGGTCACTTGTGGGGGAGCCCCAATGTTTAGGCACATAGGGGCTCTCCATACATGACATGGTGTCCGCTAACAATTGGAATTGTAAGTGCATACCATGTCATGTATGGAGAGCCCCTGTGTGCCTAAACATTGGAGCTCCTCCGCAAGTGACCCCATTTTGGAAACTAGACAGCCCAAGGAACATATTGAGATGCATAGTGAGCACTTTAATCCCCCAGGTTCTTCACAAACTGATCTGTAAAAATGAAAATGTACTTTTTTTTCACAAAAAGTTTCTTTTGGACTCCATTTTTTCATTTTTTTCATGAGCAACAGGATAAAATGCATCCTAAATTTGGTTGGGCAGTACACTTATACCTCATATGTGGTCATACACCACTGTTTGGGCGCACGGCAGGGCTCAAAAGGGAAGGAGCGCCATTTGACTTTTTGAATGAAAAATTAGCTCCAAAAGTCAAATTGCGCTTCTTCTGTTCTGAGCCCTGCCGTGTGCCCAAACAGTGGTTTATGACCACATATGAGGTATCGGTGTACTCAGGAGAAATTGCCCAACAAATTTTAGGATCCATTTTATCCTATTGATCATGTAAAAATGAAAAAATTCAGGTTAAAGAACTATTTTGTTGGAAAAATTAAAATGTAATTTTTTTTTTCCACTTTGCTTTAGTTCCTGAGAAGCACCTGAAGGGTTAATAATCTTCTTGAATGTAGTTTTGAGTAGCTTGAGGGGTGCAGTTTTTGGAATGGTGTCACTTTTGGGTGTTTTCTGTCATGTACGCCCCTCAAGGGAACTTCAAATGTGATGGTGAAGGTTTTGTAAATTTTGCTGGAAAAATGAGTTTTGAAAGATGCTCTGGCTGATGTAAAGTAGACATGTGGGAAATATTATTTATTAACTATTTTGTGTCACATAACTCTCCGGTTTAACAGAATAAAAACTCAAAATTTGAAAATTGCGAAATTTTCAAAATTTTCGCCAAATTTTTTTCTTTTTTCACAAACAAACGCAAAAATTATCAACCTAAATTTACTACCAACATGAAGCCCAATATGTCATGAAAAAACAATCTCAGAATCGCTAGGATCCATTGAAGCGTTCCAGAGTTCTACCCTCATAAAGGGACACTGGTCAGAATTACAAAAAACAGTCTGGTCATTAAGGTGGAAATTGGCTCCGTCACTAAGGGGTTAAAGGTTCATAATGGCTGGGTCTAATATTGACTCGACATTATGAACCTCAGACTTAGTACCATCTGGCTATACATAGCCGGCATTAACCCCTTATTATTCAGTCTGCCAACCCTACAGGGCAGCTGGAAGAGTTGGCCACTGCTCCATAAAATGGCAATTCTATGAATTCGAAAGCATGCACTGTTTACAGCCCTTGAGAACTGTACTTGGCAACCCCTGGCCTACTAGTATTTGTGGAGGTAGTCAGGGGGCAAAAGGAATCCTCATGTCGTTTCACTGCAACAGCCGTTCTCCCTGGACACTCTTAGGCCCTGTGCCCACAGTGCATTGTTTGATACTTTTTTGACTCAGATTCTCAGAACGTACATCAAAATCTGCATGCTTCATCCTGAGGCCAGCAAATTACATAGTAACATAGTTTTTAAGGTTGAAGGAAGACTTTAAGTCCATCTAGTTCAACCCATAGCCTAACATGTTGATCCAGAGGAAGGCAAAAAAAAAAAACAATGTGGCAACACTAGCTCCACTAGCACAGTTCAAAAGTGCTGTGCCCACATTGCTTTTTTTTTCCTTGCAGATATGGTGCAGATTTAAATTTACTGCCTTAAAATTTGCACCAAATCTGCAAGGAAAAAAAAACAATTTTGGCATAGCACTTCTGAACTGTCAAAGAGTTTGCTGGTTTCAGTATAGACATGCAGATTTTGATGCAGATTCTCAAAATCTGCTTAAAAAAAGCATCAATGCACTGTGAGCACGGGATCTAAGAGGGTCCAGGGAGAGCCGCAGTTGTGGTGAAAGGGCTCGAGGATTCCTCTTGCTCACTGGTTATCTCCACAGAGAATTCTAGGGCAGGGGTGTCAGAAGGGATGGTATAGAAGTAAAAGAATCAGAAGCAGGATGGTAACATGGCTAAAGGCATTCAGGGGAGTTAATCTGACCCTTAGACTAGGGTTCCTAGAATGCCCTGCTCCCAGAGGTACCTCTGAAGGTGGGGACATCTGGGTCCCACCTTTGCCCTATGCTCCTGATCAACCCTAAGCTGAGAACCCCTACCTCCACCCGCTGACCAGGAAAACACAGCAACTCCTACAGGGAAGGAAACAGCAGCAAGCACCAGCACAAAACACGCATGTCTTCACGACTAAAGGTCCTTGAAGAAATTAAACTATCAGTGACACCTAGTGGAAGAAAGTGCGACTACTTAAAGGTTGAGGGAGTGGACAACTACATCAGCTGACAGCAGTTCATCTGTCACTGGAGAACCACACATCACAGCAGCTTATGGCATTACCTCCGGATGCACCAAAAGAAATTTACACATATCTAAACTACAGCAGCAGTTCACATCGACTGCAAAGCAGTCAACACGTGACAAGGGGTGGCCAACTAAAGCCCTCAAGGGCTACAAATTACGGTAACTTCAAAAACAGTATCAAACAATGCACAGGGCCTTACAAGCATATGAGGGGTCTCATTCACAGAAAGCATCCTCCATATGCTGTGAGAGCAGGCACTGGTGACAGTGTGACTTAGCGGTGCCATCACAAACATTACTGCATTGCAGATTTGGGTCACACAGGGGTTATCCCACAACTTTGAACTGCACTTCACTCTCTAATGTCACCCTCCTCACATGCGCAGTCTAACGATACTGGTGTGATATCCACTATATGTCAAGCGATATTGCGGCTCTCACAAGACAGTGTGTGGTATGAGCGCTGATGCCACTGGGGTTATCTCCGGTCACAGCATGATTCCCTGTTGCATGATAACTGCTGTGTTAACTGAGACAACCCATGGGAAGGCACTGCTTGTCACCCTGCCAGGAGCCGTGCAGTGCCTGCTGTCCACCATATGGAGGATACAGTTACTGATCTTGCCCCATATATGCTGGGACTACTTCAGCATTTATTTAAATTTCATTTATTCTACCGTATATACTCGTGTATAAGCCGACCCGTGTATAAGCCGACCCCCCTACTTTTGCCCCAAAACCTGGGAAAATCTATTGACTCGTGTATAAGCTGAGGGTGGACCCCAGCACAGGTATACAGCCCCCAGCAGTGTGGTATACAGCAGCCCCAGAAGTATATACAGCAGCCCCAGTGGTAGTATACAGCAGCAGCCCCAGTGGTATATACAGCCCCAGTGGTAGTATACAGGCAGCCCCAGTAGTAGATACAGCACCAGTGGTAGTATACAGGCAGCCCCAGTAGTAGATACAGCCCCAGTGGTAGTATACAGGCAGCCCCAGTAGTATGTACAGCCCCAGTGGTAGTATACAGGCAGCCCCAGTAGTATGTACAGCCCCAGTGGTAGTATACAGGCAGCCCCAGTAGTATGTACAGCCCCAGTGGTAGTATACAGGCAGCCTCAGTAGTATATACAGCCCCAGTGGTAGTATACAGGCAGCCCCAGTAGTATATACAGCCCCAGTGGTAGTATACAGGGCCCCAGCAGGGCCCCCCTCAAAGTTTGGTGCCCCCACCTCACATGATGGCCCCCCCGCATGCAGCACTGCGCATATACATTACCAGGATATCAGCTGTCACCCTCCGGTGGCGGATCGCGGCTCCTGGGCTCCAGGCTCCATCTTCCTCTGTTTCTTCCTGCTTTGTGGCCGCCGGGCTCATCGCGATGACGTCATCGCGACGCCGGCCGGTCACGTGACAAGCAGGAAGACACAGAGGAAGATGGAGCCCGGAGCCCAGGAGCCGCGATCCGCCACCGGAGGGTGACAGCTGATATCCTGGTAATGTATATGCGCAGCGCTGCATGCGGGGGGGGCCATCATGTGAGGTGGGGGCGCCAAACTTTGAGGGGGGCCCGTATGACTCGCGTATAAGCCGAGGGGAGGACTTTTCAGCCCAATTTTTGGGCTGAAAAACTCGGCTTATACGCGAGTATATACGGTAATTATTTTTTACATCCTTTTTTGGGGGATTGGGTGGAATGGAAGCTTAAAATGGACTTTAATTAAAAAAAATATTGAAACCGGAATGACTTGTGGTTCATTTTCAAATAAAATATTTATTGATGTGGTTATTTCTGTCCTTACTTAGTTGGTTAGTAATATTGGGTATCTAAGTGATGCCTCAACATTACTAACCTCTGGGCTTGCTGTCAGCTGACATTAACCTTTTATTACCCAGTCTGCCACTAGCACCAGAGCAACTGGAAGGGCGTGTTAACCACCATTTTTGGCGTCTCTCATGGAGACGCCAATTCTTGGGTGGCTGCTGGCGACAGTTTTTAGCTTGGGGAGCCCAGGATGCTTGGGCTTCATCACTCTGAGAATTTCAGCCTCCAGCTGCCTGGGTTACCTTGGCTGGCAATCAAAAATACGGCCATATTTACAATTATTTAATTTTACAGTAATCTGACATTAATCATAGACACCGGTAGAGAGGGTGGGCGGGGCTAAGTCTGACTTTAACCAATCAAGGATGGGGGTACAGTCTATATGTCTGAGGTTCATGAGCGGGCCCGGAAGCAGGTTGACAGCAGCACTGAAGCTTAATAAGTAATAGTCTAGCAAGCTAATGTCCGTGCCAAAAGAGCGGGGCTCCACTATAAAATTGTTTGAGCTATGTTTGGCAGTTTTTGGGCCCCTTTAAAGGTGTTTTTCTAGGCCCTTGAGCTTACCTCCCATTGATTTGAATGGGGATCGGAAGTTCAGCAAACTTTTCGCCTATCTATTCGGCTAATAAATTCCCGTTTGGCAAACAGAACCAAACCTGAATTTCAAAAGGTTCACTCATCTCTAGATATAACACATTGTTTGGGCTTTGTGAGGACATCATACTGTGTGAGAGGATATAAAACAGTTTTCAGGGCTTTGTTGGCACATCATACTTAGGGCAGGTACATCATATCATTTGGGGGCATTGTGGGGACATCATACTATGGGAGAAAATATTACACAGTGTTCGGGGCTTTGTGGGGACATCATACTGTGTGAGAGGATAAAACAGAATTCGGGGCTTTGTGGGAACATCATACTGTGGGTAGGTACATCATACTGTTTGGAGGCTTTGTGAGGACATCATACTGTGTAAGAGTTTATAACCGTGTTCAGGGCTTTGTGAGGACATCATACGGTGGGCAAGTATATCATGCAGTGTGGGGACTTTGTGGGGACATACTGTGTGAGAGTATATAGCAGTGTTCAGGGCTTTGTGGGGACATCATACTGTAGCCAGGTACATCATACAGCAGGGGTCTCAAACTTGGCTGGGTTGGTGGGCCACACATAGCAAAACATTTATAGTGGGGATCTGTATCCCTTGTAGAACTAAGTGATATTTTTAGTAATACCAGAATTTTTTGCTCAATGTAGTAAAGTACAAATCCTGATCCCTTTCTTGTAGTAATATCCTTTTCTACTGATGTCCCCCATCCGATCCCCTTTTCTAGCGATGTTCTCCATCCTGACCCCTTTTTCAAGTTATGTCCCCCAGCCTGATCCCTTTTTTAGTAATGTCCTCATCCTGATCCCTTTTCTAGTGATGTTCCCCATCCTGATCCCCTTTTGTAGTGATGTCCTCCATCCTGATCCCCTTTTGTAGTGATGTCCCTCTTCCTGATCCTCTTTTGTAGTGATGTCCCTCATCCCGATTCCTTTTTGTAGTACTGTCCCCATCCTGATCCCCTTTTCTAGTGATATCACCATACTGATCCCTTTTCTAGTAATGTCCCCATCCAGATCACTTTAGTAGTGATGTCCCCATCTGATCCCCATAGTAGTGATGTCCCCCATCCCGATCCCCTTAAGGTACTGTCACACACTTCAATTTTAATGAACGATGTTGTTGGCGATCACATGCACGAGCGATCGCTAACAACATCGTTCACATCGCTGGTAACCATGGTAAACATCGTGTTACTAAGCGCTGCGCTTATTAACCCAATGTTTACCATGGATACGAGCTCCCTGTGAGAAGCTGGGAGCTCATTCATCGTTGGTCTCCCGGTGTCACACACAGCAATGCTGCGTGTCCAGTGGGCGACTAATGATAAATTTGAGGTCCTGTCCTCAAATCAAACGATCAACGATCAGCCGACTGATTGTTGATCGTTAGTAGTGTCATACGCTACAATGTCGTTTCGACATCATTCAAGCGTCACTAAACACGTGACTTTTGAACGATATCGGCAACGATATTGTTACGTGTGACGGTACCTTTAGTAGTGATGTCCCCCATCCCAATCCCCTTTTCTAGTGATGTCCCCCATCCTGGACCCCTTTTATAGTGAGGTCCCGTATCCTGGTGCCCTTTTGTACTGATGTCCCCATCCTGATCTACTTTTATAGTGATGCCCCCCATCCTGTTTTACCTTCTGTTTACACACTCACATACATACTCATTTACACTCACACACAACCCCACACATCCTCAAACTCTCATACACACACTGAAATTCATACACACCTCACACACAGTTTCTTATACACATATCCTCTCTCACATACTCACATCCTCACACACTCACCCTCACACACACACCCTCTCACACACACTCACACTTTTCTCACTTTAATGATGCATCGCTCCGGGCCGCGGCGGGTCCCCACTGTGCTGACTTGCGGCCTTTGCTGTTCTATGACTTCCTCCAGCCACCGCTCAGACAAGCTCTGTTGCTCAGCAATATCAATGCAATCTGCCAGCCAGAGGCCCGTATGTGACGTCATATTCCGCCATCAGCTGCGGACCTCTCATTGGCTGGAAGCTCGCATTGATCTTGCTGAGTGGCAGAGCTTGTTAGTGCTGCGGACGGAAGTCATCACACAGTGGGGACTGCAGTGGCCCCCTGCACTGGGGTGATGCATCAATAAGTTGTCGAAGGTGCTGTGGGCCACATAGTGAAGCCCCATGGGCCACATGCGGCCTTTGGGCCACATGTTTGAGACCCCTGTCATACAGTTTGGGAGCTTTGTGGGGACATCATACTCTGTGAAAATATTACATAGTGTTTGTGGCTTTGTGGGGACATCATGCTGTGTGAGAAGTTATAACACTGTTCAAGATTTTGTGGGGACATCATACTGTGGGCAGGTATATCATACAGTGTGGGAGTTTTGTGGAGACATACTGTGTGAGAGGAAATCACACAGTGTTATGGGCTTTGTGGGGACATCATACTGTGAGCAAGTATATCTTCTTACACAGTATGATGTCCCCACAAAGCCCCCACACTGTATGATATAACAGTGTTCAGGGCTTTGTAGGGACATACTGTGGGCAGGTACATCATACAGTTTCGGGGCTTTGGGGGGACATCATAATATGTAAGAAAATATTACATAGTGTTTGAGGCTTTGTGGGGGCACCATACTGTGTGAGAGGTTAGAACAGTGTTCAAAGCTTTGTGGTGACATCATACTGTGGGCAGGTATATCATACAGTGTGGGAGCTTTGTGGGGACATCATACTGTGTGAGACTAAATTACAGTGTTCAGGGCTTTGTGGGGACATCATACTGTGTGAGAGAATATTTCACAGTGTTTGGGGCTTTGTAGGGACATCATAATGTGGTCAGGTATATCATACAGTGTGGAGGCTTTGTGGGAACTTCATACTGTGTAAGAGGAAATGACACAGTGTTATGGGCTTTGTGTGGACATCATACTATATGGGGGATATAACAGTGTTCAGGGCTTTGTGGGGACATACTGTGTGGGGGTGGGGGAGATATAACACAGTGTTCGGGGCTTTGTGGGGACATCATACTATGTGAGAGGATATTTCACAGTGTTCGGGGCTTTGTGGGGTCATCATACTGTGTGAGAGGATATTTCAGAGTTCGGAGCTTTGTGGGGACTTCATAATGTGGGTAGGTACATTATTCAGTGTGAAAGGGTTTGTGGATACATAATCCTGTGTGGGAACATCAAACTATGTATGCAGCTGTGTGGGGACATCATATTGTTTTGAGCTGTTGATTAATGTACAAAGGTTAAATAGCAGTAGCACAATAATTTGCTACTTTATATAAATTTTATAACATTTTACATGTATTAACATTAGTAGCGAGTCACCAGACTTAATTCTGCGCAACATTAAGTGATAAAAATTAATATAAAACAATAATAATGAATTACGTTTATCACGTTGGATTGGCTCTCCACAACAGGCAACAGTTACAGCCTTTGATGTGACCACTTGGAAAACGTATTGCCCAACATTGGCCTACAACATTCTTTTGAAAATAAGATGCCACCACGGTCAAAACCACAAGGGCAAATACAACATAATGTATATCAGTACAGGAATACAGTATATTTGTTAAGACATGATTGCATATTGACATTGCAGCTGTACATAATTGTATGGATTAAGGCTTTAAAAGACCATTTTATTGAACATTGAACTTGCACCTGCTACGATTGTAGCTGGGTGTTATACAGCTGCTGTAATCAGACTGTTATCCAGCTATTCGATTGAACTGCTGTTAATTATTTCTCTTACTGTGAATTACCGTATTCAAATAGCTTACTGTGACTGCCCATTGCATTGAGATTTCACAATGGTCTCTGTTTCTATATTTTTTGCTCTCTTGTGTCCTTTTTTGTTTGCCTCTTTGCCATACAGTTGCTTTGCATAGGTGTTGTTGTGCTTGAATGAAGTACTACACAGAGATCCCCTCTCATATAGACCCACTATGTAAGGCCCCCTTCACACATCCGTATCTCTAATACATGTGATGTTACGTACTGGTGACACATTTACACCTCACACTTCTGCGTTTTCACACAGACCGTGTGTCCATGTGATCTATGCCTGTGTCCTGTGATCAACATGGAGACACGTCCGATTTTTTTCTGACAGCTTGGATGACACAAATACAGTACATCGATGAAATCGTGACGTGCCAAAAAAGCATGCTACTGAAATTAATGTTTTTTTAAGTGGAAAAGATATGCAAAGATAGATAAATGAAAGATAGATGATATATAGATGGATAGATAGATTTTTCAGTTATTATTCAATTAAATAATTATTTAAAAAAATAAACAAACATGTGGGGTCTCACCATTTTTGATAACCAGCCAAGGTAATGCACACAGCTGCAACTTGTTATTATCAGGGTGGAAAGTCTATGGTTATTTGACCTTTCCCACCATAAAAATATCAGCCTGAAGCCATCTCAGAATTGCTGCATCACATAAGATGCATCAATCCTTTTGCTTCACCCCAACTCTTTTCAACTGCCCTGGTGTGGTGGCAATTGAGGTAATGGTTTATGGAGTTCAGTTCAGCTGTGTAGTGTCAGCTGGCATAAAGCCCAGAGGTTAGTAGTGGGGAGATGTCGGTCAGACACCCCCATTACTAACCCAAGAAGTTAAAAGAAAAAAAGCACAAAAATATTTCATTTTAAAAAACACCCCCTGACTCTAACCTACCCCCAATTTATTTACAAAAAGCCATGAAGATCTGAAGTAGTCTAACAAATCCAAAGTAGTCTGCAAAAGCAAACCTGAAAGACATAAAAAGAGGAAATTAAAGAAATAAAGACAAAACACATTCACTAATTTACTTAATTACACATTTACTAACATTTACCTCATTCACTAACCTATTCCCAAAAGAATTCCCATGGAGCTCCAAGATAATCCACCTAGAGGTCCCATTCCCTGACTGTGCTCTGCTAGAGCCGGCGAGTGTGACAAGCAGTGACATCAATAAGATTACCACAGTTTACAGTGGCGGGATCACACAGTGGGTAAAGCACAAGAGCCGTCTGGAGTGATGTCATAAGGTTCCTTTACACGTGGCAACTTTTCTAGGAATTTCACTGGCAACTTACTGGTTGCAGTGAAATCATGGAGACATTCTTCCATTTGTACACGGCAACAAGATAGAACAATGTGTCCATGATTTCACTGCAACCAGTAAGTTGCCAGTGAAATTCTTAGAAAAGTTGCCGCGTGTAAAGGTACCCATAAGGATACTGCAGTTCGCAGCAGCTGGGTCACACAGAAGGTAGTGCAAGAGCTGGCTGCTGTGAACTTCACTAACGTAATGACATCACCACTCATCACAGTATTTTCAGTATCAAGTAGGAGCCGCACACAGAATTCTTTTTGCAGCCTTTATTCTTCCTTGTGGGGTCTTACATAGTGGAGTGTGCGGGTGGGAGGACGGGGGAGCAGCCTATACTACGGCCGTTTCGCACCATCAGTCGTGCTTCTACGGGTACAGTCTGTACCCGTAGAAGCACGACTGACGGTGTGAAATGTCCGTAGTATAGGCTGCTCCCCCGTCCTCCCTCCCGCACCCTCCACTATGTAAGACCCCACAAGGAAGAATAAAGACTGCAAAAAGAATCCTGTGTGTGGCTCCTACTTGATACTGAAACTGGAAGTGATGTTGTGCTGCATAGAGGAAGCAGGGCACCAGGATTCCAGTGTGCGCAGCAAGGAGGAGAGAAGTTCTGACTCCAGGGGGCCCCCCAGGAACACTGGTATCAGAGTAACCGCGGCAGGAGGTGCTGGCTCCTTCAACAAACTGTGAGTGCCACTCATCACAGTAGCCGACTCTGACGAAGCACAGCACGATACCTGACAGTGACTGCTGTTACAGCCTATGTTTTTTTTTTTTTACTGTATGGGGCTCCATATGCTGGACCACTGAATTGAGGAAATTGTGGGACCTCTGTGCGTACTACGTTGGAGCTGCGTGAAAGTTCTTTTGAAAATAAATTGGTGGATGAGGGACTGTGCCTTTTCTCTAGTTCTTTAAGGTTATACATTGATCGGAAACAGGGAGATGAGTGATACATGTACTTCAGTTGGGTTGGGTGCCCTCATACCTCATGCATCAGCTCAAATAAATGTTATGGTCTGCCGCACTCAGGTGCCAAAATATGACTTCAATGACTGTGAGGACACAACATACTACCATTTGTGTTGTGGGTTAAATATTCTTAATTAGACCAGACGTATTGTTCTTTTGTATGTTAACTCATGAGAAGTAAGTCATTGTTTCTTACCAGTCTGCTTGGAGCCCCTATTTTCATAGTTTGTGGATTGCTAACTAAATGTGAAGTGCCTCAGCCCCCTCTGTCTACATTATTTAGATGAAAATTATGCAGTCGAATTGAACTGCTGACGAATGAAAGAAAATCCTTATCGCACCAATGCTGTAAGAACACAGTACCCTGAGGTGGAGGCTTGGGGTATAACAAGACTTGCTTCAGTCACAGTTGTTCATATGCTATGTCTTATGCTGGACTAAGGGGGTGTCCGGCTACCATGCGTGACACTGGCGCATGGAGCAATGATGTCCAGCGCACCACAAAAAACAACAGATGCAGAGACACCGGGGGGGTGGCTATGGACACAAATATAGCGGAGGACCCTGCTGCAGCTGTGCCCTGATCTCCCTGCCATCCCTATATGGGTTCTTTCAACCCGTCACCGAGCAGGATACCTAGTCCCTCACTGGCCCTAATGTTAGCCCTCAATAGAGAAATGGCTGGCGGGAGCACTAGTCCTAACCACTACAATAAAAATAACAAGAGGGAAGGGGAGGCAGACAGGGGTACAAAAAACAACTTCATGCCTGCTGCCATGTTCCTTGGCAGCAGACGGCTTGGCAGTAGTCAGTTCTCAGGAGACCCTCCTTCACCTCAGAAAGCTTGGCCGGGAATAAGTTCAATCGCCAGCAAAGGATGCTGGAACCATGTGAACACAAAGGGGATGGGAGTGATCACAGAGTAGCCACACCTGGACAAAGAACTAGCTAGCTTGCTAGAAACAGAAACTCACATTAACTTCCTAAACTACCAAAGGAAAGATACACATTTAATATGAAGTTTCAATACAGGAGTGAGACACAGGTACCAAAACTGTCACAAGTCTCCAAAGTAAGAGAGAACATCGTGACACTACGTGACCTCAGCCTAGGGGTTTCAGTCCTGGCTAGAGGATCACATCGCGTCTTCATGACCTCAGCCAAGGGGCTTCTGTTCCGGCTAAAGGAATACATTCCATCTGCATGACCTCAGCCTAGGGACTTTGGTTCCGACTAGAGGATCACAACTGGATCATATTCTCCCTCCAGGACTTCAGCCTAGGATCCTAGGATTCAGTCACCTGGTTACAGACTTTGCTGTGCTCAGCTAGCTTCCTAAGCTTGCTGCTATTCCTTCTAAGTGGGTGCCCACCAAAAGCAGGGTACTACTGAACTGGGGTAATTGGCCATGGAAGCCCCAAAGGCACGACGATTCTAATCCCTGGTGAGCCAGTGGAAGGGTGAGACTCTGTTACTTGTTACAGTGTATGTTTTTACTTGGTATGTGTTATATGCCCTGGACTGCTGGGGATTCAATAAAGTCTAACTAATGTGCAGGTCTCTCACCCTTTGTTGTCTGAGTAGTGTTCTGCCCACAGGTAAGGAGTTCGGGCGCTCAGTGGGATGAGCCCTGGTCCATGCAGTCTTCCTAAATGCGGCTGGGCCAGCGGACGAGAGTACCCACTGACCCCCATCTCTCCACAATTGGTTGCAGTGGTGAGATATTACTCAGCCTGGTTTATTCAGGGAGGTACTGGTGCAAGGGACTGGGTTCGTGGACAACGTCCAAAGGCTCAACAACCAGGGAGGCATATAAGCAAACCCAGCAGGTCATACGTGAGGCATACTGGTTTCAGTCAACGTCATGTCCAACCCCACCAGCTCAGCTATCGTACGAGGACCGGAGTGAATATACAGCTATCACAGGAAAGCGGAACTACATGCTACGCCAGCTGCGACAATTTGAATACAGGGACACTGATACTTGGTCGGATTTAATCAAGGAATTGGTCCGTTGGGATGCCCAGAATCATGCGGAGGACAATGAGGACCCCACAGAGATTCACTCAGAGGATTCAAACTGTGTGGCACATCATGGATCCAGTGACAGTCTGGAAACAACACTGTCCCAAGCAGCCCAAATCAAAGATATGTTCGCTGCATTGGAGCCTGAAGCTTCAAGAGAGGAGAGGGCTTGTGTCCTGGACTTAGTTTTGGGAGTTCCAGTTAACCTACTTCCAGCACCAGCCGCTCAAACAGGATTATCTCACCACCCAGCAGAAGCCCTACCAGGAAAAAAGTCTACAAACGGGGCCTGTGACTTTCCCAATTCACTGACCTGTCATACTTGTGGGTGCCTTAGACATATGGGCTGTATGACCGTCAAAACATTTACGATGCGGCACTTCGCAAACTGCAAAACTGTATGTGCGATATACCTATTTACATGCAAAAGCAGAATTGAATATATTGGAAAAAAGAAGCATGGCGCCCCTGCAGTTCGGTCGCCACTATTAGTTTGCAGCAACTGGGATCGGCAAGTCCAGTCACCCACAAACATACTCAACACACCCCGGGCCCAGAGCGAGCGGGTAAACCCAGGTGGTAGGATGGCTCAGGCAGCTATGGGACAGTGGGGGGAGACAGGTGGTGGGTGAGAAGTGAGCAAGAAGAAGTTAGGGAAAGGTAGAGAGCAAATGGAAGATACCACGGAAACTGAGAAGTTAGTCGGAGGAGGACAAGGGATAGAGAACAAAAAAGTGGTGGGGGAACAAGAGGCGCAATAGTGCCCTATCAAAAGTGACACTAACAGTATGGGTGGTGTATATAGATTCCACTCACCTATTCCAGTTGTGTAACCCACAACTGGTTTGAAGGCATGAAAGTAATATCAGCTGCTGCAGGACCTCCACCGACCACTCGCACGTGGAAAACCGTCATAAAATTTTGGGAAGCAAGATGTGTAACAGTCCGTGTTGCTGAGTCCACAGAAAGCACAAGGAATGCCAGATATGTCTTGTAGAAGTATTCTTCTTTATTTCCTACGCGTTTCGCTGCAGTTTCCATGCACCTTCCTCAGGGATATTCACTGTTACACACACCTTGCTTCCCAAAATTTTATGAAGTGATAGAGAAGACAGAGAGCATGGATCCGGAGGCCCGAACCACGATGAGACCTATCCCTGGTCCCGGGGCTACAGACCGCAGAAAGACGGAGGGACTCCTAGGGGCGCGGGCAGTGAGCAATCCACCCGTGTACCCAAATCTGCAGTGAAGTGGAAGGGCGAGAACCAGGGACCCAGCCCTGAAGGTGGCAGGAAGGCTCCAAGCTCCAACCACAGAACCGGGGGCCTCAAGATCTCCAAGAGTTGTGGCCAACTCCCGACACAGCGCAGGGAAGGCAGACGTACTAGCGCCAGGGGACCCAGCCAGTCCCCAAGAAGGCCCGTGGCTGCTGGACCGAGGCTCTCTGTGCGGAGGCATGTGCTGGAAGGAGAACAGGCAGCGCTGAGAAAGAGGAAGGCCCAAGAGGAAAGGAACACAAAGGGGGTGCACTGGACGAGCCATCCTGGTTGCCAAGGACTACCCAGGCTGCCACTGTACTTGTGTTGTAACTTGAAGCGCCTGACAACAGAAGCTAAGTAAACCAGGTCGGAACTAAGACTGTGTGTGAGACTCTTATTTCCCGTCTGCGCCTGGGGAGCGGTAGAATGCTAGACCGCACGGACTGCAAGGGACTTGTCCTGACCCTGCCAGCCGCCAGCTCTGCCCTGCTGACCTTCTATCATGCCCTATCACCTCAACTCCGGATGCCCTGGGGACCTGCAGCCCCCATGGGGAGCTGAGTCATCACTGCTGCAAACCCATCATCCACAGAAGTCGCAGACCGCAGCACCCTTCCACGAGTGGCGTCACAACAAACTTTTTATTCCACTTTTTTATTTTTACCCCTTTTCAATCGCCTTTTTACTGACCGCCCAATAGGGGAACATGGACCGGGTCACGCCAACGGGACATACGAAAGCCCCGATGATGTCAAGAGGGCCCGGCTCTGAGTACTCCATGGCCCCCACTGGGGTGAGTCAGAAGCACGAGTTTATATAACTAATAGGTGATCATGTTGGCGACATACGCAACCTTAGAGACACTTCAATATCGAGATACGTTAGATCTATGTATCTTTACTTTCTGTGCAGTAGAGTTTGTGAGTCCTAGCTTGAGGGGTGGTGAAGGGGATAGATGCATCCTACAAAAATAAAGCGGTTGGATTCATATGTTACAGATAACCCATCCCAAAGACCTAAATGAGAAATTATCCTTCACCTGTTTCCTTTAAGGACCTATGCCCTTACGCCAGGGGTCTCAAACTCGACTGGGTTGGTGGGCCGCACATAGCCCCCCACTATAAATGGTTTTCTAAGTGATATTTTTAGTAATACCAGAATTTTTTGCTCAATGTAGTGAAGTACAAATCCTGATCCCCTTCTTGTAGTAATGTCCCCATCCTGTAATGTTTTTTTCTACTGATATCCCCCCATCCTGATCTCTTTTTCTAGTGATGTTCCCCATCCTGATCCCTTTTTTTAGTGATGTCCCCCATCCTGATCCCTTTTTCTAGTGATGACCCCATTCTGATCCCCTTTTCTACTGATGTTCCCCATCTTGATCCCTTTTTCTAGTAATGTCCCCAATCCTGATCCCTTTTTCTAGTGATGTCCCCCATCCTGATCCCTTTTTCTAGTGATGTCCCCATCCTGTTCCCCTTTTCTAGTGATGTTCCCCATCCTGTTCCCTTTTCTAGTGATGTCTCCCATCCTGATCCCCTTTTGTAGTGATGTCCCCCATCCTGATCCCCTTTTGTAGTGATGTCGCCCATCCTGATCCCCTTTTGTAGTGATGTCCCCCATGCAGGTCCTCTTGTGTAGTGATGTCCCCCATCCTGATCCCCTTTTGTAGTGATGTCCCCCATGCTGATCCCCTTTTATAGTGATGTCCCCATCCTGATCCCCTTTTGTAGTGATGTCCCCCATCCTGATCCCCTTTTCTAGTGATGTCCCCATCCTGATGCCCTTTTTTAGTGATGTCTCCCATCCTGATCCCCTTTTGTAGTGATGTCCCCATACTGATCTCCTTTTCTAGTGATGTCCCCCATCCTGATCCCCTTTTCTAGTGATGTCCCCATCCGATCCCCTTTAGTAGTGATGTCCCCATCCCGATCCCCTTTCGTAGTGATGTCCCTCATCCCGATTCCCTTTTGTAGTGATGTCCCCATCCTGATCCCCTTTTCTAGTGATATCACCCATACTGATCCCCTTTTCTAGTAATGTCCCCCATCCAGATCACTTTTAGTAGTGATGTCCCCCATCCTGATCCCCATAGTAGTGATGTCCCCCATCCCGATCCCCTTTAGTAGTGATGCCCCCCATCCTGGACCCCTTTAGTAGTGATGCCCCCCATCCTGGACCCCTTTTGTAGTGAGGTCCCGCATCCTGGTCCCCTTTTGTACTGATGTCCCCCATCCTGATCTCCTTTTATAGTGATGCCCCCATCCTGTTTTACCTTCTTTTTACGCACTCACATACCTACTAATTCACACTCACACACACCCTCACACACAAACCCAAAACACACACACACACACACTCACATACACACACACACTCTCTCACACACATCCTCATATACACACTTACACCCCTAACACACTGAAACTCACACACACCCACACACACTTTCTTATACACATATCCTCACTCACATACACCCTCACACTCACACCCTCTCACACACACTCACACTTTTCTCACTTTAATGATGCATCGCTCCAGTGAAGGGGGCCGCCACGGTCCCCACTGTGCTGACTTCCGGCCTCCGCTGTGCTATGACTTCCTCCAGCTGCCGCTCAGACAAGCTCTGCTGCTCAGCAAGATCAATGCAATCTGCCAGCCAGAGGCTCGCATGTGACGTCATATTCCGTCATCAGCTGCGGGCCTCTCATTGGCTGGCAGCTTGCATTGATCTTGCTGAGTGGCAGAGCTTGTTAGTGCTGCGGACTGAAGTTATCACACAGCGGCGACAGCAGCGGCCCACTGCACTGGGGCGATGCATCATTAAGTTGTCCAAGGTGATGCGGGCCGCATAGTGAACCCCAGGGGCCTTTTGAGACCCCTGCCTTACGCTAATGTATGGTATCCCAGTCACTATAATTTTAATTGCTCCTACTCCTTGTTCCCTTTTGAACAAAATTACTCCCTCCGTCTCTTGTAAAAGTCACCCTGTGGTTTTGTACAAAGCTTGCCTTCTGGCCTATATGGGCAAATATGGTCTATTAGATATTGCTCATAGAAAATTTTCTCTGTTCTATTTTCCTTTACCAAAAATAACCTTTGCCACGCCCACCAGGGCCGTGGGGTACTTGGAACCAGGTTGGGCAGTTCTCTGGGAATGTCACAGGGCTGTGACCCAGCTCCGTGGCCCTGGTGTGCCATAAATGGGAGATATTTATACGAAAATTGGTTGTGATGCCACCTGTAGTACTTGGCTAGAATGGCCAACGCTGCAGTACAGGTCCACTGGGGCAGTTGGTGACGCAGCAGAGATGGTGTAGCTCCCTATAGGTGGAGTGGGGGCCCCAGGGCAGTTGACACAGTTTATGCAGGAAATAGGGAATGGTGGGGTGCAGGACTGAGGGTGCGAGTAATGACTGGAGGACACAAGGACTGAAGCTTCCTTTACCTTGACTTGATGGTTGATGGTGCAGACCGGGGCACTGGTAACAGATGGTAACGGAGATCCGGGCAGCCGGGAAGCAATTGGAGATCCACCTAGCCAGGTGGGTTCAGAGGCCTTCCTTCTGCATGGTGCTGTTTGGTCCTTGCAGCCTAAAGCTTTGCTGCGGCCCTCTTCCTGCATGTCTAGTCTTTGCCTGTATGGCAGGCAGCTCGAGCCTATTACAGGTGTCACTCCTTGGTGGCGGCTCCGGGCTCTGGTATGCTGCTTTGCCTTCAGGTGTTTAGTGGGGCCAAAGGACTTGCAGTCCTCTGCTCTCAGGATTTAGCTGCCAGGACTTCAGTACCCAAACAACCAAGGACTCCGGCGTCCGGTTTCTAGCGCTTTCCTCTGGGATGAGTCTGGTCACGGTTCCACTCCCCAGGTTCTCCTCAACTCCTCTCTTCCACTAGCTTTCCACTGTCCTGGGACGAGCTCCAACCGGCTCCAGTCCCCAGGACGTCTGTACTGTTCTCTCTCCTGAACTGAACTCTCTAACCCCGCCTCCAGGCCAGAATTTATAGGGAAGCTCCCCTGAAACTGGGTTCAGAGCTCCCCTTCTGGTCTGAAGTCAGGACAAGTGTTGTATGCTGGTGTTACCTGACAATGGGATCCCTTCTTGCTTCCAGGCATGACATCACCCCCAGTGAGGGAGGCAATGCCACTGATGGAACCGGACTCCTGGGGTGCCACACCCTTATAATATCTTCCCCTACAAATCATTGGACCTAACATTACATTTAGCCTGCTATATATATATATATATCTTTATACATTCTTCATCCATATCCATGCTGTGGGGGGGGAGGGACCAGCTTTAGAAAAAAGGGAGACAAGGCATATTGGGCACCATAATTGATATTTAAACAAGTATGATTTAGAAAAAGAGGCAAGCAGAGCTCCTTTCATGGAAAAAATTGACACAAAAGTTTATTGGTGACAAAACACACAGAATATATGCAAAAAAACGGTGATCAGTTTAAAAAGATTTAAAAACACACAAGGTATGTATAAAGGTTTGTGCTCTGCTGTCATGCGAATATTACAGCAATATTAGTGCCAAGGAGAAATATAAAAAATATGTACATTATAATTCTATAATTATAAAGTGCATAAACAGGTCCTTTTAGCAAAAAACAGGGTTTACATGTAAATGGGGAATGTCCCTCGAAGGAATACAAAAAGGCAGTGGAGCAAATATACGGTCAGCATATATAGGGGTATCGACAAACAGATATTCAGCTTTATCTACAAAGCTCAAAGGGATATTACAAACTTCAAAATGTAGTAGGGAGAACCAATAAAGCTCCACGAAATGATCCCCTTGATACCGGCCTGAGATATGATAAAACTTAGACAAAAACCAACCAGGGTTCACATAAACAGATGCATAGTACAAGTAGCCCCATGTAGTTGAATTTTCAATTACAGTGTTAGGCTAGGGTCACACTTGCAGTTTTTCCATGCAGTTTTCACCCATGTCTTTTGTGAAAAGCGCATGGAAAAACGCATCCATAGACGCCCATACAAAAACCGCATGCCCCAATGCCAAAAACGAATGGCTAAAGTGCCATGCGTTTTTTGGATGCGTTTTTGGCTCAGCACCAAAAAATGCAGCATGATGCATTTTTTGGTGCTTTTTTAAAAACGCATGCGCTTTTTTAATATGGGGCCCTATGGGAAACGCATGCGTTTCTACAAGGCACTAAATGGTACCATGCATTTTTGCATGCGGTTTTTAAGGCTGCTCCACACCTAACAACAAAAACGCAGCCCAAAAACGCAGGCTGCCAAAAAGCACCTTAAAAAACTCATGCAAGTGTGACCTAGCCTTAGGCACTTAGCATACTAAACATCCTGGCAACATGGTTTAAAAGAGCACAGACCCAGGACTCCACAAAAAACAGCTTTAGAGCGGTGACAGGAGGCTGGAGCAGGCTTGAGCAGGCTGCATCTGCGGCTGATGATCACATGGGCCCACCTATTAGGCTAATGTATTATTCACTGCATCCCCCTGTCCATCATCTATCTATTTATCACCTACTGCAGTGGCATCCCAAGGGTGAACATGTGTGTGGATTTTTACTGCTTCCCACACATAATCTTTGGCTTGGGTAGCAGTGAATATCCCGGCGATGGGCGATTTAGCTCATGACTCGCCCAGGGGTTTGGGAACTCGAATCCTGGGCGTTGCTGCTGGATGCGGTCACTAGTGGTCGGTGCCCTGGTCCATGGCTCTAGTGGTCGCTGAAAAGTGTAAAAATAAATAAAGTGTAATGTTCGTGATGCCACCTGCAGTGTCTGGTGATGGCACCAGCGCTGCCAGCAGACCTCCGGGGATGATGGATAGGCAGCCGGATGATAGGGCTCCCCGCAGGTGGAGCAGGGCCCCAGTGGCAGCTCTCTGTAGTACTGGTTGTCTTGGTGGTTCTCACAGCGGCAGCTCAGCTGGATCAGAAAATGACAGTCTCTTCGCTGAGACTGGAATGCAGTTTAACAGCTTAATGGAAATGAGACACAGGAGACCTTCTTGCTCTGCACGGGTATTTACTGGCAACCTGTCAAGGCAGTTCTCACCGGTACACAGTCACACAGTTATGGTTAGCTGGCCTGGGTAGTGACTACTAATTGGGGTGTTCTTCTGCGGCTTTCGATGATACTCTTTCGGCTTCGCCCTCTATCCCCACTTGTGTTGAAGCCTTGACTCATATAGAACCTGGCCTGGCCTCCTGTGTGTCTCTCTCTTTCCACTGTAATTATGAACTCGAGTAAGAACCTTCTCTGGATTGCCGACTAACTCCTCATGGATTCCTGTGGGTCCTGGCTCTTAAGTTAGTTGCTGTTACAGGTGTCTTGGAGACTGAAGTCTCCTCGGTACAACCAGTGTTGGTGGCTCAGAGTTGAACTTGCCTGTACCGCTCTCGGAACCGGCACTCCGTTCCGTGGGGCGGGATCCTCCCAGACCGGTAGGTAAACGGTCTGATGCCGGGTGTTAGCTTACACCTTCAGGCTCCCCCTTCTCATCTGGGTCACCTCTACTTTTGGGTGCCCTCTCTCTGTGTCCCCTAAAGGGTCTTCCTCGACCTCTCACTTCACTACTCTCTCCTCTTTCCTGCTCCCCACTACCCAATTATATATCCTCCCACTGGGACCGGTTACCATGGTAACGGGTTTAACCAGTTGGCCCCCTGAGCTAAGTGTGTGAGTGCAGGATGAAAGCCACATACGAACCTCCGCATTCACTGATCAATGGGGTACCACACACGCTGGTCTGGGTGCAGTACCCCTTCGTGTCGCACCGACCAGTGGGGCCCACACTCACCTTCCCATCACTCTTTTGCAGCACCGCAACATCCTCCTGTCTTGTGCTGACATCTGATCATGTGAGTGGCGCAGGACAGTGACTTCATTGCTGCATGGGTCACTCACATGATCAGATGCTGGGACAAGAAGACAGGAAGATGCTGCAGTACTGCAGGGGGAGCAATGGGGAGGTAAGTTAAATTGTTAATTTTTTTGTGTGCACCAGGATGAGGGGGCTATATACCAGGATGGGGGACTATATCTTTTGATGGGGGCTATGTACCAGGATGAGTGAGCAATATACCAGGATAGAGGCTATGTACAAGGATGGGGGCTATGTACCAGGATCGGAGGCCATGAACCAGGATGGAGGCTATGTACCAGGATGGTGGCTATGTACCACGCGATGAGAAGTCTTATACTAGCTTGGGGGCCAAGTGCCAGGATGGAGGCTATGTATCAGGGAGGGGGGCTATGTACCAGTATGAGGGGCATATACTAAGATGGGGGCATGTACTAGGATGAAGGATATGTACCAAGCTGGGGGATGATGTACCAGGATGAAGGCTATATACCAGGATGGGGGACTATGTACCAGGATGGGGGATGATATACCAGGATGAGGGACTATATACCATGATGTGGGCTATATACCAGAATGGGGACTATGTAGCAGGCTGGGGGATGATATTCTGAGCTGGGGGATGATATACCAGGCTGGGGGATGATATACCTGGATGGCGGATGATATACCAGTATGGGGGCTGCTGCATTTCCCACTTTAGGCTTATACTCGAGTCAATATGTTTTCCCAGTTTTTTGTTGTAAAATTAGGTGCCTCACCATGTATTCAGGTGGGCTTATAATCGAGTATATACAGTGATTAAAAAGCAATTAAGTTCATTTGGATATACATTTTAGCTAAATCCTATATATTTATTTTCTTCTGGATTCTCAATCCTTAAATATACCATTATTTTGGTCAATACGAAGATCCTAACTATCAGATATATGGTACTTCTCTAGTAAGCGTATTATATCTAATGCGCATGTGCATTACATTACTGACTTCTGTTAGTGATGTTTACCTTTGCCATACTTCCTCTGTGCATGAGCGGATAATCCCTGTGTATGGTGCTCTGCTGGATGCATTCCAGCATGAAGTGCTGTGGGCTTACTTACTACATCACTTCTGGTCTGCTCACCGGAAGTGCTGTGTTCTAGGTTAGAGCGCACTCCATTGGATTCATACATGTGGTATGTATAGGAGTACTATAAAAACACAGGGGGGGACAAGTGGGTGATTTCAGAACTGTTTTGTTTTGAAGAATCCAACCTGTGTAGAATTTCAACTAACATAGAACTATTATGTTCTATAGTGAATCTTCATTAAGGTATTTATAGCTAAGCTAGTACTAAGCCTTCCTAATTAATATAATTATGTCTTTTCATACAAATAGGCTATTATGCTAGTAAGGATTTGTTTCTCTGGACCTTTTCACCCATTTTAGAGCTCTTTAGTCTACCAATTAAGATAATTTTTGTTTCTATTAGGCTATATTGAGCCTGTAGGATGTGGCATGCGACCATATTGTTTGCATTTTTTAAAGGCCAGTTCTAAACTCTGTAATCCCAAAACCTTTACAAAAAACTAGCCGGTTTACCTGATATATTAAGCCCTCTGTTATTAACATTAAGGTATTATTTGAAGGACATTATTAATGTATTAATTTCTCTGGGCACTTGTGGTTTGGCTTGTACTATTTGAGATGTTGTATTAAATGCATTTGGTGTGCGGTCACGTACATACAATTGTTTATGCTCTCCACTTTGATCTGCTATATTTATGGTCATTTAGGGTGTTTTTATTTGCAGACACCAACTACACGTATAATCTAGATGGTTTCTTTAAGCTAAAGTCTCTTCCTCTGTTTCATTACTTTAGAGTTAGTTTTTTCACCCCTGTCTTAAAGAATATAAATGCAGCAGATTTATGTTACCAGAGTGATCCACCTGATGAAGACGGCTGTTCTCTGGGGAAACGTGTCGTTGTGTATATAATTTTCATAAAGAGGTTTGTAACCTTCAAACTCCTTTCTAAATAGTTTGCTGCTCCAGCGCTCCCAAACTCTGTTAACATAAATCTCCACCTTCTGTTAAACAACCCTCCGGGTTGTGGAGAGAGCTGCTGGCTGCTGCGCACTATATGAGGGCTGAACGAACTGCTGTGATGTGGATCGTCTGACGCGCAAGTCACATGACCAGCTGGAGTCCCACGTGACCGGGAGAGGAGAGACAGCAGAGGAGCCACCGGAGCCTGAACTGGGCAATCCAACACAGTGGTGCCGCAGACCGAGGTTATGCAAGGGTGCACAACCTCATAAGGTGAGGCGCGATCCCCCACACCTCTAAACTTGACCCCCAATAGACCACCAGGTGCTTCTCAAAAGGCGCTTCTCCAAATCTTTTGTCTCCCTTAAAGAATATAAAGGGATTTGTTACCGACTGATGGTATGGGAGCCCCTTGCTTGTTATTTTGTATCTGTATATTCAAATGGCTATACCCATATATCATCATATACACGTTCTCTTAACAGGTATCCTCTGTTTGGAATTAAGTCCTCTTCATACCATTACTCGATGTAAACTGGTACACCTTAATTTTAAAATCAGACTATTATGATCCTGGTAAGGATTATTGTATCCTCAAAACAAAATCTTGTATTTTTTGTAGAAAACCCAGGATTTCTCATATCCTGTTACCCAGCTGTATTCCTATAATACTGTGACCTGTACTCCTGAAAAACCTCCATGTTGGAGGAGAAGCAAGTTGGGCCTCTGGTCTAATATCTTATTATAAAATCTATGTCTATACGGTTATTGTTTTGGGTTTCGAGACTCACCGCAAAAACGTTTCATATGTAAGATAACCCTTGTATCATGGTCTCTAGACAAATGTTCGATTGTGCATGAATGGAGAGATTACAAATCTACAGACATCACCTGATTGACCTATTTCTTTGACCCTATCATTTTTAGGTTTATTTAGGTCTATATAGTCATTTTATCTGTGTGTTTTTGTCACGTTTTTTGTCATGGTGTTTGTTTGTGTTGTATGTTAAGTTTTTTGGTTTCACTTGTTTTAAAATTTGTCCATCCTTTTGTGGATGTTTTATAATCTATTTAAATAAATTTTTAACTTTTAGGAGTTTTTCTGATTTTTTTAGTTTCCTCTTAGAGGAACCACACCATTTGGCAATCACTCATTTGAGGCCCCCAAAAAAGGTTATTTGGTTTAATCTCTTTTTATTGAAAAGAACAATGAAATATAACACTGAGGCGGCCGTCACACGGTTCAATATTGCGAACGATATCGTTTAAGCGATCTGCTTTTTGATCGCTTAAGCGATATCGTTTAAGCGATATCGTTTGTGCATCGCTACGTGCGATCAAGTGATTTTACAATGTAAAATCGCTTGATCGTTACATCGCAGATATGAGAGCCGGAGCTCATATCAAGCGATCATTGCTTGTTCAATCTGCTTCATCGTGGTGTGTGACACCACGATGAACGATCTCCCAGCGGCAGAGCCTATGCTGGGAGATGGTATCTATGGTAAACGTCGGGTTACTAAGCGCCGCGCGGCGCCTAGTAACCCGATGTGTACCATAGTTACCAGCGATCTCGCTGGCCCACATCGCTGGTGAGTCTGTCTGTGTGACAGCTCACCAACGATGTGAGCGATATTGTTAGCGATCGCGCGTGCACGTGATCGCTTACAATATCGCTCACGATATTGTAGCGTGTGACGGCCGCCAAAGTCATATACAAACATCAGTTTCAGGTATAAAATTAAACAGAAAACTGTATATTTTGGTTATAATAATACCAATAAGGGGGACTGATAAATATCGCATAATAATCAGATGGAGAAAGGATAGTGGTTCCCCAATCAACCCCATCTCTTTGTCCCCCGAAATTGCGGGTTTCGTAATATACTTGGTGCTGATATATCTAAGGGACTGTTGACAATTTAGTAGGACATAATAGTCCAGAAGTGAAAACGTCACAGCCCTATGGGGTTGCTAAGAATATTATCGGCTAAGATAATGCATAAAAATAACCATGTTAAGATAGAAACATGTAGCAGAAAAATAAGATAAGATGAGAAAATATAAAGTAGTTGGAGAAATGGGAGAGGGGTGAGAAGAGATAAAGAATAGCTAGAGAAAACAAAAAGTAGGGAGGAAGAATGGGAGGGAAGCGAGAGGTAGAGTTAAGAGAAGGATGAACTACTGCAATACGGTCCACCCGTGTGCCACGACCTGTCCCCGTATTATTAGTCAAGGGCAATCATAGGAATAATTTGGGGAAGTCAGGAGAGTCCCGCAACATGATTCACTCCATCCATACGGTGTTGAACTTGCTCTGAAGACCCACGATCTCGGCTGTCAGCTCCTCCATCCTAAATATGTGCATCATTTCTATTTTTAAAATCAAATATTTTTATTAAACAGTTTCATAACAGTCCACATTGAATATACAGTCCTCACCGTTATAGCCGTCAGTTTACAAACTAGGTAACCATCCCTTCCCCACCCCACCCTTCAGGAACAACCTCCCCCACCCCACAGCAACAACCCAACCCTTCAGCAGCAAGCAGGAATGTTCAAAAATGTCACTTGTTCACAATCTTAGATTCCTTGTCAAGGTCGTCCCATGGTTTCACCATCAACCTCCCTCCAATACATTTCAGTATCCATATCCCAGCCAAGGACCCCACATCTGTTCAAACTTGTCACTTTTACCCCTTCTTTCCAGACACTTCTTTCCATTCGAATTAGTTCCTCTACTTGTTTTACAAACTCAATTCTGCTAGGAGGATCTTGCCGCAACCAGTGCCTTGCAATTAACTTTCTTGCCATGAACAGCAGCCTAGCCATGGCCACCTTGGAGACATCATCAGGACCCACCTCTTCCACATAGCCTAACAACAAATTATAGGGTCTCTAGGTATACTACAGCCATACACTCCAGCTATTCTATTAATTACCATGATCCAAAATGAGGTTCATCTTGGACAGGACCACATCATATGGTGTATGCCAGCCCCTTCCCCAGTGCACCACGGGCATTCAGAATTTCCCCGCAATCCTGCTTTATACAGTAACATTGGGGATTTATAAACTCTATGCAACACATACAAATGTGGCAATCTAGCCGATTCACACAGGGACAGCTTAGGAACGTATTCCAGGATAGTATTCCAAACATCATCAGATATCCACTTCAATCGTGTTTTAATAGGGTAGGCCAACAGTAAAGTGTGTATCACATCCCGATAGACACTTGAAATCACCCCCTTTGTGAGTCCTCCCCTACAGATGTAGTCAAGTACTATGTCACTACCCATGGTCAAGCCTCTCCCCCTTTCTGCCCTGATCGCATGTCCCATCTGCAGATATAGATACCAGCCCGAGGTAGGCAGATTAAATTCCGTCCTTAGCTGAGGAAATTATTTCAGCCTCTGTCCGTCAAGTATCTGGTGCATATATATGATTCCCTTAAGAGTCCAGTCAGATAGCCTGCCCATCTTACGAATTTCCAGTAGTTTCTCATTATCCCATATAGGCGAATACTGTGTTAACCCCTTCACCCCTCTCAATTGTTTAATTCTATCCCATATCCTATACATGAGGTCCAATGTCGGGTATTTCCTTCCCATAGTCCGCATCGACCCATCTTCCAGTCCAACCGTCAGAGGGGATCTACAAACAGTCACTTCCACTACTTTTTGAATGGAACTATTTTCCGCCCCACTGGCCCATCCTCTCAGATGCTGACTCTGGGCAGCTAAAAAGTAAATCCCGGGATGGGGCAATGCCAGCCCACCTTCATCCTTTGGCCTATGCAAGGTCTCTAGTCGTATCCTAGCTTGCTTTTTACCCCATATTAGAGCTCTGAATAACCCATTAATCAGCTTAAACCTCTTTTGAGGGACCCAGACTGGAGAATTATGCAACACATACAACATCTTAGGCATTAAGACCATTTTTATTGGGTTGACCTGCCCCACCACGGACAACCGCAGCCTGTTCCATGCAGTAACCTTACTCCTCAAAACCTCCAACAGTGGGGTAAAATTTAGCAGCAGGTAATCCGAAATGGGCAGGGCCACCTGTATCCCCAAGCATTTGAATTGGGCCACCTTTTGTAGCCTTCCAATCCCTGTCCTCTCCTCCATTTCCTCTTCTCTCCCATCCATCTCAAACAACACAGACTTATTCCAGTTTATTTTGAGCCCCGAAAATCTTCCAAATATTACAATGGTCTGCATGGCACGGTCCAATGTCACACCCTGGTCCTCCAGAAACAACAAAACATTATCCGCGTACAGCGCAATTTTTTCCTCTATCCTCCCGTACTTAAAGCCAATAATATCCTTTGTCTTCCTAATAGTAGCCGCCAAAGGCTCCACTGCCAAGGCAAATAAGAGAGGCTGACAATGGGCACCCCTGCCTGATACCCCTCTTCAGCTCTATCCCTTGAGAAACAGCCCCATTGACACGGATCCTGGCCACCGGCTGAGTATACAGAAGTTGTATCCAGGAGATAAATTTTAGTCCAAACCCCATACACCTCAACACACTCCATAGATAATGCCACTCAATGCTATCGAACACCTTGTGGGCGTCCAATGATGCTATAACCCTTCTACCAACATTGTCCGACGGCAGCTGCAAATTAAAAAACAGTCTTCGTAAGTTGACAGCAGTGGACCTATTTGGCATAAAGCCGGATTGATCTGGATGTATAAAGTTAGAGATCACCGCTGCCAACCGTCCTGCTAACAGCTTCGCTAATATTTTCACATGCACCGTCAGCAACGAGATAGGTCTATAGGAATCTGGGTCACTAAGGTCCTTACCCTCCTTGGGGATCACTATGATAGTAGCCTCTCTCATAGATGCCGGAACCCTGCCCCCTTCCCTAGCTACCTCAAAAACGTCCAATAATTTAGGCATTAACACATCTTCCTGGTGTTTATATATCTCCATCGGGAGGCCATCAGAACCGGGTGCCTATGTGCATCATTTCTGAGCACCAATGCGCCACTGGAGGGGATTCTGATGATTTCTAGCAGCGGAACGAGCGGCCGAGAGGCAAAAACACAGTATAGCCCTCTTAATATTCCCCACCGATTCAGGGTATACAGACAGCAAGGCCATCTCTGGCGTCCATACCACCCGTTTTCCTGTAAGGAGGTTGTAATTCCGGAACACCCCCTCCCAAAAACCTCTAATTGCCGGACAGTCCCACCATATGTGGAGCATAGTGACAGTCTCTACTCCGCATCGCCAACACTTGTCTGAGATCGAGGGGAAGATCGTGTGGCGTCGATCTGGGCACCTGCACCACCTATATAGTATTTTATAAATCCGACCCTGGGTTATGCATGTATTTGCCAAGTTATGTGTGACCAGGAAACCTTTCTTCCATTCAGCCCATGTGATATCTCTGCCCAACTCCCTCTCCCATACCAACTGGAATGAACGTTTGGTGGTCGCCCTCTCTCCTGCAATAATGCAATGTATCACATATACTGAATGAGGTGGGGGGGGAGTCCTACATAAACAGTTCCTCCATTGTGGAGGGGAGAACCCTAAACCTGCTAGACTGAGCCACCGAGGAGAGGTATGATCGCATCTGGAGAAATTCAAACCACTGTAACGACCTGAGTGTCGTACGTCGCTGCAGCGACTCAAAGGAAAGCACAACACCATGAGGGAGGATCTGCCCTATGCGGATATCATCCGTACTCGACCAACGCAGGAAAGAGCATCTGCCCATCCGCGGTTGGAAGGCAGGGTTGGAAAAGAGAGGTGTGAGTGGGCTCAAGGACCCCTTCTGAGAAGTCCCGCTTATATATATTTGCCATATACGCAGGGTATCCTTTGTTAGTTTGCATGAGACTCCAGTCTGATATAGGTCTAGAGGTAACAACCATGGGAGATAATGCAATGGGACCTTCACACCCTCCTGCTCTAGAGCCACCCAACGTTTGGAGTGGGCTGTAAATTGACAGTTGAGCAAACGATTCAGGAATGTAGCTACAAAATATCTGTATATGTCTGGCAAACCCATCCCTCCTAACTCCATGCGATCCGTCAGACTCTTTCTATGAACCCTAGGTCTGTCACCTTTCCAGACATATTTCCCTATAAGGAAATGAAGCTTAGTAAAAAAGTCTCTGCAAGGAAAGATACGGACAGTCTGATATAAGTATAGGAGTCAAGGCAGTATGTCCATCCGAATTATGTTTATTCTCCACATCCATGTCAACTGTAGCATCCGGAAGGGTGTTAGCGGTGTTTCTTTCTATGAAAAGAGAGGTTGGTAATTAAGTAAATGTAACTACGCCAAGTCAGAAGGCACCTGCACTTCTAGATATTTAATAGCCTCTGCTTTCCATTTAAAGAGGATCTGTCACCCCCCCTGGTGCATGGCAATCTGAATTCACTACTGATTGCAGCGAGTCAGCTGCATTCAGAGAAGGGGTCCCCCATGGCTCCAGCCCCCCTGTACCCTGAGAAATAGACTTTATAAAGTGTACATATAGTGAGTCCGGAGGGACTTACTGAGTGATGAGTCATCGCTCTTGCTGGTGTCCTCTCCGCCTCCAGCCTTCTGTGTGCCATCTCCAGCTCCCTCAGTGCCACCTCCTTTATTTGTCTTCCCTCCTCGCCAGGTCCATGCTGCTCTGCAGAGAAAGCAATGGACGGGACCAGGTCCCGGCAGCTGACATGCCTCCTGCCGGTGATGTCAGTGCCGAAGCCCACCCTGCTCCAACTTATGTATGTACAGCAGGGCGGGCTCCAGCACAGGCTGACACGCCTCCTGATGGTGACATCAGAACCGGAGCCCCCCCTGCTCCAGCTTATGTAAGTACAGTTGGGGGGGCTTCGGCGCTGACGTCACCAGCAGGAGGCACGTCGGCTGCCGGGACCTGGTCCCGCCCATTGCTTTCTCTGCATCTGCTTGAGTTCAAAAGCAGAGCAGCATGGAGCAGGCGAGGAGGAGAAATAAATAAAGGAGGCAGCACTGAAGGGGCTGGAGGTGGCACACAGAAGGTTGGAGGCGGGGAGGACACCAGCAGGAGCGATGACTCATCACTCAGTAAGTCCCTCCGGACTCACTATATGTACACTTTATAAAGTCTATTTCTCAGGGTACAAAGGGGCTGGAGCCATGGGGGACCCCTTCCCTGACTGTAACTGACACGCTGAATTCAGTGGTGCATTTCGATTGCCATGCACCAGGGGGGGTGACAGGTCCTCTTTAAAGGGAAAGTTCGCTTTAAGGTATGCAACTTCAGATTCATCGAAAGATATATTCTGTGCGTCAGACTTAGAAAAATTGATTTTAAAATTACTCAGAGCACTAAAAATCTCAAATTCCTTAAAAATAGAAGGAATTGAGATCCATAGTTGAGTAATATAAAGAAGGAGATCATCAGCGTACATCGCTAATTTGTGCTGGAAAGACTCCGTCTGTAGGCCGTGCATATCGTGGTTTCCTCTGATAGTCATAGAACATTTGGCGAATGCTATTACAAAAAGGAGAGGGGACAAGGGGAACTCCTATCGAGTTCCGTTACTAATGGTGAATGTGGCTGACAGAGAGCCAGTTTGTGAATGTATTTGAGGCCCACACTAATCTGAATCAGTGCCTCTTTCATAAATCCCCAGTGGACTCTGTCAAATGCCTTCTCAGCATCAATCGACAGGATGCTGAGTGGGACTTTTCGTAATTTAGCTTTATTTATCAGGAGCATGGTCCTGATAGTGTTGTCCCTAGCTTTACGGCCTTTGACAAAGCCCACTTGGCCAATATTCACAATAGAAGGGAGAAGAGGCGCCAATCTGTCTGTTAGTATTTTTGAATATAACTTTATATCTACATTTCATAAAGAGATGGGTCTATAATTTTCAGCCTGGGTCGAGTCTCTCCCTGGTTTAGGTAGAACACTTATGTGGGCTTCCAGAGATTGAGGGGCAAAGCCCGTATCACCCATGATTGAATTAAAGCCAGAAAATATGGGAAGCAAGGTGTACCACGGTCCGCACTGCTGAGTCCACAAAATCACCTGGGATGCAAGATGTTGTAGCAGTATACTTCTTTATTCCTTCCTACGCGTTTCAGCGCCCTTCCTGGCACCTTCCTCAGGGATAATACATCAGCCATAGGAGCAGGGAATTTATAGCCCATTACATTAGCAATTATGGGTGTGTTCTGTTTACATATGATGTCATCACTGGAGGAGGGGCCAGCAATTTTGGCGGAATTTCACACAAATAACATAATAAAACAAGAAAATAGTTCAAAAAACATTCTAAAATGTACATAAAAATCCTACCATTAGAATGATATAAAAACCTCCATGAAAATTGCAGCGGAAACGTTGCTAAAATATCCAGACTGTCAATGCAAAGAAAAAAAAAAAAAAACATTTGTCACCCAACCTTCAGGGTAGTAGAACCCATGCATTTGCTGGTATCATTGTTTCCTCTTATGACTAATGTTGAGCGCCACCATCTCACTGATATCAGTGCCTTAGCATCACTAAACTGCTTTTTCATGAAACTATCCTGTTAAATATATGGTACTATAGTTGTTATAAAAGAATTGCATAGAAAAATTATCAAAATCGTTATGTTTAGAAAAATTGCATAGACGGTATGATTGAATTAAAGGTAGCTAGCATTTGTGGCAGTAATTGTGTCTAGAGCGTTTTGTAAAAAATTACTGAGAAACCATCTGGTCAGGGCATTTGGATGTCAAGGTATTCTTAATGGCTGTGGTGAATCGTGACCACCGAACCTGGCAGCTCCTCAGTGCCTCCTGTTAAACCCAGGTCAGTCAGAGAACTGCCTGAGGATAAAGAAGGGCCGCAGCTGCCTTGCCTGTGCTGGTTTATCAAGGCACCTCTCAGTGAGTGTGGTATATGCCTTCTAGCCCGCAGCCAGAAGCACATATAATCTCCTCCACCCCGTCACTGCCAGAGGCCCTGAATAACCCCAAGCACAAATGCTGCCACCAGCTTCTCGTTTAATATAAGTCCGGTCCGTGGTCGGGCTTATATTGGGTCAGAAACTAACCCAGGTAGCGTTAAATGAGCACACGGACGTGGGAATCGTGATCAAGATAAACAGAGCAACTCAAGATTAAATTTATATATTTAATCACGCTAATGGTACACTAGATATATTTACAGTTATTACTAAGATGTTACAAATATTACAGTCAGATATGCCAATAAAAGGGTAAATGGAATACACAGAATTACACACACATGTGAGCAGTTACCTTAGTGCTGATGGCACCACAAGGGCGGCGTGATGCCAATCTGTTCCTTGAGTAATCTCTGGCTTTGGTGGAATAATGCCCATTCAGAAGAAATACAAAATGGAGATGGGGCAGATGATTTTTATACATTATGGGCTGACCCCTGTCTCCACCCATCTCGCACCTCTGGGCTGTCTCACAATTCCCACCCCTCTGAGGGGAGATATAGACACCCAAATTCCATAATCTGACCTAGCCGTGTCCGTGGGCATCGCAGATGGAAGACAATACTTTCATATTTTTAGTTATGATTTTATCTTCGTCTGGATATGAAACATGGCTACTCTGAGAGCAGCCTAGTAGCCAATATCATGTTTAGATGGCTTACAGTCATCCTACATTCATATGAATAGAAGCCTTGTCACCGTCTAGACGTCACGATCATGGATCTACGCTTGCCATGTTCATAGACAGCACGGCTCATGAAATATTAACGTTATATTCACGACTCCGTCCTGTCTGCATGGATTTCCTCTTCCACTGGCATTAAGGGGATTTGGAAGTGTCACCTAATTTACATCTCATTAGGAAGTTCCCTAGCTGATTACCATATCAAAGTTGAGGAAGAGTGTCTTTGTGTTGCCTGTTGGCTGGCATGTTCATGCTTATTGATCTACTTCTGACCAGAGAGGAATTGCCTCTGGCCAGAAAAAAGTGGGGGCTTATCTCTTTATGAGTGAGATGTGTCTTATCAATTGCTTTCTGGGAGGGATTGAATATGGGGGATATGACAATATTCCTTACCCATACTGCTTATTCATCACAATGGCCATCAGAATTTCCTGTTCTGTGATCTTGGACTCCAGGGCCTCAATATCCGCCACCTCCAAGGGAGATATGGCCGTGGTGTTAATGTAGTCCCTGGTCTTTCTAAGGCGGTCATCCAAAAAATGTTATTTGACAACAGACACAGATTTGGCAGTGACTTTTTGGAGGCCAATAAAAACCTATTTGGAGAGCCACAAATATTTAGTAATGACTTGTTTGAGGCAAAAAAAAGTTTTTTAGGAGAAACACAAAGATATGTCAATCACTTGTTTAAGGCCCAAAGAAGCCTTTTAGGGCAACAACAAAGATTTTGCAATGACTTCGAGGCAAAAAAAAAATATTTTATGGGAAACACAACAATTTGTCAATCACTTGTTTGAGGCCAAAAAAGCATTTTAGGGGAACCATAAACATTTGGCAATTACTTGTTTGAAGCCCAAGAAGGCCTATTAGAGGAAACACAACGATTTGGCAATTACTTCTTTGAGGCCAAAAAATGCCTTTTAGGGAAACCAAAACTATTTGGCACTGACTTGTTTGAGACAAAAAAACTTTTATGGGAAAGACAACAATTTGCCAATCACTTGTTTGAGGCCCCAAAAGGCCTGCTTGGGAAACCACAGTATTTGGCAAATTACTTGTTTGAGATCCAAAAAAGGCCTGTTAGGGGAACCAAAAATATTTGGCAATGACATTTTTAAGGCAAAAAAAGTATTTTAGAGGAAACACAAAGATTGGTCAATTACTTGTTTTAGGGGAACCCCAAATATTTGGCAATGACTTGTTTGAGGCCAAAAAAAGCCTTTTAGGGGAACCACAAATATTGGGCAATAACTTCTTTGAAGCAAAAAAAAACTTTTGGGGGAAACAGAAAGATTCAGCGATCACTTTTTCTATGCAAAAAATCCATCTTTGGCAACAAACAACACAGATCTGGTAATTACGTCTTCTAAGCAAAAAATGCTTATGTTCGCTCTCACCCTCATATTCTATCAAAAATGAAAACCAGTAGCTAGCTATCTTTCTGTGTAGCAAGTGCAGAGCAGCACGGAGAAACGCAGCAAACAGTATCAATCTGAAAATGGCGCAGACGACAAATGGCCGTTTCCTGTATCCCAAGGGACATGTGACTTAGGCAACCATTGACAAAAGCCCATAAGTCTACAAGTTGTGGATGTTTTAAGTGCCTTGATTGGCTGCTGGCCTGGAACATCCACACAGAAAGTGTCAGAAAAAAAATGTTGTCAGATGCTCCTCCTCTGACCTCTCTCTGCCCTTCCCTCATCAAACATGTCCCACCCACCATCCTAGACAGGGTTAAGGTAGAAGAAAAGCAAAACTGAAAATGCAGTAATGCTATTTTTTCCATCGGATCAGTTACTGAACAAAGGCGATTTTGCTGACTTTGGCTACTTTCACATAACGATTTTGTAAAATCCGATGCTGTCCGATATAAATCGGACAGCATCGGATTCTTCTAATGCCTGGAATCGGGTGCCAAATAGGCATCCGATTCCGACAGAAAATAGGATGCCCGCCCTCCTGTCAGATCGCTCCCTGAGAGCTGTCAGTCTCTCCCCCGGTCCTCTTCTTTATCCCCTCTGTCTCCCCTCTTGGCCCCCTGTCCTCTCCTCTTATCGCCCGGTCCTCCCCTCTTGGCCCCCGGTCCTTTCCTCTTATCCCCTGTGTCTCCCCTCTTGGCCCCCGGTCCTCCCCTCTTGGCCCCCGGTCCTGTGTCTCCCCTCTTGGCCCCCGGTCCTCTCATCCCCTGTGTCTCCCCTCTTGGCCCCAGGTCCTCTCATCCCCTGTGTCTCCCCTCTTGGCCCCCGGTCCTCCTATGCGTCCTCCTCCTCTCCTCTTGTCCTTTCCTCTTGTCCTCTTCTCCTCTTGTCCTCCTCCTCCTCTCCTCCTCTCCTTTCTCACCTGTCCACGACTCCTGCACGGTCCCGCGCGTCTCCGGTGCCTTGCTGTTCTGTCTTCTGTGCTGCCAGGACCTCTCGTGATGTCACAATCACATGACTGCCGGTTATTGGTTCCTGGCAGTCATGTGATTGTGACATCACGGCAGGTCTTATCAGCACAGACGGCAAGATACCTGGAGACGCCGGGAGACGTCGGGGGCCTCGTGGACAGGTGAGCATAGATTTTTTTATTTTTAATTAACCCATTCATTCACTTTTGGAGCGATTTTAGTGTACTGAGCATGCTCAGTACACTAAAATCGGTCCGAGGAGACATGAGATGTTTCCTCGGACCCTTCTCCATAGGGCCCCATGTTAAATTGATCGGGTCGGATCGGATGTGCACTAAATGCCATCCGATCTGGTCCTATCCGAATCTGTCAGATTTTATTTTCGGTGCAAAAATCGGAGCAAGCTCCGATTTTTGCACCGATAAAAAAATCGGACAGATTCGGATCGGACCAGATCGGATGGCATTTAGTGCACATCCGATTCGGTCCGATGCCCATAGGGCTGCATGGGGTCCGAAAATCGGTCCGATGCTGTCCGATTTTCATCGGACAGCATCGGAAATGCTAAAATCGTTATGTGAAAGCAGCCTTTCTAGCAAAATATTCTGGTTCCTGATCCTGAATCCAAATCATCCAGGTTTGTGCCAAATTTTAAATTGGTGAACATGTTGGTGGAAAGTTCGCTCATCTCTAACTATAATTAGGAAGAATATAGATAGAAAATTATCTAGAAATTGAAAAAGAATAACACCCATATTGACAAGTAAGGGAATAAGTTAATGGTGATGTTAGAAATAAGAATCAACAAATATATTATTTTCTCCAGTACTGTATATTAATAATATTTTATGTTATTTATTTAAACAATATACTGTCTATATTGAGTAATAATTTTCCCTCTTTTCTGCATTAATATTACTAATTTATTATACTTTTATTTTTATAAATAACTAGCTGTACTACCCGGCTACGCCCGGGTTAATAAATAACTGCTGTTAGCTATAACAAAATAGAATTTGAATATGTCATATTAATGACCTGTAGGAAAATAGAAGCTGAGCTGTGATTGGTTGCTATAGGCAGCCTAATAAATCTCCAGCCAACAGTAAACCCTCCCCTTGGCCGGGCAGTATATATTACCTCACACATACACATAAAAGACAGCTCATGTGACTGACATCTGCCTTAATTCCCTATATGGCACATGTGTTGCACATTGGCTGTTTTTAATCAGATGTTTATGTTTGGAAAATAAAGATAGCACACATATGAGGCGAGTTGTGTGAGGTGATTTGTGCACATCTGTGTCTGTCTGTGTGGTGTGTGTGTCCCTGGGGTGTGTATGTGTGTGTCCCTGTGGGGGGGTCTGTGTGGTGTGTGTCTCTGTGGTGTCTCTGTTGTGTGTGTCTCTTTGTGGTGTGTGTGTGTCCCTGTGGGGTGAGTGCATGTGTCCCTATAGGGTGTGTATGTGTGTGTGTCCCTGTGGGGGGGTCTGTGTGGTGTGTGTGTGTATCTGTGTTGTGTGTGTCTCTTTGTGGTGTGTGTCCCTGTGGGGTGAGTGCTTGTGTCCCTATAGGGTGTGTATGTGTGTGTGTCCCTGTGGGGGGTCTGTGTGGTGTGTGTGTCCCTGGGGTGTGTATGTTTGTGTCCTTGTGGGGGGGTATGTGTGGTGTGTGTCTCTGTTCTGTGTGTCTCTTTGTGGTGTGTGTGTCCCTGTGGGGTGAGTGCATGGGTCCCTATAGGGTGTGTATGTGTGTGTGTCCCTGTGGGGGGGTCTGTGTGGTGTGTGTGTGTATCTGTGTTGTGTGTGTCTCTTTGTGGTGTGTGTCCCTGTGGGGTGAGTGCATGTGTCCCTATAGGGTGTGTATGTTTTGTGTGTCCCTGTGGGGGGGGGGGGTCTGTGTGGGGTGTGTGTGTCTCTGTGTGGTGTGTGTCTCTTTGTGGTGTGTGTGTGTCCCTGAGGGTGAGTGCATGTGTCCTTATACGGTGTGTATGTGTGTGGTCCCTGTGGGGGGCCTGTGTGGTGTGTGTGTGTCTCTTTGTGGTGTGTGTGTCCCTGTGGGGTGAGTGCATGTGTCCCTATAGGGTGGCTATGTGTGTGTGTCCATGTGGGGCGGTCTGTGTGGTGTGTGTGTCTGTGTCATGTGTGTCTCATTGTGGTGTGTGTGTGTGTCCCTGTGGGGTGAGTGCATGTGTCGCTATAGAGTGTGTGTGTGTCCCCTTGGGGGTGTGTGTGTGTCTCTGTGTTGTGTGTGTCTCTTTGTGGTGTGTGTGTGTTTGTTCGGGTGCGTGGTGAGTATCCAATGTTGGGGCTGCACCTTAGCGACTATACACTTGCTGTTACTCTTTGTGTGCGTGTGTTGTGCATACATGTCCCTGTGCGTGGTGAATATCTCATGTTGGGGCCCCTTAGTGACTATATGCTGGTATGTGCTGTTAGTCTTTGGCGCTATCATTAAGCCCCTCTCATTCACAACTGTCAACTGGTAACTGTCACTTTTTCCCCATTATGTAGATAGGGGCAAAATTGTTTGGTGAATTGGAATGCGCGGGGTTAAAATGTCGCCTCACAACCTAGCCTGTGACGCTCCCTGGGTCCAGACGTAGGACTGTGCAAAATTTTGTCTCTATAGCTGACATCTGTCGATTTTCCTCCATCTCTTTTCCATTCACTTTTTCCCCATTATGTAGATAGGGGCAAAATTTTTTGGTGAACTGGAACGCCCAGGGTTAAAATTTCGCCTCACAACATAGACTATGACGCTCCCGGGGTCAAGACGTGTGACTGTGCAAAATTTTGTAGCTGTAGCTGGCAGCTGTCGATTTTCCTCCCACACGTTTCCTTTCCCTTTTTTTCCCCATTATGTAGATAGGGCCAAAATTGTTTGGTGAACTGGAACGCACGGGGTTAAAATTTCGCCTCACAACATAGCCTATGACGCTCTCAGGGTCCAGACGTGTGACTGTGCAAAATTTTGTCTCTATAGCTGACAGCTGTCGATTTTGCTCCAATATTTTTCCATTCACTTTTTTTTCCCCATTATGTAGATAGGGCCAAAATTGTTTGGTGAACTGGAACGCGCAGGGTTAAAATTTCGCCTCACAACATAGCCTATGACGCTCCCAGGGTCGAGACGTGTGACTGTGCAAAATTTTGTGGCTATAGTTGCGACGGTGTAGATGCCAATCCCGGATATACACACATACGCACACACATACATACACACATTCAGCTTTATATATTAGATTAACTATCTTGACTTACATCATGCTATAAATTCATGACAGATGATTTTATTTTTTGAATATTATACTAGTTTTTCCATATTTTCATTGGTAGTCGATCATGTAGAGAATATTGGTGCACTTTATATTTAATTTTTTGCTAGGTATGAGCATACTGAACACAGACTTTACAAAAGGTTTCAGTGTTCAGGTTTGGAGTTTAGGTGCATTACATACACAAATCACTGAAGTGATAATCGCTGGTCTTGGGTATGCTTGCTGATTGGACCAGTGTGAGCTGCTTCCAGAGTTTGAATGGCTCGCACTGGGGTTAAAATCAGTGTTATTGGATGTATTGTGTATCACAAAAAGAAAATTACAAAACTCCACCTTCCCTCCTTCAGAAGTGCTTTGTTTATGGGTGGCTGTGTAGGGGCGGAGAGCCGAACTTCCCAATCAGTGACTTCTAATGAGGATCGGGTCAGGTTTATGTCCAGAACAGAACTTTATAAAAAGTGCTGCTGAACCCCAAAGACCCAAACGTCCATAGGTTCACTCATCTCTACTGCTAAGTACATTAGAGATTTTTTATTTTTTACCTATATACTATTTTTGTAATTATGCTATCAACATACAACCTTACTAATTAAGAATACTCTTGGTTACTATTTTCTCCATTTGGATACTTTGACACTATTCTTAGTGGCATCTATCAGGCAACAGACATCGGGTAGCGGTCATCAGGCACTGGACATCAGGCAAGGCTCTAGACATCAGGAAGTGGTCATCAGGCAGTAGGCATCTGGCGTTGGTAAATGCGGACCGGAGCAGAATGGTGCATACACAGCAGGTGCGGACTTGTGCAGGATAGTGCAGGCATGGCAGGTGCAGACCAGAGCAAGATGGTGCAGGTACAGCAGGAACAGACCAGAGCAGGATAGTGTAGACTAAGCAAGTGCACAGTGTAGCAGGAAGATGTATACACAGCAGATGCAGACCGGAGCAAACTGTTGTAGGCACAGCAAATGCCGACCAAAGCACAATGGTGCAGACACAGCCAATGCAGACCAAAGCATGATGGTGCAGACACAGCAGGTGCGTACCAGAGCTGGATGGTATAGACCCAGCAGGTGCAGACCAGCTGAAACTGGTGTAGGCAAAGCAGGTGCAGACCAGAGCAGGATGGTGCAACACGGCAGGTACACTGGACTACAGGTACAGGCTGGCTCAGGCACGGCAAGTACAGACTGGGGCAGGATAGTACAGGCACGGAAGGTGCGGATCACAGCAGGATGGTACAGACACAGAAGGTACACAAGACTTCAGGTGCTGGCTTGCACAGACACGGAAAGTGTCGACCAGAGCAGGACTGTAGACACAACAATAGCTATACAAGAATTCAAGTACAGACTGGTACAGGCACAGCAAGTGTGGACCAGAAGAGGATAGTGCAGGCCAGCAGGTACAAGCAGGAGAAGGATGGTGCAGACACAGCAGGTACACAGGACTTCAAGTTCAATACAAAGACAGGGCTTTTTCCAGCCAGAGGACACAGGCTTCAGGCAACTCATAGCTTCAGGTACAAGACACTGCAGGTTTCAGATACAGAACACAACAGAGTTTCAAGTACAAGACACAGAAACCCATAACAGGGGAACACACAGACAGGACAGGTCCAGAGAAATAAACAGGGCAGACATCAGCAAGCCAGAACTACTGCAGTCAGGACTTTTGCTGGATACAAGCAGAAAGGGCAGGACCAACAAGTAACTAAGTTAGGAAATATAATGAAATTATTTGCTTGGGTGACACCCATCAAGGAAGATGAACTTTATATACCGTATATACTCGTGTATAAGCCGACCCGTGTATAAGCCGACCCCCCTACTTTTGCCCCCAAAAACTGGGAAAACGTATTGACTCGCGTATAAGCCGAGGGTGGACTCCAGCTCAGGTATACAACCCCCAGCAGTGAGGTATACAGCCCCCAGCAGTGTGGTATACAGGCCCTCCCAGTGGTATACAGGCCCCAGTAGTATCGTATACAGCAGGCCCCCAGTGGTATACAGCAGGCCCCCAGGGGTATACAGCAGGCCCCCAGGGGTAATCACAGCAGGCCCCCAGGGGTATATACAGTAGGCCCCCGGGGGTAAATACAGCAGGCCCCCGGGGGTATATACAGCAGGCCCCCGGGGGTACACACAGCAGGCCCCCGGGGGTACATACAGCAGGCCCCCGGGGGTACCCAGCGGCCCCCAGGGGGTGCCCAGCGGCCCCCTGGGGGTACCCAGCAGCCCCCAAATGCTGGCACTCGCCCCCCTTGTAAGGCCCCCCCCCGCTGCTTCTCTTACCATCCCGGTCTTCTGCTCAGCGCCGCTCCTCGGTGCTCCGTTCTTCATGCTCCGTCCTCGCTGCATCCGGGATCCCCGGCCGTCGCGCGATGACGTCATATGCCTGCGACGACCGGAGATCCCGGATGTAGCAGGGAGCATGAAGAACGGAGCACCGAGGAGCGGCGCTGAGCAGAAGACCGGGATGGTAATATAAGCAGCAGGGGGGGGGGGCCCTTACAAGGGAGGAGAGTGCCAGCATTTGGGGGCATGTATGCACTGCTTCCCCCTGCCGCTGATTGACAGGGGGAAGCAGTGCATATATAATGGGCGGCCCCACGTGACGGGGCCGCTCATACAGCAGCCTCCCCAGCCTCCTCCAGCCTCCACAGCCCCCACCACCGTATTGACTCGTGTATAAGCCGAGGGGGAGACTTTTCAGCCCAAATTTTGGGCTGAAAAACTCGGCTTATACACGAGTATATACGGTATCTGATGCCTCCCGGCAATACATTAGGGACACCAATTTAAAGTGCAAAGCTATAACCAGGAACCCAATAGGATAAGCACATGGCCTGGGGCCCAGGGAACCCAGCAGGTGCGAGGGGCTGAAACGCACGTGGATGGCCATACAAAACAGCAGAGAACAACGCCACATGTGGGCAGCAACAGAGCAGAGCAGGGAACCACCCAAGCAACCAAGGAGGAAATGGCAATGATATTCCAGCTGTGTAGGAGGTAGGAGAGTGATGGGACATGAGCACAAGAACGCACCGAGCATGTGTGGGACTAGAACGCTGGTGCTACAAGTTGCTTCTTTTAAAGCAATTTGAAGATAAAATCCTGTTGTCCACATCTCCTATAGTTGATTTTTAAATATGTCTGCTATTTCATGTCTATGTGTCATTTATAAAGGTTGTTATTTGAGCAGCTATTAATTAGTGGTTTCTGATGCTGGTAACTCTGATGAACCTATCCTGTGCAGCAGAGATAATTCTCGGTCTTCCTTTCCCTGCAGTGATCCTGTGTCATTATAGTGACTGTTTGTACACGGCCACAAAACAGAACAATGTGTCCATCATTTCACTGCAACCAGAGATATGCGAACAATCTCTGCACAATTATCTGTGTGTGTGAGACGTGGCCCTTAGGACAACATTGGATCAATCAGAGATCCACACAGAACTTCTGGAGTGAGTTTGCAGAACTGAAAGTAAAGGGGCCGAATAATATTGCACGCCTCACTTTTCAGTTTTTTATTTATTAAAAAAGTTTAAAATATGCAATAAATTTCGTTCCACTTCACGATTGTGTCCCACTTGTTGTTGATTCTTCACAAAAAATTAGAATTTATATCTTTAGCTTTGAAGCCTGAAATGTGGCAAAAGGTTGAAAAGTTCAAGGGGGCCGAATACTTTCACAAGGCACTGTAGCTCTGTATATACAATATAAGCCCTTACATAGCCACCTGTACAGTGTGAGCCCCCACATAGCTCCCTTTGTAAAGTATGAGCCCCTACATAGCTGCCAATGTGGCACCCCAAGGGTTTATGTGCCACAGAAACAGCAACATGGGTTTACTTCCCACACAACACTACACTAGAAAGTGGGAGGAGCTTAGGTGGCACCTGCAAGAGTGGGAGGAGCCAATGTTGTTTTACCTCAGAGCAGGAGTGACAGTTAGTCAGTTTGCAGTTCAGTTTAGTCTAGTCTGAAGTTGGAGGAGAGTCAAGTGGGAGTGGAGGTCCTGAGAGGTCTGAGGAAAGGAGTCAGAGGAACAGAGGAACATACCTGAGTCAAGGAGTTACCCTAAACTTAACCCCGGAGAGGCGCTTAGGACGGACACCGGATCTGAGGCTGTGCCTGAGACAGACAGGACAGTGAATACTGGAATAGTGAAGGTCCACCATCTTCACTGTACCATAGCAAAGCAACACGGAGGGGGCAGTGACACAGAGGACTCAAGTTGCCTAGCAGATTGGTACCCGTGAGGGGAGACAGGGCCAGCAGTTCAGCTAAAAGCGGCAGCAGGGCCACACACAAAGCGCAGAAGTAGGAAGTCAAGGACCCGGTCAGGGTGGGAGCAACCCGGCCCTGGTACAGACGCCATGGACAATACTTTGTTATACCATCTGCAAAGTAAAGGCTTGGAAAACGACAACAAACGTGAGTGTGTGTGATCCTTGTGCTGAAGCCCCACTCTCCCTCATAAACTGCCATTGCCTCCACTCTCATCATCTCTACTACTACTCCTACTTTCCTGCAACATCTGTAACCACCATCACAGACTTTAATTACCACTGCCCCAGGGAACCAGGCTCTACCCGCGGAGAGCCATTCCATCTAAAGCTGCCAAAACATCATCCCTGGAGGTTCTGCAGCAGCGGTGGTCCCTTAACTGACCACAACCCGTGGGTGGCGTCACGACAAACCTTATTCCCTGTAAATACACCCCATTTACTTGTGTGAACCCGGGACACGGTCCGGACCAGGACCGCCGTGACATTCCCCAGCAGCAACCTGGTCCGGCACCGAGTACCCCGTCCCAGTGGGCTCCATAACCTGGCGTCACAAACAGGATCTACCATGTCCGGTACCGGCATTGTGTGCCGCGATTAGTGACCGATTTGAATCAGCCGCCATTGTTGGGCACGCGGCAAGCTGAATTTTAACTGCACCACAGAGACTGTAAATTTCAAAATCCGCCACTACAGAGCACGCGACGCGCGGGAAGAAATAACGCTCACCGCTCTGACGTCATCCGGAAGGGAAGATAATCCCTGGTGCGCAGCGGAACCTTTGTGAGACATCCGGACGGAAGCGGAAGACAGGAGGGCGGACCTTAACTAAGGGGGCACAGGATGTCGCAGCCAGCGGTGCCAAGCAGCGGCGGAGCAGCCGGTGAGAATCCAGCACTGGATCAAGGAGCAGCACTCAGCGGTGCTGCGGCGCAAGGAGCAGTGCCTATTATGCCGCTCCTGATGCCGTATACTCCAGGGGCAATGTGGCTGCCTCAATACTCCGGTGAGCCTAACACTCTTAATGACTTTATCAGCAAGATAAAAGCATACTATGTGATGTACCCCCTAACTGAAGCCCAACGTGTAGGGATGATTATTGGACAATTAACAGGCAATGCACAGCGGGAGGTCGCATCCTAGCTGGATACAGAAAAGGACACTGTAGAGCATCTTGTAGCTGGATTAAAAGCAGCATTTGAATCTACTGCTGATACCCGGGCTAAAATGAGGTTCTTTGCATGTCAACAAAAGCCTGAAGAGAGTGCCAGAGACTTTGGCTTAAATCTGCAGGAAGCACTCAAAGCACTTAAGCTAGCAGAACCTGCCTTAGCCCCGGGAGCTGACAAAATGTTAATTGACCAGTTCATAGAGGGTCTCTTGTCCCCGTCCCACAGAGGACAGCTGAGTATGATGCTCATCCAGAATCCTAAAATGACATTTGCTGAGTTAAAAGACAGACCTATTCGTCTGCAGCAGGTAGAGAAGCCCCAGAATCTGCAATATATACAGGGCCCTGCAGCAGCACCTCAGCAACCGATAGCATCAGCGACATCTGCCATGTCAACAACTGCTGCTGAACACAGAGAGCCTATCTCTAATGAGGCCCTTAACCAAAAGCTAGATGCCCTGACAGACACAGTTATCGCAATGGCTAAAGTCATCAAGGAGCTGAGAGGATTCAAGCCTGCACCCAAGATCGAGTTGGCGACCAGGAAGGAGGATGTCCCGTGGATGAGGCCCAGGAGATATCAAGCGACAAGAGGACGACCGAGCGATCACTATCAGGCGGATGGACAGCCCATTTGCCGCCGATGTCAGAAACCAGGTCACTTTGCCCGAGAGTGTGCTTTAAACGGAGATTCCCTGGGCAGGCGGGCTGTTCCTCAGGTATGAACTCTAAAGGTCCTTCAGCCTGGTTTGACAGATTTGTGGGAGGACAGCCGGTGATCCCTATCGGTTTGAATGGCATTCCCTTTAACGCCTTGTTGGATACCGGGTCCCAGATAACATCGATTCCACATGTTCTTTACAAAAGGTACTGGGCTGATTCAGACATTGATAGTGGTCCATCAGACTTTAAAATGAATGTATGGGCTAGTAATGGACAATTAATACCACAGGTTGGGTTCAAAGAAATGACCATTCAGATTGGAAATGTAGAATTGCAGAACCAGGGTATTATAATTATAGATGTTGACCGGCGAGATCGTGAACCAGTAATGTTACTAGGAATGAATGTAATTGAAAAATGTTTTTCCGAGGTAATTACTGTCTTGCAGCAGATCGTCCGAGACTGCTGGAACCGGACAGCAGAGGCTTTTGCACAAAGAAATAAAAGCTCTGATGTTAAAGCAACAGGTAGAAATATCTGGAGGTGAAATCGGCAGTGTACGAGTAAGTGATCCAATACCCATTGTGATACCTCCCAAAACTGAAATGTTGGTCTGGTGTAGATCCGCAATAGGTATTAAAGGGCAAGACTATCAAGCCCTGGTAGAACCCGTGTACTTAGACAGTAGACCTACCATACTCACGGCTAGAGGAGTGGTTGAGGTACACCGGGGAAGAGTGCCATTACGCCTACTAAATTGCGGAGAGGATGAGATCACATTACCAAAGTATGCTACCATGGCTAAATTGTACACGGTTGATAACAACGCCATCACAGCCGTCGAGCCCTTGGACCCGTCAAGTCAGGCGGATGACAATGGCTCAAGGGAAAAGCTGGAAGATTGGTGCCAAAAGCTACATGTAGGTACCAGTTCTACACCTTCCCATCAAAAGCATGGAGTATACCGGGTAGTGAAAGAATATGAGCAGATATTCAGCAAACACCCGTTAGACTTTGGGCAAATCAAAGGGGTAGAGCACACTATACTCACAGGTAACCATCAGCCTATAAAGGAGAGGTATAGACCATTACCACCCGCTCACTACCAAACCACCAAAAACATGCTCAGAGAAATGAAATCTGCAGGGGTAATAAGAGACAGTTGTAGCCCCTGGGCAGCACCTCTAGTGTTAGTTTAAAAGAAGGATGGGACCATGAGAATGTGCGTAGATTACCGGCAGATTAACCGCATCACACATAAGGACGCATACCCGTTACCTAGGATTGAGGAGTCATTAGCTGCATTAGAATCTACTAACTACTTTTCCACCCTTGATCTGACTAGTGGGTACTGGCAGGTTCCTGTGGCCGAGGCTGAAAAGGAGAAGACAGCGTTTACTACACCGATGGGCCTCTGTGAGTTCAATTGTATGCCGTTCGGACTCTGCAACACACCCGGGACCTTCCAACGCCTCATGGAGAGCTGCCTAGGACACAAGAACTTTGAAACTGTCCTCCTGTACCTAGATGACATCATAGTCTACTCCAAGACGTATGAGCAACATTTACAAGACCTGGCAGAAGTGTTCGAAGCCTTGTCCAAATATGGCATGAAAATCAAGCCATCTAAATGTCACCTTCTCAAACCAAAGGTACAGTACCTGGGACATATCGTGAGTTCAGAGGGAGTAGCACCGGATCCTGATAAAGTCACAGTGATAAGGGATTGGCCAAGACCTACTAACATGAAAGAAGTGAGGCAATTCCTGGGCCTGGTAGGCTATTATAGAAGATTTATCAGTAGATTCACGAAGCTAGCAGCTCCTCTACAAGACATCCTGGTAGGACAATCAAGAAAGTATTCAACCCGAAATCCTCCTTTCCAGTGGAGTGAGGAGAAGGAAGACTCCTTCAACAAACTGAAGTGTGCACTGACGGGAGAAGAGATTCTGGCATACCCTGATTACCATCAACCATTCATTCTATACACGATGCCAGCAACGTGGGACTGGGAGCAGTATTGGCACAGAAGCAAGGAGGCAAAGAGAGAGTTATTGCCTTTGCAAGTAGGAAGCTCCGGCCTACAGAAAGAAATCCCGAGAACTACAGCTCCTTCAAGTTAGAACTACTGGCAGTAGTTTGGGCTGTAACTGAACGTTTCAAGAACTATCTGGCAGCTGCAGAATTCACCATCTACACGGATAACAACCCGTTGACCCACATGGATACAGCAAAATTAGGTGCTTTGGAGCAGCGATGGATAGCCCGGCTATCTAACTACAACTTTGTCATCAAATATTGGACAGGTCGCAAGAACGGGAACGCAGATGCCTTATCCCGGATGCCACACCTGAAAGATGTGGAAGAGGAACCGGAAGAGTTGGAAGAGATTGAACTACCGGCCTGTCATGGTTCAAAAGGTAGAAGATTATCAACCCGGCATCTACCAAAGAGAACAACAGGCAAGTCTTAACTCATTAGCACACCATGGATGGGCTGATACCCAAGATAGTGATCCAGCTGTGAAACTAGTGAAAGAACTGCTTACACAAAAAGGTGTGCACCCTAACCAGAACGCCCCGGCAGAGACCCAACAACTCTGGAAAAAGAGAGGCAAGTTGTTCCTGTATCAAGGGAAGCTCTGCAGAAGGCATACCAACCCTAAAACACATGAATTGGTCTGGCAGATAATCGTACCCAAGCGAGATGTCAAAATGGTCTTAGAAGCCTACCACGACGGTGCAGGTCATTTTGGATGGAAGAAGTTGGAAGTGCTCCTGGGAGAGAGATTCTACTGGGTTGGCATGAGAAAATCAATTGAAGATTGGTGTAGAAAATGTGGCCCATGCAACCTCAGAAGAAAAGATCAACAGAGAGCCCCACTCCAGTCCATAGTAACCAAGCAACCACTAGAGTTAGTTGCATTAGACCACGTCAAGTTGTCACCAAGCCGGTCAGGCTATGTCTATGCCTTAACCATCGTGGACCATTTCTCACGCTTCTTAGTGGTGGTACCTGTCAAGGACCTGACAGCGAAGACGGCAGCAAAAGCATTTCAGACCCATTTCTGTAGACCGCATGGTTACCGGGAACAAGTCCTTGCAGATCAAGGTCCAGCTTTGAATCAGAGATTTTCCAAGAATTCTGCAATATGACGGCTGTAAGAAGATCTGCACGACAGCGTACCATCCCTAAACAAATGGCTTATGCAAAACGATGAACCCTATTGTAATAGACTTATTGAAAACGTTACCAGAATCTGAGAGAAATCAATGGCCAGATAAATTACCTGATTTGGTAGACTTATACAGCCATGTTCCAGTGAGTTCTACTAACTGCACCCCAGCCTATCTTATGCGTGCAAGACCTAGCAAGCTACCAATTGACTTAGATATGGGAATCGTGAAACCAGACGCGGAAGTAGAAGAATCCAATTGGGATACCCTACGTCAGCAACAGTATCGCCTAGTACAAGAGTGCGTAGTGAAAAATCTTCAGCAAGCTAGAGCAAGACAAGGGAGAACCTATAACCAAAGTGCTCAAGCAACTCCATTATAACCCGGTGAGCAAGTTCTCAAAAGAAAGAGACACAGTAACAAATTGGATAATAAGTGGGAAACCATCCCATACACAGTCTTACCATCCAATTGAGACAATGCTAAAATGTGTCTAATAAGCAAAGATGAAGGAAGAACTTCAGTAGTTGTGTCCAGAGACCATCTCAAACGTGTCCTGAAACCCTGAAGACACCAGAAGTAATAGTACCCGTACAGGTCCAATCTGTCAAAGAGAAAGAAGATGAAATATTTCATACGGTGCTAGGAGATTTCCCCAAAACATTGCCAAATTACTATGGAGCAGTTGTAGTCCCAATGATTGCTTTCCCTCCAATGGTGGAACCAACACCAGAACCCGTATTATCCGAAGAAATCCCAAGACCTGAAGAACTGGAAGTAGAACCTGTAGAGGAAGAATCAATTCCTGGTCCCAGTGAGCTTGCCAGTCCTACAGTCAGATCTTCATCTTCTATAGTACCAAACACTACAAGTAGGTAAATGCCCACCAGCACCAATAGGCTACATGCAAGTAGTATACCCGTTTTAGCAGATCAGAGCGTAGTACCAGAGGTCAGTTACCAGTTAGGTACAGGGATTAAAAGGTCAAATTAACTGTAAAATGTAAATATGTTTGTGTAAATATAAATTAAACCCGGCAGATAGTGTCCAAGAGGGTGGAGGAACTGGATTAACCCCCTTTTACATTAAGTTAGGGAAAGAAAGTGCCTGGGGGTGGTGTAGAGAATCCAGGCCTCCTAAGCAGATACGCCTGTGGACAAATGTACATAGTTAATGCAACGTTAAAAAAGCCCAGTACCTACAGAGACTATCCTGTATGAACTTTTTGCATATTTTTTTGAACTTTTTCCTTTTATTTTATTTTTATGGACCATACTACCACGGACTGGTTGTGGTATAAACTTTCTTGTATAAATTCATCAGCCCGGAGGCAATAGACTAAACCCCCGGAAGGACTGCTTTTTGAATTCTTGGACTGTTTTTGAACTTTAGTGATTTTTGTACTTTTTACTTTTAAGTCTCTGTAAATATTAATTGCATTAATTGTTTGTTTCTTTGTTGTTCCACAGTCCCGGAGTACTGTCTTTAACTAAGGGGGAATGTGGCACCCCAAGGGTTAATGTGCCACAGAAACAGCAACATGGGTTTACTCCCCACACAACACTACACTAGAAAGTGGGAGGAGCTTAGGTGGCACATGCAAGAGTGGGAGGAGCTAATGTTGTTTTACCTCAGAGCAGGAGTGACAGTTAGCCAGTTTGCAGTTCAGTTTAGTCTAGTCTGGAGTTGGAGGAGAGTCAAGTGGGAGTGGAGGTCCTGAGAGGTCTGAGGAAAGGAGTCAGAGGAACATACCCGGGACAAGGAGTTACCCTAAACTTAACCCCGGAGAGGCGCTTAGGACGGATACCGGATCCGAGGCTGTGCCTGAGACAGACAGGACAGTGAATACCGGAATAGTGAAGGTCCACCATCTTCACTGTACCATAGCAAAGCAACACGGAGGGGTCAGTGACACAGAGGACTCAAGTTGCCTAGCAGATTGGTACCTGTGAGGGGAGACAGTGCCAGCAGTTCAGCTAAAAGTGGCAGCAGGGCCACACACAAAGCGCAGAAGTAGGAAGCCAAGGACCCGGTCAGGGTGGGAGCAACCCGGCCCCGGTACAGACTCCGTGGACAATACTTTATTATACCATCTGCGAAGTAAAGACTTGGAAAACGACAACAACCGTGAGTGTGTGTGATCCTTGTGCTGAAGCCCCACTCTCCCTCATAAACTGCCATTGCTTCCACTGTCATCATCTCTACTACTACTACTCCTACTTTCCTGCAACATCTGTAACCACCATCACAGACTTTAATTACCACTGCCCCAGGTAACCAGGCTCTACCTGCGGAGAGCCGTTCCATCTAAAGCTGCCAAAACATCATTCCTGGAGGTTCTGCAGCAGCGGTGGTTCCTTAACTGACCACAACCCGTGGGTTGCGTCACGACAAACCTTATCCCCTGTAAATATACCCCACTTACTTGTGTGAACCTGGGACACGGTCCGGACCAGGACTGCCGTGACATTTCCCAGCAGCACCCTGGTCCGGCACCGAGTACCTCGTCCCAGTGGGCTCCACACCTATATACAGTATAAGACATCACATTACTTCGCTATATGCAGTATGAGCCCTCACATAGCTTCCTATAACAGTATTGAAAAATCCAAAGGAAACTCCAGCGATATGGACGCTGCAGGTTAAAAAGTAGAATTTTATTTCATAAACAGTAAAAGCTTCACATAGTACAAACCTCCCAGAGTAGCAGAGACCCACACGTTTCGACACAGGTCTTAATCATGGTCTGGTGGTAGCCATGTTGAGTGCATTTAAATACATACAGTGCTGTGCAAATTAATTGGGACAAAGCATTTTTGTAAGTAAAATCGTAAGTTGGATACCAGTCAGTGATTCCAACCAGTTTTAACTGCTTTGAACAGGTGTGAGTGTTCAACCTTGAGTAACAAAATGTGGTTTGACTAGTTTTAGTCTGAAAATAACAGCCAGCTGCCCCCTCAGCTTCAGTTGAGAGCTTGTTTCTGTGAGGAGTGGTTTAGTGTACTTTTTCTCTTAGTGTGATTCATGTCTGTAAAAATGGATGTTACTCCACGGAAGTGGTCTAGAATTATTACTCTTAATGACCATACAAGTCTGACTGTAAGAGAAATCGCTTCCACTGTTGGTATTGAAAAATCTATCATTTCAAGAATAATTCGCACACACAATGAAACTGGTTCGTTTTCTCCAAAAAGAAAAGAAAAATGTGGAAGAAAAAGGAAAATGGCACCAAGAACTGATAAAACACTTATCAGAAATAGTAAAATTAATGCAAGAAAAACAAGTAAAGACTTTCTTTGTCCTAATTAATTTGCACAGCACTGTACATAGAGATTGGTCACATAACACACATGAAGGGCCACACCATCCACTGGACATGTTGACTCGCCGCCAGCGCTAGTACACCGACTCCCTACCCCTCCCCGCTCCTCACTCCTGCTGCCAGCGCTAGCACCAGCATACACCCCCAACACCCCCCCTGCTTCTCACTCCTGCCGCCAGCGCTAGCACCAGCAGGAACCCCCCCGCTCCGCACTCCTGCCATCAGTGCTAGCACCCCACCCCGCTCTTTGGCTCATTTGGTGGGGAGGCTTAGTGCACCCCTGCATGCATGAATAATTAAAAAACAATTAAAACAACACAGAAAACAATAAATAATAAGAAAAGCACAAGGTTTGATTGAATCAATATTGAAGGATTAAATCTTGCCTAATATTGATAATAATCTATTCTAATAAAACCCTAAGCCAGCTTCTGTCAGTATGTCATCGAAATGACGACACATCCTTACGGAAGTCGGCTCTATACCTAAGCAAGATGGCCGACCGTTAGCGAGCGCGGGGCTAATGCTGCCCCACTCTCGCCATCGGCGGCCTCTCCTGCGCCCCACACCCTCCTGCGCCCCACACCCTCCTGCCCCTCCTGTGCCCCCGCTCCTCCTGCCCCGATCTACTCTTCCTGCCCCCCCTCGCTCCCCGCGGCCCCCCTCCCTCTGCCCCCCCGTTCCCTGCGGCCCCCACTCCCACCTGCCCACCCCGCTCCTCAATGCTGTTAAAAATAAATAAAACCCATAAGGATACTCACCCTCCGCAGGCGCGCTCCACCTGTCTTCTATCTCCCAGGACAGGACCTGTCGTTGCCTGGGAAACCGATCAGGTGATTGGTCACGTGACCGCTGACTGCGGTCATGTGACCGATCAGCTGATTGGTTCCCCCAAGCAACGACAGGTCTTGTCCTGGGAGATAGAAGACAGGTGGAGCGCACCTGCGGAGGGTGAGTATCCTTATGGGATTTTTTTATTTTTATCACCATTGAGGAGCGGGGGGGCAGGGGGAGTGGGGGCCACGGGGAGCAGGGGGGATGCAGAGGGAGGGGGGCCGCCCGCCACCTGCCCACCGTGCTGCTGTGCTGACCACTCTGCCCACCACGCTGCTGCGCTGACCACTCTGCCCACCGCGCTGCTGCACTGACCACTCTGCCCACCGCGCTGCTGCACTGACCACTCTGCCCACCGCGCTGCTGCACTGACCACTCTGCCCACCGCGCTGCTGCGCTGACCACTCTGCCCACTGCACTGCTGCGCTGACCACTCTGCCCACCGCGCTGCTGCACGGCCCACTGCACTCACTGCTAACCACTGAGCCACCGTACAGTGCTAAACACTGAGCCACAGTACAGTGCTAAACACTGAGCGACCATACTTTGCTAACCACTGAGCCACCGCACTGTGCTAACCACTGCACAGTGCTAACCACTGAGCCACTGCACAGTGCTAACCACTGAGCCACCGCGCAGTGCTAACCACTGAGCAACCGTGCAGTGCTAACCACTGAGTCACCGCGCAGTGCTAACCACTGAGTCACCGTGCAGTGCTAACCACTGAGCCACCGCGCAGTGCTAACCACTGAGCCACCGCGCAGTGCTAACCACTCTGCCACCGTATATTCTGCTAACCACTGAGCCCCTGTATATTATGCTAACCACTGAGCTGCCGTACAGTTCTCCATCCTCCTCCTCCCACCGCTCTGTGCTCCGTCCTCCCCCTGCCTGTGCCGTTCCATCCTCCTCCACCGCTTCCTCCTCCTCCCCTTCTCCTCCTCCCCTCCGCCACTCCATCCTCCATCCTCTCCCTGCCTGTGCTGCTCCGTCCTCCCCCACCCCACCGCTTTGTCCTCCGTCCTCCTCTCCCCCTTCGCTCTGTGCTCCATCCTCCCCCTGACGCTCCGTCCTCCCCACCCCACCACTTCCTCTTCCTTCCTTTGTCTGCCTCCCCTCCGACACTCCATCCTCTGTCCTCCCCCTGCTGCTCTGGCCTCCCCCACCCCGCCGCTTTGTCCTCCATCCTCCTCTCCCCTTCCGCTTTGTGCTCCTTCCTCCCTCTGCCTGTGCTGCTCTGGCTTCCCCCACCCCACCACTTCGTCCTCCATCCTCCTCTCCCCCACAGCTCTGTGCTCCGGCCTCCCCCTGCCGCTACATCCTCCCCTGCCTGTGCCGCTGCATCCTCCTCCACCCCACCGCTTCCTCCTTTTTCCCTTGTCCTCCTCCTCTCCGCCACTCCATACTCTGTTCTCCCCTGCCTGTGCTGCTCCATTCTCCCCCACCCCGCCGCTTTGTCCTTTGTCCTCCTCCTCCCACCGCTCTGTGCTCCGTCCTACCCCCTGCCTGTGCTGCTCTATCCTCCTCCACCGCTTCCTCCTCCTACCTTTGTCCTCTTCCTCTCCGCCACTCCATTCTCCCCCTGCCTGTGCTGCTCCATCCTCCCCCACCCCACCGCTTCGTCCTCTCCCCGCTGCTCTATGCTCCGTCTTCCAGCTGCTGCTCTGTCCTCCCCCTTCCTGTGCTGATCCATCCTCCCTCACCCCACCGCTTCCTCCTCCTTCCTTTATCCTCCTCCCTCCGCCACTCCATCCTCCATCCTCCCCCTGCCTGTGCTGCTCTGGCCTCCCCCACCCCGCCGCTTCGTCCTCCATCCTCCTCTCCCCCGCCACTCTGTGCTCCATCCTCCCCCTGCTGCTCTGTTCTCCCCCTGCCGCTCTGTCCTCCCCCTGCTGCTCTGTCCTCCCCCTGCCGCTCCGTCCTCCCCCTGCCGCTCCGTCCTCCCCCTGCCACTCTGGCCTCCCCCTGCCGCTCCGTCCTCCCCCTGTCTGTGCCACTCCATCCTCCACCACCGCTTCCTCCTCCTTCCTTTGTCCTCCTCACCTCCACCACTCCATCCTCCGTCCTCCCCCTGCCTGTGCTGCTCCGTCCTCCCCCACCCCACTGCTTCATCCTAAATCCTCCTCCCCCTGCCGCTTCGTCCTCCCCCTGCCTGTGCCACTTCCTTCTCCCCCACCCCACCGCTTCCTCCTCCTTCCTTTGTCCTCCCCCCCTCTGCCACTCCATCCTCCGTCCTCCCCCTGCCTGTGCTGCTCCGTCCTCCCCCACCCCGCTGGTTCGTCCTCCGTCCTCCTCCCCCCTGCAGCTCTGTCCTCCATCCTCCCCCCTGCCACACCGTCCTTTCCCCGCCGCTCCTTCTTCAAAGTTCCTCCCAATTCAGCCCTCACCGCCTTCCCCATGCAATCTCTATTTTTTATATTCTAGAATATCCGATGAGTTAGAATCGGGCTACCATCTAGTATACAATATGAGCCCTCTATATGCAAGCACACACTCCATACACGTATAGTAAAAAAACAACAACACAAGGGTCTGTGCACTCATCTCAATATGTGCTTTACATTGTAATAGAATCCATATCACATACAGCCATATAACTCAGGACCTCCTGACGATGCGGTGTGCGAAACGTACGTCGAGGTGCTGGGCAGTGCGGTGGGTAGGCAGCCTTTTTACAAGTGGTATTGTGTGTAGGATAAGATCTAAATGTGTCTAACATCTCTGAGAATTGAGGTACATGGCTGTATGTAATATGGATTGTACTATAATGTAAAGCATATATTGAGATGAGTTCACAGATATAAGATCAAGTACTTGTATAGCCACACATTCTAATTAATGGTTGTCTCATGCACATTTGTTGTAAATAAAAAGGGAACAAGAGGCGCAATAGTGCCCTATCACTCAGACACTAAAAGATGAGAGGTGTAAAGTCAAAACCACTCACCTATTCCAGTTGTGATGACCCACAACTGGCTTGAAGGCATACAATCAATACCGGCTGCTGCAGGACCTCCACCAACCACTCGCACGTGGGAAGACTCTCAGGAAGCTGGGAAAAGGTGTATGACAGTCCGCGCCACCGGGTACCAAGGAATCACCTGGGATGCAGGAAGTTATTTCAAGCTTAATCTTTATTGTCCAACATGTTTCAGCGCTCACCTGGCGCGCTGAAACATGTTGGACAATAAAGATTAAGCTTGAAATAACTTCCTGCATCCCAGGTGATTCCTTGGTACCCGGTGGCGCGGACTGTCATACACCTTTTCCCAGCTTCCTGAGATGCACATTTGTTGGATTTTGTACTTCTATCTTTAACCGCACTGTTCACTCAAGTGATGGTTTTAAAGGGGATGGTTTTAAAATGTGTGTGTCCTAAATGTCTTAAATAAAGTTTGTAGCTCATTTGCATAAACCTTATTGTGGTTCATTTGACTTGCTGCAGATCTTTATATGAGTACGTATTGTGAGGGAGATTTGGTGGCTAATTATAGTGTATGATGTTAATATGGACTCCAGATTGCTGTTGGTAATTAGTCTTAATTCCTCCACTGTATAGGGGGCTGTGTGTGGGCTCATACTGTAAATAGGGGGTCTGGTTGGTGGCTCATACTGTGTATAGGGGGCTATATGTTGGTTCATACTGTATCTAGGATGACTGTGTATGGGCTTATGCTGTATATAGAGGGCTATATCTGAGTTCATGCTGTATATAGGGCGCTAAATGTGGGCTGATACTGTGTATAGGGGTGATTATGCCCTATATAAAGGGCTGTGTGTGGGCTCATGATGTATATGGAGTGCCTGTGTGGTGCCTTATAATGTATACTAGCTGTGAGCCCGATTCTAAAGAATCGGGAGTCTAGAATCTGTATATAATATTTTTAAGAGTTGTAAATAATAGACTTAAACACCAGATATATGACTAAGTAGGCGATGTAGGCAAAACTGTGAGGGTAGCAATATAGTGGAGGTGTAGAAAGAGTTAATGTCCGACTAACAGGACTATAACAGAGTAGGAACTTATAATGATATCAAAAATGGTATTGAAGGAGTTAATGTCCCACAGGCACTCCCACAACAGAGTCAGTGCTGTAAATTATAGCCAAAATGGTGTTCAAGGGGTTAATGTAGCAGTGGCAGTAGTTATAAACACTACCAAATATGCAGTTAATGCTGAACTGGTATATAATGGGTTAATTTCGCAGTGTGATTACAACTATACACTGTGTAATAGAAATAACAGCAATAATGGAATATAAGGGGTTAATGTTCCTACTTGGAGTAGTAATAGAGACTACAAAGTATGGAGTTAAGGGAGAAATGGTATAGAAGGGGTTAACTTTGTAGTGACAGTACAACTACACAGTGTGTTATAGAAATTACAGAAAAAACGGAATGTAAGGGGTTAATGTTGCTACTGTCATGAGTATAATGAGAGAAGCGCCTCACTGGTCATTGAGATACATGGAGGAGTTTGAAATTTAGTGGTGTAAGTGAGGCGCGAAGGTCATTGGTCGCTGTGTGCTGGCGCCGACCAATGAGCTTCGCGCCTCACTTACAGCGGTAAATTTGAAACTCAAAGTCCTCGATGTATCTGAATAGGAAGGGAGGCGCAAAGCTGATTGGTCGGTGTGTGCTGTGCCCGACCAATGAGCTTGGCGCCTCACTTACAGGAGAGAGGGAGAGGGATTTACTAATAGGGGAGTGCGGTGAAATGAATTGTGTGTATAGAGGTGGCTCAGTGGTTAGCACTGCGCGGTGGCTGAGTGGTTAGCACAATGCGGTGGGTCAGTGCTTAGCACTGCGGGGTGGCTGAGTGGTTAGCACTGGGCGGTGGCATAGTGGTTAGCACTGCGCGGTGGCTCAGTGGTTAGCAGTGAGTGCGGTGGCTCAGTGGTTAGCAGTGAGTGCGGTGGCTCAGTGGTTAGCAGTGAGTGCGGTGGCTCAGTGGTTAGCAGTGAGTGCAGTGGCTCAGTGGTTAGCAGTGAGTGCGGTGGCTCAGTGGTTAGCAGTGAGTGCAGTGGCTCAGTGGTTAGCAGTGAGTGCGGTGGCTCAGTGGTTAGCAGTGAGTGTGGTAGCTCAGTGGTTAGCAGTGAGTGTGGTGGCTTAGTGGTTAGCAGTGAGTGCGGTGAGATTGGTCAGCGCAGCGTCGTGGGCAGAGTGGTCAGTGCAGCGGCGTGGGCAGAGTGGTCGGCGCAGCGGCGTGGGCAGAGTGGTCAGCGCAGCGGCGTGGGCAGAGTGGTCAGCGCAGCGGCGTGGGCAGAGTGGTCAGCACAGCGCCGTGGGCAGAGTGGTCAGCGCAGTGCCATGGGCAGAGTGGTCAGCGCAGCGCCGTGGGCAGAGTGGTCAGCAGACACATACACACACACATACACACACTTCGCTATACTTACCACCGGGCCTGCATGTCCCCTGGCACGTGGATCCGGAGTCGAAATGTCGCCGCCCCCGGACGACTGGATCGAATATTGGGTCTGGGAAGTCTGGGGAGACTTCCCGGACGCCAGCTTGGAGAAAGTATGTTGGCGGCCGCGGACGACTGGATCCAATATGTCCGGGAAGTTTGGCGAGACTTCTTGGACGCTATATTGGATCCAGTAGTTGGGGGGCGGCGAGATGTCGACTGAGGATCCAGGCGGCGGACGCAGGGGCAGTGGTAAGTATAGCGTAGTGTGAAGGATGGATTATATCTTATCTATTAATCTTAGTTTTTATACTCATATAGCATTAAATGGAACAATAAGTTTTTTTCTGTATTCAGGTACGTATCCAACATCTTCTCTCTTCCTCTTCTTTTTCTCTTCTCTCCTTGTCTCTCTTCCCCTTCCATCTATTTCTTTCTCTCTCTTCTTTCCCACTATGAATTTGTGAGCAAGGAGCTGTTTTGTAAACAAAGTGTCTTCTTAGATGCGTATGCTGGAAAAGAAGATATAGCTGTGCAGAAGCCTTGAGAATGGACAAGCTGATTGGTCACTACTGTGCCGGTTCCAGATTGTACCATGGGAAGCTAGAGATAGTCTGCATACCAGAGGCCAAGAGAAGACATCATGACGTGATGAAGGATGGACTCAACACAGAAGACAAAGGACTAATTATTACTAACAGAGATAGATGTATTAGCCTAAATCCCACCTAACTCCCACCCTGCCATGGACATTTACATGCTTATCTTTTAGACTACAAAATGCCCTGTACCCGGATATTGAGTTCAGTAGTTGTTGCCGTGTATGTTGTCATTATTAAACCTGGACACGCTATGAGCGTGAACCGGACTCTCTCAGTCTGATTTACTCTTATCTGGTACCACGTGTTCATAGTCTAATTTGGGATGACTGGCGAAGGAGTGGAAGAGTAAAATTTTCCCCGTCAATTGGCGACCCAGATGGGACCTAGTTAGCGGCTCGTGGCCCCTACGGACCCATGCTTGGATACCTTGGATGATACCTGTACCGGCTGACCTCGAGGCCTGATCAACCTCAAAGTACGGTAAGTGGACAACGCATTCATATGTGTCGCCCTTACTGTGCTTCTCAGCCGCTATTGGTTGTTCTGGGGGTGTCTGTTGGGTCTGGGGGGGTGATTGATTAAGTGGTGAAATCCAGCACGAGCCCACGCTAGGCTCCGGACCCCGGCAACAAAGTGACGTAGCCCCCGGCTCGTCCCTGTGTGTACACCACGCCTCCCTCGCCAGTCATTGTTCCTCATCCATTAACCCTGCCTGTGACTGTCAGTAGCCAGTGATTCAGAGAGAGGTTAACAGCATCTCAAGTTTCACACATTGGGGCCGGCACTGTGAGAGAAAGAGTGAAAGTGAAAGAGACGCACACATGATAATATATAGAATTTAAGGATAAGCACATAGTGTACTAGGTTCTGTGCTTATGAGACGGTGACTCGAAAGTCCGAGTGCGTTGTGTATAGCTCTGCACTCACGAGAAGACTGAGGGGGGCACGTGGTGTAGTTTGTTCCGTGCCTGTGAAGGATTATGAGCACGTAGTGTATTAGCTCCGTGGCTTATGAGTTGGAGATAAAGAGAAGGGTCTCTTTCAGAACTGTCGCTTGAAGCAGTTCTGAAACCTTCAGAATACCGTGGCAAGGCGATCTGTAAGCACCAAGGAGTTGGGACGACTAATAGTGTCCTGTGGTGTCGTGCTTAGGTACTGGAATTGCTAGAAACACGTTGTGTACTGGTTCCGTGTTTATTAGTTGTACTTAAGTGCTGAGAGCGTGGTTAGGTGGATTGTAAGGGATCTGGTGTTGATCGCTGTTGCCAGCGTCCTAACTGCAGTAGGGACGTAGTATTCTGTGAGTATTCTGTGAATCATGTTGTCATGTTGCGTCATTTTCAGCAAAAAAGGTCCGTGCCCCATAGATTAAATGAAGATGCTGTGGAAATGAGAACACTGGTAAAATCACGGGAAGGGAAGAAGGCAGTTAAGAATGTGGACAGGTTGTACAAGCACGCAGGATTGTTTTTGTCAGGGAGGTTACAGCCCTCCATGTGAAATGATTCTATCCAGAGAGAAAAAAGGCAAGTTGAAAGACAGAGGGTTGCTAGATTAAGCGCAGGTTCATCTACAGGTTGCTCGTAGTCTGAAAAATGAGGGATAAAAAGAGGTTGATGGAGAGGATTAGATGATGTAGAGCCCGTATTTGGTTACAAGATGTCTCCGAATGTAATCTTGTGGATTGTAAAATGGCCGCCACGCCATTGTTATTGAGTACGCTATCCCAGCCACCACCCTATAATGGCGGCGATATGAGGTCCTCGGATGTGTGGGTGTGTCCTGTTTGTGGCCACTCCAGCCTTCCAGGCGACACTGTGGGCGAGAAGCCAAGCCATAGGTCCCACTGATTTATAGGATGATGATGATGTCTGAGCCCCCTTTCCCCTCCCCCATCTCTTTCTCCGGTACCATCCAGCTTGATCTCTAACGCTCTGCTGCAGCCGCCGGACCTGATACAGGCTCCTCAAATCCCCTCCCATGTATGAAGTTCAGGCTAGCCTGTGCTTACTTAACCGTCCTCAGAAATAATTACTATATCAGATTTGGATTTAACTAGGCTATATGCAGTGTGTTCAGATGCAGAAAATGCCTTAGGTTAAATAAAATGTTTTTAGCCTAGTAGAAAGGGTTAAGTGAGGTTTGTAATGTCCAAGAGACATTTCATTGTTTGTATGTCTGTTATCTGTATGACTTTGCTTGTACTTCTGTGTCTTCAGCTCTGGGAGGGGCTGGGCGCGAAGCTGCGTTCCTTTTTACATCCTGCAGCAGTTATCCAGTTTTCCGTAATATTGAGGTTCTTTCCTTAGATGAATAACTAAAGTTTTTCTGGAGCCTAGAGGGAGGGGAGGAGGTGAGCTGCTTCGTAGGCATTAGCTTGTAGCTCAAGGTCAATATATTGTAGTGAGGAATAAACTACCCCCACGTCTCCCTAAGATTTTTTTCTTAAAGCAGTTCCTAGTTTCAGAATGGTTGAAGTAAATTAGGGTGAAGGTGGAATCTGCAGACGGCTGACATGCAGACTGGAATCTTACCCGTCTTTCCAAGAATTCTGAATGGCAAAGATGGATTTTTCATATTTATGGTACTTGGGTACTAATAATAATGCCCAATATTGAATACAATAATAGTAATCAGATTTTTATTGATTTATATGAGTGAATGTTGTCAATAGCCACCTGCAGCACAGGGATAATTTAGCTAGAGATGTAGTTATGGCAGGGGGAAACTTTCCCTTATTTATGGTTGTTGTGTGTTTTAAAAATTAAGCTATCTAGAGGGAAAATTAATATACTGAGCGGCCAAGGGGAAATAATATATATATTGACGCTGTGGGGAGGTGGTACTAGACAGGAAAATCTAACTACAATGTGATGAAGGTATTGTTAAGTTAATGGATCCAGAATGTATAAGGTATGTCGATAAGCAGGAATATAGATTGTATTTTAAGGGGACACTCAATTGAGTCAATGTGAGATGTTAGAGATGGAAATTAGCAAGTTTAATGAGAAAAGCAACAGAAAGTATGGTTTAAAAAGTACATTCTTTCTATTAGAGCAGTCTTTGTTCTTTACTATGTGAGAATATTTCTTGTAGTTCTTTTCCATATGGGAGGGGTAAGGAGCTTTCTGGAGAAAATGCTGGTAGCAGGAATTTTGAATTAAAGGTGATGTTACACATGTCTGCTCTGATGTACAGCGCCCATATATTATAAGAATTTTCTAATCTCTGAAATTAATACAAATTTCTTTAAGTTTTTTTATTGCAGATATGTTTATAGACCAAAGAGATTTTATGCTGGATAATGGTAGGATCCTCACATGAGGTAATCAGAATATTTGGTTCTGACTTGCACTTTCTGAGCGGATGGAGCGATTTCCGGTTGAAGAATTCCTTAACAATACGGTAAGCCTACTAAATGCAGTATTGGTAAATCACGGTGAGGTAAACACCATGTTATCAGTCTAGGATGGTATAATCACACTGACAATCACCACAGGTGTCCTGTCCTCTCGGAGGTAGAAGGCAAGCTACAACAAAAGGAAGGAAAGGTAATGGCGGGTGGTTGCCCCATCCCAGCCGGATTGCGTCTGGCGGCCTGAGCCCTCTCTATAGTCGACTGCCTTATAGGGACTGACCGAACCACTAACAGTGTTAAACTAGGAGTCGTGAGAGTGGACAGGGCAGGCCATGATGTCTTTATCAGCAAAGGTTAGACTGGTCTCTGCTTGGCCTCACTTTACGCCTCAAAATAGGTCATGGGTGAGATCAGGTGAGTACCTCCTAGTTCGCTCCTGGTACAGGTAAGCTGTGTATACTATCCTGCATTATTCTTGCGCACAACACAACTCAGAAAGGTACGGGCTTCGAGCGGCGATCGCTCCATGGGTTTGGAAATTGCAAGTAGTGAACGGACAAGGAAACCAAGAAAACTGTATAAAAATTATCCTAATATGTGTAAATCTCTTTCTATAAACAATTGTGCTTATTTGCAGATACTTCAAAGGTTTTATATCCTTTATATATTCTCCTTAAGGATGATGATGATATAAAATATCATCAAGGGAAAAATATATGGATTCACGCTTCACACTGCAAAGGAGACAAAACCAGCTACCGGTGATGTTACTGTTATTTTTAATTTTGGGGGTGGGGGTCATATTTACTCCTGTCCTTTTAGCCCCAGTAAACACCCCAACAAGAGCCCCAATTATAAGTAAAAATGCAGACGGCACTATTTTTTGGGTAAATTTGATATCCCCTGTAAATATCTGGTATTTTGATTTCTGTGATATTGCCAGGTGTCCTGAGAAAAGGAAGGTGGCGGATGGAGTTATACAGTTTTACCTATGTGTTACCAGGACTAACAATAAGAACTGTTATTATTGGTCAGATGCTGCCTGGAACACAGGAGAAGATTGGGGGTATAAACCAAATTAAGCCATGACTCCCAAGGATAGAATAGGTCGTAGCCTTCGCCAAAGAATGAGTTTGTCAATCTCCTTCAAACCAGTCCGGGGTTGCACATGGGGCAAAAATTGTCACCCTCTTTACCTTGTTTTAGAGAGCGCTCAGCTCGCGAATTTACAAACCTTTGTGCTGGGGAGACACTATAAAAAGGTTTTTGATAGTGGATATTATGTAAGCCTGGGGCTCATACATCTTCGTAATATTAGTCCCAAACCAACTAGCACCCCTATCATTGATAAGCAGACACCTGGGTCAGGAGACCAGTTACAAGCTATACTTGACGAGGTAGTCCCCGTCCCAGGCCTTAATTGGAAAGAGGTCTTCTCTGTAGAAACCCAGTTTACCCCAGGAAAAACTTATGGTTAGAATGGGTGAGATATAATGTAAGGGCCCAAAATATCTCTGTGGGATGTATTGCCTGCGCTGCTGCAAATACTCATCTGTACACTAATGCTTTGGTCTTTCCAAATGAAAATGTAACCATTTGTGTTCTAAATTTTTTGAAAGGTAAAGCTTCTACTGATTGTCCAGGATATGCCCCATTAATCTACAGAGAACCCAGAATGAGACCTCTGGGGCAAGTGGTTATTCTAAAGGACAATTATACATGTTATACCTCCAACAACAACAACAAAACGTTAGTGGGAACCTTTAAATTAGGATTCTGTAATGAAAACAGCTCCGTAAGTACAGAATTACTTAACCAACATGTACGATATATGTATGATATTTACTGGTTGTGTGGAGATGGTAAGCTCCGATCCAGGTTGCCCAATGCCTGGACAGGTCAGTGCACCCTGGTTAAACTAGCTATGCAGTTCAAAATCTTACCGTGGGACCCGGAGCCTTCCAGTGAGACCATCAAGAGAAGGAGAAGTATTGATCAACTCCACATGGGCTATGAGGAAGACCCTCAGGTATACATTGATGCTATTGGTGTGCCAAGGGGGGTGCCTGACCAGTTTAAGGCCCAAAATCAGGTATATGCTGGATTCGCTTCCTTAATTCCACAGGTACAGATCAATAAGAACGTTGATTGGATTAATTATATATATATTACAGTGAGCAAAGGTTTGTCAACTATAGCCGAGATGCTTTCCAGGGTATAGTTGAGGAACTAGGTCCCAATACTAGAATGACGCTACAAAACAGATTGGCCCTTGATATGCTCCTAGCTGAAAAGGGCGGGGTCTGTGGAATGGTGGGGAAGGAGGAATGCTGTACATAAATCCCACAAAATTCAGGGGAAAACGGGAAAACCATGATAGCCCTTAAGAAAATTACTAAGTTGGCAGCCGAATTAAAAGCTAATGCTGGGGTAGATACATCCTTCTTTTCTAGCTGGTTGGGTGGGCTCAAAGGGTTCCTTCAACAGGTTTGCCTGATATTAATTGCCATAATCCTAGTTGGGTTAATATTCCTTTGTTGCGTTATTCCTTTATATAAAAAGGTTATCACCAAGGCAGATACCACCGGTACTTATCTCTATCAGGAGGTTGACCCGTTAGCCAATGGGAGTGTCACTTTGGAAGATATGCCCAAGGGTGTGTCCCTCAAACAGCCAAAGAATTCCCCCTACTTAAGTATAAAGTTAAGGGAACTGGTTTAGGGACAACGGGAGGGCTCCATGTGAAGATAGAGTAGAGTAGTGTCCTGGGTGCCTGGGGCCCTTCATAAGGGAGGAGTTACTGAGGCGCCCGGATGAACAAGCCCACAATCCTTCTCGTTTCCCATCACATGGACAACCTCAAAGGTTCCCCTAGGGACAGACTAGGGATAGACTTCCAGAAAAAAAAACTTAATTGTTAGGGGGGATTGTGAAGGATGGATTATATCTTATCTATTAATCTTAGTTTTTATACTCATATAGCATTAAATGGAACAATAAGTTTTTTTCTGTATTCAGGTACGTATCCAACATCTTCTCTCTTCCTCTTCTTTTTCTCTTCTCTCCTTGTCTCTCTTCCCCTTCCATCTATTTCTTTCTCTCTCTTCTTTCCCACTATGAATTTGTGAGCAAGGAGCTGTTTTGTAAACAAAGTGTCTTCTTAGATGCGTATGCTGGAAAAGAAGATATAGCTGTGCAGAAGCCTTGAGAATGGACAAGCTGATTGGTCACTACTGTGCCGGTTCCAGATTGTACCATGGGAAGCTAGAGATAGTCTGCATACCAGAGGCCAAGAGAAGACATCATGACGTGATGAAGGATGGACTCAACACAGAAGACAAAGGACTAATTATTACTAACAGAGATAGATGTATTAGCCTAAATCCCACCTAACTCCCACCCTGCCATGGACATTTACATGCTTATCTTTTAGACTACAAAATGCCCTGTACCCGGATATTGAGTTCAGTAGTTGTTGCCGTGTATGTTGTCATTATTAAACCTGGACACGCTATGAGCGTGAACCGGACTCTCTCAGTCTGATTTACTCTTATCTGGTACCACGTGTTCATAGTCTAATTTGGGATGACTGGCGAAGGAGTGGAACAGTAAAATTTTCCCCGTCAGTAGTGTGTGTGTGTTTGTGTGTGTGTGTATGTGTGTGTAGAAAGTGAGGGAAGTGCGGACAAAGTGACGGAAGTGCGGACAAAGTGACGGAAGTGCGGAGAAAGTGACGGAAGTGGCTACATACACACACATATATACACATACTGTACATTGCATATGGAGGGGTGAGGAGAGGTGCGGTTGGAGGGGTGAGGAGAGGTGCGGATGGAGGAGTGAGGAGAGGTGCGGATGGAGGAGTGAGGAGAGGTGCGGATGGAGGAGTGAGGAGAGGTGCGGCTGGAGGGGTGAGGAGAGGTGGCGCTGGAGGGGTGAGGGGAGGTGGGTGCTAGACGGGTGAGGAGAGGTGCGGCTGGAGGGGTGAGGAGAGGTGAGGAGAGGTGGCGCTGGAGGGGTGAGGAGAGGTGGCGCTGGAGGAGTGAGGAGAGGTCCGGCTGGAGGGGTGAGGAGAGAGGAGGCTGGAGCGGCGACATCACCGCTCGGTACACCTGTCCTCCTCTAGGCTGCACACCTCTCTGTCTTCTTTCAGGCTGCACACCAGCTGGCTCCGTATCCTCAGGGCTACTTGGCCTACTGCTGGCGGTCCGGCACAGGGCTTACCCCGGAGGCTCGGGGCAGTCTAGGAGCGGAGGGCGATCCGTGCGGCCGCCATTTCGCTGAGAGCTATCAACAGCCCCGGGCACCGGAAGTGAGGGGGAGGAGCTTGCACCTGTGAAACTGGCGGGAGCGAGCGCGAGGCACTCGGGAGACGACCGGCATTAGCCGGTCATCTCCCGAAGTGGTGTGTGGCGGGCGGGAGACGACCGGCTAATGCCGCTCATTTCATGGCCGTGATGTGTGTGTGTTTTGGGCAGTGTAGGGGCGGGCGTAAGCGTGGCGGGGCTGCCTGAGTCCCGGTCTGCTTAGGGGCGCCATGTTGGTCCCCCCTGGGCGTGTGTAGCGCTGTGGTGACGGCACTTTGGCTATGACAAAGTGACGGAAGTGGTGAGCAAAGTGACGTAAGTGAGCCTTCGGGTTTTATATATATTAGATATACATATAGCAGCGCTATGGTATATGGTGATACATTAAATGACATGTATAGCAATGCTATGGTATATGGGGGTACATTAGAGGACATGTATAGCAGCACTGTGGTATATGGCGGTACATTACTGTACATGTATATCAGCACTATAGTATATGGCGGTACATTACATGTATAGCAGCGCTATAGTATATGGCGGTACATTACAGTACATGTATAGCAGCACTATAGTATATGGCGGTACATTAGAGTACATGTATAGCAGCACTATAGTATATGGCAGTACATTACAGTACGTGTATAGCAGCACTATAGTATAATGCGGTACATTAGAGCACATGTATAGCAGCACGATGGTATATGGCGGTACATTACAGTAGATGTATATCAGCACTATAGTATATGGCGGTACATTAGCTGTATAGCAGCGGTATAGTATATGGCGGTACATTACAGTACATGTATAGCAGCACTATAGTATATGGCGGTGCATTAGAGTAGATGTATAGCAGCACTATAGTATATGGCGGTACATTACAGTATGTGTATAGCAGCACTATAGTATATGGCGGTGCATTACAGCACATGTATAGCAGCACGATGGTATATGGCGGTACATTACAGTACATGTATAGCAGCACTATGGTATATGGCGATACTCCAGTTCCCGCGGCTCCCCGCTTCTCCACAGTAAAAATAAAAAAATCCTCAGTGAGGATACTCACCTGGCCGGCGGCTCGCTCCACCTCCATCTTCTAGGTAGTACAGGCGTTTAGGACCTGTGGTTGCCTGGGAAACCGATCAGCTGATCGATCACATGAGCGCTAACTGTCGGGGGACAGGATGGAGTAGGGGGTCAGGATGGTGAGGGGGGGTGGGGGGGCAGGATTGTGTCGGGGGGCAGGATGGCAGGTGGGCAGGATGGAGCCGGGGGGCGGGGCAGGATGGAGGCGGAGGGGGGGGCAGGATGGAGGCGGAGGGGGGCAGGATGAAGCCGGAGTAGGATGGAGGCAGAGGGGGAGCAGGATGGAGGCAGAGGGGGGGCATGATGGAGGCAGAGGGGGGGCAAGAACAGGGGGGGGCAGGATGGAGGGAGCGGGCAGGATGGAGGCGGAGAAGGATGGTGGTTGGGGGGTAGGGTTGGATAGTGGGGAGCGGGGCAGGATGGAGTGAGCGGGGCAGGATGGAGCCGGAGGAGCAGGATGGTGGCGGGGGGGGGGCAGGATGGAGTGAGCAGGGCAGGATGGAGCGAGCGAGGCAGGATGGAGCCGGAGGAGCAGGATGGGGGGGGGGGGGCAGGATGGAGCGAGCACACTTGCAGACACATGCATCATGTACACAGCACACCTGGACGCACATGCATCATGCACACAGCATACCTTCAAGCACATGTATCATTCACACAGCAGACAGCTATTTAAGTTGGCGCTCATGTATCATGCACACAGCAGACGTGCACACACATGTATCATGCACACCTGCACACACATGCATCATGCACACGGCACACACGCATCATGCACACAGCACACACATGTATCATGCACACAGCACACATACATCATGCAGACAGCACACCTATGCATCATGCACACAGCACACCTGCAGGCACATGCATCATGCAGACAGCACACACATGCATCATGCACACAGGTGTTGAACGTTGCGCTCATGTATCATGCAGACAGCAAACCTGCACACACGTGTCATGCAGACCTGCACATACATGCATCATGCACACAGCACCCCTGCACACACATGCATCATGCACACAGCAGACCTGCACACAGCAGACACATGCATCATGCACACAGCACACATATGCATCATGCACAGAGCACACACATGCATCATGCAGACAGCACACACATGCATCATGCAGACAGCACACACATGCATCATGCACACAGCACACACATGCATCATGCAGACAGCACACACATGCATCATGCAGACAGCACACACATGCATCATGCACACACTACACACATGCAGCATGCATACAGCACACACATGTATCATGCACACAGCACACACATGCATCATGCACACAGCACACACATGCACCATGCTCAGAGCACACACATGCACCATGCACACAGCACACACATGCATCATGCACACAGCACACACATGTATGATGCACACAGCACACACATGCATCATGCACACAGCACACACATGCACACAGCACACACATGCATCATGCACACAGCACACACATGCATCATGCACACAGCACACACATGCATCATGCACACACTACACACATGCATGATGCACACAGGTATGAAACAGGTATGAAGCGGCGTCTCCTTCAGCACAGCCGCTTGGACGGATGGATGGTGCGGCCCTGGGCAGGGTGAGCAAGGGCGGCCGCGAGAAGCGGAGAGGGCAGGGGGGGGGCGGAGAGGGGCAGGAGGACCGGGGGGGACGAGCGCGGGCAGGAGGACGGGGGGGGAGGGAGCGGCGGAGGAGGACCGGGGGGGAGCGCGGGCAGGAGAAGGGAGTACCTGGGGGGAGCGCGGGCAGGAGAAGGAGGGCCGGGGGGGTAGCGCGGGGCAGGGACAGGAGGACGGGGGTAGGGGATGAGAGAGGTGTCCCGGATATTGTAAGTGAAGCAGACTCGCAAAGCCATTGCGAGTGAGGCTTTGCGAGTAACTGGAGGGTATTGTGTGCAGGACTCGCAAAGCATTGCGAGTTAGGCTTTGGGAGGCAGCCACGTTCACGACGACGGAAGTAGGGCCGAATATGACGGAAGTGGCTAAGGTAATTATATATTAGATAAGAGGCCTGTGTGGAGCCCCATACTGTATATAGGGGGCTGATTGTGGGCTCATGTCATATATAGTGGGGCTGTGTGTGAGCTCATACTGTATATAGCATGCCTGTGTGGGGGCTGTACTGAATGTAGGGGTCTGTTTGTGCTCATGCTGTATATAGTGGTGATGATATTGTATATAGGGAGCTGTGTATGGGCTCATGATGTATATAGAGGGTATGAGTGGGCTCATGTGGTATATAGTGGGGTGTTTGTGTGAGCTTATGCTGTGTATATTATGGGCTGTGTGTTTGTGCTCATACTGTATACAGGGAGTTGTATGTGGACTCATGCTTTACAAAGGGGGCTATGTGTGTGTCATTCTGTATATATCATACATAGAGGGACTGTGTGCGGTTCATATGGTATATAGAATGCTATGTGGGGGAGTCATACAGTATATAGGGGAGCCATGGGGCGGGGTCATATAGTATAAAGAAGGCTGTGTATTGGTCATACAGTACATAGGGGGCTGTGTGCGGGTCACACTGTATATAGGGGATTGTCTGTGGGTCATTGTACATAGGGGACCTGTGTGGGGCTCATATGATATATATGGGGAAGCTGTGGGTAGGTCACATAGTGTATATATAGGGGGCTAGATGGGGCCATACAGTATATAGGAGTCTGTGCTAGTCATATGATATATATGAGGCTGTGTGCAGGACATACTGTATGTAGGGGGCTGTGTGGGGGCTCATACTATATATGAAGGATATCAGCATACATAATTCTGCTCAATATTAATTGATACAATTAATATCATTATAAAATAATAATATGATTATTATGTTAATACTAATATTAGTTTCAGTAATAATATTAGTTTCATCCTATTGGTTTGACCCACCACAACAGTCAAGGTCTATCATGTGGCAGGGGAATATTAATTGCCCACCTCCCAAGTATAATGTCACCGGTAATCTCTGTATTATCTGTATACTATTTACTATATACAGAGCTCCTGTGTATAATGGTGATAACATTAGTATTATTAGTATTATCATTAAAGTCTCCAATGATCTACTAACAGCTAAATCTAATGGTCACAACTCCCTGTTGAACCTCCTGGACCTTTTGTGCCTCCCCTATTTCCCCATAGTTTGTAAGCTTGCGAACAGGAACCTCACTCCTCATGGTACCTCTACACGTCGCTACAGAAGGTTGGAAACAGCCGGGTGTCGGAGACAAATGTATCTTGCACCGTCAAAACAACCTGAGGTAGCAGCGTGTAAACTAGGTTGTTGCCACCCGTCACTGTCGACACCTGTTTCAGAGCAGTGCTCTAAAACAGGTTGGTCTCAACCCGATGGTAGCGGAGTCTAAGTGAGGTACAGGAAGGTTTTTTCGTCACCTAGTTAACTCCCTGGGGCGTGACACAGCCTCCGGGAAACCGCTCCCCTTCAGCGATCATTGGTGGAAGCTCCTGCGTTACGATTGGTTGTCGCTGCATAGGGCGGCATATTTAAGGAGCTGACCAGTCACACTACACATTTGCTATAGCGTCATGTATTAGCCAGCCTTCCTGCGCTGCCTGGCCAATCATGATGCTATTGCATTGTCCAATCATCGTACGAGCGTCTTGTAATCCACAACTCTGGCACGCCTATGTGTTGTCCCTGCTGCCCCTGGTCCGCCCATATTACCTTCTGTAGCGGCGTGTAAATGAGGGAAGGTAACCTGTGGCACCCGGCGGTGCCTCCAGAGATAGATTAAACTTCTGTAGAGCACTTTGTAGCGGCGTGTAAAGGCGTTATCGGGTACCGTTTGCAACCGTCTGAACGTGCTCGTGCACGTGAGACACCCGGTTGTTTCCAACCTTCTTTAGCGGCGTGTAAAGGTACCATCATGGTTTCAGGATTTTTTTTTTGTCTCATATTGTCTGTATTGTATTTTATCATATTATTGTATGGTATTATTGAATTGTTTTGTATTATATCGTATACCCTCTGAATTATAAAGTCCTGCAGAATATGTTGGCGCTATATAAATCAAATTATTATTATTTATTATTATTAGTATCATGGTTTTTATTCATGATCAGTATTGTATTATTTGGTCACTATGTGGTGGTAATATTTGGTCTGGTCGTGGTGTGGCTGTATTTTTGTCCAGTGAAAACAAGTAATCACATATCCAAAGGATAAGTGATAACTTACTGGGAGTCTGAATGCTGGAACCTGCACTGATCGGCAGCATGGGGAACCTGTATCTCCTTAAAAAGGAGCTATTGTTCGACTAGACCACTAATCCATTCATACTCTCAGTGGCTGTGAGTGCCGTACTTGGCTTTTTCTGGAAGCACCAAAGAAGATGAATGCAGCTGTGGTGGGACGTCTGACCTACTGCTTCATTTTAAAATGGGGATAAAAGTGCCCTCTCAGGGATAAAAGTTTGTTTTTCTTCTGATCAATGTGGTTTCCAATCGTCAGATACTGCTGATTAAGTTAAGGGTGCTTTCAGACTGCTTTTTTTTTCCTGTCCGTGGGATCCCAGCTTTTGCAGGACCCAACGGACGGGAAATGGAAGCATCGGAGGTGACCCACAGATGCTATTTCTGTGTCCGGGTCTGTGATTTTCACGGATCCGGACACAGAAAGCCCGAGCTTGCAAAGTGCAGGCAAGTCGAGCACTTTCACTCCCGCAATGTGTATATATACATTGCAGGAGTGAACAAGGGGTTAAAAATAGAAAAAAACATCCTCACCTCTCCGGTGTGTGTCCCGCGCTGTTTCGCTCCTGCGGCTTATGGACCTGGCATTACCATGTGACCGATCAGCTGATTAGGTTGTCACATAACCGCGCAGTTTAAATCTCCCGCCCGCCGATCAATTTTGGCGGGTGCGGGATTTAAAACGCTCAGCTGATCGGTCACATGACTAGCATCAGCTGAGCAGTTTAAATCCCGCGCCCACCAAAATTGATCAGCAGGGGGAGATTGAAACCGCGCGGTCATGTGACTACCCGATCAGCTGATCGAGTTGCCAGGCAATGCCAGGTCCTTAAGCCCCAGGAGAGAGACAGCGTGGGACACACGCCGGAGAGGTGAGCATAATATTTTTTTATTTTTAACCCTTCGTTTACTTAATTTCACTTCCACAATGTATTTATATACAGTTAGGGCCAGAAATATTTGGACAGTGACACAATTTTCGCGAGTTGGGCTCTGCATGCCACCACATTGGATTTGAAATGAAACCTCTACAACAGAATTCAAGTGCACATTGTAAGTTTAATTTGAAGGGTTGAACAAAAATATCTGATAGAAAATGTAGGAATTGTACACATTTCTTTACAAACACTCCACATTTTAGGAGGTCAAAAGTAATTGGACAAATAAACATAACCCAAACAAAATATTTTTATTTTCAATATTTTGTTGTGAATCCTTTGGAGGCAATCACTGCCTTAAGTCTGGAACCCATGGACATCACCAAACGCTGGGTTTCCTCCTTCTTAATGCTTTGCCAGGCCTTTACAGCCGCAGCCTTCAGGTCTTGCTTGTTTGTGGGTCTTTCCGTCTTAAGTCTGGATTTCAGCAAGTGAAATGCATGCTCAATTGGGTTAAGATCTGGTGATTGACTTGGCCATTGCAGAATGTTCCACTTTTTGCACTCATGAACTCCTGGGTAGCTTTGGCTGTATGCTTGGGGTCATTGTCCATCTGTACTATGAAGCGCCGTCCAATCAACTTTGCAGCATTTGGCTGAATCTGGGCTGAAAGTATATCCCGGTACACTTCAGAATTCATCCGGCTACTCTTGTCTGCTGTTATGTCATCAATAAACACAAGTGACCCAGTGCCATTGAAAGCCATGCATGCCCATGCCATCACGTTGCCTCCACCATGTTTTACAGAGGATGTGGTGTGCCTTGGATCATGTGCCGTTCCCTTTCTTCTCCAAACTTTTTTCTTCCCATCATTCTGGTACAGGTTGATCTTTGTCTCATCTGTCCATAGAATACTTTTCCAGAACTGAGCTGGCTTCTTGAGGTGTTTTTCAGCAAATTTAACTCTGGCCTGTCTATTTTTGGAATTGATGAATGGTTTGCATCTAGATGTGAACCCTTTGTATTTACTGTCATGGAGTCTTCTCTTTACTGTTGACTTAGAGACAGATACACCTACTTCACTGAGAGTGTTCTGGACTTCAGTTGATGTTGTGAACGGGTTCTTCTTCACCAAATAAAGTATGCGGCGATCATCCACCACTGTTGTCATCCGTGGACGCCCAGGCCTTTTAGAGTTCCCAAGCTCACCAGTCAATTCCTTTTTTCTCAGAATGTACCCAACTGTTGATTTTGCTACTCCAAGCATGTCTGCTATCTCTCTGATGGATTTTTTCTTTTTTTTCAGCCTCAGGATGTTCTGCTTCACCTCAATTGAGAGTTCCTTTGACCGCATGTTGTCTGGTCACAGCAACAGCTTCCAAATGCAAAACCACACACCTGGAATCCACCCCTGACCTTTTAACTACTTCTTCATTGATTACAGGTTAACGAGGGAGACGCCTTCAGAGTTAATTGCAGCCCTTAGAGTCCATTGTCCAATTACTTTTGGCCCCTTGAAAAAGAGGAGGCTATGCATTACAGAGCTATGATTCCTAAACCCTTTCTCCGATTTGGATGTGGAAACTCTAATATTGCAGCTGGGAGTGTGCACTTTCAGCCCATATTATATATATAATTGTATTTCTGAACATGTTTTTGTAAACAGCTAAAATAACAAAACTTGTGTCACTGTCCAAATATTTCTGGCCCTAACTGTATATTGCGGAAGTGAAATTAAAGGGGAACAGAGCAGTTTTAGTGTACTGAGCATGCTCAGTACACTAAAATCGGGTCCGAGAAATGATCCTGTGTTTTCTCGTGCTCCCTAGGCCCCCATGTTAAAGGCCGCGGATCGGGTCAGATCCAATTCGGTCTGATTTGGTTCAGTGTGCCCAAAATTGGAGCAGTCTCCGATTTTGGGCACAGGAAAAAATCGGACAGAATTGGATCCGACACAAATCGGATGGCAATAATGCCAAATCCGATCCGATCCGTGCCCATAGGGATACATGGGGACTAAATCGGATCCGTGGCTGTCCGTTTTACAACGGACAGCCACGGATTGCTAAAAATCGTAGTGTGAAAGCACCCTAACACCAATCTTGTGGATCCTGTGATTGGCAATAACTTATTATTACAAAAAAATGTCTTGTATGCAAACCTACCCTAATCTCAGATATGGTGTGCACACAGAAGATGTGCAGGAACCTCCTGTATTTTACTGTTGACACTCCACTATAAAGGTTCCGTTACATCAGGCAACATCGCCAGCAACTCAGGGGCATGGCGAAGTTGAAGCAACATCACTATTGCGCTGCTACATGTAACAGGGCGATTTCAACGGCGATAAGTTGCTTGAGCGGAGTTGCCAGGTTTGTGAACATGTTCATAAACTTGGCGATGTTGCTCAGGCGATCTGCTCCCATCGCTCTGTAGGTACTGTTACACGGGGCAACATCGCCGGTAACTCACGGGCGCGCGCACGTTTTGGGCACTTTGTCAAGATTGCTTGTCAGATGTTACACGCAAAGACATCGCCGGCAATACAGCTGCGATGTTGAAAGCAAATTTCGCTGGCAGGGTCAAACTCAACCCAGCGAGCGATCCTTAAGGTCCTGTTACACGCGGCAACGTTGCTGCAATGTTGCCGGCAATTTCACGGGAGCGAGCACGTTTTTGCCACTTTTCCAAGATTGCCTTGCAGATGTCACACAGGGAGATATCGTAGGCAACGCAACTTTCGTTCGCTGGGTATAAGCAACCCAGCGAGCGATCCTTAACAATGTAGTGAATAGGGGAAGTAGCTTTCAACATCGCTATTGCGGTGTCACACAGAGCAATGCTAACATATTGCCTAATCAACATTGCCAGGTTTCAGAACATGTTCTGCAACCTGGCAACTGCGCTCAAGCAAATTATTGCCGTTGAATTGCCCTGTCACACGTAGCAGCGCACTAGCGATGTTGCTTCAACTTCGCCACGCTCCTGAGTTACCAACAATGTTGCCGCATGTAACGGTACCTTTAAAATTGTAGGGAAAGTTGCTTTCAACATCACTGTTGCAGTGTCACACAGAGCGATGGGAGCAGATCACCTGAGCAACATCGCCAGGTTTATGAACATGTTCATAAACCTGGCAACTCCGCTCAAGCAACTTATCGTCGTTGAAATCGCCCTGTCACATGTAGCAACGCACTAGCGATATTGCTTCAACTTCGCCATGCCCCTGAGTTGCTGGCGATGTTGCCGGCGATGTTGCCCCATGTAACAGAACCTTTATAGTAGAACCGCAACAGCAATGTTGAAAGCAACTTTCCCTATTCACTACAATGTTAAGGATTGCTCACTGGGTTGAGTTAGCCCTGCCAGCGAAATTTTCTTTCAACATCGCAGCTGCGTTGCTGACGATGTCTCTGCATGTAACATCTCACAAGCAATCTTGGCAAAGTGCCCAAAACGTGCGCGCGCCCGTGAGTTGCCAGTGATGTTGCCAGCAATTTTGCCCCATGTAACGGTACCTTTAAGTTGATAATGGCTAAAAGGTATTTGCATATAGCTGTAGTGTGAGCGCCAGACACCCCAGTCTAATTCTGCTGGCACATACAGTTGTGGCTAGAAGTATTGACACCCCTGCAATTCTGTCAGATAATACTCAGTTTCTTCCTGAAAATGATTGCAATCACAAATTCTTTGGTGTTATTATCTTCATTTAATTTGTCTTCATTGAAAAAACACAAAAAGAATTGTCCTAAAGCCAAATTGGATATAATTCCACACCAAACACAAAAAAGGGGGTGGATAAAAGTATTAGGACTGTTAGAAAAATCATGTGATGCTTCTCTAATTTGTGTAATTAACAGCACCTGTAACTTATCAGTGGCACCTAACAGGTGTTGGCAATAACTAAATCACACTTACAGCCAGTTGACATGGATTAAAGTTGACTCAACCTCTGTCCTGTGTCCTTGTGTGTACCACATTGAGCATGGAGAAAAGAAAGAAGACCAAAGAACTGTCTGAGGACTTGAGAAACCAAATTGTGAGGAAGCATGAGCAATCTCAAGGCTACAAGTTCATCTCCAAAGACCTGAATGTTCCTGTGTCTACCGTGCGCAGAGTCATCAAGAAGTTTAAAGCCCATGGCACTGTGACTAACCTCCCTAGATGTGGACGGAAAAGAAAAATTGACGAGAGATTTCAACTCAAGATTGTGCAGATAGTGGATAAAGAACCTCAACTAACATCCAAACAAGTTCAAGCTGCTCTGCAGTCCGAGGGTACAACAGTGTCAACCCGTACTATCCGTCGGCGTCTGAATGAAAAGGGACTGTATGGTAGGATACCCAGGAAGACCTCACTTCTTACCCTGAGACATAAAAAAGGAAGGCTGGAGTTTGCCAAAACTTACCTGAGAAAGCCTAAAACGTTTTGGAAGAATGTTCTCTGATCAAATGAGGGCAAAAGTAGAGCTTTTTGGGCAAAAGCATCAACATAGAGTTTACAGGAGAAAAAAAGAGGCATTCAAAGAAGAGAACATGGTCCCTACAGTCAAACATGGCGGAGGTTCCCTGATGTTTTGGGGTTGCTTTGCTGCCTCTGGCACTGGACTGCTTGACCATGTGCATGGCATTATGAAGTCTGAAGACTACCAACAAATTTTGCAGCATAATGTAGGGCCCAGTGTGAGAAAGCTGGGTTCCCTCAGAGGTCATGGGTCTTCCAGCAGGACAATAACCCAAAACAAACTTCAAAAAGCACTAGAAAATGGTTTGAGAGAAAGCACTGGAGACTTCTAAGGTGGCCAGCAATGAGTCCAACCTGAATCCCATAGAACACCCGTGGAGAGATCTAAAAATGGCAGTTTGGAGAAGGCACCCTTCAATATCAGGGATCTGGAGCAGTTTGCCAAAGAAGAATGGTCTAAAATTCCAGCAGAGCATTGTAAGAAACTCATTGATGGTTACCCGGAAGCAGTTGATCGCAGTTATTTTGGCTAAAGGTTGTGCAACCAAGTATTAGGCTGAGGGTGCCAATACTTTTGTCCGGCCCATTTTTGGAGTTTTGTGTGAAATGATCAATGTTTTGCTTTTTGCTTCATTCTCTTTTGTATTTTTTATTTAAGACAAATTAAATGAAGATAATAATACCAAAGAATTTGTGATTGCAATCATTTTCAGGAAGAAACTGAGTATTATCTGACAGAATTGCAGGGGTGTCAATACTTTTGGCCACAACTGTATATTCTGGCACCAGTGCAATGTTGTCATTGTGCCAGACCATCACAGAAAGGAGATCCACTGGAGCTGCTTTGCCTTTCTGTATTGTTGGCAACAGAGCTTCAAGATGCTCCTTGCTCAGAGTTAAGCATAGTTGGGTTAAGCAGAGCACAAAACATGATAATGAGAACAATCTGGCCATGGGCCTCTCCAGCCAAATCCTCAGGCCCTGGACAGCAGTTTAGATTACCCTCATTATAATCCACCTGTTAATGGAGACCACTATAGGTGACTACCTGCAAAAGGAGAGAGAATGCCAAGGGTGTGTAAGGCTGTCATCAGAGTGAATGGGGTACTTTAAGAAAAATAAATCACTCTGATTTCTTTCAAATGTGTTTCTTTGCTCCTTGTTACTATATGTGTTCCTACATGTTTTTTTCTGCATTCAGTTTCAATTTACAATGTGCACGTTAAGTAAAACAATGGCATTAACAGGTAGAATCCAGACCTGCAGGTATATGTTCCATGTCATATCGCAGAGGTCTTCTCCAGCAGTACAGCTTCCTCTGCAATCCTTGCATAAAGTTCTCCAAGTTAAAATCACTAAACTGCAACACATAATATTTATTGAACTGTACGTGTTTAGCATAATCAATGATATTTAGTGTGGTACTAGGTATTATATGACATTTTATTAAATCAATTCACTGTAAAATCATGATATTCAAGGCCAGATTATCTGCAATGTCTGTATTCCTCTATTTTCTTCTACCTTGGTTCATTGCAATCAATATATGAGCACTGACAGCTAAGCTCAAAACAAGGAAAGTGGTGGCCTCTTAGTGTTGCTATGGGAACATTCACATTGCTTCTTCTCAACCCATTTTTACTTGAACAGAAACCTACCCTATATGCAATACTATAGTGACCCGTATTACTATTATTATTATTAATATTTTTACATAGTGCCAACATATTCCACTACAAACCAGAGGGTACATGTTAAAAAACCTAACACAATATAAACAATACATAGTTTCAGAATTCACACAAGAGTGAGGGCCATGCTCATAATCATGCAATCCATAAGGAAGTAGTGATGTTTGAACACACCGCTGTTCAGGTTTGGATGGCCTGGACAAACTTTTTTTTTTTAAAGTCCAGGTTCGGAGCCGGACTTGACCCAAACTTGAGTCCAAAACCTCAAGCCCAGATTTTAAAGTTATGAAATGGGGGTTGGGAGGTTGTAAAAGAAACAAAGCATTGATAAAATACCAGCACATACTTACTGTCAAGACTCCGGATATTCTGATTACCTTTTGAGCATTCTCGTCCTCTTCCAAGATGGCACCCTCTATGTCATTCCTCTCCATTACTTTTTTTGTCTCTCTGTCTTTATAACCCCAGGCCAGCCTCCAGTTCTATGATAGAGTGCTCTGACGAGAATCCTGCTCTTAGTTGCATCTCAAGTTCTTTCCACGTTTTTAAAGCAAATCCTGTTTGGTTCTCCTGTGTCTGCTCATCAGAGTCTCAATTACCCACACCTGCTGCCAGTTCCACTGGTCGCCCCATCCACACCACCAGCCCCCAAGAAGGAGCGGGCCGCCTCTAAGCCATAAGTGTGATCAATACAAGCGTAGAGAGACTCGACTTCAGCAGAACCATCAACATGTCTGGTTCCACAGAGATACCATCAACCCTATTCAGGACATCTGTTGTGTCTTTCAGGAAAGAAAGTAGGGCCTCAACTAATGGTTTTAGGTGGTGATCAATAAATTTACAAATTGGTTCAATGAGACCCCCAATTCCAGACACAATTGGATGACCCAGTGGGTTAAGGGCATTTTTGTGGATCTTTGGCAACAGGTAAAATGTGGATATATAGGGGCAGGGCACCGAGAGGCCATCTAGCATTTTTTTGGTAATGACCCCATCCTCTAAAGCCTCATGTAACATGCCTCTCAGCTCAATCAAATAGTTTGGGAGGGGATTACAGGGAAGCCTTTTATAAGTGGCTTGTCCTATAGTTGTCCTAAAGCCTCCTTCTCGTATTTTGCCCATGGCCAGATCACTGCAATGCCCCCCTTGTCTGCCAGCTTAATAACAATGTCTTTCAGTTCTTTTAATTCGCTCAGGGCTGTTCTCGGTCTGTGTGTCAGGTTGTCAAATTTACGACAACATGACGCAGACCCACGCTCTTCTGTCACCAGACGTTTAAAGACATCGACTGCATACAGATCGACTGCCGGACAGACAGCCGGAGGTGGGGGGGAGAAGAAATCCCTTTGATCTGAGAAGGAGGTTATTTGGGAACATACCTGCTTTACTTGGTGATTCCAATTGGAGGTCCTCCAGGATAGATAAGTCTTCGGTCTCATTAGGTGTCATGGGGTACATTTGTGATGCTTTAAAGTATAGGTTTTTCAAGATCAATCTACGTGCAAACAAGTTGAAATCGTTTACTGCGGAGAAAAAAATTAAATGAGTTGGTAGGAGCAAATGTTAGTCCCAGTGAAAGCACTTCAATTTGGGCCTCAGAGAGAGAGTGAGCAGATAGATTAATCACCTGCATCTTATTTGCTGCATTCTTACTCGCAGGTCCTCCAATTTAGTCTGAATATCAGATAAAGTGGTACTGTTGACTTCAACCAGAAGGCCCATAAAGCCCCTGGAACATGTATCAGCTATAGTTTCCCACTTAGTTTTGAAGTCAACCTGGATCCGTAGGCCACGAGAGATAAGATCATTACCAATATATTTTCACAGAAAGACCTTTTACGTAGGAGGTTTTTGAATTCGGATATCACCACTGATAGCAACTGGTCCTCATCAGCCCCCATAGAAAGTGGATCACTATTTTTTAAAAATGAGTATATTAAATACATATAAAAAAAATGTGATAAAAGAGTGCAGAAAAAGCATAGGGGAACTCCCAGACAGTAGAGCAGGAAAACTTTGATGCAGTACAGTTTCTACCACAGTTTCTCTACACATGTAGTTATTGCATCAGCGGGTGCAGTATATAATCACATACATATAATATATTTCAACAATGTATAGTGTCCACTGAAGTACATTACAGTCTGTGACTTAAGTCTAAGCATGAGGGAACGAATATATAGTACACCATCTACCTCATACTAGTCACCTAACTCTGCAAATTCACATATATTTACATGTACAAGTATAACACGTCATATTGACGCGACCCAGGGCAGGATACTCAGGGCTCGGGCTCAGTTACGGTCTGGGATGGCACGGGTGGCCGCCCGAGGCTGTAGCACTGGGGGTCAGTGAAAAAGGGGATTATTTACAGGGACTTTTTACAAGGTTGTCTTCGTGACACCACCTGCTGTGTCTGGTGAGAGATCACCAGCGCCGCTACAGTCCTCTGGAGGTCGGTGGGATGGCGGCTATGATGGGATAGTCACCTCAGGCAGGACTGGGACCTCCAGGGTAGAATGGTGTGAATGGGCAGGATGCAGCAGAGTCGGGAGTGTTGTAGAGAAAGTCTATAGGGAGACACAGTGGGTGATAGGAAAAAAGCACAAACGCAGCCAAAGTCTCTTTACCTTTCACTGATGTTTTGCAGGCAAATGTCCCAAGCACTGACGGGTAGCTGGGCTGCACAGTGGGCTCCCACAGCAAGTGGGTATAAGGCCTCCTCCTCTGTGTGTGATGAAGCGCAGTCTACTAAATCTGGACTTGCCTCCACTCTCTTCTGCTTCTGTAATTCTTCTTCTCTCCTGTGCGGTATCCGGGACAACCTCTCTCTGGATCTGCAGTGCCCTGCTAGTCCTGGCTCCCTCTCTGTGACTCTCTCAGGAGACTGGGTAGCTAAAACTTCCTCAGTGCCAAGCGGTTTCCAGTGGAACTTGGAGTTCTCCACTGTTACGGATCCCCAATATCCGGCTGCTTTCTTGTAGGGTGAACTCGCTGTGTGAGCTGCCTGCTCCCTTTCTCTGTTTCTCGGTTTCTTCTCTTTCAGGCTCCTTGCCCTCAGTTCCACTTAGGTTAGTGGGATCTGCTACTCTGCGTCGCTGGCCTGGGCCTAGTCGAGGCCCCAGCACCAGCACTCTCCTGCAGCTCTTGTAGAGTCTGCCACACTCTGAATAACTCCGCCCCCAGCAGCAGTATTTATAGCGGATCTGCCTAAGTGCAGCAGATTGAGCTCCCCCTACTGTGGCGGGGTGGAAGGTGTTGATTGTAGTACTACCTACTGTGGAAACCCAGCTGTGCAGCAGAGAGATATGTGGTTACCTGCGTTGGCAGGGCGCCACAATATCACATCTTCTCCCCTATTGTATCTGTACGTTAATTGTCCATAGCCATTCTTACTTGTATTGTTACTATGTTACTTGTATTGTCCTAGTCTGCCCTCTTAACATGTAAAGCGTCCTGGAACATTATGGCGCTATATAAATAAATAATAATAATAATAATACTAATAATATCAAATGTTTTTAAAGTGCTTCATACGCAGCCTACAAGGTAAAGTGCTAATCCATTCTAGATCATACCCAGTGCCCCAATATGCTTTAATAAATAGAGATTTTCAGTTGATGCCTTTGTTCAATCTGGAAGAGACATTTCTGTGTAGGATACTACATTGTTTTGTCCCCATTTCTAATATCTTTTCCATATTTTTATAGATGAAACATATACAAAGTAATACCTATGTTCCTCTTCCTCTCTAAACCACATCCCTGAAGCCTCGAGAGGACCAATGTTACCAGTAATGGGTGTTTAATCAGCCTGTATAAATGATTGGAGGTGGTAGCTAGTTTTCTTGGGGAAGAATGCATTCACTTTGGCCGCTTTCACATTTGCGTTTGGAACGCAGCGTAACCGAACGCTGCCAAGCGCATGCACATTGCGTTCCTATGTTTAACATGGGAACACATAGTACCTGCGTATGGCTGTGTTTGTGTTCGGATGCGTTTTTTAAAAGCACCCTCCGAACGCAACATGATGCATTTTTTGTGCATTCGCGGGTGCTTGCTTTATCAGCAAGCGTCTGCAAGTGCACAAAGAATGCATGGAGCTCAATGGATCCGCAGTGTCATATGCATGACAGCGCAGGCAGGCGCTTCGGATCACATTGAGATCTGCATAGAAATTATCTCCCGGCGGCCACCTCTGAACACGCGGCGGCCGCCTCTGAACATCTGGCAGCCGCCGCTGATCTCCCAGCCATCACCGAGACTGCTGATTTGGTGGCCGGGCACCATACTATGTGAACGCATGCAGAAAATCCCCACTGCGTTCACATCAGTATGATTGTGTTTGGCACTGCATTTGCGTCTGCATGTCAGATGCATGCAGACACAAACGCTAGTTTGAAACTAGCCTTAGGGTATGTGCACACAGGGCGTTTGGCTGCAGTCAAAAATGCAGCAAAACCTGTTGTGGTTTCTAGGATCTCTAGATTCCTTGGCAGGAGATTTACTGCATTTTTGGCTGTGTTTTGTGCACGTTTTTTGTGCATTTTTGCTAAATTTTGGCAGCTGCATTTTTGCTATAGACTGCCGGAAAAATGCAGAAAGAATTGACATGCTCATTCTTATCAAAACGCAGCTAAACCTGGGTTATTTACACTTTCTGCAGAGAACAAAAGCCAATGTGTGTAGATAGCTAATCCCTAATACACATAGGTTTTACTGGAAAGTGTAAATGCAGGTAAAGATTACCATACATTTGCATAAAACCATGGTAAAAACACAGGTAAAAAAGCAGCATAAACACAGGAAAACGCACTGTGTGCACATAGCCTAAAGGGCCTGTCACACTTGTCAATGTCGCCCGCGATATCGCTCATGCGTCACAAATTATTAATTGCCTGAGCGATGTGGAATTATCACAGGTAAGATGTCACACGCGTCAATATGACCCAGCGATGCGGTGATGTCGCCATCTTGCGGACGATCCAGCGAGCGATTTTATTTAGTCGCTTGTACGGTGTCAAAATAGAAAATACGTCGCTGAGTTTAGTGTCACACGCAGCGATGCACAAGGTCTACTGAGCGATGAGCGACAGGTTTTACATCTGGCAGTGAAACCTGAGATCGGCAATCAGCGACATATCGCTGGTTGCATCGCTTGGTCACACGCTTCAATGTCGCTCCTGCGTCACTTTTACGTCGCTTGAGCGACTGAAAATCCGTGACGTATGAGCGACATTGACAGCGATATCGACGCGTGTGACATCCCCTTAAGAGAGATTCCCTGGATTACGCGGTCTCTCTACAGACTCTCTGCATATCTCTTCCTTTCCTATGAAGTATCTTAGCGTTTACGTCTAGGTCTATGTAGAGGGATAACTGACTATAGCACCCCCAGGTAGACAGATAATTTCTGGTATTGGATCTCTGACTGGTCAGTTATCCCACTACATAGACCTACAGTGTTGGTCAAAAGTATTGACACCCCTGCAATTCTGTCAGATAATACGCAGTTTCTTCATGAAAATGATTGCAATCACAAATTCTTTGGTATTATTATCTTCATTCAATAAAAAAAACACAAAAAGAATTGTCATAAAGCCAAATTGGATATAATTCCACACCAAACATAAAAAAACTGTTAGAAAAATCATGTGATGCTTCTCTAATTTGTGTAAATAACAGCACCTGTAACTTACCTGTGGCACCTAACAGGTGTTGGCAATAACTAAATCACACTTGCAGCCAGTTGACATGGATTAAAGTTGACTCAACCTCTGTCCTGTGTCCTTGTGTGTACCACATTGAGCATGGAGAAAAGAAAGAAGACCAAAGAACTGTCTGAGGACTTGAGAAACCAAATTGTGAGGAAGCATGAGAAATCTCAAGGCTACAAGTCCATCTCCAAAGACCTGAATGTTCCTGTGTCTACCGTGCACAGTGTCATCAAGGAGTTTAAAGCCCATGGCACTGTGGCTAATATCCCTAGATGTGGACGGAAAAGAAAAATTGACAAGAGATTTCAATGCAAGATTGTGCGGATGGTGGATAAAGAACCTTGACTAACATCCAAACAAGTTCAAGCTGCCCTGCAGTCCAAGGGTACAACAGTGTCAACCCGTACTATCTGTCGGCGTCTAAATGAAAAGGGACTGTATGGTAGGAGACTCAGGAAGACCCCACTTCTTACCCCGAGACATAAAAAAGCCAGGCTGGAGTTTGCCAAAACTTACCTGAGAAAGCCTAAAACGTTTTGGAAGAATGTTCTCTCTTTTTAGGCAAAGGCATCAACATAGAGTTTACAGGAGAAAAAAAGAGGCATTCAAAGAAAAGAACACGGTCCCTACAGTCAAACATGGCGGAGGTTCCCTGATGTTTTGGGGTTCCTTTGCTGCCTCTGGCACTGGACTGCTTGACCGTGTGCATGGCATTATGAAGTCTGAAGACTACCAACAAATTTTGCAGCATAATGTAGGGCCCAGTGTGAGAAAGCAGGGTCTCCCTCAGAGGTTATGGGTCTTCCAGAAGGACAATGACCCAAAACACACTTCAAAAAGCACTAGAAAATGGTTTGAGAGAAAGCACTGGAGACTTCAAAGGTGGCCAGCAATGAGTCCAGCTTGTAGGACAAAGTACCGTGGGTCCGCGCTGCCACTTCAATTAATGGAGATAAAAACCAGCCACACGGGAATGTCTGGATTAAACAGGATTCTTCTTTATTAGTCCAACATGTTTCGGAGTTATCTCCCAACTCCTTCCTCAGGGAGGAGTTGGGAGGAAGGAGTTGGGAGATAACTCCGAAACATGTTGGACTAATAAAGAAGAATCCTGTTTAATCCAGACATTCCCGTGTGGCTGGTTTTTATCTCCATTAATTGAAGTGGCAGCGCGGACCCACGGTACTTTGTCCTTCAAGCTGATTGAACCACGGTGATCTGTGGAAGTACGGTCCTGCAGCAAACCACTCACAGATGAGCGATCATTACCAGTTGTGGGTTTTCACAACTGCATCAGGTGAGCAGCTCCCTTTTTACACATATTTCAGCCTTATAAAAGAAGGTATTACCCTATGTGCGCATTCTTGAATTGCTTTTAGCAATGAGTCCAGACCTGAATCCCATAGAACACCTGTGGAGAGATCTAAAAATGGCAGTTTGGAGAAGGCACCCTTCAAATATCAGGGACCTGGAGCAGTTTGCCAAAGAAGAATGGTCTAAAATTCCAGCAGAGCATTGTAAGAAACTCATTGATGGTTACCGGAAGCAGTTGATCGCAGGTATTTTGGCTAAAGGTTGTACAACCAAGTATTAGGCTGAGGGTGCCAATACTTTTGTCTGGCCCATTTTTGGAGTTTTGTGTGAAATGATCAATGTTTTGCTTTTTGCTTCATTCTCTTTTGTGTTTTTTCATTGGAGAGAAATTAAATGAAGATAATAATACCAAAGAATTTGTGATTGCAATCATTTTCAGGAAGAAACTGAGTATTATCTGACAGAATTGCAGGGGTGTCAATACTTTTGACCAACACTGTATATCTTCAGGACGTTGTAAAAAAGTTATCGTCTTTTTTCCATGATTTCAACCAACTTATAAAGGAATGCAGTTCTTTAAGCTGGGAAAATTATTATCTTTTCATTACACTAGCCATGAATGCTCTATACTCCAATATAGAGCATAATATGGGAGTTGAAGCAGTATCACACTACTTATCTGAAATTCCAAATATGCCGTCAGTCCAGAGAGATTTTCTTCTATCTGAAATTCCAAATATGCCGTCAGTCCAGAGAGATTTTCTTCTATCAGGATTAAGACCTGTCCCCCCCCCCTGGTGCTTTGCAAACTGAATGCAGCACTGAATGCAGCATGTGTGCTGCATTCAGGGAAGGTGTCTCCCATGTCTGTAACCCCCCTGTAACCTTTAAAAAACACTTTAGAAATTTGTAAGTTAAGAAGTCTGGAGGGACCGCTCCTAACTATTTCTCGTTGTGCGCCTGCGTGAATAGACACGCTGACGCGCAAGCGCAGGTGAGGAGAAGGCCACACACAGGTAGGAGATGGATCAAAGAGCCAGGAGGTGGCACAGAGAAGCCAGAGGCGGGGAGCACCCTCTATGCAGCGAGGAGAGTGAGATAAGTGAACTCCCTACAGACTTTTTAACTTACAAATTTCTAAAGAGTTTTTTAAAGGTTGCACGAGGAGTACAGTCATGGGGGACTCCTTCCCTGAATGCAGCATCATATGATTATTATATTGGAGCATAATGTTTGGTTTTTTTTTTATTGGATTTTTAGAACATAACATTGCATAGGATAACAGCATAGGATATAACATCCACAATGACACTGTAGATTACCAAAAGTACATATACAAATCCTTCTTGTTGGGCAACATGTTCGCGTAGTATTTAAAACAGTATATAAATAGATCTCAGTCAATAACTTGTAACACAAATTTTGGGGAAATAATGAGACAAGGAAAAGACAGGCTGAATGCTGGAAGGGTAATAGGGGAAAGAAGAGAATCTCTTTTACTGTATTTTGCATAGTCAAGCGTGTTGTTCTGTGGTAGTATATGCTGTATCTTTAACAGACATTATACATCTGGGTTAGTTCCCAAGGCCACTAACGTCCCGCTCAGATCCTCCAGACAATACCGTTCTGTGTGACCGAAGGAGCTGATCATTCTCGATATTTCGTGTGGGCTATAGTGAAAACCAATGAATGTTTTCCACAGCGGAAATACTTTCCCTGCAGATTTTTCCTTGCTCCTTTCCGCCTCTATTAATTCAAATTCCAGTAAGTGTTTCATCTGGGATATTATCATCACCTTCGAGGGATGCTTGGTTTAAGCCATTCGCACAGTAAACCGCGTAGGGATACAACTAAGAAGGCGTGAATGTTTTTAGGGCTCTTTGCTTTAACTCCTGTGGGTTGAGTCTCCGGAGGTCTTAACTGATGAAAGAGCATGTATGTGGTGTTTGTGGGAGTTGGATTCCCCAGCATGATAAAACCTGTTCCCCAACCTGGACTTCCCAGTAAACTTCATGCTTTTGGTGTAAAGGGGTGGAATCAGTGCCTACATGAAGCTTCTGACACCAATACTCTAGCTGCTCTTTGGTGCCATTGTCCTCTGCCTGGTCGGACGGAATCAAGGGTTCCACTGCCTTTATGGTGTTGTTACTGACAGTGAACAGCTTAGCAATGGTAGCAAACTGGGGCAGGCTGACTTCGTCCTGCCTGCAATTCAAGATGCATATGGGTACTCTCCCCTTGCGAACGTCAACTACCCCTCTGGCTGTCAGGATGGTGGGCCTGCTATTTGAGTACATGGGTTCTACCAGGGCCTGATAATCCTGACCCCTGAGGCCTATTGCTGCCCGACACCAGGTTAACATTTCACTCCTTGGGGTATTGCAATGGGAAATGGATCACTTACTCATACACTGCCGAATTCTCCAACAGACAGCTCCACCTGCTGCCTCTGCATCAGAGCCCTGATCCCTTTCTGCAGGACTCGTTGCTCACCGGAACTGGCATTTTCGGCTACCTGTTGTAATAGAACAATAATCTCTGCAAGACAATTTTCTATCACATTGGTACCTAATGTCATCATTGGATTGCATTCCTTATGATCAATTTCTACAACAATTAAACCTTGAGGTGGTAACTCTACTTGGCCAACCTTTATGGTCTAGACAAAAATAACCGAATAGGTACTAAATATCAAAATAGAAAAACTCACCAAAATTGGTCGCTTTTTTTACCCCTTGCATCTAGCAGGTGGCTGCAGATTCCCCCAGGAGGTAGCACATGCGTCTAGACACCGGTACACAGACCCCTGCAACCTATAACATGGGGGCGGTTTGTAGCAACCAGCGACCATCCATGTATGCAGGGAGAGGCTGGTGGTGAATGCAGACACATGGACACCATTAGGCCCCTGCCACACTCAGGTGTTACATAGTGTCTGAGCAGCCTATTGGTGACGCCTCTATTAGACCGGGCGGGCTGTTCAGCACTGATATATGCAACACAGTGACAGACGCCCCCTAGAGGAAAACAACCTCAACTGCAAAAGATAAAAAGATGCAGGTTGACACTAAGATAAAGATGTAAGGTGTCAGTTGGTATTATGGCGCCAGAATATCGTAAGCTCGTGACCCACCGTCAAGGGCCCTTACACTCACGAGTACCTAGCCACATGTATAACACATGTATAATTTAGCTTTAGACAAAAATAACCGAATAGGTACTAAATATCAAAATAGAAAAACTCACCAAAATTGGTCGCTTTTTTTACCCCTTGCATCTAGCAGGTGGCTGCAGATTCCCCCAGGAGGTAGCACATGCGTCTAGACACCGGTACACAGACCCCTGCAACCTATAACATGGGGGCGGTTTGTAGCAACCAGCGACCATCCATGTATGCAGGGAGAGGCTGGTGGTGAATGCAGACACATGGACACCATTAGGCCCCTGCCACACTCAGGTGTTACATAGTGTCTGAGCAGCCTATTGGTGACGCCTCCTATTAGACCGGGCGGGCTGTTCAGCACTGATATATGCAACACAGTGACAGACGCCCCCTAGAGGAAAACAACCTCAACTGCAAAAGATAAAAAGATGCAGGTTGACACTAAGATAAAGATGTAAGGTGTCAGTTGGTATTATGGCGCCAGAATATCGTAAGCTCGTGACCCACCGTCAAGGGCCCTTACACTCACGAGTACCTAGCCACATGTATAACACATGTATAATTTAGCTTTAGTCCATGTGTCTGCATTCACCACCAGCCTCTCCCTGCATACATGGATGGTCGCTGGTTGCTACAAACCGCCCCCATGTTATAGGTTGCAGGGGTCTGTGTACCGGTGTCTAGACGCATGTGCTACCTCCTGGGGGAATCTGCAGCCACCTGCTAGATGCAAGGGGTAAAAAAAGCGACCAATTTTGGTGAGTTTTTCAACCTTTATGGTCACCTGTTTGTACCCCACTTGTGGTAGAGGTTGAGCATTGCTGGCAATTATTGTCAAGTCATCATCTGGGCTTCGGGTTAGGTCAGAGTCAGCCCAGTAACTCTTATAAAGGATATGTGGCATCGTTGTCACTTGGGAGCCAGTGTCCAATAAAGTGTTCAGCGGGATGCCATCAATCAAGACTGGGAGAACTGGTCGTCCCCCTAAATACTTGTCTCGCCAACTCTGTTGGCCTGGTCGCCTTATGCCTGGGGGTTGGCCCTCTGCCCCAGGGGTTGCTTATTTAAAGGACAATACCTTGTTAAGGGCTCTGCCTTGTCACAGTGGCGGCAAATTGGTTGTCTAGTTGCGTCATAGCGATCACTTTCTCTTCCCCGGATCGGTGGGATTCTTTTCTGTCATCACTACTGGATGTCATCTGGACTGGATTCCAGCTGAATCTTTTCCTTTTCGGGAGCAGCTTGCATAGACTGCACTGCTTTAGTTAGCGCAGCCATATTTTTGGTGAACTCCTGGATCTGGACACATACATCTGCAGAGGAATTATCATCAAAAGTCTCTTCATCAACCCCCAAGGGTGCGGAGGAAAAGGGCACCACCTCCTAGTGTTAGGTGATAGCAGGGCGCCTAGTGGATGCAGTGCCGCTTGGGGGTGTTTTTTGCAGCACCCGAATGGCCCGGTCTTTAAACTGTGCAATGTCTAAGTCCGGATTCTGTAGGGCCATTATGCGCAACTGTGTATGGTGAGAATTGGACAGGAACCCCTCAATAAACTGCTCAGTCAATAGTCTGTCCTCGTCTCTCACACTGTCCACCTGTTTAACAGCCTGCAGCACCTCTTGCAGGTTGAGAGCATAGTCCCGTACACTGTCCTGCACCCGTTGTTTACACCCATAGAACTTCATTTTAATCTCCGTCAGGGCTGTGGAGTCGGATGCGTGGAGTCTGAGTCGGAGTTAGTTTTGGTTGGAGTCGGTAGAAATGTACCGACTCCAGCTTTAAAAAAATGTATTAATATTTCATAATTGAACTTTCATATGAATTTTATAAATGTTACTCAAATATATATGTTCTATCAAACTATGAACAACAGTGATAAGCAGTTCTGCTGGAAATAGAGACATTTCTTACTTCTTGTGTGTCACTGTTCTCCACTGCCCTTCTAATCTTATACTTGGTTAACCTCATGCTGCCCCAACCCCCCTACTTACAATGTATGAAACTGAAAGTGAAAATGTGTTGCAAATTCTTAGTAGTAAAGCTCCTCCTCGTCTAGACTAGATCATACTAGGTGTTCATCTCCCAAGCATCTCACAGCTGCCTGCTTCTCAGAAGAGGAAGCATGTAAGAAGTATTGTCCTTTCAACAAACTTTGCATCAGTTAACTGTGAGTATATGAGGAACAATAACAGTATTATGGACCACTATATCAGTTGTACGACCTGGCAATAATTTTGTACAATTGTTTTTAGGAAAAACAATTGTCATTTGGATTGTGAATGCAGAATTAAAAACCTGAGAATGTCAAAGAGGCATCACATTAAATCAGCTGTATTTGAACATTTCACCATCACTCAAGATGGAAAACATTATGTCTATCAGTGTATGACAAATGATCCAGACGAAAACAGATGCTGTCAAGCCAAGATCAGTGCATATTCGGGCAAAGATAAAAATGCTCCTACCAGAGCTTCTAATCTAAAGAGACATTTACAGCGCATTCATCCAGAAGTACTGAAAGCAGTGGAAGAGAAAGACTGCATCCAAACCAAGAAACCAGTGCCCAGCTTTTCCAGCCAAACAAAGGAGCAGAGAACTTTGCAGCCATCAGTTGCAAGATATTTTGTCAGTGACAAAGTTACTGTGACAATGACAGTAGATACATTTAAAAAAAAAATCATAGAGCTTGTTGTAAGGCTGAAGGCACACTGATCCCTCCAAAACGGAGCGTTTTTGAAGCGCGATATTGATGCGAGTTTGATGCGTGTAGTAGTGCTAGTGTGGTGCAAGTGTGGTGCTAGTGTGGTGCTAGTGTGGTGCTAGTGTGGTGCTAGTGGGGTGCGATTGAGATTTTTTCATTCCTACTGCCATCCGACAGACTAGCACCCTTCTCCTGGTGTCAAGACTGCACTCATTTGCTGCCACTCATTTGTCAATCAATGGGGTCACTTGTGGGGGAGCTCCAATGTTGAGGCACACAGGGGCTCACCAAAGGCGACATGGTGTCCGCTAACAATTTGAGCTGATTTCCATTCAAATTGTTAGCGGACACCATGTCGCGTTTGGAGAGCCCCTGTGTGCCTCAGCATTGGAGCTCCCCCACAAGTGACCCCATTTTGGAAACTAGACCCCCCCATGGAACAAATCTAGATGCATAATGAGCACTTTGAAGCCCCAGGTCTTCACAAATTGATCCTTAAAAATGAAAAAAATATTTTTCTTCCACAAAAATCTTATTTTTTTATTATTACGGATCAAATTGTGAAGCACCTGAGGCTTCAAAGTGCTCATTATGCATCTAGATTTGTTCCTTCGGGGGGATCTAGTTTCCAAAATGGGGTCACTTGTGGGGGAGCTCCAATGCTGACGTACACAGGGGCTCTCCATACACGACATGGTGTCCGCTAGCAATTGGAATTGTTAGCAGACACCATGTCACGTATGGAGAGCCCCTGTGTGCCTGAACATTGGAGCTCCCCCACAAGTGACCCCATTTTGGAAACTAGACCCCCCCAAGGAACAAATACAGATGCATAATGGGGTCACTTGTGGGGGAGCTCCAATGTTTAGGCACACAGGGGCTCTCCATATGCAACATGGTGTCCGCTAACAATTGTTAGCAGACACCATGTCGCGTATGGAGAGCCCCTGTGTGCCCCCAGCATTGCCACCAGCGCAAGGGCAACTGGAAGAGTTGGGGTAGAGCACCAGAAAATGGCACCTCCAATGAATGCGCTATTTTCTGGGGTTGCTGTGGGTTGCAATTTGCAGCGTGGGGGGCCCCACAACATTTTGGATCGCTCCACGATGAGGATTGCAGCCCCCCAACTGCCAAGTTGTACTTGGCTGGCTACCAAAAATATGGCAAAGCTCCATTTTTATTGGTAGAAGTAATAAAAAAAAAATGACGTGGGGCTTCGCCATATTTTTGGTCAGCCAGGTACAACTTGGCAGCTACGGACTGCCACCAACCCCCAGCTGCCTCGTTGTACCTGGCTGGCAACCAAAAATACAGCGAAGCCCATTTTTTTATTTCTAGAACAAATTCTAGAAAAAAAATGACGTGGGGCTCCGCCATATTTTTGGTCCAGCCAGGTACAACTAGACAGCTGGGGGCTGGAATCCGCAGCATGGAGAGGCCCAAGCGTTCTGGGCCCCCCATGCTGCGAATTGCAGCCCGCAGCCGCCCCAGAAAATAGCGCATTCATTGAAGCGCCATTTTCTGGCGCTGTACCCATGTTCTTCCAGTTGCCCTGGTGCCGGAGGCAAACTGGGTAATAAAGGGTTAATGCCAGCTTTTTATTGTCAGCTGGCACTAAGCCCGAGATTCATAATATTGGGCCATTGTTAGACCCGCCATTAGGAATCTCTGGTAAGTAGTCAATAAATACACACAGAGAACAGTAATTTTATTTGAAAAAAAAACCAAACAAAATTCAGACTCCATCTTTATTAGAAAGATCCGACGTAGTCCATAAGAAGGTCCCACGACTCTCGATCGCCTCCGACGTAGTCCACAATGAAGGTCCCACGATGCTCGATCGCCTCTGCTCCAGAGATTGCAGCAAGGGATCAAGTGTCCTCTTCCTACAGTCTCTGGGGTCAAGTTATGATGCACTGTATGGCAATGATCTGTCATACAGTGCACCATGACTATGATCCCTGAGACTAGAAGAGAACACTTGATCCATTGTTGCATCCATCCATCCATCCACCCATCATCCACGCATGTACACATCCATTCGTGCACACATCCACGCATGCAGTCACACATACGCACACATCCATCCATGCACGCATCCATGCACCCACGCATCCACACATCCACGCTTCCATGCATCCACACACCCACGCATCCACGCACCCTTGCATCCACACATCCATGCATCCACACACCCATGCATCCACACATCCATGCACCCACACATCCACACATCCATGCATCCACACATCCAATGACCCACGCATCCATGCATCCACACACCCACGCATCTACACACCCAAACACCCACGCATCCACACACCCACACATGCACACACCCATGCATCTATGCACCCATACATCCACGCAACCATGCATACACACATCCATGCATCCACGCTTCCATGCATCTACGCACCCACACATCCATGCATCCACGCACCCACACATCCATGCATCCACACACCCACGCATCCACACATCCATGCACCCAAACATCCATGCATCCACGCACCAACACATGCACGCACCCATGCATCTATGCACCCATGCATCCACACATCCACGCACCCACACATCCACGCATCCATGCATCTACGCACCCACGCATCCATGGACCCACACATCCATGCATCTATTCACCCACGCATCCACGCGCCCACGCACTCACACATCCATGCATCCACACATCCATGCATCCACACATCCATGCATCACACATCCATGCATCTACACACCCACACATCCACACATCTATGCACCCACGCATCCATGCACCCACACATCCACGTGCCCCATGCACACACGCATCCACACATCCATGCACCCACGCATCCATGCACCCACGCATCCACACACCCACGCACCCAAACATCCATGCATCCATGCACCCACACATGCACGCACCCATGCATCTATGCACCCATGCATCCACACATCCACACATCCACGCATCTATGCACCCACATCCACCACCCACACATCCACACACCTACGCATCCATGCATCCATGCACCCACGCATCCATACATCCATGCACCCACACATCCATGCATCTATGCACCCACACATCCATGCATCCACGCACCCACACATCCATGCATCCACACATCCATGTACCTACGCATCCATGCACCCACACATCTACGCATCCATGCACCCACACACCCATGCATCCACACATCCATGTATCTATGCACCCACGCACCTACACAACCCCGCATGCACACATACATTCATCCATTCACACCCATCCATCAATGAACCCATCCATGAACCCATCCAACCATCCATGCACGAACCCACTCACTCATTCATTCATTCATTCATTCATACGGTACTTACCTCTGGGCGGAGCAGCACTGGAGGAGGGGCGTTCCAGCGAGGAGAGGAGGCAGAGCGGCGGCTACACCGGCGGGATCGAGGAGCGGTGAGATTGGACACGGGGATCGGGGGTGAGGGGTGAATGGCAGGGACAGGTGGGGGCCATCCAGGGGTGGGAAGGCCTGAGGAGGGGAAGGGCATCCGCCCTCGCCGCCAGTAGCGCAGCGGGTAACTGCAAACAGGTCCCGGCATTGGAGGTGGGGGGGGGGGGGGTTGAAGGGCAGTGACAAGTGGGGGCCATCCAGAGTAGGGGGAGGCCTGAGGAGAGGGAGGGCATCCACCGCCAGCAGCGCGGCTGGTGAAGCAGCAAAACAGGTGCCGGCATCGGAATGGGTGGGGGGCAGTGACAGGTGGGGGCCATCTGGAGAAGGGGGAGGCCTGAGGAGGGGGGGAAGTATCCGCCCCCGCCGCCAGCAGCGCGGCGGGTGAAGCAGCACACAGGTCCCGGCTGTCACAGAGATCACAGCCGGGATCACAGAAACTCGCACTATGTCATTGCACAGTGCGTTTTTTTTAACACACCCATTGTTTTCTATTGATAGCTGGTGCGTACAACTCGCATGCAGTCGCAGCATGCCGCGACTGAAACTCGCTTTGCGAGTTCAGGACTTCAAATGCGCACCAGTGTGCCCGACATTATAGAAAAACACTTGTCCTAGTGCAATGCGAGTTTATCTCGCATTGCACTCGTGCGAGGCACTGGGATCATGTCGGATGATGTGCCTTCAGCCTAAAGGATAGTGTGCCTATTTCATTGTTTTCACGACCAGCTTTTATGTGTCTGAATGGGGAAATGGCCCGCAAGCTTGGTGTTTCTCTGGAGAGAGAGAGTATTAGAAAATCAGTAATCGAAGAAGCTTTTAAACAAAAGGAAGAACTTAAAAAAACTCTCAAGGGACGCTTTCTGTTTCTTAAAATGGATGCCGGCACACGTCACAGAGTGAACTATTTTGCCATCAATGTCCGATTTGTTTGTGACAATAATGAAATATTTACCAAGACATTGGCAGTAAAAGAGACCAAAGCTCATCACACCAGTGAGTTTCTTCAGGTCTTGGTGGAAAAGGTTCTGCAAGACTATGAACTTAAAAAGGAGCAAGTTCTTTCTGTCGTAACTGACAATGCTTCAAATATGATAAGTACTATTAAGCTAATAAATGAGTGTAATGATGGTGACCAGCAGCTAGAAGAACATTCTGGGTCCACAGACACAGAAATGTTTGAAATAGAGGAATACAGTATTGTAACTGAGGAGCAAACTGAAGTTGCTTCAGATGATCAGCAACATGATAGTTTAGATGATCTTGTTGAAACTGTGTCAATACGTTCTTTAATTCATTACATGCGCTGTGTTGTGCATACGCTATAGCTGGCTATAAGAGACAGTCTGCAAAAAGGACATGCTGCTGCATTGATTGGAAAGGTGAGAAAATTGGCTACTGTTGCCAGAACCCCTAAAGTTGACTCAATTTTAAAGAGACGTGCTGGAAAAGGGGCAATTATTGATCAAGCCACATGATGGAGCAGTACTTACTTAATGATTCAGCGCTTGGCTTGATTGAACTGAAAACCTTTCTTGTAGACATGGCTAACCCTCAACTGATGCTAAATGAAAGTCAGTGGAATCAGGTGACTGAGCTGGAAAAATTGCTAGAGCACCCATTTACAGTGACTAAAAAATTACAAGCAGAGGACTTAACTCCAGGTATTTTCTTAAAGGAGTGGAAAAACCTGATGTTTCGCCTGTCCCAAAGAGGAGGGTTAATTGCAAGTGCATTGCTACATCAATGAAACGAAGAGAAGAGCTACTATTACAAAATAACATTCTTTTGGCAGCTGTTTATGTAGACCCAATGCATCGGATTCTTCTAGATGATCAACAGCTAAGTAAAGGAAAAGAAGCTCTGTTTGAAATAGCAGTAAGGATGAAAGGGTTGCAGAACAGTCAGGAGGAACAAGAAGAATTTGGTCGTCCTGCCACATCTTCACCCTCATCATCAACTGATGAAGAATTTAATTTCGAAAAGTATTTGGATCACAAGGACCGTGCAAAGCGTTCCCGCATAGAAGAAGAGTGATCCCAATCAAAGAACACAGCCAGTACGTCAGCAGATTTCTTCATGTGCACTAAAAGAAATTGAGAAATTTGACCGTTCATCAAAAATAACAGTGCAACAAGCGATTCCTCTGTATCCTGACATTGTCAGAGATGTTGCCCGAGTGGTTACTGCTTTGAAACCAACCCAAGTTAGTGTAGAGAGGTTGTTCTCTGCTCTCAAAATAATTAGATCAGATTTGAGGGCATCCATGAAGGAGGATCTGACAGGCAATACTTTTTCTGAGGACAAATTTATAGATTTCTTCTTATTAACTGCATAACAGTGTTTATTGCATATTTACTTACAGTTTGGAAAAGTTTATAAAAGTTATTTGCTATATTCTAATTGTATTCTAATAAATATAGTTTTTGCTCTAAGTGGTCTGATTACTTATATGATGGTGAGAAACTGAATAAGCACGATGGTAATATTTTACAACAGTAAATTTATTGTTACGAAGTGGCCATTTATGAAGGAGTCGGAGCCGGAGCCAGAGTCGGAGTCGGAACCTGATAAAATCCAGGAGTCAAAGTCGCAACTGTGGCTTACTGACTCCACAGCCCTGATCTCCGTTGCTGTGCGTGTATCAAAGGTATTCTTCAGCCTGGCCAGTATTTGTCAAACGGTTCTCTGGTCCGTGTCCGGCCAGTACTTTACCTCCCTCTGGGCTGCACCGATTAGCTGCCCTATAAGGATGCTAACTTTTTGACTCTCTGTCAAGAGGTACACTTCAAATAAACTATTCAGTCTGTCTCTGAAGTCGCTTAGGGTATGCGACTCCCCTGAGTACTGAGGCAGCCAAGTCGCCCCGGGTGTATATGGCATGAAAAACGGCATTACTGCGGCTGCATCGTCTTCCGGGCTAGACATTTTCCTTCCCCAGTGAACCGCAGCCAGGTTCTCAGACTCTGTCGGCTTTTCAGTTTGCGGCTCCGCAGATGGGAAATCGAGTGCACATGGGATTTCCAGGTTGGGGTCTCCTGCTTCCGGTGGGCTTAAGTCAGGGTGTGAGGCAGGGATTCTCTTTGCGCTCTCGCTCTACGGTTCCGCCCACGACGACACACTCCCTCGGCTTCCCGCGCGCCGCGTGGTACGGTTATGGTGAATATCACACAGTTCAATAAAGTCTATGGCACACAGTACCCGTTGACACTGGGCAAAAAATCCTGCCGTGACACCAAGTTGACATGCCTACCAGGGCCGTGGGGTACTCGGAACTGGGCCGAGTCGGTCCTTTTCTGGGGAAGTCATGGGGCTGTGACTCGTTCTGTGACCCTGGAGGTATCATTAAATGGGAGAAATAGTTTTTATGGGATTATGTGACGCCACCTGTGGTATTCGGCTATATAGGGCCGACGCTGCAGTTTAGGACCACTGGGCAGTTGATGATGCAGCAAAGATTACACAGCTCCCCACAGGTGGAGCAGGGCCCTATGACAGATGATACAGTCAAACAGAGCTGTGGTGATTGTTGGGGTGGAGGGTGACAGACGCAGGAAAAGAAATTGAGGATGCGGGGTTGTAGTTTCCGTTACCTTTACTTTGTGGTTGCAGATGCAGTCTCTTCCTTTTGGTCCTTGCTACCTATAACTATACTGATCCTATTCCTGCGTGTTTATTTGTTTCTACCCATATGGCAGGCAGCTTGGGTCTTTTTCAGGTGCCGCTCCTCTCCTGGCAGCTCTGGGCCTCTGATCTGCTGCTGTGCTGTCATGTCTTTGGTGTGGCCAGAAGACATGCAGTCTTACTCTGGCGCTCAGCACCGGGGTGAGCTCTGTCGAAGCTCAATTTCCCCTCAGAGCTCTCCTTGACGTTTCTCTGGTCTTCTTCTTCAGACTGTCTCCAACAGTTACCTCCCACTGACTGAACTCACACTTCCTGTTTGTCTATTCTTTCATAACTGGTCCAACTGTCTTTCTACTGTGCACTCCCTGCTGCTCCCCTGAAACCGGGTTAGAGCTCCCCCTTCAAGCTCGGAGCAGAAAAAGCGTTGGATGCTGAGTATTACCTGGAGTGGGGACTCCTTCTTGCTTCCAGGCATGACATCTTCCCCTGGGAGGGATGTAATATCCCTGTGGCAACCGGACCCTCGGATACAACAATATCATCAATTAAGTTTGTATTATCCTGAGAGTTGGATACAGTGAGTGCTGTTTGTGAATTTTTGGTGGCAGCGGTGGTATATTTGCATAATCTCCCAGACTGTACTATGCCATATTGGTGGCAATCGGGAGGATTAAAAAGAATTAGTCATCAGGTTTGTGGAATCATTCCTGTCACTAAAAACTTGCGCGGTCCCTAGATATTCATCTGCTCAGAACTACAAAACAAAAAACTGAGCAGCACCTCTTATATAGCAAGTATGAACAGGTGCAAGCTACCATGACTGCACAAAATACAAAGAAAAGAAAGCAGCAGAACTCAGTAGTATTAAGATATTGTGAGGTACCGAGGGGAGAGGTACAGGTATATTTACCCTCGGTTCATTTCATATGCCTCCCTGTATTGATGGTGGTGCAGTCAGCCTGGGAAAAAACAGCCCAGGAAAAGCTGGGGACGTCAGACAGGTTTGTCCCAGCAGACAGGTAGTTAATAAAGTCTGTCTGTTTCAGGGAAAGAGAGGTCTGCTTGCTCCCCTCCAGACAGTCAGTCCAGGTTTTGATTCCTGACTGGACCAGCTGATAATCAGGGGGCTAGAAGCATTCAGTGTCTGCTGGTCTGCTGGACTAAGGAGTTGATAAAGTAAGGAGCCGTGAGCTTTTGTTGTTATTTAGGTATATTTTGTAGACAGGATTGTAATGTTTAGTTAGTGGCCAGACGGCCTTAGACGTCTGTTTTGATGTTTTGCTCGTGTAACACTGATGGTACCTTTACACGCCGCTACTGGATGGTGGCTACAACCAGCTACTTCACGTGCACGAGCACGCACAAACGGTTGCAAATGGTACCCGCACCACCTTTACATGCCGCAACAAGGTGCGCTACAGTAGGTTACATCTATCTCTAGATACACTGCCGAGTGTCTCAAGTTACCTTCTGCCGAGCACCTTACCTCATTTACACACCGCTACAACAAGCTAATATGGGCGGACCTGGTGCAGCAGGGACAACACATAGGCGTGCTACAATTGTGGATTACGAGACGTCCGTACGCTGATAGGACAAAGCAAGAACATCATGATTGGCCAGGCAGCGCAGGAGGCTGATTAATACATGACGCTCGAGCAATTGTGTAGTGTGACTGGTCAGCTCCTTAAATATGCCTCCCTATGCAGCGACTACCAATCGTAATGCAGGAGCTTCCTCCAATGATCGCTGATGGGGCGCGGTAACCCGGAGCCTGTGTCACGCCCCAGCTACATACCAGGTACATAGGATGGTGTCCAGACATCCCTTCTGTTGCTTCTTTACACGCCGATACAGGTCGCTACAATCGCCTGGGTAGCCACCTGTTTCAGGGCAATGCTCGGAAACAGGTGCCGCTACTGGTGGGTGGCTACAACCGTCTTCACACGCCGCTACGACGGGGTGAATTGCCGGTGCAAGATACATTTCTCGCATGTATCCGGTTGTAGCCACCCGCCAGTAGCGGCGTGTAAAGGTACCCTGAGTGATAAATGTGCACAATAAACTCTGCTTTGTGAAGCCTGCCAGTCTGCCATTGTCTACTGTGAGCCCACAGCCACTCGCTTGCACCAAAAGAGCAAAGATCCCAGCTGAGCTATCCCCTCTGTCTCACAATATATATAAACATTGAATATATGAAATGTGAACTGCATTACTGATAAAAATGAAGGTACTTTGTGCATAAACTGACCAATTTATGGCAATTTTGTTTGTATATCAGCCCAGATCTCGCAGCAACAAGCAAGATGCAACTACATACATCTAGTGTTCGGAGAAGTCTGTCTGGAAATCGTTTTCATGGAATTTCATGGACGAATTTGGGCCCTAAAAGCTAAACCTTCAATATGGAAACAAGTGACTCAACTATGCAGAAAAATATAGGAACAGGATGTACAAAAATGTCAGCAGGTGCTCTGGACTGATGATGATGCATTAAAATGTGAAGTATTTGCCTGTAATAGAAGGCAGTTTGTTGCCAAAGGGCTGGAAAGAGGTATGATAATGAGTGTCTACTGACAACAGTAAAGTATGGTGCAGATTCCTTGAAAATTTTGAGCTGCATTTCAGCACGTGGACTTATGAATTTGGTCAAGATTAATGATGAAACAAACGGAAAGACTCTTATCCGCTCTGCTGATGGGGCGCCACTACCGATGTCATGCTGATTGACAGCCAGCTCTCCACTGCCCAACTGCAGGAAGCTGGCAGTGAATCAGCATGATGTCAACAGTGATGTCTGTCGACAGAGCAGACTGGAAGAAAAGCTGATTGGTTGAAGTGAAGTCAAAGGAAGCAGGTGTGTCACCATTTGAGCCAGCAGAGATTGTCGCTGTGCAGAACAGACAGTTAGTTAACTACTAGCTTTCAGAAACTTCTTAACCTGATATGAAAAAAAACATAGTCAAAAATAAACCTTTTAGAGCAACACTCTGATTCTTTTTTTTATTATTTCACTGCCAGACTGGTATCTCTGATGTAAGTTTCCTGCCCCTAATAATATACTTACCTGCCAATGTCTTCTTCTGTTCTTGGCACCACTCTGATAATTTTATGCTGTTAGTGTCCAGCCAGAATGCTCCAGTGTTTGTTTAGCGAGCCCAAGGTCACCTGTCAGTGTATGTCTATGAGAATCAGAGGAAGGCTTTCATATACTTAGGCCTCAGTCAGATGTCCAATTCTTGCATGTACGAGAAAAACAGACTGATTTTTTCGATCAGACTTTCATCAGAGTTCAGAGTGTGGTCCAAGTGTCATCAGTTTTTCTCAGGGGGTAGCAGCACCCGTGACACCCCCGGAGACCACAGTAGAGCCCATGTAACTCGCTGGGACACATCAGGTGAAGATAGAGTCCTTAACTTACAAAAGGGGAGGGATATGTTTTTTCAGAGGCAAAAAGTGACACTTCATCAGTGTTTGCCATTTGGAACCTAAAAAGGGTAGGAGGTGGAAAACGGTTAGGTTCAGGGAGATTGTGGGGTCCTAGCCTGAGCCTATGTATTTCCTCCATGTTGGTGTCTCAATGTATTCTACCTGCTAAAGTAAATATTAGGCGCAGTAAAGTCTCTATTAAGGTTTTCTTAGATAGCAGTTCTGGGAGTACTATCGTTGATTAGCAATATTTTCGCACATCCGAATTACAAGTCGTCAAGCTTCCCAGTGCTATTGTCACGCATTTAGATTGCACTGCACTGACTTTGCTGGATGCTACTGTGTATGCTGTGTCTGCTTTTCTTCAAGAGCTGGATGAGGTACGGTTGTGAAAGACTTGATCCCGACTTACCTCCTGTATTATACTCCAGAGTTGCACTCACTATTATGCTTAGCTGCTGGTTGAGGGGTTGATGTGAGGCTTGGGTGTGACTCACCTGGAATCCCCTCCCCCTGGCTTTAAATAGCTTTCCCCCTCCTCTGTCATACGCCGCTGATAGAGTTATTTACTATTGGTCTTTGTGCTGTGCTGATGCTTTGTTGCTGTGCTGAAGTGTTTGCTTTGGAAGTAGCTGTGATCCCGCATCCATGGCTGGAGGTAGGGGCCCTCATCCTAGGGATAATGAGGAGCTCAGGAAAACAGGGTGGAGACTCGGACCTCCTCACCATTAGAGATACTTCCAAGAGCAAGGCGAGCCAGGGACCCCGAGTGTAAGGGTCAGATTAGCTCCTTTTGCCCCTCTCACCATTTAGTTACCTGATTCACTCACCTCCTAAGCATGACACCTATATGGATTGTTGGCATCGAGGCATCTCCTCTCTCGCAAAGGGTTTTCATAGAGTGTGTACAGGGTCTGGAACTCCGCATTGGGGTTCTCCATTCAGAACGTATAACCTACAGTGTTCTCAAAAACCTACCAGCACAGGTTGTTTTGGGTTTCCCCTGGTTGTCTTTACAGAATCCGGTAGTAGACTTGAAGACCCAGGACATTGTTCAATGGAACACTTGCTGTAAGAAAAACTGTCTGGGGCCTTGTGTTTCTGCCATGACCCCTAGTATTCCTGAACCTTTGTCAGAACTTTCGGATGTGTTCTCTGCGAAGGGTTGTCAGGAGCTGCCACCGCAGCGACTTTGTGACTGAACTATATGGTTGAAACCAGGAGCCAAGCTACCGTACCTAAATGCAGTATGTACAATCTGTCTGTTCTGGAGAGACAAGATATCAAGGATTACATTACAGTTTGGACAAGGGTCACAGTCCATCGATAGGTCATCGTCATCTCCCGTTACAGCAAGATTTTTTTTGTTAAAAAGAAACATGGCAGTTTACGTCCGTCTCTGGATTTTCAGGAGCTTAACCAGATTACGGTTCATGATCCATATCCTATGCCACTGATTCCGGAAATATTTAACCATTTTTCTAGTGCTAAGTGGTTTTCCAAACTCGACCTCAGGGTAAATTTACAATCTCATCAGGGTCCGTCAAGGGTATCTGAATTTGTAACAGGTATCTGAATTTGTAACTTCAACTTCAATTCACTCATCTTTCCTGCATGTGTCTCTCCACAATGAGAGGTATCTGAATTTGTAACTTCAACTTCAATTCACTCATCTTTCCTGCATGTGTCTCTCCACAATGAGAGGTATCTGAATTTGTAACTTCAACTTCAATTCACTCATCTTTCCTGCATGTGTCTCTCCACAATGAGAGGTATCTGAATTTGTAACTTCAACTTCAATTCACTCATCTTTCCTGCATGTGTCTCTCCACAATGAGAGGTATCTGAATTTGTAACTTCAACTTCAATTCACTCATCTTTCCTGCATGTGTCTCTCCACAATGAGAGGTATCTGAATTTGTAACTTCAACTTCAATTCACTCATCTTTCCTGCATGTGTCTCTCCACAATGAGAGGTATCTGAATTTGTAACTTCAACTTCAATTCACTCATCTTTCCTGCATGTGTCTCTCCACAATGAGAGGTATCTGAATTTGTAACTTCAACTTCAATTCACTCATCTTTCCTGCATGTGTCTCTCCACAATGAGAGGTATCTGAATTTGTAACTTCAACTTCAATTCACTCATCTTTCCTGCATGTGTCTCTCCACAATGAGAGGTATCTGAATTTGTAACTTCAACTTCAATTCACTCATCTTTCCTGCATGTGTCTCTCCACAATGAGAGGTATCTGAATTTGTAACTTCAACTTCAATTCACTCATCTTTCCTGCATGTGTCTCTCCACAATGAGAGGTATCTGAATTTGTAACTTCAACTTCAATTCACTCATCTTTCCTGCATGTGTCTCTCCACAATGAGAGGTATCTGAATTTGTAACTTCAACTTCAATTCACTCATCTTTCCTGCATGTGTCTCTCCACAATGAGAGGTATCTGAATCTGTAACTTCAACTTCAATTCACTCATCTTTCCTGCATGTGTCTCTCCACAATGAGAGGTATCTGAATTTGTAACTTCAACTTCAATTCACTCATCTTTCCTGCATGTGTCTCTCCACAATGAGAGGTATCTGAATTTGTAACTTCAACTTCAATTCACTCATCTTTCCTGCATGTGTCTCTCCACAATGAGAGGTATCTGAATTTGTAACTTCAACTTCAATTCACTCATCTTTCCTGCATGTGTCTCTCCACAATGAGAGGTATCTGAATTTGTAACTTCAATCAACAATATACTTGTCTTTTAATAATGTAATATACTGAAATCATCTTACTGTGTGTGTTCAGAGGTCATCTTTGGTTTAAAAGTGTTTATGACCCAGGATGGCCAGAAACTCTTGTTTATTTGTCTTGCATTTATTACCTTCTGCTGTGCTGAGTTTCTTTGATTGATTGATTAACAAGTGTAATACACCCAGATCTAAGTAGAAACTCACTATATATGTAGAACCAGCTAAAGGGGTGCAATCATGCGGGGTCTTGCAATCATGCCAACTGTTTAAGTGCCGACTGTACAAGTGCAGTTACACCGGGCAGTTAAACGGGGCAGGAAACGGGTAAGTCATGCAAGACAAACAAACAGATATGCAATTTGTTCACTTGTACTGCAATTATGTATTCAGTATGTACTGACCTCTCACCCACCACTACAGCTCTCCTTCCCACTGCATTTGACCCACGCTACTCCCATCCCCCGCTCACCGTCCACAATGTATCCCCTCCTTTGCACTCTCACTCCCATCCTTCTCCATTTCCTGCTACCCCCGCTCATCCCTCCACCCAGCAACAAAGTACTTATCTCACCCTCCATTCTACCTAGCCACCTTACCCACTCCTCTGAACTATTCATGCACTTTCAATCCTCCATCTCCAATCAGGCACGGCCACCACGTAAACTCTCATGCTCCCACCTGCTAACCCTCTCCCTGCTCCTCCTACTCGCTGGCGACATTTCCCCTAATCCCGGCCCCCCCCGCCACATCCCCACAGTCACCTGCACCCTACCCCCACGTCCCATCACCAACTCTCATAACCCCACCATCACCCAACCTCGCAACCTGACCAACCTTAGACCCATCCCCCCAGCCCCTGCTCCGCTAATCTCCCTGCCAGGCGCACTCTGGAACGCCCGCTCAGTCTGTAATAAGCTTACAGACATCCATGAACTCTTTATTTCTAATAAACTTTCATTCCTTGGCATCACAGAGACCTGGCTCACCCCCTCCGACACAGCCTCCCCTGCTGCACTATCCTATGGCGGATTCAATCTCTCCCACACACCCCGCCCCTCTGACAAACATGGCGGAGGTGTCGGCATACTCCTATCCGACACCTGCTCCTTTGCCCCTATTCCACTACCCCCCTCTGTTACTCTCCCATCTTTCGAAGCCCACTCTGTCCGCATCTTCTCCCCCTGTAACCTCCAGCTAGCCGTCATCTACCGCCCCCCTGGATCCATCCCCACCTTCCTCGACCACTTCACCACCTGGCTACTTCATTTCCTCTCTACTGACATCCCCACCATCATTATGGGCGATTTCAATATCCCCATTGACACTGCCCACCCAACCGCCTCTCAACTTCTTTCCCTGACCTCCTCCTTCGGGCTCTCCCAATGGTCCTCCTCTGCCACCCACAAAGATGGCCACACGCTTGATCTCATCTTCACCCGTCTTTGCTCCCTTACTAATCTCACAAACTCAACCCTCATCCTGTCTGACCACAATCTGCTGACCTTCTCCTCCCTCACCTCCCCTACTACCTCACCTCCTCTCCGCAAACTTGATCATCCCCGCAGAAACCTAAAACACATTGATCTGCACTCACTCTCAGAATCCCTTCTCCCTCTCGCCAACATAACATCTATACGTGACACAGACACTGCCACCACCCTCTACAACACCACACTAACCAAGGCCCTCGACCTAGCAGCCCCCCTCACACACCACGCTCCACGCACTAATAGGCAGCCCTGGCACACCACGCTCACTAAAGACCTGAGACGGGCATCCAGGGTCGCCGAGAGGCGATGGAAAAAATCAGGTTCCACTGAGCATTTTGCGCTGTTCAAACAGTCCCTCATCGCCTTCAAGACTGCACTTGCCACCGCCAAACAAACCTTCTTCTTATCCTTAATAACCTCCCTGTCCCACAATCCCAAGCAACTTTTCAAAACCTTCAATTCCTTACTCCGCCCGCCTGCTCCCCCTCCCTCTCCCCTTATCTCTGCAGAAGACTTTGCCTCCTTCTTCAAAGAAAAGATTGACAGAATCAGAGACAGCTTTGATCCACTGTCCCCACAGCCTCCCCTTTCACCTATACTGCCCTCTACTTCCATCAACTGCTTCCCCCCTATAACTGAAGACCAGCTCTCCTCCCTCCTGTCAATATCACACCTCACCACCAGCGCCCAAGACCCGCTCCCATCCCACCTCATTCCCAACCTCACCTCCGTTATCATCCCAGCCCTAACTCATCTTTTCAACCTATCACTCACCACCGGCACCTTCCCCTCAGCCTTCAAACACGCCTTGATCACACCCATCCTCAAAAAACCCTCCCTCGATCCCACAACTGTCTCCAACTACCGCCCTATATCTCTCCTCCCTTTCGCCTCTAAACTACTTGAACAGCATGTCCACTCTGAGCTGTCCTCTCACCTCTCCTCCTGCTCCCTCTTTGACCGCCTGCAATCTGGCTTCCGACCCCTCCACTCCACTGAAACAGCCCTAACCAAAGTCACAAATGACCTACTGACTGCCAAAAGCAAGCGCCACTACTCTGTTCTCCTCCTCCTCGACCTGTCAGCCGCCTTCGACACTGTTGACCACTCCCTTCTACTTCAGATCCTGGAATCTCTTGGCATCACGGACCTTGCCCTCTCTTGGATCTCCTCATACTTAACGGACCGCACCTTCAGCGTCAACCACTCCCACACATCCTCCTCGCCCTACCCCCTATCTGTCGGGGTCCCCCAGGGCTCGGTTCTTGGACCATTACTGTTCTCAATCTACACTCTCGGCCTAGGGCAACTCATTGAGTCCCATGGCCTCCAATATCACCTCTACGCCGACGACACCCAAATCTACCTGTCTGGTCCTGACATCGCCTCCCTTCTATCCAAAATTCCACACTGCCTGTCCACCATCTCATCCTTCTTCTCTGCTCGCTTCCTTAAGCTGAACATGGACAAAACAGAGTTCATAGTCTTCCCCCCAAGACGCTCCCCCTCACTACCTGACCTATCCATCATCGTCAACGACTGCTCTCTCTCTCCAGTCCCCCATGCTAAGTGCCTCGGGGTTATCCTTGACTCTTCCCTCTCCTTCAAGCCCCACATCCAGGCCCTCGCCACCTCCTGCCGACTCCAGCTCAAAAACATCTATAGGATTCGCACTTTCCTTGACCACGACACTGCTAAAACCCTTATTCACGCTCTCATCATCTCCCGCCTCGATTACTGCAACCTCCTGCTCACCGGCCTCCCCAATACCTCCCTTGCACCTCTCCAATCTATCTTGAACTCCGCTGCCCGCCTAATCCATCTGTCTCCCCGCTACTCCCCTGCCTCCCCCCTCTGCCAAGCCCTTCACTGGCTCCCTACTTCCCAGAGATCCCGGTTTAAAACATTAACCATGACATACAAAGCCATTCACAACCTGTCCCCTCCATACATCTCTGACATGGTCTCCCGTTACCTACCCTCACACAACCTGCGATCCTCCCAAGAGCTTCTCCTCTACTCCCCCCTCATCTCCTCTTCGCATAACCGCATACAGGATTTCTCCCGTGCTTCACCCAGACTCTGGAACTCACTGCCCCAACACATCAGACATTCTCCTACCCTGGGAACCTTCAAAAGAAGCCTGAAGACCCACCTGTTCCGCCAAGCCTACCACCTGCAATAAGACCCGGTCCACCACACCGCCTCATGACTGGAATTTCCCCCTCCCACTGTATCCCCACCCACCCCTCGTAGACTGTGAGCCTTTGTGGACAGGATTTCTCCCCTCTTGTATCTGTATGACCGAATTGTCAACACTTATTGTTACTTGTATTGTTACTATGTTATTTGTCCTAGTCTGCCCTTTTTAGCATGTAAAGCGCCTTGGAATATAATGGCGCTATATAAATAAATAATAATAATAATAATAATAATAATAATAATTTAATACTCCTGAGGGTCACTTTGAAAACCTGGTAATGCCATTTGGTTTAATCAACACTTCTGCAGTGTTTCAGCACTTCGTCAATGATGTGTTCGCTCATCTATTGGCTAAATTTGTGATTATATACTTCAATGACATCCTCATTTATTATTTTAAATTATAGGTCACACATGGAACATGTTAAACAGGTGTTGCGGTTACTTAGAGCAAACAAACTATACGCCAAGCCTGAAAAGTAGGTTTTTGCCGTTCTAGAATTACCATTTCTGGGCTACATCATTTCTGCGTCTAGGTTCAGGATGGATCCCACTAAGTTGCGAGCCATTTTAAATTGGGACCGTCCTGATAATCTTAAAGTGCTACTGAAGTTTTTGGGTTTTTCTAATTAGAATAGGAAGTTAATAAAGAACTTTTCCAGTATGGCTATATCTCTGACCAATATGACTAAGAAGGTTCCAGACTTTTCAGACGGGTCTGAAAGTGTGTTGTGTGCATTTGACTGTCTGAAAAAATGCTTTGCCTTAGCACCAGTTCTTATTCAGCTTGATGTGTCACTTCCCTTTACTGTGGAAGTGGATGCTTCTGAGGTAGGGCTAGGGGCTGTGTTGTTCCAGGGTCCATCATTAGGTAAACTTTGCCCATGCGCCTTTCTTTCTAAGAAGTTGTCGCCAGATGATCGAAATTATGATATTGGTAATAGGGAATTACTTACCATCAAGTTGGCTATTGAGGAATGACAACTCTTTTTGGAGAAGGCCACTCGCCCTAATATGGTTATTCCTGATCATAAAAACTTCTTATATCTTCAGCCTGCTACGCGCCTTTCTCCTAAACAAACTCGATGGTCATTATTCTTTTACAGGTTTAATTCCTTTGCTAGTTAATGTACTGGGTCAAAGTACACTAAAACAGATGCATTGTCCAGGAGTTTTCTTGGTGGAGAACCACATGAGGAACCAATTCTTTCATCCTTCAGAAGGGTGTTGTGGTTTCAGCTCTCAGTACCAAAGTGGAGTCCGAGATTGCCAAGGCTCAGGATGAGGCACCTTCAGGTGTCCAGCTAACAGGTCTTTTGTTCCACTGAATCTCCTGTTACTCCCAAAGGACATGGAGATAGAAAGTGAACTCACTGAGCCACTGGTGGAGTAGTGGCAGCTGAATACCTGATACAGCAAGAGACTGGAGAGTGACTTCAATAAACCAAGGATATTCATTAAGGAATTGGTTAACAAAAGGAAAAGTGTCTGAGGAGAGGACTCCCTGGATCATGACACCAAACTCTCCTGGAGGAGCAGACAGGTAACCCCTATACAGGGATAAACCTGGCACAGCTCCAGTAGGTCTCAATGCCATGAATCTAGGACCAGAGGGGAAACCTGCACAGACCGTAAAAAAGTAATGGGAAGACTGTGGAACGTTGGCACTGTCGGTAAGTAGCATCCTGAGAGCTTCATACAATCCTGGGATGGCTGATCCAGCTGGTAGTGGAATCAGCAAGGTCCCGTGCAACTCAGGAGAGGCTTGAACAGCCCAAGGAGGGATCCAGAATATCCAGAGAGATCCAGGATAATGAACTGCCAACAGAGGATTCTGTGGAGACAGAGAAGAAGACTGGGGAGGAGCGGCATTATCGTCTACATGGAGGAAAGTTTAGCGGCACTTCCTTAGTATGGGTTCACTGACTGTGGTTCATCTGGTTGGTCCAGACCTGAAGGTGGGTGATTTGGTGTGGTTATCCACAAAGAACATCAAACTTAAGCTACCTTCACTTAAGTTGGGGCAGTGTTTCATCAGTTCTGTCACGCTTCTGGGGGAGGCGCCATAGAGTGGACCCACTGGGCCGTGGTACTTAACTCCCCTGGGTGAGCTGGTCCTAGTTTATCCAACCCCTATACAGGGATTTTCAGGGGCAAGCCCAGGGGGTCTAAATTCAACAGCTGCTAGTACCAGGGGGACGGCTCGTAGGGTTAGCTTATACTACGGTAAGGCTAAGAAGGATCTTAGGCACCAAAGCCCGGGGCTAGAAGAGCTGGAACGGGTTCCACCGGAGGGGAGCACGAGGTGTGCCTGACTAACAGCCAGAGAAGCAAAAGCTTACTAAAATAATAATCAGGCACCTCCAAGCAGTGGAGGCAGCCTGAATACCAGATGGCGAACAGCTATTGGCCAAGGGGAGTGTCAGGCTGAGCCGTGCCGGCCCCAAGATTTACAGGGGAGGAGCATGGCCGCGCCCAGTGCACCGCTCATTACACCGTCTATTGTAGTATGCTGGTGTGTGAACACGGTGATCGGCAGACAGGAAGGGGACCTGGCAATGGCTCCGAGACAAAGCATACCTGGACACTGGATGCTCGACCAGCAGAGCAGCAGAGGATGCAGAGCCAAGGAAGGTGAGCTGGGGAGCGGTGCCAGGGACCTAACAAGTTCGTTCAGAATTTTGGCTGTCATCCATCTGCTGGCTTTCTGGTTGGCGTTACCTGTGGTATACAAAATTCACAATGTTTTTCATAAATCTCTTTTTTTTTTTTTTCAATAAATGTATTTATTAATTTTCAAAAGGTCATAAGAAAAAAAAAAAGGTCCATCTCCACCCATTAAGTATTGTGGAGCCTAGTCTCCTATGCTGATTATAGCTTCAGCTTTGCTACAGCGATACCGGTCCTGGGCTTGGTGTTTCAGGTTTTTGGAAACAGTTGCTGCTAGTTTGGGGTTTGGTCAAATTTTCTTGTTATATTTTTATCTCCTGCTTGTACTTGTTTTCTCCCTTATCACATATTGTATTCTCCCTGTCTGTGCATGCTGTGAACTTGTGTTTTGGTTCTCCCCTGTCTGTCCTTATCTGTGGGTTTCTTTAGTTCCTAGCTCCGGTGAGAGGGGGAGTCGGAATCAGTTCAGGGCTGTACAGGAGAAGGGCAGGGTGGAGACTCAGGCCTTTTTACCATCAGGAGTACTCCTGAGTTAGAAGATATCGTTCATGGATCCCTAGCTTGAAGTGCAGATCAGATGCCCCGGTTTCCCTTTTTTCCTTAGCCTTCGTGTTATCAGAGTGCTGCCTGATTTTTCCATGGATCCATAGATATGCATTGCCAATTTTGATCCGACTATTGGATTAAAAGGGAACATCTCTCCATGATTTTCTGTAGATCAAAAGGTCTGTGAAAAATCACAGAAATGTCAATGGCCACATAGACTCACAGGTATCAGTGCTATCTGAAAACCTAGGCTAGCAATAATACGCAAAAACTGAACATCTGAATGAGGTCTTACATTGTAAGCTTGTGACCGTTAGCTATGACTTCTGGCCCGTTACAATCTGCGGTCACAAGATGCAAAAAACGTATCAACCAAATACCCGGCTTTTTTACTTTTTTTTAAATCAGCATGTGCTTCTTACGTTATTTAATACAGCAGAGTATTTTTACGTTTATTTTACTAATTTTTCTGTGTTTCAGTTTCTAGGTGGTGTGAACACTGTCAATACCAGCTATTTAAACACATGGTGCGGCCCAGCGGAGATGGGGGAATTTTTGAGTGCAGATTTAGTTTTTTGGAGAAGGGGTGGGTGGGGTAAAACTAATAAAACAGCTGTATTGTTCAAGTCAGCAAGGTTATTCCATATACAATCATGGGTGAAAGTGTTGGCACCCTAGAAACTGTTCCAGAAAATGAATATTTTGTCATCCATGTTTATTATTGCCTTTCTAGAAGAACAGAAAACACAGAGGAAAAAAAGGAAAATTTGACATCATTTCACACAAAACTTCAAAAATGGGCAGGACAAAATTGTTGGCATCCTCAACTATAATCAATAGCTTCCTACAACCATCAACAAGCTTCTTACATCTCTCAACTGGAATTTTGAACCACTCTTCTTTTGCAAACTGTTCTAGGTCTCTCACAGTTGAATGGTTACTTCTACCAACAGTAATTTTAAGATCTCTCCACATGTGTTTAATGTGTACAATGGGATTTAGATCCGGACTCATTTCTGGCCATTTCAGAACTCTCCAGCGCTTTGTTTCCATCCATTTTTTTTCCATATGTTTTTTGAGTGCTTCTTGAAGTATGTTTGGGATCATTACAACCCAAAATCCTTTATAAATCTTCAGCTTTCATGATGCCTTGCACACAGTCAAAGCACCCAGTCTCAGCGGCTGCAAAACAATTTTGTACCTCCACCATATTTGACTGTAGGTACTGTGTCCTTTTCTTTGTAGACCTCATTCCATTTTTTGGCAAACATTAGAATGATGTGATCTACCAAAAAGCTCTTGCTTGGTCTCATCTGTCTACAAGAAGCCTTCTCAGAAGGATTTTGACTTACTCAAATACATTTTAGCCACCTGCAGTATAGCTTTTTTTGTCTCTGTGTAAGGCTGGTTTCACACCATGGTTAAATCTGATCCTGGGCTGTCCGGGGTGAACCAGACAGCCCCGGACCCGACTTTACTGTAGTGTAGCCCTATGGGACCGGATGGCAGCTATCTGCCATCCGGTTTCCATCTGTCCGGGACGATCCGGGTGTATTCTTATTTTCTTCCCGAACACAAAAATGCTGCTTGCAGCATTTTTGTGTCTGGGGCAAAAAATCTGCCCAAATTGGATCCTCCCGGAACAGGGGCAATCCAGTGCTCCCTAACATGGGAGTCTATGGGGCCGGACTGGCTCGATCCGGGGACCGGACACCTGCGGCTGAAATTCAGCGTGAGCTTCAACACCAGGGAGCTGTCCCCTGTGAAGCGGTTCAGCACCATTTCGCAGGGGACAGCTGTGCTCGGTTGAATCCGGCTACAAACAGGAACGGAGGGCATATTTGCCCTCCGGTTCTGTTTGCAAATCCTTTCAGCCCCGGATCGGATTGTGCCATGGTGTGAACCTGGCCTAAGTAGTCGAGTCCTCCAGGGTCTCCTGCCAAGGTTTCATTTCATTCAAATGTCGATGGATAAATTGCAGACACTGATGCACCCTGAGCCTGCAAGACAGCTTGATCTTTTTGAAACTTGAATGGGGATACTTATCCATCATCCAAACTATTCTGTGTTGTAACCTTTCCTTATTATTTTCTCTGCCACCCATGTCCAGGGAGATTAGCTACAGTTGTAAACTTTTCAATTATATTATGCACCAGGGAAAACATTAAGATCTCTGGAGATGGACTTGCTATCTTGAGATTGTTGATATTTTTCAACATTTTTTTTCTCAAGTCCTCAGACAGTTCTCCTCATTCTGTTCTTCATGCTTGGTGTGGCACATGCAGACACAAAATGAACATCTCTCCTTATCTGGTTTCAGGTGTGATTTTCATGTTCTCTACAACAGTTACCTGCCACAGGTAAGTTTGATTGAGCATAACATGCTTTAAACAAAGTTGTCTACCCGCAATTTTGGGTAGGTGCCAACAATCTTGTCCTGCCCGTCTTTGTGGTTTGTGTGAAATTATATTCAATTTGTCTTTATTTATCTATTTTTTCTGTTTACCGTATATACTCGTGTATAAGCCGAGTTTTTCAGCCCAAAAATTGGGCTGAAAAGTCACCCCCTCGGCTTATACACGGGTCAATACGGTAATCCTAGGTGTCCGGGTGCTGTGGAGGCTGGAGGAGGCGGGGGGAGGCTCCTGACAGAGCGGCCCGTCACATGGGGCCGCTCATTAGATATGCACGGCTCCCCCCCGCCCATCACAGCGGCAGGGGGAGCCGTGCATACAGCCCCCAGATGTTTACAGGCCCCCATATACAGCAGGCCCCCATATACAGCAGGCCCCCAATGGCACTCGCCCCCCCACACTGTGCAGAGCCCCCCCATCCGATGCATTATATTACCATCCAGCCGCGTCTTCATCCCTGTCCTCCCGTCCATCCTCTCGCGCTGTGTTCGGCTGTCATGTGACCCGGCGCGATGACGTCATCCAACTGCGACCGCCGGGTCACATGAGACCGGGAACACAGCGCGCGAGGATGGACGGGAGGACCGGCGGTGATGAAGACGCGGCTGGATGGTAAGATAATGCATCGGGAGGGGGGGCTCTGCACACTGTGGGGGGGTGAGTGCCACTGGGGGCCTGCCTGTATATACCTCTGGGGGCTGCTGCCTGTTTATACCTCACTGCTGGGGGCTGCTGCCTGTATATACCACACTGCTGGGGGCTGCTGCCTGTATATACCTCACTGCTGGGGGCTGCTGCCTGTATATACCACACTGCTGGGGGCTGCTGCCTGTATATACCACACTGCTGGGGGCTGCTGCCTGTATATACCTCACTGCTGGGGGCTGCTGCCTGTATATACCTCACTGCTGGGGGCTGCTGCCTGTATATACCACACTGCTGGGGGCTGCTGCCTGTATATACCACACTGCTGGGGGCTGCTGCCTGTATATACCTCACTGCTGGGGGCTGCTGCCTGTATATACCACACTGCTGGGGGCTGCTGCCTGTATATACCACACTGCTGGGGGCTGCTGCCTGTATATACCACACTGCTGGGGGCTGCTGCCTGTATATACCACACTGCTGGGGGCTGCTGCCTGTATATACCACACTGCTGGGGGCTGTATACCTGTATATACCACACTGCTGGGGGCTGCTGCCTGTATATACCACACTGCTGGGGGCTGCTGCCTGTATATACCACACTGCTTGGGGCTGCTGCCTGTATATACCTCACTGCTGGGGGCTGCTGCCTGTATATACCACACTGCTGGGGGCTGCTGCCTGTATATACCACACTGCTGGGGGCTGCTGCCTGTATATACCACACTGCTGGGGGCTGCTGCCTGTATATACCACACTGCTGGGGGCTGCTGCCTGTATATACCACACTGCTGGGGGCTGTATACCTGTGCTGGAGTCCACCCTCGGCTTATACACGAGTCAATAGGTTTTCCCAGGTTTTGGGGGCAAAAGTAGGGGGGTCGGCTTATACACGGGTCGGCTTATACACGAGTATATACGGTAGTTTCTTTGTCTGCATTGGAACAACAAACATGCATGTCTTTCTTCATTCTGGTTTCAGTCTTGATCCTTTACCAAAGGTTGTAGTAAATAATAAGTACAAAAGTATGTTTAAAAAAAGCGTTAACAGTGACTTTAGTTCTTATCTCGTGGTCACGTTTGAATAAAAAAAAAACTCTCATATTAGCTAAATGCACAGTCTTTTTCTGAGTTTTTGAGAACAGAAACTGAACGGAGGATTTGGAGGGTGTCCATTCCGTTTCTGATCAAAAAAACTACTGTGTGCACATAGCCAATGGGGGAGACCACCCAAGGGGTTCTTTTGTAGTTAAACTCTTTTTAAACAAGAATTCTACAAAAAAAAAAAAAAAAAATTAATACATTTTGGTAAAAAAAAAAAAGTGTATGTAATGAAAAAAGTTACATAAAAGATAAGTTATATACATAAGTAGAGGAAACCTATTTCATCGCCAATGGTTAAAAAATCAAGCTAAAAGCTATGGTTAGAGCTGAGTATTAACATATGCTGCCACCTGCTGGGAACAAGTAGTAAAGAATTAATGCCTACATATGCCTTATTGTCTTCCCGAATAATCGGTGGAAATAATTTGCTTATGCCAATGAAAAATCTGCCACAGTTACTTTCTCCAAACCTACGTAATCTTTTCTAGACTGTTTTGAAAGTATCTAGTCGGGGGTATATCATTTATTTATTATTTCCAACAAGTGGAATAAAGAGAATAAACTTTTTTTTTTATATATACTTAAACAATGATTTAGTCAAGAATATACAAACGTATGATATAATATAGATTGGATTTTTTTCTTCTCTTTTCACCCCTTTCTTTTTCCTTCCCCAAAACATTCTAGAAATAGCAAGGCAAAGTTATTCTACGGAACAAAGGCAAATAATAGATGTTATATTAGTAAAACGACACACAACCCTTCAATAGGATACCATGCTTTCATATGGACTAAAAGAGCACCTTAGAAATCGAAATGCAGCAAATCCAATGAATACTGAAAAAAAAAAAAACACATGACCATTGGAAAAGGAAAAAAAAAAAACTAACGTGCAATGAAAAGAAAAGAAAGAAGGGTCATTCCATGTCAAGTGAACCAATGATTATTACCTCTATATTTTTAATTCTTTTGAGATTTTGTTATTTGATAATAGCATGTCAGACAATGCAAAATGTGAAGAGAAAAATTTTTTAAAAAATTTATTTTTTTTTAAAATGATTTTCAAAGTTCGGAAAAAGTGCGAATTTCGCTGTTGCCTGCCTTTACGTTTCTCCTCATAACTAAGGCTAGGAATAAGATAGAGAGACAAAATAAACACCATTCTACTCAGAACTATACAGGCTTTCATCAGATAGTCACAAGAGGATCTTTGTTAATATTTTACCCATGTGATCGCAAGCGCAAAACTTTAAAATGCATTTCCGAAAAATCGGTGCGCTTTAAATATTTCAAAAACTCCCATGTGTCTGCTTTGCTCTTAGCCACATCTGTACCAAATTTCAAGTTGGGATCGCAATGGGATCATATTTTAACATATTTTACTATTAATAGCGTCAATGGGTCATTCCATATCAAGTGAATCTAAATATGAATATTTTTTTTTACCTGACGTCTTTAGATTTTTTTTATTTTTTTCCTTTATGAAGTACTACTTTAGTTAATTACAAATTAAAAGTTTAGAATTTTTTTCTTCATCAGTTAATTTTTTACAGATTTTTAAAGTTTAAAAAAAGTGCGAATTTTGGCCTGGTAAGACATTACATTTTTTTATCTTGGGCTAGAAATAAGATAGAGAAACAAAATAAACACCATTCTACTCAGAACTGTCCAGGCTTTCACCAGATATGTCACAAGAATATATTTGTTAATTTTAATTTTTTACCCATGCGAACGCAAACGCAACATTTTGAAACGCATTTCCAAAAAAAAACGTTTTAATAAAAATTTTCCAAAACTGCCCATGTGTCTTTTATGCTCTTAGCCACATCTGTATCTGTAAACTTTAAAAATCTGTAAAAAATTAACTGATGAAGAAAAAAATTCTAAACTTTTAATTTGTAATTAACTAAAGTTGTACTTCATAAAGAAAAAGAATAAAAAAAATCTAAAGACGTCAGGTAAAAAAAAAATATTCATATTTAGATGACTTGATATAGAATGACCCATTGACGCTATTAATATTAAAATATTTTAAAATATGATCCCATCGCGATCCCAACTTGAAATTTGGTACAGATGTGGCTAAGAGCAAAGCAGACACATGGGCAGTTTTTGAAATATTTAAAGCGTGCTGATTTTTCGGAAATGCGTTTTAAAGTTTTGCGCTTGCGATCACATGGGTAAAATATTAACAAAGATCCTCTTGTGACATATCTGGTGAAAGCCTGCACAGTTCTGAGTAGATTGGTGTTTATTTTGTTTCTCCATCTTATTTCTAGCCCGAGATATGATAGAAAATGTAAAGCCATACCAGGCCAAAATTCGCACTTTTTAAAAACTTTAAAAATCTGTAAAAAATTAACTGATAAAGAAAAAAATTCAAAACTTTTTTTTTGTAATTAACTAAAGTTGTTCTTCATATAGAAAAAAAATTAAAAAATCTGAGGACGTCAGGGAAAAAAAATATTCATTTTTGGATCACTTGACATGGAATGACCCAGAATAAAATAAGGCAAAAAATGTGAACAAGAATAATTACTGTGACCTGTGAACATATATATATATATATGTAAGTACAGGTACATCTCAATGAATTAGAAGATCATCAAAAAGTTAATTTACTTCAGTTGGTCAATACATAAAGTGAAACACATATATTATATAGCGTCATTTCAGAGTGATCTATTTCAAGTGTTTATTTCTATTAATGTTGATGATTATGGCTTACAGCCAATAAAAGCCCTAAGGTCATTATCTCAGAAAATTAAAGTAGGGAGGATGAAGGGTCTGAGAGATAAAATATGACCTTAATATGTATCAAAGGCTTCACCTTGTGTGGTTGTGACACTCACAACCACTATAAAAGCATATCATGGCTGCTGCAGTCCTCAGTGTGGTGCATATAGAGTAGGGAGGAAAAAGGGTTAAAAACCATGCTGCTGTATTCCATGAGACATCAAAGGGTGAATATAATATTGATTTAGTAGTCAAGGGTGGATCCCCCTCTCTCGTGGTGCTGTCATGGGTGAATGAAAATCACATCATATGATTTTTTTCCATTGATAGGTATAAGAAGAACATTCAGAGTATTAAATTAGGTTTTTTGAGTTTGCATATCTATCTATCTATCTAAAAAAAAAGCTGGCCTCAATTTATCATTAGTGGTATTTTTTCAGTCACTTTTCTGTCTTGCCTTGCAAAATTTGTTGATACTTTTATACTAAAGTCTTCAAAATAGTGCAAAGGGTATGAACTTTCAAAGTCAAAATGGCTCTTCATTATGTCCTTCACTTTTTTGTGCCTTTTACAGCAAAAAGTCACATATGCCACTGAAAAACTAGCCAAATCTGGTCAAAAATTTAAAATGTTAGCATTTGCCATTTTTGTGTAGTCTATGGAGTGAAACATAAAAGCAGGGGCATAACAACCGGTGTCGCAGGGGTCATGGCATGCGACCGGGCCCAGGGCTAGAGGGGTCCGCTGCTTCAGCTAGATGTGTCCTTGCTGATGACGCAGATCCAGCTCTGTCAATTCCTTGCACGCGATAAACGGTGCACACGCACAGTGGATGTGAGCCGTCCAAGGTGCAGCGACAGAGGCCTGCACATAAGAGTGACCTCACTGTTATGCATGGGCTCTCTGTCGCTGCACTCCAATGTCGGCTGCCGGCCACTGTGTGCAGGAGGACACTGGGGGCAGAGGAAAGGCGAGTGGACTGTTTTTTTCACTTATGTATTAGGGACAGAACGGGGAAACATATACAAGGATGGGGACCATATATACCAGGAAGGGGACATATATATACACAAGTAGGATCAAATATAAATGAGAGCAATACACAGAGGATCATATACAGAAGGGACATATATACACAAGTAGGATCATATATACAAGGAGGAGGACCATATACCAGGAAGGGTCATATATACACACTAGGCTCATATATACAAGGAGGAGGACCATATAGACCAGGATGGGGACATACATACAAGCAGAAGGACCATGTCAGAAGGGAAATATACACAAAAGGAAATATACAGGGTGACATATATACACATGGAAGACCATATATACAAGGAGGAGGACCATATATACCAGGAAGGGGATCATATATACACAAGGAGGATCATAGTTACAAGGAGAAGGACAATATAGATCAGGATGAGGACATACATACAAACAGATGGACCATATATACCAGGAAGGGGACATATACTGTATACACAAGGACCATATATACTAAGAATGTGATATTCAGTGCTGTGCAAATTAATTGGGACAAAGCATTTTTTTAAGTAAAATCGTAATTTGGTTACTAGTCAGTGATTCAAATCAGTTTTAACTGCTTTGAACAGGTGTGAGTGTACAACCTTGAGTAACAAAATGTGATTTGACTGATTTTAGTTAGAAAATAACAGCTAGCTGCCCCCTCAGCTTCAGTTGAGAGCTTGTTTCTGTGAGGAGTGGTTTAGTGTACGTTTTCTCTCAGTGTGATTCGTGCCTGTAAAAATGGATGTTACTCCATGGAAGAGGTCTAGAATTATTACTTAACATACAAGTCTGACTGTAAGAGAAATCGCTTCCACCGTTGGTATTGGAAAATCTACCGTTTCCAGAATAATTCGCACACACAATGAAACTGGATCATTTTCTACAAAACGAAAAGGGAAATATGGAAGAAAAAGGAAAACAGCACCAAGAACTGAAAAAACTCTTATCAGAAATAGTAAAACTAGTGCAAGAAAAAATTGCTTTGTCCCAATTAATTTGCACAGCACTGTACATACACATGGAGGAGGACCATATATACCAGGAAGGGGATCATATATACTAGGAAAGCTACAAGGGCCAATACATCTGACCAACGTGTGGGCATTTGTATGTGTGTGTGGTGGGGTAGATCTAAATTTCACACTGGGGCCACCAGACTCACGCTACTGCGTAAAAGTATTGCTTTCTCTTGATTACTTACATGTCCGAAAGTGGGGACAGTGACGCTCTGATTGGGCATGAGGCTCGTGTGGCATAACAACCTCATATGAGCCCTGGGAGAGCAAGTATTGGCACTGCTAGAATGCTACTGGTAGGAGAGATGAAAATAAGCTTATTTTAACAGGGGCAAACATGGGGGATGAGAAAGGGTTGTCCTATGGCTGGACAACCTCTTTAAGCTTCTCATACCCTTTAGATGGCGATAGAGATGTCCTGACTCTCGCATACACAGGAGCTCTCGCCTGCCCAGCGCTCTTCAGTTCTCTATGAGGCACCCTCTGTCAGACTCTTCAGGCTATGGTTTAGCTAGCTGAGAACAAAGGGATCGACAGACCGGAATTGTATATGCCAGATATTTATGTCCCCTGAGATCATCTGTCCTGGACTCATACACAAATATTGATATCGGTAGGATTGGCTGCCTTTAGTCTCGTGTATGAGAGGCCTTTAGACCTTTTTTATGTTTGCTATTGTTGGCAAGGCTTCAGAGTTTCTAGATGTTAACAGCCAATCTCAACTGTGACTTAAAAAATAAAAATCACAATATTTTCGTGCACATGTCGTCTAGCCATTAATGAAGCTCCAGGCACAAATGGAAAAACATGACAAAAATACACAAAAATGGCAAAACTGCAATAATGAATCGGCTTCTCTGTGTGAACCAAGTCTTCGGTTCAGCTGAATCTGGCCGATCACTGGCATATCTGTGCACCTATAGTACAGGTCTAGGACTATAAGGGCCATATATCTTCCACTAATAGCGACCATGTCTTGCTGTTATAATGGGTCTATATTGGACGTGTCCTGTGCAGATAGTAGAACACAGGCTAGGGTCACACATCAGGTTTTTTTTTTCTTTCTAAAACCTGATCCGGTTTTGAGCTTGCGGCAGCAGGGATGACCAAACTATCCGGTAACTGGATTGCTCAGGATTACACGTCCTGAGCAATCCGGTTCCCGGATTGCTGAATGTCTGAAGACAATTGCGTTCACCGCATCCGGATCTGGATGTGGTGAATGCAATTCTGTATTAAAGTGTGACCCTAGCCACAGTGAGACCACCTGATAGCAGAAACACAGTGAGGCCACCTGATAGCAGAAACACAGTGTGGCCACCTAATACTCTACATCCTATGAATGATAGTGTGTGGCCCACTGGGACAGGGCACTCGGTACCAGACCGGGGGGGGAAGGGGGGGTAGCACAGGGGGATGTTCATGGCGGCCTTGGTCCAGACCGTGTCCCGAGCCCACAAATGAAAGGGAATATTTACAGGGGATTGTTGTCGTGATGCCACCCACGGGTTGTGGTCAATGAGGGGACCACTGCTGCAGTGTACTTCTGTCAGGAGGATGGATGGATGCTGCAGCAAGTGGATGAGCCCGCTGCGGGTCGGGGCTGCTCCTGACAGGGTAAAATATGAATAAACAGTTCTGTTGCAGGGAATCACACACGGAAGACTGAAGCAGGGTTCACCGGGTTTTACGGACAAGTTCTTCAGTACAAACAGTTCCAACGTTACAGTTCACACAGTCACTTTACACAGGTAACTCCGGACACTCTGAACCCTCTGCAGCCAGGTTATCTTCCTGAGACCCCTCACTCTCTTTAACCTTTCCGGCTTGTTTCTCATCTGCTCTTCCTTGTGAGTTGTATGGCGGCAACTCGGTCTCTTTGTATGACTTCTCCCTGTGTGTGTGGGCAGCAAGTCTGGGTCCTTTAGCGTTGCTGTGCCTCCAACCCGTGTGGTAGGAACCCTGAATTGGAATCAGAGTTCCCCTTCGGTTTGTCTGGGAACCGGCGTGTAGCTGAAGTCCCCCTCAGAGCCGACACTCTGGTCCCAGCCTAGCTTTAAGTGTCCCTGTCTTGCAAGGGATCACCGGCTCTTTCCGACCTGTGTGACTATCTGGGTACAATAAGGGAAACCTATCCCGCCTGTCATTGGTCAGTGCTGCTGTACTCCTCGAACCCGGTGGCACGGTCCGGTCTCTATCCTTACTTTCCTTTGGGCTGCAGGCTATGAAGCGGGCTTTCTCTCCATGGAACGGTGTCTCTGTGGATTCTGCGCCTCCAGGGAGCCCTATCCCTCCAGGAAAGTGTCTTTCTGTCTGCTTGGTCTTGGCTTCTCGGCACCCACTGGCCTACTAACTCACTCCGCCTACTGCTCCTCCTTTCGTATCGGTCTGTCACCTGACCTACATTCCCACCCACTTCCCTCTAAACCCTGTCACCCCTTTGCCCGCCTAGAGTCCCTGGCTCCGGGTTGGGTGTCATGTCTTGTGGGTGTGTGCTTTGAGGGTGTTCCTATAGTACTGTCTCCTATCTGCCTGGCTGCAGTTCCTCATGTGGCCACCCTGGTCGCAGGGGCGCCACAATAGCACTGGCACATAATGGACACAGGAAAAAGCCAGACCACCATGTTGTACGTACAGAACACATCATCACCACACAAACATTTAGGAACACCCTTAGTAACCATGGCTCGCAGTGGCTTGTGGGTGTTGTAGTCCTGATAGAAGGGAGGCGTTAGTACATTCTCGCCCGAGCTCACACTAATGAACTACAGTTCCCAGGATCCCTCAGAACAAGCGCACAGCGCAGGTCGGAAGCCGCGCGGCTCAGTGTGTTGTGCACACAGCAGCAATAACCGGCTCAGTGGGTTACAGCCGGGTGTCAGGATGGCTGTGAGGAGCGGCACTACTGGTGCCGCCCCCTACTGTCCTGTCACCTACAGCGCAGCCGTGCCCCGGGTGTGACAGCTTCCTTGTCTTACCTGTCAGGTCCTCCTCACCCGGGGGCGCTGGATTGTCTTGGTGGGGGCTGTGCTCCCCTAGTATGGAGAGAGCGATGGAGCAGCTCAACCGACTGACCCGATCCCTGCGCCGAGCCCGCACCGTGGAGCTCCCGGAAGGTAATGTGGTCTGTGTACAGAAGGGATGTTGTATGAAGAGGACCGCTATGAGGACTGATCTGCATCATGGCTGGTATATGTGCACATCATGGGGGGGGCGATGGGTATATGTGTCCTACGAACGGGTACATTCTGCACATGTATCATGGGGGACGGGTACACTGTACACGGGTATCATGGGGGACGGGCACGCTCTACACGGGTATCATGGGGATGGGTACACTGTACACGGGTATCATGGGGACGGGCACGCTCTACACGGGTATCATGGGGGACGGGCACGCTCTACACGGGTATCATGGGGGACGGGCACGCTCTACACGGGTATCATGGGGGACGGGCACGCTCTACACGGGTATCATGGGGGACGGGCACGCTGTACACGGGTATCATGGGGGACGGGCACGCTGTACACGGGTATCATGGGGGACGGGCACGCTGTACACGGGTATCATGGGGGACGGGCACGCTCTACACGGGAATCATGGGGGACGGGCACGCTCTACACGGGTATCATGGGGGACGGGCACGCTCTACACGGGTATCATGGGGGACGGGCACGCTCTACACGGGATCATGGGGACGGGCACCTCTACACGGGCACTATTGCTGCTATAACTAATGGGAGAGGTGAGACCACTACTGGGTGGGAGGTAGGAGTACTACTATACTGGGGGCAGGTAGGATTACTGCTACTACTGGGGAGGAGGTGGAAGCACTACTACTACTGGGGGGAAAGGGGAGTGCTGTGATTAGTAATACTGGGGGAAAGAGTATTGCTACTACTGAGGGGGTATGGGGAGCACTGTTTCTACTACTACTCGGAAGAAAGGGGAGTACTATTCTTACTACTACTTTGGGGAATGCAGCCTGCTGGTACTACTACTGGGGAAAGTGGAGTAAAAACACTACTACTGCTACTACTATTACTAGTACTACTGAGGGGAAAGGATAGTGATACTTCTATTACTGATCAAAAATGGAAGTACTACTACTTTGGGGAATGGGACGAGCTGCTGCTGCCACTACTTGGGGAGGGGTGGGGGTACAACTATTACTGGGGGGAAAGGGGAGGCAGCCATTACTGGGGAGGGAGGAAAGGAGACTGATGCCACTTATACTACTAGGGGCAGGTAAGCATTATGGTGATAGAAGAGCTCCAATATCCCCATCGCCCGTTGTGTGCTGCCTGCTTTGTTTGCCATACTGAGAAAAGGAACAACAGCGAGAAGACATAAATGTTTGCAATATATCCTGTACACGACATGTGATACAGCCGGATATGCAAGTTCAATGTTCTTAATTCCCATTATTGCTTACTCTGAAAACAATGATGTGAGTCTGTCTCCTGATGAGTTTCTTATGTAATTCTATTATATATATATATTTATATTATGTGAGGTAACGCTTGCCTAGGGGACTCGCTTGGCAACAAATGACACCAAAAGCAGTGTTTTTTTTCAAAGTAACACAATGCAACAGTTTATTAAACAGTCAAACTTCTGATAACATAGAATACACACATTACACTTCACAAATAATACTCTACTCACATAATCACATTACGTTACTCTTCACATAATTACATGTCTTATACACATCAGAGCACTACTAACAGCTCCATCAACTATCAGCAGCACTAACCGTAGCTCCTCTGGGGTCCCGGCTGCCTAGCTGTATATACACTTTGTACAACCTACAAAACAGTATTTACATTTGACCAACATACATCGCAGTATTTACATTAATCACATCAACAGAACCTGAAGGCCACCCGTATAGACATGGTCTGGTTCTAATGGGGCTATGCTCGCCTGGCATTATCTACATATTAACAGGGATCATATACACAGAACCCAATGTCTCTACAGGGGTCTTTATGCCCAGGGCCCATCATAGTAACAGAAATCTTTCTGCGCAGTACACATGAGACCTTTACGGAGCCGGTACATCTAGTCGTATACACATACATGGATCAACAGGACTTACACAACCTGACAGTCGGTCCCAATGGCAGTTACTACCACCTGGCCTTTGAGACATACCCAGTCTCACTCATGCACACCGTCCATTATGAGGCTACATGGACTTCCGCCTAGTACCGGGCCCATACACGTGTACCTCCAGTCAATCATACCACATCCATGGACTGCAGACTACTCAGGCCCATACACATGCACGCACAGTCCATCATTCAATATCCATGGACTACAGCCTATATGGGCTCATACCAGGGTTTAGCAAACCTGAGCTACCGGGTAAACCAGGCATCCCCAAGGTCTCCTCGCCATGTGTTTCCAGGTCGCCAGCCACCTCCAAACCTCCATACCAGGTATGTCTCCAGGAACACGGCTGCAACCCCACGTCCGAGCAAGCGCCCTCCATGTTCTGCCAAGGTCCCCCAAGTCCAGGAGCCATCTCAACCCGCTGTCTGGCCACAGGCTCACACACTCGTCAGGGGAACAGGTGCTTTCCCCATCGACAGGGCTGGCTTCCCTCCTTGTCCTAAAGGGACGGAACGCCTCTGACCTACATCCTCACATCTCAAAGGTTCATCCTGAACTCATCTCTTTCGCTCAGCACTAGGCAGCTTCATATCCTGTCTGCCACACCCACACCTGGGATCGCTGTGAGCAATCAGCATTCACACAGACCTAGCTGCAGTTAACCCCGTGTGTACAGAGCTAACACACACTTAACCATATGTGTACTGCTAGGTCAAGCAATCACCCATATTGCAGCAGGCCCATGTGAGTCATCCCGGCCATGTGCTATAGTGCCGACATGCCTCACAATAAATATACATATAAGAGAAAATGTGAACAGTACCTCAAATAAATAGCTGGTGCAAGGCCTACCATAAACCCAGTTCCAATGTTAACGATATTATACAGCTGCATCTCAATTAATTAGAATATCAAATATTAAAAACTTAATTTATTCCAGTAATTCAATACATAAACTGAAACCCATATATTATGTAGAGTCATTACAAACAGAGTGATCAATTTAAATAAAATGAAGGTGTGCAGGAGTGCTCAAACATGCTATTCCCTGGAGATCCTAGCTGTGCCAACTGACTGCTCTGAATACCAGACTCGGAGACAGAGAAGTGTAAAGATACTGTCACATGCTTCAATTTAATGAACGATGTTGTTAGCGATCACATGCACGCGCGATTGCTAACAACATCGTTCAGATCGCTGTTGAGCTGTCACACAGACAGACTCACCAGCGATCTGGACCAGCGAGCATGCTGGTAGCCAAGGTAAACAGCGAGTAAGTAAGCGCCGCGCGGCACTTAGTTACCCGCAGTTTACCTTGGATACCAGCTCCCAGCGCTTGCTGTGCGGTGCTGGGAGCTTGCTGATCGCTGGTCTCCCGCTGTCACACGCAGCGATGCTACACCTTTAGCGGGCGACCATCGATAAATTTGTGAACATGTTCACAAATCTGCGATCAATGACTGATCGTTGACAGGTGTCACACACAACGATGTTGTTCAAAACCGGTGACGTTGCAACGATATTGTGAACGATATTAAAGCGTGTGATGTGGCCTTTAGGCTACATTCACATTGTGCATTGTTTGATCCGTTTTTTTGCAGTGCACTAAAGAAAACGGATCACTCAAATGACAACCCAGCAAAGTCTATGGGTTTTCATTTTTGCCATTCAGACTGTGCTCTTCTAAAGTGATCTGTTGTTTCACTTTAGGAGAGCTCCATTTTGGAAAAGGACATGTGTTTGTGCTGCATTTTTCTCCAGCGTTTTTTGGGGGAAAAAACGCAGCACTCAAAAACGGATCAAAAAACGGATCCAGAACAAGATCCATATTTTGGGTGCGTTTTTTTCACAGCTCCTGTTTTACAGCTAAAAACACAGTAGAACAGAAGAGAAAAAACACGCACAGTCTGAATGTAGCCTTAGGGTCCTTTCACATCTGCGTTTATTTGAAATCGCGGCAGATGCGGTGAAAAAACCGCATCTGCCGCGATTGCCGCATAACCGCTGCACTTGTAGCGCGGTTGCGGTAATTCCCATTGAAAGTATAGGGGGACTTGCGGCAGGTGCGGCAAGTGCGGTTTTGCACTTGTGGCAGGTGCGGCCGCGAAAAAAAAACGCAGATGTGAAAGGGCCCTTACAAGAAAAACGCAGCTCAAAACAAGAAAAAAACATACACAGTCTGAATGTAGCCTAAGAAGAAGAGTAGATTCGTAACATCCAGGTTTAAAAACCTTTTGTCCTTTATTTAGACATAGTTAAAAACTAGAAAAATAGGCCATAGTGATGCGCTTCGGACACGTGTCCTTAGTCATAGTTGTATGCCAGTGAACATATCTCGGGACATACAGCAGCGTGGTTTTTAACCCTTCATCCTCCCTACTCTATATGCACCACGCTGGGGACTGCAGCAGCCATGATTTGCTTTTATAGTGGTTGTGACTCTCACAATGATACAAGGTGAGCCTCTGATACTTATTTAGGTAATATTTTATCTCAGACCCTTCATTCTCCCTACTTTAATTTTCTTATAGACCTTATAAACCTTTGGGTTTTCATTGGCTATAAACCATAATCATCAACATTAACAGAAATAACCTGTTCAAATAGATCTCTGTTTATAATGTCTTTATATAATATATGTGTTTCACTTTTTTACTGAATTACTGAAATTAATTTTTTGATGATATTCTAATTCATTGAGATGCACCTGTATGTAGAAAAAAAGAGGGCTGCACTCCTGTTTCAAATCGAAGAAAAATCCACATGGTGCAGCAACGCTTCAGCTGAGGTCTTAGCTTTTATCAGGCAGAGGAAGGCTGAAGATACAGCTGAAACCTTGCTGCACACCATGGGGGATTAAAGTCCAATTTTTGTTCAATTTGAAATACGAGTCTGTATACGATATATATCTCACACATACAGGATTGTTTATGAAGTGCCTACTTGTGTTTTGCAGATAATGAAACTGCTGTTTACACCTTGATGCCAATGGTAATGGCTGATCAACACAGGTATGTGACAGCGGGTGGTGGGGCCACTCATGTGACCTGGGGGCGGGGTGTCGCACAATGGAAGGCATGAGAGGGACGGAATTGGACTGGGTCGGGTGGATATGTTTGCAGAGTATGGAGACACGAACAACACACTCTCAGCTTTATTTTCCAGTTAAACTAATAGACACTTATCAGAGAACTTGAACAGACTCCATTATAGTCGAAGGAGTCAATCATGTGACCGATCTCTTTTATTATTTAATTTTTGTTCCTGTAACAGAACAGGAAAGCAGAACTCCAGACACAACTGTGAGCCCAAAAACAACGATCATAGGCCACTATCAAGCTAGGCAAACTCAAAAACAGCCACAACCTATCAATAAAGAGTTTAAAGCCCAATTCATAGGTATAAAAAGTCAATTTTATTGGTACATCATTATAAAAAATATTTAATCAATAATTCATAAAAGGTATTGTGATGAAAACACCATGAAAGTACGCATCCAATCAATAATAATACACTAATGGAGGAGAGAACTGAAAATAGATATTAGATAATCCTAAAGATAATGGTCACATATAAGACTATATTGCTTTTCCATCAAGTGCCATACAGAAGAATATATATAACAGTAGAGGTGTGTTGTGGTCAAAATCGTAACAGTGTAATTAATATTCTGTTATATATATTATTCTGTATGGCACTTGATGGAAAAGCAATATAGTCTTATATGTGACCATTATCTTTAGGATTATCTAATATCTATTTTCAGTTCTCTCCTCCATTAGTGTATTATTATTGATTGGATGCGTACTTTCATGGTGTTTTTCATCACAATACATTTATGAATTATTGATTAAATATTTTTATAATGATGTACCAATAAAATTGACTTTTTATACCTATGAATTGGGCTTTAAACTCTTTATTGATAGGTTGTTACTACTGTGAGCCCAGCCTAATTGTCTACATTTGCCCTATTTCTGTTCCTTCCCATTTTATCAATGTTCTTTACCTGCACTCACTGCTGTCTGCTGTAGTAGCGGCAATAGCTGTTACATAATGTCACTTTGCTGGGTAATAGTAGTAATTTTATGAAAAAGACATGGGCCTCAATTCATTAAGACACTTATTGTGCTCCCCAGTCTTAAGGAAGGGGTATGGTGGAGTAAGAAGCACCAGATTCATTTAGAGGCGAATCAGTCACACCTTAGTGGTGTGCGTCTTATTACTCAAGTCCCAGAATGGAGTAACATTTCTGACAAGGAGCAAGAATTCTGGCATAATATATACCAAATCCTGGCTGTTTTGGCTGGACTGGCGTGAATACAGCAAAACCCGCAACAATTAAGGCTGCCTTCACACTTGCAGATGCATCTGCAGCGTTTTGCAGATGCATCTGCAAGTATCAGCATGCAGACCGCGGTCCCTATGTTTATAATAGGGCGCACCGCGGTCTGAATGCTCTCATTGATTCCTATATGTGAGCCGTAAGCAGGCGTATGCCTGCTGACAGATCACACACTCCCGCCCCGCACCTTGGACGCAACATCTCGCGTCCATAGTGCGGGCGGGAGAGTGTGATCTGTCAGCAGGCATACGCCTGCTTACGGCTCACATATAGGAATCAATGAGAGCATTCACACCACGGCCGTGGTCTGCATGCTGATACTTGCAGATGCATCTGCAAAACGCTGCAGATGCATCTGCAAGTGTGAAGCCAGCCTTAGTGCAATTTCGAGTTGTGCAAATATTTGACTTTTCAAGGTATTTCATACCAGTTTTCAGGTGTAAACAGCTTGATTCAAGGCCATTGAACGCAAAAGCAAAACATTCATCTAATGCGGTTAAAAATTTAGAAAACTGGACATGAGCTTCTTAGGTAAAGGGAATCTGTCAGGTTGTTGTACCTCCCTATGCTACCACTACCTGTACCTGCACCTTCCTAGCTGATCCCTAACCATCCCTGTCTGCTCTAAAAGTGCCCTGTAAAGATAAAGAAAAATGACTTGTATACTTACATACAGTCTCCATCCAGAGACTGGAAAGTCTGGCTCCGGGGCTCCATTCTCCCTCCTCGCTTGCTCTCTGCACGCCCTGCTGGGTGTCTTCAGTCTTTCTTCTGTTCCACCTCCTGCTTGAAATTCCCGCCACCTTTGCTATTGTGATGCCCAACCGGAACGTCATATCTGGTCCGGTGCATTGTGGGGGCCGATCATGTGGTAAAGCCCCCACAATGCACCGGACCGGATATGACGTTCTGGCTGGGCATCACTGTAGCAGAGGAGATGGGAAATTTCAAACAGGAGGTGGAACAGAAGAAAGACTGATGACACCCAGCAGGGCGTGCAGAGAGCAAGCGAGGAGGGAGAATGGACCCCCGGAGCCAGCCTTTCCAGTCTCTGGATGGAGACTGTATGTAAGTATACAAGTCATTTTTCTCAATCTTTATAGGGCACGTTCAGAGCAGACAGGGGATGGTTAGGGATCAGCTAGGAAGGTGCAGGGACAGGTAGTGATAGCGGAGGGGTAGAACGACCTGAGAGGTTCCCTTTAACAATCTGATCACACTGTATGACACCCACTGCCGGTTCATGGAGAACCTCTTATTGGTCCCTGTCCTTACAAGTGCAGCGCCCAGCACTGAAGCGATACCGTATCAGCAGAGGGAGCGGCAAATATGCTCCACAGCACCCATACTACCAGGCAAAGCCCTTCGTCACACCGAACCTCTGTGCTTTTGGACATTTTTGCTGCAGTACATCAATGCATGAGTTTTGGATGTTGGATGTGTGGTTTAGGTCTTTATATACAGCTGTACCATTACTGTATTGTATTGTAATACTTTTATTACCACAATTTTTGTTTTATAAGGTCTGTTCTCGAGTTGCTCTCAAATTCTAAGTTTGATGTGAACTATGCCTTTGGAAGAGTAAAACGAAGTCTACTTCACATTGCTGCCAAGTAAGATATTTATCATTTTTTATGGGGGGGGGTGTTTTAATTAAAGGAGTTTTTGTAGGTGGAAAAAACTCATGCTCTGCCCTGACATCTGTTAGGTGGAAGTAGTTGCTCGATACGTAAAATGCCCTTTATCAATATCTATTTTAACCTCTGACCACTTCTGTAACTTTCCTGTGACATTTCATTTGAGGGCTCTCTTAAAAATTATATCACTTCAGGATGGCCCTGCAATCATTTCTCCCTTTTTTCATCCCGCCTGGAGCAGGACATCATCAGGGGATGTGCTGCGGTCACTTACAACAGCTTTTCATCGCCACCATCTGATGACATCCAGGGAGAGTAGCACTGGTAAAAGCTTTGATGTAGGAAGTATGGAAAGCAAAAAAGCGCAATAGGGCCTTACCTGAATAACCAAATCGATTGAGCAATGTAAAAAGGTTTGCCTTGTAAGGTTATAAAAAGTCACAACCACTGTAGAATACATGTAATGACTGCTGCAGACCCACTGAAGCAGATATCTGTAGTATGGAGAAGAAGAGGTTAAACTTCGCTGTTGTAGACAAAATATAATGATGCCAAAATATCAGCGTGATTTATTAAGTCAACACATTTCAGAGTATGGGCATCGCTGTCTACATCTCCCATGTGATTCTTGTCCTGATGAAGGAGATACCCATTCTCTGAAACGTGTTGACGTAATCACAATCCAGGATTTTGTCATCATTGTACTTTACTATGGCAGCGCAGTTTAACCCCTTCTCCATACTACAAATATCTGTTGGAAGGTTTGGAAGAGATGACAACACTGTCCCATTGCTTGTTTCTCTGAAGCAGGATGCCATCAGGGGTTGGTGATAGAAGCATTTTGAATGTCACTGGCACCAGATGATTATTTGTTACAAGGTGGAGACAGTAGCAGGATAATTGAGAGCAGCCATGCCCCACACCTTCTATCACTGCCCCGATGGCATCTTATTCAGAGAAACATGCAGTAGGCTGGTTCTTGTCAACTTTGCCACAGCTTTTGTCAGCGTTACGAGAAACTGCAGCATGTATCTGCAGCCTGCTTCCCTGATGATGTCCTGTACCCGGTGGGGGGGGGGGGGGGCTGATAGAGGTGAGAAGTGATTGCAGGCCCACTGATGCCTTTTTGGTTGAGACTGCCCTCAAATAAAACGTCACAAGAAGTAAATTATAAAAAGCACACGTAGGGATTGGCCAGAAAGTGAGAACCGTAGTGGATTTTGAATTAAAGCTACCTGGAGCTACCTCCAATGGTAAAGCTACCTCCACTGGCGCCCAATTCCCCAGCGTATCCAATTCAAACTACGAATATTGACTTACTTAGCCGCCCACAATCTGTCCCCCTCATATTTCTGAACTAATCTCCCAATATTATCCAGCTCCTAGTCTTTGATCCTCCCAAGGCCTCCTCCTTTCCTCCACACTTATACGTTCCTCATATAACCGCCTGCAAGACTTCACCCGAGCTTCCTCCATCCTCTGGAATTCTGCACCTTATCATGTCCGACTGTTCCCCACACTCGGAACCTTCAAGCGGATCCTGAAAACCCATCTCTTCAGAACATCATAGAACAGCCTACAGCCTGCAATGACCATGGTGCCCCCTCTCCACCACTGGACCCGGCGCTCCACCACCACCTGAGCAGACTCAACCTATTGTCTCCCTCCTCATTGCCCTGTAAAATATAAGACCGAAAGGGCAGGGTCCTCTCTCCCCTCTTTACCAGTTTGTCACTGTTAGTTTGTTCATAGTATTTTTAACTTGTTTGTATGTAACCCTTTCTCATGTACAGCACCATGGAATCAATCAGGGGCGGACCTACCATGGTGCAGCTGGTTCAGTTGCACCAGGACCCCGACCAGCTAGGGGGCCCCTCAAGCCTGCAGGGGGGCCCCCAGCTGACCCCCGTAATCAGATGTCAGAGGAGAGGAGGGTCAGGCAAGGGAAGCAGGAAGCTTCCTGCTTCCCTTGCCTGATCCCGCCCTTCCTCTCTGTGCTCCGGCTCCCAGGAATGCACACAGCGCGGCTCAGCAGGTAGGAGAGCCGCTCCACTAATAACAAACGGCCGACATCCCCTTGCACCCCCCCTCCTCACCTACGGCTGCCAGCACCCCCTCGCTCCATGGCTGCACCAGGGCCCCCTGGGTTCAAGGTCCGCCCCTGGAATCAATGGTGCTCTATAAATAAATAATAATAAAAAGCAAATGACAAAAGTGATTAGAGGTTAAATATACCCAGATGTTAGATGTTAACCCACTCTGCACCGGTTCAGTCTTACAGCACTCACACCCAGTGAAACAAGCTCATGTGAACAGGCACCTGTGCTGCAAGCCCATGTGATGCACCACGCCGGCGGAGCCTTACACCGTTTATAATGCTTTTTTCTGGGTGTCCTTTTGTGGTGCTTTTTTCTGGGTGTCCTTTTGTGGTGCTTTTTTCTGGGTGTTAGAATGAAGTCGATGGGGAAAATGCAGTTTAAAATGGGCATGTAAATTGCAGGAAAAAATAGCAAAAAACTTACCATTAGTAGCCATATACAAAACCAACACTGCACTTAGCAGGTTGCAGTCAGTCCCCCTTATGTGGAGCAAACCCAAGGGGAAGGCAGATAAAATCACCTCTACCTACAACACATGTGGGAGGTGACTTGCCATTGGGCTTGCATATGGTTTCGTATATGGCTACTGATGGCAAGTTTTGCATGTAAATTGCAGGGACATAAAAAAACATTTCTGCACCAAAAACAGCACCGAAAAACGCACGTCAGCACAGCGCTTGGAAAATCACATAGACTTTCATTACAAAACTGTAGGTGCTGCGTTTTTGGTGCAGAAACGCAGCAAAAACGAACAGTGGGCACAGCCTCATACACATGCCTTCTATCCATATGACCGCTGCAGAATCACTGGTCTTAGCAGTGATTCAGAGGTAAACTTCAGAAGACCCCTGAAGTCAGCGGATCGGTGCAGTAATTCTGTGGAGAGCAGTGTGTATGTGAAGACTGTGGCGGAGTAAGCAGCAGGGCGGCTGTTGGGGAGTAATAGGGTAATTATTATATTATTTTACTACATTTTCTGCCTTGATTCAAATATTTGTTGATTCTGGAAAATCTCTTCACCATTGCTGACAAAACAAAGTCATGATTACAAAGTCATACTCAATGAGCAGCAAAACGACAAAGTAGTCTAGCATTTTATTGGGAAATATTGCATTATTTATTTGCCTTTAGTGATACTTATATTTTTCCTGTTGCACTTTTCTTTTCAGTTTTCGTTAATAATTGATGTTTTTTCCAGTTGCGGCTCTGTGGAGTGCTTAGTTTTGCTTCTGAAGAGAGGAGCCAATCCCAACTATCAGGATATTTCGGGATGCACGCCTCTACACTTGGCGGCTCGAAACGGGCATGTATTCAAGATCTATTTGAGGGAATATCCTAGATTACAGATTTAGGATTATAGAATATCGGGACTATGTTTTTTGAAGTCTTAGTCAGTGTTTGTTCTTATTGACGGCTCCCTTTTTCCATCTTGCTTTCACTATACTGGGATGTCCTGACTCCTCAGTCCCTTTCTCTCTATCACTGAGAGGGTTCTTTTCAGTCATTGCAGCATGTGGTTTTACACAAAATAATTCTAGTATAATAAAGGTGAAATAAATTGATTATTTTATGACTTGGTTTTTCTGCTAAGTTTGGGTGGGATTTTGAAGACCTCATTAATGTGTATCTACCAGAACCACAGCATCTCTTCTGAATCCTCCATTATTATCTGTTGGTAACTTGCTTATACGATTCTTACAGGCAGAAGAAATGCATGAGCAAACTCCTGGAATATAACGCAGATGTCAACATCTGCAACAATGAGGGCCTGACTGCAGTAAGTCAATATAATACATGTGCGTTTGTGCATACTTTCACATTTTTAAGCTCCACCGTTATCATAGTCTTCATCTTTCGCATGACAATGGGCAAAAACCAAAGCTTGCTGTTTTCAGGAAACTTTTTTCTTTCCCAGCTGCAATATATTAAAATAATTATCCATATAGAGTCAAGTGTTGGTACTTCACCGCTGCTCCCAGTGTTTGCAGCGCTAAAGTCATGTTGACAATACTGCAGCCAATAACTGAGCTCAGCGATTCTGACCAAGTAGATTGAATGCCCCTCTAAGGCTGTGTGCACAAGTTGAGTATTTAGTGCAGACATTTTCTGCACTATAGCTGCATCTCCTTGCAGAACAACACACCAAAAAATGTGGAGATATGAGTAAGGCCTGTATTTTGTTAAAACGAAGCCGCTGTTTAAATTTTTATTTATTAATAATGTAGAGCAAGTGATTATAATAAGCTTTGAAATATACTTTATAAGATAATTTTGGTTGAAAACCATTCATAAACCTTCCACAAGGTGTCCCCACTGCACTGTGTGTGTGAAGCAGACATATGTTTATTATCAGATCCATCTTCACACTGAATATAAACATGTAACCATGTAGGGGAAAGGAGGCGTGACCTACACTGCTGACTGCAGCTGGTGAGGAAACAATATATCAGATTATTTTAGCATATAGCACAGAGCTAAGGAATGTCAGACTGTCAGAATCAGTGCAAACTCCTCAGAAGCTTGTGCCAAGGAAGGATCTGTCATCTGGCTCCACACAACTCAGACCTCTGCTAATCCCACACTACTCCCTATCTCTGCTCTCAGAAGCTGTGGAAATACATGGATTGCTGGCTGACGCTTGCCATGCACACACAGACATAAAATGCAGTTTTTAAAAGTGCACAGAAAAATGTGAGAGGCTGATTTCACATCTGCGTTTATGTCTGCATGCGGAGGGCATGCAAACACAAATACAGTGCAAACGCAGCCATACTGATGTGAACGCAGCGGAGAATCTCTGCACGCGTTCACATCAGTATGCAGCCCGGTCAGCCAATCAGCTGTCTCGGCGGCGGCTGGGAGGCTGAGATCTCCTCCTCCTGGCCGCCACTGATCTCCTGACGGTCTCGGCGGGGAGAAACAACTGACCTGACAGCTGTTTAAATCTCCCGCACCGACACCGATTAGCGGCGGCGAGGAGATAAGATCAGCGGCTGCTCCAGCTGATGTCCAGGTGGCCGCCACTGATGTCCTGGGAGATCAGCGGCGCCACCGGGAGAGATTTCAAAGAGATCCGCAGCGTTCTCCTGCGCTGTGATGCGGAGGACACTACGGATCCATTGACTCCCATGCATTTTTGTGCGCTTCCGGGAGCTTGCAGATGAAACAAGCTCTCGCAAACGCACAAAAAATGCAACATGTTGTGTTTGCAGGGCGTATAAATTATGCAAATCCGAATTCAACTGCAACCGAACGCAGTTAAATGCCGGTACTATGCGTTCCCATGTTAAACATAGGAGCGCAGTGCCCATGCCTTTGGCTGCGTCCGATACACTGCGGTTTTATACGCAAGTGTGAAACCACCCAAAGTAAGTCATATGGCTCAAAAAAGGCATTATCTTAGCTGCCATGTGACCCATCATTAACAACCAGTGCAGTATTGTTTTGTTTTTTTTTCTTTCAATGACATGACATTTACACTTTTATTACAATAGTAAACATGGACCAGGATTCTCTAAAGGATGAGCACCTCTTTAAGTTGCTGATACAAAACCTTTCAGATCAGTTCTGTTCTTGTATGTTTTTTCCATAGACATTCTTTGTCTTCCTTCATAGATTCACTGGCTGGCAGTTAATGGCCGGACAGAGCTCCTGCATGATCTTGTGCAGCACGTCAGCAATGTGGATGTGGAAGATGCAATGGGACAGACTGCACTGCACGTGGCCTGTCAAAATGGACACAAGACGGTATGTCTGCTTCTGTGGCTCTTTTTATTTCAGCTAAGATGAATGGTTTACGATTGTAAGAAAAGATACTGTTATGCTGTCTTGTACAGTGTATCAATCAGGCAGATGATTTTCTAATGAATAAGTGAATGCCTGTTTTTATTTTTCACATGTATGTAATAATAATCTTATTTATATAAAGCGCCAATATATTCCCTAGCACTTTGCAGGGGTAAAGGCCCTGGCTCACGCTTAAGTGCTCGAACGATCCTATCAACGATCCGACTTGACCTAGATTGCTAGAACGACTTTCATTGATCGTTAGTGAAATGTCACACATATAGATCTCGTTAACGACGCAGCAACGATCCCGCGACAAGTAAACGATACTTGTGGTCGTTGGCTCGCCTCCGTCATTCAGTTCTCAATTGGCGAGGTCGTTAACGACATTGTTATCGAGGTGTCACACACACCCATGCTGCAAGTTGAACGAACGCTCATTGTTTGGTTTAAGGTTCGGTTCACCAACCTCCTATCAACGATCTGCCCAATTATCGTTGATTGTTTGGACATGTCACACTGAACGACGTCGTTAGAATGACTGAAAACCTGTGATGTAATAACGATATCGTTACCGATATCGTAGTGTGACACGGCGCTTTATGTACAGACAATAAAAAGTAACACAATTCACCAGGTACAGGAGGGGTGAGGGCTCTTGCAAGTTTAGTCTGTTATAGGGAAATAGAGGGATGCAGTAGATAGAAGGTGCTCATAATATATGACTCAGCCATCATTATAATAAGGCCCCTTTCACATCAGCGTTTTTGCTGATTCATGGCAGATCAAGCAGATTTACCGCATCTGCCGCGTAACAGCCGACTTGTGGCAATCCCCATTCATTCTCTATAGGACATGTGGCACGTGCGGTTTTTGCCGCGATCCGGCACTTGCGGCAAGTCAAAAAAACTGTTGCACAACGGAGGGCACAGGTAGGGTGATAGACAAAAATGAGGGATGAGATATAGGGTAGTGCAGAAATATAAAGAGCTTTGCCGGGTGAGATAAATATATTTATATTGTACTCTCTAAAGCAGGGGTCCCCAGACTACGGCCCGCCGAGGCCATTTACCCGGTCCCCATCGCCCCCCCGTCGCATGTTCAATGGTGCACAGGCACTATAATGCGGCCGGCGCTGTCCGACCTAGCCTGATCACGCCGCGTAGTGACGCGCGACTGCTCAACAGCTAGACCTAACAGGAAGAACACCAAGCTCAGCGTGCGAACTCAGCGAGGGAACGGCTGCAGCGCCAGGTAAGACAGCCTGGGGAGAGCTGGATCTCTATGGGGGGAGCTGGATCTCTATGGGGGGAGCTGGATCTCTATGGGGGGAGCTGGAACTCTATGGGGGAGCTGGAACTCTATGGGAGGAGCTGGATCTCTATGGGAGGAGCTGGATCTCTATGCGGGGAGCTGGAACTCTATGGGGGGAGCTGGAACTCTATGGGGGGAGCTGGAACTCTATGGGGGGAGCTGGAACTCTATGGGGGGAGCTGGAACTCTATGGGGGGAGCTGGAACTCTATGGGGGGGCTGGACCTATGTGGGGAAGCTGTGGCTGTATGGGGGAAACTGTCGCTGTATGGGGGGAGCTGTCGCTGTATGGGGGGGAGCTGGACCTATGTGGGGGAAGCTGTCGCTGTATGGGGGGAGCTGTCGCTGTATTGGGGGAGCTGGACCTATGTGGGGGGAGCTGGCGCTGTATTTACTAATATCAATTTGGAATCCCTAGGAAACAATGACATCAAGAAAGAGAAAAATTGACTCGGAGTGTAGGATATTCAAAGAACTGGACTTATGATTTTTTTTTTTCATGCAGTACAAGGAAAAAGCTGTATGTTTGATATGTCAGAATATAGTGTCTGTGTTCAAAGAATACAATTTGCGTCGACACTATGAAACTCACCATAAGGATAAATATGACTGTTTGGTCGGAGATGTGAGAAAAGATAAAATCTTGAAACTGAACAATTCATTCACAAGTCAGCAAAATGCTTTTGTGAAGCAGAAGCAGCTAAATATTTCATCACTGCGAGCAAGTTTTCAAGTTGCCAAGCTAATAGCGTCCACTAGCAGACCATTCGTGGAGGGAGAATTTGTTAAAGAGTGCCATCTTTCTGTTGCCAAAGAGATGTGTCCAGAAAAGGCAGACTTATTTAGTGCAGTTAGTCTTTCAGGATCTACAATTACACGAAGGATTGAAGAAATGGGAGACAATTTGCAGCAGCATTTACAAAATTCCGCAAGAAAACTTTCCTATTTTTTCTTGGCGCTCGACGAGAGCAATGATGTTTGTGATTCTGCACAACTTCTCATTTTTATTTGTGGGACGAATGACAATTTCGAGGTCACGGAAGAGCTTTCTGCACTGCAAAGCATCAAAGGAACAACTACAGGAGAGGATATCTATGAAAAACTTTCCCAAACTGTGAAGGATTTGGAGCTGGACTGGGCTAAACTAGCCAGTGTGACAACTGATGGTGCGCCTAGCATGGTGGGGTCTAAGAAAGGAGTAATTGCTCGCATAAACCAAGAGATGGACAAACGTAACCATTCTCATCCAATAGCCATACACTGCCTCATCCACCAACAAGCGCTATGTAGTAAATCACTGAAGTGGGACTCTGTTATGAAAATTGTGGTATCTTGTGTTAACTTCATTAGAAGTAATGCGCTAAACCACAGACAATTTCAGGAATTTCTGTCTGAGCTAAATGTTGCCTATGCAGATGTTGTGTACCACACAGAAGTCCGTTGGCTGAGTCGAGGGAGAGTGTTGAGACATTTTTATTAGTTACTTCCACAGATTAAAGATTTTATGCTTTCAAAAAATAAAGAAGTACCAGAGCTCAATGATGCAGAATGGAAATGGCACCTCGCCTTTCTGACAGATGTAACACAGCTACTCAACAGTTTCAATGTGCAACTTCAAGGAAAAGGGAAGCTCATTTGTGATATGCACTCACATGTGAAAGCATTTGAAGTAAAATTAGGCCTCCTTATCAAACAAGTGAAGGAGGAATATTTATGCCATCTCCCCTTAACTCAAAATCTATTAGCAGAAAAACCCTTGATTGCATTTCCAAAAGAAACTTGTGTGGATTCACTGGAAAAGTTACAGAAGGAGTTCCAATTCACATTTAAAGAGCTTCATCTCCATGAACAGGACATACAGCTTTTCCGTAACCCATTTTTTCTGGTCGTCATAATGGGAGACCCAGACAATGGGGTTTAGGGCTCTGCCCTCCGGAGGTCACACTAGGTACTACAAGTTTGTAGACACCGCCTCCTCCGCTTATAAACCCCCACCGTAGGAGACATCCTCAGTTTTAAACTTAGTGTGCTCGGAGGATCACGCTTTGCTTGCACTTCACTGCATTCTCACAGCTTACGTGATGGCGTATGAAGACAAGGTAAAATGGTCCCGCTCGGGACCCCCGACAGCCTCCCCGCTCACCCTCTGCGGAACACGCTGGTGGAGGTACCGGAGGGCTTTTAGCCTGGACACTTCAGTGTTCTCCCGGTACGCTGTCGCGCTCCTTTCCTTTCCATCCCTCCATGGAGGCTCTGGTAAGGGGGAGCCTGGAGCCTTGCACAGCTCCGCTCCGTCCGAGGCCTCCCTAAATGGTGCTTACAGACCGGACGGAGCCAGCCCAGTCCGAGGCCTCCCTAAATGGTGCTTACACTCCGGACTGGTGCTGTACCCCCGTCCGAGGCCTCCCTAAAGGTGCTTACAGACCGGACCGGCACTGAGGCACCTGGTGTGTCTCCTGCTGTGCCTGGGGGTAGTGTCTGGCATTTTGTGTCATGACACTCAGACCGCGCGGTTACCCTCGGGTCCGCGGTTCTGGCGGTGACCCTGTGCTGGGGTCACCCTGGCTGACCGCCCTGTGTATCACAGGGGCTGAGGCTGTAGACTGCGGGTGTTTTATGTGTACATGCAGTCTGAGAGTGTGTGTGGTGATATTCACATTCTTTTCCCGCGCTGCGGGCTCCGGCACCCCCATTGCTGAGGCAGTCTGGAGGAGGAGGAGGCAGCCCTTATGGTGACATCACCGCTGGGCGTGTTGTGTGTTCTTCCCGCGTGTTCCTGGCTCCGCCCACATCTTCACTGTCGGCGGCCATCTTCTCCCTTACTTCCCGGCTGGGATCTGGCTGCAGCGCGTGTCTGCACTTACAAGGGAGACCGGAACTCGCGGAGGTCACACACACACACCGCTTCCTCCTACCGCTTTATTGCGGTCGGTAAGCCACCGGGATTCCCGGTTTGTTTGTGAACTTTGGCTTATATTCCCCTCACTGTGGAGATGTCCTCAGTTGGGAAGCATGCTGCTAAGGCGGCGGTGGTCTCCATTGCCTGTGTTACATGCAACGGGACACTGGTGGAGGGGTCCTGCAATAACTGCGGACGCCCAGAGGCCCGGTCTGCTACTACTGAGTCTGCAAATCCGGGATTATACCCTGAGGTTCAGGTGATCCCAGGGCCATGGGAAACGCAGAATAAGATCAATGAATCTCTGCTGTCCCAGATGTCCTCCATGTCGCAAACCCTGGAGGCACTGCATAGGAGACTGGAAAACCCAGCTACTCCTCCTAGTTACCCCCGGGTGTCTCTTACTTCTGCTGTAAGACCCCCTAAGCGAGCCCGTGAGGCTTCTCCTGAGCTCCAGACTCTCTCTGAGGAGGAGCGTTCCTCTGATGGTGAGGAAGATGATGGGGGTTCTACTCTTGGGTCTATGTCTGAACCTCCAGATGGGGTGGAGGATCTGGTGTCCTCCATCAATGAGACATTGCGTCTTGTCACTCCTCCTGAGGAGGTGACTGTACACCCCAAGGAGATCTATCAATGGCTGCGGCCAGAGGCTAGACCAAGTGGCTCCTTCATGGACCACACTAATTTCGGAAGGGTGATTAAAGCTCCCAGGTTACATCCTGGGCGGCGTTATGTCCGTAAAACTAAGGACAATCGCTTTCCCTTTCCCCAGGAGGCGCTCCAGGAATGGTCGCAGTCTCCCAAGGTGGATGCTTCCATGACTAGGATTGCTGCGCGCTCCTTGTTTTCTGCCTCTGATAGCTCCTCATTGAAGGATGCTACTGATAGACAGGTCGAGCAACTCGCCAAGTCTTCCTATGAGGCTGTGGGGTCTTCGTTTGCCCCTAATTTTGCCGCGGTCTGGACCCTACAAGCGATTACTATCTGTTTGGATGGTATCACTGATCTAGCTAGGTCCAGTCCAGAGGTCCTGGCTCTCACTGAGAGAGCAAGAGCCTATGCGGACTATGCCAGGACGGCATCTTTGGAAACTGCCACTCGCTCTGCTGTGGCCTCGGCCAATGCAATTGCGATCCGCAGGCTGTTGTGGCTGCGTCTTTGGGACTCAGATGCCACATCTAAGAAGATTTTACAAAATCTTCCGTTCGCTGGTGACAGGCTTTTTGGCACCGAACTGGACAAATTGATAAAGGATTCTGCTGAGTCTAAGATCCCGCAGAATAAGCCTAAGCCACGGTACACCGTGAAAAGGAACCCTAAGCAGTGGTCCTTTCGCTCCGGTTCACAGTCATCAACGGCGCCCACTCGCTCAGACCGAGGGGGCAAGCCTGCTACTCAGTGGCGTTCCAAGGGTCGTCAGAAGAAGCCGGCGGGGGCAGCGGCTGCCACCCCCAAGCCCGCCTCGACATGACTCGCTCTCTCATCCTGCCTCCCCACAGGTGGGGGGCCGCCTGTCTCGCTTTCAGGACAAGTGGCTTCTTCACATTCAAGATCAGTGGGTTCGAGACGTAGTCTCAAGAGGTTACAGGATAGAGCTGACGTCACAACCAATACCCCGATTCCATCGGTCGGTTCCATCTCCAGAAAAGGCTCAGGCTTTTCACCTGGTGTTGGAGGGACTCCGCAGAGACGGAGTGGTGGTCCCTGTGCCCACGGAAGAGAGGTTCAGGGGTTTTTACTCCAACCTCTTTATTGTCCCAAAGAAGGACGGCTCTTTTCGCCCGGTTTTGGACCTCAAGTTGTTCAACCGTCACGTGTTGGTTCGGAAGTTCCGCATGGAATCCCTGCGCTCAGTGATCGCGGCTGTGTCACAGGGAGACTTCCTAGCGTCCATCGATATCAGGGACGCTTACCTTCACGTGCCCATTGCACCAGCTCATCAGCGCTGGTTGAGATTCGCAGTGGGGGAAGAGCACTTCCAATTTGTGGCACTGCCTTTCGGGCTAGCCTCAGCACCACGGGTGTTCACGAAGGTGATGGCCTCCATGATGGCTCTCCTGCATGCGCAGGGACACGCCGTCATACCCTATTTGGACGACCTATTGGTCAGGGCGCCATCGGAAGACCTTTGTCGGGTGAGCCTGGAGGTGACCATGAAGTCCCTGGAACGGTTCGGGTGGCTTATCAACATTCAAAAGTCGACCCTGGTTCCGACCCAGTCATTGACATATCTGGGCATGGACTTCCACACGGACTCGGCCCTGGTGTCCCTACCTCAAGCCAAGCAGCTTGCGATCCAATCAGGAGTGCAGAATGTCCTCCTGTCTCCACAGTCATCCCTACGGGTATTGATGAGACTGGTGGGTCGCATGGTAGCGGCGATAGAGGCGGTGCCGTTCGCACAGTTTCGCCTCCGTCCTCTCCAGCTGGAGATTCTTCGCAGATCGGACAAGAGGACGATCTCTCTGAATCGGCTGGTGACACTGTCACAACCAACCAGGGACTCTCTACAGTGGTGGCTCCAGCCACATCACCTGTCACGGGGCCGGTCCTTCCTAAAACCGTCATGGTTAGTGGTGACCACCGACGCCAGTCTGAAGGGCTGGGGGGCGGTGTTCTTGCACCACAGGGCTCAAGGCCTCTGGACTCAGTCGGAGTCGGCGTTGCAGATCAACGTGCTGGAGATCAAGGCGGTCTTTCTGGCGCTACTGGCGTTTCAGAAATTTCTGTCAGGACAGCCCATTCGGGTACAGTCCGACAATGCGACGGCCGTCGCCTACATAAATCATCAGGGAGGGACCAGAAGTGCTCAGGCCCTCGCCGAAGTCCACCGCATTCTACTCTGGGTGGAGGAAAACGGCTGCCTGATCTCCGCAGTTCACATCCCAGGGGTCGAGAACTGGGAGGCCGACTATCTGAGCCGACAGGGGATGGACGCCGGAGAGTGGTCCATACATCCAGACGTCTTCAGGGACATCTGCGACAGGTGGGGCACTCCGGACGTGGATCTGATGGCCTCACGGCTGAATCATCAGGTGCCCCAATACATGGCGAGATCTTGGGATCCCCAGTCTCTGGGGGCGGACGCCCTGATCCTGAGCTGGTCCAGCTTTCAGCTGCCATATGTGTTTCCGCCTCTGGCTCTGATTCCCAGGGTCCTGTGGAAGATCAGGACAGAATGCAGAGTGGCCATTCTAGTGGCTCCAGATTGGCCCAGGAGGTCTTGGTACCCGGACCTGTGGCAACTGTCAGGCGGACACAGGTGGGCTCTTCCAGAACGCGCAGATCTACTCGCGCAAGGCCCATTCTTCCACCTCAATTCCAGGGCCCTCAGATTGACTGCATGGCTCTTGAGGCCTGGCTGCTGACATCCAGAGGTTTCTCTCCTACAGTGGTTGCCACTATGAATCGGGCAAGGAAACCTGTTTCCAGGAAGATATACCACAGAACGTGGAAAATCTTTTTTACCTGGTGTGCCTCTGGTGGCCGCTCACCGTGGCCGTTGTCCATCCCGACATTGTTGGCTTTCCTACAGTCGGGGTTGGAGTTGGGATTATCCCTCGGCTCTCTGAAAGGTCAAGTATCAGCACTTTCAGTGTTGTTTGACAGGCGCTTGGCGCTCCTCCCGAAGGTACGTCAATTTCTGCAGGGGGTGTCTCGGGTGGTCCCGCCCTATAGACGACCTCTGGACCCTTGGGACCTAAACATGGTCCTGGCGACACTGCAGAAACCGCCGTTTGAGCCACTGAGAGACGTATCTCTCTCTCGTCTGTCCCAGAAGGTGGTCTTTCTGGTGGCGATTACGTCTCTGAGACGGGTCTCAGAATTGGCTGCACTTTCGTGTAAGTCTCCCTTTCTGGTGGTTCACCAAGACAAGGTGGTGTTGCGCCCACGGCCTGAATTTCTGCCGAAGGTGGTTTCAACGTTTCACTTAAACCAGGAGATTGTTCTCCCATCATTTTGCCCCGCTCCCGTTCATCAGGTTGAGCGCGACCTCCATACTCTGGATCTCGTGAGAGCTGTACGCATTTATGTGTCCAGGACCGCCTCCTTTAGGAGTTCGGATTCCTTATTTGTCCTCACGATGGGTCGCTGTAAGGGGGCCGCGGCTTCAAAGTCGACCTTGGCCAGATGGATCAAGGCTCCCATTCAGGAGGCGTACCGGTCTTCTGGTTTGCCTCTCCCGGTGGGTTTGAAGGCACACTCTACGAGAGCTGTAGGTGCCTCCTGGGCCTTGCGACATCGAGCTTCTGCTCTACAGGTGTGTCAGGCGGCCACTTGGTCCAGCCTGCACACTTTCTCTAAGCACTATATGGTGCATGCCCATGCCTCTGCGGATGCGAGTTTGGGCAGGCGGGTTCTCCAGGCGGCGGTTGCCCACCTTTAGAGGGAACCATGTGTTATCCGTCTTGTTGAGGAACTCTTCCCGCCCTGGGGTATTGCTTTAGGACATCCCCATTGTCTGGGTCTCCCATTATGACGACCAGAAAAAAGAGAATTTTGTTTACGTACCGTAAATTCTTTTTTCTTTAGTCATCAATGGGAGACCCAGCACCCACCCAGTTGTTCCGTTGCATATTTTGCACTTGTTCTGTTCTCTGTTGAGACAGTGTTTTACCAGGTTGTTGAACCGTCTGTGCACGGCATTCTTCCCGATGTTTCGGGTGTGGTTTAATTTCTCCTCGCAGCTTATGGACTAAACTGAGGATGTCTCCTACGGTGGGGGTTTATAAGCGGAGGAGGCGGTGTCTACAAACTTGTAGTACCTAGTGTGACCTCCGGAGGGCAGAGCCCTAAACCCCATTGTCTGGGTCTCCCATTGATGACTAAAGAAAAAAGAATTTACGGTACGTAAACAAAATTCTCTTTTCTTTTGACATTGAAAATGTGGATGCAATTTACCAAATGGAACTGGCTGAACTGCAGAATTGTGACTCTCTGAAAGACGCATTCAAGTTAAGCATCTTGCCTAATTTCTATGCATCTCTCTCCTCTGAGACCTATCCTAATCTCAGGAACCATGCTCTCAAAATGGCAACCATCTTTGGCAGCACTTAAGTTTGTGAACAGACTTTTTCCAGAATGAAACATCTGAAATCTCCAACCAGATCTAGACTAACTGATGCGCACTTGCATCACTTGTTACGGCTAGCAGTGACAAATATGGAACCGGACATTGACCATCTCATTATCAAAAGCAGGCCCATAGTTCCTATTGAGATACTGGTAACTTTGTTGATTTACATTTCCTTGTTCTTTATGTTAAAATAAATATTGGATTTGTTCCAGTTTGTTTTATGTACTTGTGCAGTGTGCATAGGGATTTTCATAGATTTTTTTTATAGTCCGGCCCTCCAACGGTCTGAAGGACCCTGAACTGGCCCCCGATGTAAAACGTTTGGGGACCCCTGCTCTAGAGGATGGGTAACCAGTGTAATGACTGGCACCAGGTGGAGGCACTGGAGAAGCGACCAGACAGAATTATGACCCTGGTGGTTGCATTCAGGATGTATGTATCCACAGACTGAAAAAACATGCATTCTGTAATATACATGTCTTTTTTATACCAATATAGTATGTGTAATGCACCAATAGGGCTAAGCTTGGTGTCAACATGTGAATCATCATGTCATGTGACCACATGCATTTGGTTAGATACACGTACTGGGTGAACACATAGGACTGCATGGGTTAACTGAACATGACTAAAGATACAGTAAAGTGTGTATACTGTTGTAGCAACAACCACTAATAGATCTCTTCATATAAAAGGGACATATTACTGATGTATGTAAACGCGGTGGAATTAATAGTGCTATATAAGTGAATATATATTACTAGATGGTGGCCCGATTCTAACGGATCAGGTATTCTAGAATATAGAAATAGGGATTGCATGGGTAAGGTGCTGAGGGCTGAATAGGGAGGGACTTTGAGGACGGAGCGGCGGGGGGAGGACGGCGTGGCAGGGGGGAGGAATATGGAGGAAGGAGTGGCGGGGGGAGGATGGAGGACGGAGAGGCAGGGGGGAGGAGGATGGAGGACAAAGGAGGTAGTGGCGGGGTGGGGGAGGACGGAGCCCAGAGCGGTGGGGGAGAGGAGGATGGAGGACGAAGTGGCGGGGTGGGGGAGGCTGGAGCAGCACAGGCAGGAGGAGGGCTGAGGATGGAGTGGCGGAGGGGAGGAGGACATAGGAAGGAAGAGGAAGTGGTGTGGTGGGGGAGGATGGAGTGGCAGGGGGAGGACGGAGCACAGAGCGGCAGGGGAGAGGAGGGCGAAGCGGCGGGGTGGGGGAGGACGGAGGGGAGGAGGAAGCGGTGGGGTGGGGGAGGATGGAGCGGCACAGGCAGGGGGAGGAGGGAGAGGACGGAGCACAGAGCGGTGGGGGGGAGGAAGACGGAGGACAAAGGGGTGGGGGAGGCCGGAGCAGCACAGGCAGGGGGAGGACGGAGGATGGAGGGGAGGAGGACACAGGAAGGAGGAGGAAGTGGTGGGGTGGGGGCAGAGCGTAGGTGTGGAGAAGGTGGGCGCAGAGGCGGCAGTGTGCAGGATGATCCCGGGTGTCAGCCGCCTCCTGTCAGTGCAGCTGGGCCCCGGCTGGCATGTGCTGCTGCCACCCAGCTGCACTGACAGGAGGCGGCTGACACCCGGGATCATCCTATGGCCGCACAGTCTGTCACCGCCCCTGGCAGGCACGGAATGTGTACCCGGTGTCAGTGGGCGGCTCGTGGTGGGGGTTAGTGTCCATGAGGCTGCGGTGAGGCTACAATGGGTGTCCGCTGCGGCTGCGCTAGCGGCCACCATCTTTTGTTCTGTCTTTCTGTGTACAGAAATCAAGCTTCTCTGGTCGAGCCCGGCCGGGCGGACCAATCAGCGCTAGCGCGTGATTTCCATGACAGAGAAGAACATTAGACGATTATATAGTAGATTATTATATTAGAACGCCTACTTTTACATGGCTAGGTTGCATCCCGTTTTAATTCCACCAGCTGAAGTAGTTTCCTCTCCTCTGAGAAGGCTTTTTATGAGATTTTAAAGTGTGTCTGTGGGAGTTTTTCCATCATTTCATCCAGTAGATCATTTGTGATGTAATTTGTTTGATAAGGCCGGGCTTGTAGTCTCCATTCTAGTTCATCCCAAATGTGTTTGCTGAGGTTAAGGTTAGGGATCTGTGCAGACATGTTTATCCATAGCATATGTCCAGTATGCCTTTATGGAGCTCGCTTTGTACCCTGGGTCACAGCCATGTGGGAACAAATCATATTTTTCCAGAAAACTGGAAACATACAATTATTCAATATATCTTGTATGGTGAAGAGTTTAGGGTTTTCCACTACTATTTGACCTGATTTTAAGTCCTACTGCTTCCTGTTAATTCTGTCTACAGTAGGCATGGAATTGGAAGGAATGACAGGAGGACCTTCCCTATAGGGGTGGAGCTGCCTTTCAATGATTGCCAGGAGTCCCATGCAGAGGACAGTGATGCCTCATCTGGTGCAGACTGACTGCCGATGCTTTGGGGTTCCAGCCCCTTCAGCTGACAAGCGTTATGATATGTATTTTTTCCAATATCTTATCATTGCACAGCACAAAGACAGGATCTGCACAGAGGAGGACAGTGAAGTAGGTAATCTGGGCACGTATGTTCAGGCTCCTGATGGCAGATACAGCTGACACAGCTCAGGCAGTTCACATTCTCCAGGAATTGGCCAAACCCAGACTTCTCCCCGCTTTACAAGTGCTTCCACTTTTCAGAAATGCCACTCACCGTTAATTGTAGAATATTTAGGAGGGAAGAAATTTCACTTACCAACATGCTACAGTGATGGCATCTTATTCTAGCATCACCTCTAACTCAGTGAGCCCTTTAGAACAAGCTATTTCTTCCCAATTGTTTAAAGCAGACCTTGCTGTTTGTGTTTCTATGACATAACAGCCTGTCTTTAGACATTGTCGTCAAGCTGTCAGTAAAGTATATAGTTTTGTCAGTTTGCTGGCCTGGATCCTTCAGGCTTGTTTTAACACAATGGCAAGTAGGAAAGACATCAGCAATAATCTTAGAAATACAGTTGTGCTGCTCTTTAATATGGGAATTAATATAAAACCATTTCCAAATAATTTTTCAGCATTCGTCAGTCGGAAAGATTATTCACAAATAGGAAACACTTCAAGACAGCTGATGACCTTTCCAGTAGGTCACCCTAATATAAAACTGTGCAGTGCTCAGAGGAATTACAATAAAACCCCAAGGATTACAGCTCAGACTCTAAAGGCCTCAAGTAGCAAGATAAATGTTCCAAGTGCTTGACTGTACAGTTAGAAGCAGATTGAATAGGTATGGCTTGATTGCAATGGTTGCCAGGAAAAAGCTTCCTGATTTCCAAATTAATCCGGCACCATGTCTAAAGTTTGCAAAGTTGCATCTGAGAAAAACCACAAGACTTCCTGAACGATGACCTGTGGACAGTTGAGACCAAAGCGGAGATTTTTTGCCATAATATCTTGAGCCTTGTTTGGCAGAAAAAGACAAACACCACATATCACATCGCTGTCAAGCACAGTGGTTAAGGTGTGATGATTTGGGCTTGTTTTGCAGGCACAGGACCTGGGCAACTTGCACTCATTGACTGAACCAAGAACTTCTCTGTATACAAAAATATCCTAGAATCAGATGTAAGGCCATGTGTCCAAAGTTAAAGCTTGTCTGAATCTGAGTAGCAGGACAATGATCCCAACCACACCAGCAAATCTACATCAGAATGACTGAAAAAGAAAAGATGTAAGGTCTTGTAATGAATCAGTAAAGCCACATGCAGAGTATTTGGTGAGTTTTTTACCTCAGTATTTGTAATCCAAAACCAGAAATGGGACAATTGGAGAAAAGTATAATAGAGACACATCATCACTTCTGTATTTATCATCCATTCCTTGTTTTGACTTGCAAATACAGAGGTAAAAAAACAAAATCTCACCGAATACTCAACATGTGCACGTGGCCTTAGAGTCCAGCCCTCAACCCTGTTGAAATGCTGTGGCGGGACCCTGGAGGGATATTCAACCAATGTACAATAAACCAATCAGCTCCCCGAATTCTACCAGTGTGTAATATGCACACTTAGTTTTCGGCTCCACTAGCCAGTTCAAGTGGTTGTCTTATGATCTCAAGCATACGATTTGAATATTTGAGGTATGGTGGTGACTGAATACATAACTGCTTCTCCAGTTGGCTAGTAAATCCAAATCTTAACTATTAAACACTGTTTGTGTTTGGCAAGCAACACTGCTGTGAGTTATAGTGGTGATTGAAAACCCCTTTAAGATAGTTGTGCGTAAATGATTGCTCACAAACCACAATAAACATAAGCAATGTTGTAAAGAGACGGCCGAAATTCCTCCACAATGATGAGAGAAACTAATTCGGTCATACAGAAAACCATTGCTTCAAGTTATTACTGCTGAAGGTGGTTCTACAAGTTATTGATTTGTGGGGTGTACTTTGTATTTCACACACTGCTTTGTCATGTGTTGTTGGTTCATCTTGTATTGTATTTAGCTAATTTTAAGACTTTCTAATAGATATAAGAATATTCACTTGTAAGAGGTTGTAGAGACATTTCAGTTGTAATTATGTGGGTCGCCCCTGTAATGATTACATGACTACTAGATGTTAATATATTCAGAAAAATAACAAGTGTTACTAAGTACTAGCTGTAAAGCCCAGCGTTGCTCAGGTGTAATATCCATATATGGTAATATATGTATGTGTGTGTATGTATGTATCACAGCTCCGCCCCCTCAGGTAGTCCCGCCCCTTCATAGCTCCATCTCTTTATAGCTATGCCCCACCAGTAGCCCGGCCCATTCATAGCTCTGACCCTCCACATAGACCCACCCCTTCATAGCTCCTCCCTCTCTGGTAGCCATGCCCTCCCAATAGCTAAACCTCCCCCTGTAGCCCCATCCCTTCCACATAGCCCTGCTCCTTAATAGCTCAGCCCCTCCACTTAGTCCTAGGGCAGGTCTATGTGGAGGGGAGCTATGATACATACCCACACACAAATACATACACACATACACTCAGCTTAATATATATATATATATATATATATATATATATATATATATATATATATATATATATATATAATATATGCTGAATGGGTGAAATATTTTTAATGCATCATTGCTTTGCCACTTAAGCTAAGGAAAGAACTGAGGCTTGTGTGGTGAGGGGCAGTTGGTCGCAATGGAGATGGAGCAGGGGACTAGTTGTGCATTGTTTTCAGCTCCTGTGAAAGGGAAACAAATGGGAAATGATCTTGGCAAGCGAGCCTAGTCCCCTGTGGAGAGCAGCATTTTTGTGCTCTTGTGAATGGTGGCACCCAGGACAGTGAACCCCTACCCCTATTCGGTGGATAGAGCGGAGAAGCCCATCAGCAGGTGAGAAATGGAAGAAGGCGGCCATCTTGTGAGGAGAACTAAGAACTAATAAAACACTTACCAGAAATCGTTAAATTAATGCAATAAAAACAAGTAAAGACTTGCTTTGTCCCAATTAATTTGCACAGCACTGTACCATTGTTTTAAATGTTATATGAACTTGAATTTTAATTGGCCTAGATGCACAGCTGTGATAAGTAATACTGAGATACCGGAGGGTTAATTGTTTGGGGTAGTATTAAGACTGTGAACCAGGAGAAAGGTTACATATCACAGAATCTCCATAGGAACTAGCCCTATTTAGGTCTGGACACATTTAGTGGTGGAATTGCCATTGTTGGCCCAAGAGAAGACCCCCTCTCATTGTGACCAGGGATATGTGGGCGTTCTCCTGATGGGGTCTTATTGTATAAGAGTTGCAGGGGTTCCGTTTGTTTAGTCCATATACTGTTAGGCTTAAGAAGATTAATTTACTTTTTCCTCCTCATAAAAGCAGGGGCAAGTTTGAGATAATAAATCTTATTATTATTATTATACCACCAGTTTGGGAGGCTGTCTTTCCTGTCATTGGCACCACTGTATTGAAACGGATCCAGACCTTCTCTGTTGCTGGGAGTTTTAACACACTTAAATAGGGCCAATAATTCCACAACACTTAGCATATATTATTATCACTGTTCCCATTAGTGATCACAATCCAAACATCAGTATGTCTTTGGAGTGTGGGAGGAAACCGGAGAACCCAGAGGAAACCCACACAAACACGGGGATAACATACAAACTCCTTGCAGATGTTGTCCATGGGTATATTATTGTTCCTGATACATAGGACCATAAAATTGTATTGTTATTTTCTGTTTTTTTTCTCACGTCTGTACATGCTATGGAAGATGGAAGAGCTGCTGAGATTTGCTACTGGATTCTATAGGTTACTATACTCACCTGTGAAATACCCAATGGTGTATATTGAATGTCAGGGGCCACATGACTTGGTTGTAATGGTCACTAACTGATGCCAACACTAGTATACGGGTATAAGAATGATGTGTCGGCAGAGGATCAAAAACATATATACTAGAAACCTTTCTTTCAGTCTCATAGACATTGAGTTTATTACAATGCCACCCCCCCCCCCCCTTACCCTGTGAATATGCGAACATGCTGTGAGAAAAGATAGGGGACTTTGAACCTCCATTCTATTGCTTGGTGGGGCCCAGATATCACACATATAAAGGGGAATGGAATCTGTCATCAGGTTTTTGCTATGTAATCTGAAGACAGCATGCTGTAAGAGTTAACAGAGAATTCAGCCATGCTCTCATCACAAAGTGTGTTTTTCCTTTAATTGCTATGCTCTTTTGTAGCTTTATCGGAGTGTTGTAGGGCTGGTTCTGTTCATCGGTTATTATTGTCAGTTATGACTACAATCACCGATATCCAGAATCTTCCCTTCCTTACCACTTTCTGTTCCTATGCTGATTAACTATATACATATATGTAAATACCGATGACTTAATGGAAACAAGTCTGTTCTAATAAATGAATATTTATTAAACACACCCAAAAAGTCTACAACAATAATATATAGATTTCTAGATAGCACGATAACTAACACACAATCAATTACTGTTACAATGATGTAAAACCCCCAGAGTTACTAATACCCACGTTGCCAAAATATACATGCACACTATATTAGTGATCTATCTATCCCTAATAGAGAGAGAAATAGAGAGAAATATACAGAGGGAGAGAGAGAGATATATAAATATAGGGAGAGAGAGAGAGATATAATACTTAGAGAGAGAGAAAGTGATATAGAGAGAGTGATAGAGTTATAGGATGATACTTATGACCAGATGAGGATGTCCTTCCATGGTGCGTCCAGGTAGAAAGAGAGAGAGGGTCTTGATTTCACCTCCTTTTATATTTCACATCCCCACCCACATACAACCCACAACTCCGCCCTTCTCAGGTATTATTACAAGGCAAATATGTCCAATCACCTCCTGTAATATGCAGTAATAATCCCCTGCCTGCGGATGGCGTCCTTGTATCAGGGAAGAATGTCTTGTGTCAAATAAGTTTTAACACTCTTTGATTGGTTCCAGGATTGTCTTAAAATGGTTTATCAGTCAAACATCACCAGTATTGTCTTAGCAATATACATCTCCATAGGTCGGAGACGGAATGTCTGCCTGAGTCCTCCAAACCCACAAAGGTTGTATACATATGTAAATGACATTGGAATTAGCAAACAGCTTCTGCATTCTAATTAGGAGGCTGTAGGGCCAGAAACCATTTAATATGTATGCAACCTTTTTACTCCTAAAACCAAAAAGACCTCACACAGAAGAACAATGCTGTACATGGTTGAAATATTCAGATCATTAAATCCAATATGGAGTTCAGTGATTCATAATAATTATGCCATCACTTCCCCCCTCAACATTCCCTCTTTTGTCGGAAAATACGACAATAAAATGAGTGGGAAGTGTGGAATATATTTGCCTACTCAATCCTATCACCAATAACCGTTCAGGATGAAATGAAGTAAAATTTTGCACTTAGGTATCTAGACATCACCCATCGCCATCACCTCTCCCCTGCCGTTCGCCGTAATCCAGTGTCTCCATCCATAGATTACACCATAGTCATCTTTGTGGATCTTCTTGGTCTCTTTGGTTCAGGAATAAAGTTCTCTATTTGTCAGTACACTTCTGATCTTGTCATTGCCAATCTCGAGAAACACGTCTATCCCCAAGTAGTCTTCTTCCAAGCTTGACTGCTTAGACTCTGGAGTTGCTGCACCTTCGTCTCTTGATCGGCCCACAGAGTTTTCGTGTGTTCGCCCCTCTCCCTACCAGATTTTTTTTTTTTTTTTTTTCAAGTCTGGTGTGTAGGTGCCGGGGATCAGACTCTGTAGCTGGGCCTCACTAGGTGGTTTCTTGGAGCACCTCCTTCTTGGGATTAGATAAAGGGGATCTGGTGATTCTTCTTAGCTGAGGCACGACTTTCAACAGAGACTTCTCCTGCAAGCTTGATTGAAGCATCTATCGTTAATGTGGTTCTTCCATGGATAGATAGTTGAATCTCTACTAGGCAGGTCAGAGTTTATTGGGTAGGGGATGATATCAGCATACCTAAGTTGACTGTGAGAAGAACGCAGTCCAACCGACCTTCAATCCATCCCTTATGAACGTTTACCGACTCAAGGGTTGAAGTAGCAAATATCTTAGACAATGATGGGGCCTGTCCCTACAGACATTACTCTTTCCTCATTCATACAAAAAAAAAAAACAAACCTATATCCCAATGTAAAAATTAAACAGTGTATAATGATACCATATTTCCCTCCCCCATCCCTTAACCATAAATCAAAGTAAAAGTCAAACAAAATATACAATGTTATCAGGTTTCAGGGCGGAGTTGACGTAATGTCCTAAACACTCTTATCAAATATAATATCAAGGTTTCAGGACTTTTAGTGCTAAGTCCTGGACCTTCTTCGGCGGTTAAATTCATGAAGTTCTGCCTGGTTCTCTTGTATCTGGTGGGCAAGTCTCTTTACTCTCCTGTAAACTAGGCACAGTCCAATGTACATAACAAGAACAAGAACCAGGAGAACAATCACAGGGTGGATAATGAAATTAAAAAACGATGTAGCTGTCGGACTATAGCCAAATAAACTTTCCCACCAGGACACCTTAGAGTCTGTATCTAAGGCATTGGTAATCCTCGTTATCTTGGTCTTGTCATGCTCCAGCTGAATAGTGGCTTGATTCTCAGCCTCATGAAGATTTCGGAGTATGTCGTCTTCTTTGCTGAAATCTAACAAGAGACGCTTGAGCTCACGACCAAAACCAGAGGAATCTTTTGCAGTCTCACAGGAGTGTCAGGGCGAATGTCGAGTCTCTTCTCCGGTGTTATCGGGGTCCTCCCCTGCTGATCTGCGACATCTAAACCTAAAACGGGACTAAGGGTACAATATGCTCCTGGGAGGAGTATGCCTCTTTCGGTGCAATTAGTGCCATATAAAGAATACGTTACATTTTTCCCTTGGTACCAACACCAATACCCTTGACCCAAATATTTCAGACGAGAGGAGGGTATTGTGTTAGTCTTCATCTCACATGACCCCTCAGAGTCCCAACACTGGTGCCTAAGCACCCTATCTTGACTCCCTTGACAGAGGATTGCATCCTCTTTCCTCCAACAACCCTCTGTATCGAACAGATAAGGATGGCCTTGCTCATAGGTTAGGATGTCTGAGGTGAGCTGTGGATGAAGCACCGTCTGATTGCTAACAACAATTCCTATATTCATGGCACTGTACCCCTTCTTGATATTACCAGATACAGGTGCCAAAGAAGATGCCGTGCAGGTGAGATTATGACACCCATGCCATTGAACCAGCCACCAGTTTGTATGGTTGGCTGCAAACGGGGAGATTAGGGAACTTACTCTTTGTCTGAGGTTGAATGGGAAGTGGCCCTTGTATAGAGAGGACACTATATGCTTTAGGTTGTCAGAGAGTTCACTCTGGACCTGCGTACATGCTAGGGCAAACTGAACTCTGTCTTGCACTTCTACAAGACCTGCAACTAACCTTCTAAACTTCTCTCGTAGAGCTGAAGATAGAGAGGTAGTGGCATCAATGTGCGAATGTTGCAAACCCTCTAAGACATGGTTTACATCAAGCTGAGTTCTGAACCCTTCCCCAGCATGTCGCGCAATGTCCCCGAGCTTACCTCTCAGGACTTCCATATCCATAGTGTTCAGGGCACCTACTCCCAATGCACCTCCACTAATTCCCATTTCTATCAAGTCTCTCCTACTCCTGAATTTCCTGTGTCGGGGATCATCTTTTCTCACTTCTTGCCCCGCCTCTACCCATCCTCTCATCATGTCAATTTGGTTCCTCACAAACTCCTCACATCTGTGATCCCAGTGATCTACTCTGAAGTCATCTACAGAAATTCGCCATGTATATAGGACGAATTTAGTTCCTGTGATGATCTTCCATGGGGATGACAGTTGAGGAGCTATGGGATCTGCCAATTGGTGGGTAGAAACATTGCAAGAATCCAGGTGCGGTTTGACTGGTTGGAGACCTTCAGCCTCATATGGGACCCTTACCACGGTCACACATACTTGTCCTCTACCACTGAACTGGTACCACTGATCGCTATCTCCTGCCTGTAACGCTAGGTTTCCTATTGGTTTGGATTTGGACAGATAGACCCACTGTGTAAATGACCAGCACCCTTCGTCCACCGCCTCACAAAAAGGCCACTTAAATGGACCGTCTATATTGATGTCAAAGTTAATGTCCCTGCCTCTGGGGTCTTTCCAGTCAGAAGACACGTATTTGCTTCGGTATTCCTCAGTCATAGGGGCACCATCCATCCATACATCCACAATTGGGGTGTCCACCCCATTGCATACTAAGTCCCATCTCCAAGGATTAGTATCCAATTTTACCATCTGTGTATCCGGTTCCCAGTGGGCATAGGTGATGAAATAGTATCCCGTCACCTCCGATACACAGACTTCTCTCATGATCGTAATCATGAAAGACCGTATGGATGGCGACCCCTCTACTCGAGTATACCTCAGATCCTTGGCATCAGTCCGTACCTTTAAAACTGTTGCTCGGTATAAGCCCTCCAGTTTCACTGGACCACTCTGATCGTTCCATAATGCCTGTCCAGAGTTACTGCAGTTTAACTTTAACATCAATACACTAGTCCGTAAGTAATCTGTGGACACATGTCCTTGGGCATATTTGGATTCCCTGGTGATGGTCATCTGGGAATCCCTCAACATACAATATGCCTTAAGGGTGCCTTTTACAAGTACGGGTCTATCAAAGTACGTCCTTACCCTCAACCCATCTTGACTATCCTTCCTAGTGAAGGTAGCCTGTAAGATATACCACCCACTATACTCTGCTCCAGTGACATCTTCAGGACTCAGAATGCCTTCTTTTAGTTTGGTTTGCCTCACTGCAATCTGGAATGCAGGGATCTGCTCAGTTCCTGGTTCCCGAAGGACACCAGACACTGCTGCAAATTTGGCCAGTTCGTCGGCCTTGTTATTTCCTATGGTCAAAGGCTGTTCTCCTCTTTGATGTGCTGGAACTTTTATAATGGTTGCCTCCGCTGGATGTGCCATGCCCCAATCCCACAATTCCTTTAGGACTGTAACGTGGGCCAGAGGTTTATTCTGGCTGTCCACAAACCCTCGTTTTTTCCATGTGTTCAGGTGCAGGGTGAGAGATTGAACTACATATGAACTGTCACTATATATAGTTCGATTCCCTGGAGGTTGAAGGAGGAGAGCCTCCTTGACAGCCTCCAGTTCAGCCCGTTGTGCTGACATTTGACCAGGCAGCCAGACAAGACTCTGGGTGCCTGTGGTCTCATCCAGCACTGCAAATCCGGACACATACGTGCCGTCCAGACAGAAACGAGAGCCGTCAACAAAGATGACCCTGTCTTCTGGATGTCTGTCGGTCCTGAATATTTGTGGTGTACTGGATAGTGATGGTTGACCACAGTCATGTTCGGTCCCTGTCATGTTTAACAACTGGGACAGAACATACTTTGCCTTGTGGTCCACTTTCAGATTCCGGCCACTGAGGTCCAGGATCCATTTCCCGAATCTCTGTTGGGAGACTCCAGGGAGTGTATCTCTGAGTAAAAGAACCAAAGGAGAATGTGGTGTCTGTACAGTCAGAGATCTGAAACCTACAATATGCTCATTGGTTTTAATGGCATAGTGTATGGCGGCCAGTTGTTTGGCACATTCGTCGAACCCTCGTTCGACCGGCGAGAGTAGTCGGGAAAAGTATCCCAGTGGTCTACTGTCATGTCCTATCTGCTGTAGAAGGACAACAGAGATAGACTCCTTCCCAGCATGTGCCTGGATGGCCATTTCTCCATCTGGGTTGGGGGTGGCTAACACAGGTGCAGAGGAGAGGTCTCTTTTCAGAGTTGAAAAGGCCTCATCCTGTGCTTCTGACCAACCCTGGAGTGAGGGTTCTTCTCCTCTGAGGAGTTCATAAAGGGGTTTCGCTTTGGCAGCAAAATTCTCTATGAATTCCCTCATGAAGTTGGCCACTCCCAGGAACTTCCGTAAGTCCTGTAGAGTGCCAGGCTGAGGTAACTTGACCATAGCTACCACTCGGGCCGCCACAATTCCTTTGGCTCCAAAAGAGACCTGCACCCCAAGGAAAGTCACCTCTGTTCTGGCCAAATTTGCCTTGTGAGGACTCAGTTTGAGTCCAGACTGTTTGTTCCCCACTGTGAAAGCAAATTTGTACCTACAGTTTTCTGTGAGTTCAATAGAGAAGAACCCATTGGCGACATCAATGGTCGAGAATATGCGGCTTTTGCCACTTATCCTTGCCATTATGTCAGGAGTTTGTGCAACTACGGGGGCAGACATCGGAGTGTACTTATTAAGGACACGTAGGTCTATGGTGAGACGCCACGCATCAGTGTCCTTTTTCTTCACAGGCCATAGAGGGTTGTTGCACCTTGAATTCCCCTCTATGACCACACCCTTGTTCTCCAATTCCAGGACAGTGTTGACTATCGACTGTGTCGCTTCCGGTGGAAAGCGATATTGACGTTGAGGGGGTGGGTCTGGCCCCTGTATGTCCACCTGGACACCAATCAATCTTCCACAGTCGTTTTTACCCTGGGCCCACAGATCAGGATGTTCGTACACAATGGGTTCAAGGTCTGTATTATGAGAGACCTCTGGCCATTTGTGTTCGAGCATATCAGCAGAATTCTCCATTGCTGGCAAAGGTGGTCCCAGACACTGGCGTTGTATGACACACACCTTGGATTGTCTGGGTCCCTTCCACACAATGCAGTTTGCCAAATCCAGGATCCATCATTTTGGGTCATTACATCGGTTCCAATGATGTTGTCAGAACCAGGGTAATACCACATTGGGATCTTGAGGGTTAAGTGTTTGGCAATCTGGACAATCACTTCCTCAATTCTGTGGGCCTTCACCCCCCCTTGTTGGTGATCAAATCCGATCACCACACACTGAGGGCTGTTTGGATGCAACTCATGTTTGATATTTGTAATGGAGATTTCCGCACCAGTATCAAGCATAATTTGTGTGTCCTGATCTTTAATTCTGGCTTTTATGTGGGGCCTCCCTGAAGAATCCAGTATGACAGACATACTGGAGCCAGCTCTTTAGGGATCCCTAATTGTCAATCGATGTTGACAAGATTTCCAGTAGGTACCTGAGAGGTACATACTGCAATTTGGAGATCCTCAACCATAGTTCTAGTTGTGGAATCAGTAGATTCCACAACCCCTGAACTATCAACTGGGGCATTTACAGTGGCAACACATTTTGGTGTCTGCTCTTGTAAATATCCCCGAGACCCATCAGCCTGTTCCCCCACTGTTCTGGCATAATTAGGTTTCATCTTGAAACCATTATTATTGCCAGATTTTTCAGGGCTGTTTCGGCTCCGTACCCACTGAGGACAATTTTTCTTCATGTGCCCAAATTGCAAACATAGAAAGCATTGAATGCTCCCTGTCCTCTCAAATGGTGGGGCCGTGGGGCGAACAGCTGACTTCTTTCTAGCATGGCGCACACGTTCATCTTGTGATCTAACGTGTACAGGCACATGCTCCCTAACCTTAACCGACTTTTTATTGTGCAGTAGATCTTGTCTACACTGCTCAATAATCATGGCCGCATCAGTGAGCGATGGTTCCCTCGCTGCACTCAACCTAATTGCAGTATCAAGGTATGGGAATTTTTCCACAAACATGCGGATCATGCCTTGTGGAATACCGATACCTTGATCCATAGTGACCTTCCTGTACATAGCTTCAAACCGACTACACAGCGATAAAGGTTCATCGTGTATAGTTGGTCTGAATTTCATCAGGATTTCTGGAGTCACGTCCCCGTGGCCGTTGCCAGTGTCATTAGTAAGGAAAGGCGTTCTTCCTTATCATGAAACTGTCCATTACTGGGTTCCGTGCTCCCCATTGCCTCATACCTCTGATTGAGGTGTGTAGGCAACCACAACTTGAATAGCTCCATTCGAAGTTCTGGAGCCACAGAATATTTATTGCAGTGACCTTCAAAGATATCACATGCAGTAAACGCATCTAGACTGGGATCAAATTTTGGGATCTCCTTACAGATCCGTAACAGAAATTTTATCCTTTCCATACTGTTACGGTTAGGATAAAATTCATCTGACCTTACTGAACGATTTGGCGGATTGGAAGTGGTGTGATCCCTTTCCCACCTACCTCCATATCCCCAACTCTCGTCCTGACCCTGGAAGCGGTCGCTACGTGTATACTCCCTTGGTGTTTGAGTGAAATGTAGCGACCGTTCCACCTGTCCCCTGGACTCTATAGCTCCGGATCTCTGATCCATGGGAGACGTGGACCCTGTTGCCGCGGTCTCCCCATCCTGTGCAGTACCCCAAACACAAACCTGTTTCGTGGGCAAAGGCACCATGCTATTTGTACCAGGCCGTGACAGATTAGAGATGACCTGTTGCAAATTCACAATCGTTTGCGACTTTGCAGCCAGATCCTCTCTAAGTGTGCTCACTAGTGCATCCATGGATGCAACTCTGCTCTTGAACTGATTTATCCATCAGACTGAGGAGCTCTCTATCCATGTCAGAATAATAGGTTTCTTTCTCTGATATCCTAGATTCTAACACACAGATTTCCCGGCCCCTGTCGGCTGTACACTGGGCCCTTTCTTCTAGCTCAGTTTCTAGAGTGTGTATACGTTTTATGCTTTCCACACAACAATGGCAGTGTAGGTTATCCGATGTGGAAACTTTGTCTGCTTTCTTGTGGTAGCAAGTGTTTCCACATGCTCCGGCCTGCAAATGCTGTCCTCAAAAGTATACACTAATTTTGCCAGCATTTGGAGGCGTTTCTTTGTTTTGTGGAAAACACTTTTACTAATACAAACTCTATCATGTGCGTATGCCTGGTCCAGTAAAGTTGACCAGAGCATCTCTGTGGACTTATATGCGGTGGGCAGTATTGGGTTAAATGTGCTATTTCTACACAGGTGCTTAAGGGTGGAGAAGTTCATACTCACCTGTTCAGATGCCATGTTGCTTGGTGTCGTCTGTTCCTTCGTCCCTCTTGTGCTGCTTGGAAAAAGGTCCTTTACTCCGGAACGCCTTCTTTCCCGACCAGCTGGACTCCTCAGATGAACCAAACGTTGATGGTGTTTGAACGAAGTGACGTGATGATCTCCCGATAGACGTGTGAATCGTGTAAAGGAATCAGAAAAATCGTTAAAATCAGAAAAAGGTTCTCTGATGAGGACTGTGTCCTGTGTCTTACTAAGACTGAAAACTGTGTCACCGTCTGAGCTATCAGGGCACTGAACGCACAGAATAACGGATCACTTCACCGTGCCTCCTGTTATCTGTGTCCACGTTCCTCTGCCTGATCCGCTCCAGATGATGACCACAGGTTTTCAGTACAAAAGACACTAGAACAACCTCAAACAGTGGGCCTAGGCTCGCCAATTTGTTGTAAGGCTGGTTCTGTTATCGGTTATTATTGTCAGTTATGACTACAATCACCGATATCCAGAATCTTCCTTCCTTACCACTTTCTGTTCCTAAGCTGATTAACTATATATATATATGTAATACCGATGACTTAATGGAAACAAGTCTGTTCTAATAAATGAATATTTATTAAACACACCCAAAAAGTCTACAACAATAATATATAGATTTCTAGATAGCACGATAACTAACACACAATCAATTACTGTTACAATGATGTAAAACCCCCAGAGTTACTAATACCCACGTTGCCAAAATATACATGCACACTATATTAGTGATCTATCTATCCCTAATAGAGAGAGAAATAGAGAGAAATATACAGAGGGAGAGAGAGAGATATATAAATATAGGGAGAGAGAGAGAGATATAATACTTAGAGAGAGAGAAAGTGATATAGAGAGAGTGATAGAGTTATAGGATGATACTTATGACCAGATGAGGATGTCCTTCCATGGTGCGTCCAGGTAGAAAGAGAGAGAGGGTCTTGATTTCACCTCCTTTTATATTTCACATCCCCACCCACATACAACCCACAACTCCGCCCTTCTCAGGTATTATTACAAGGCAAATATGTCCAATCACCTCCTGTAATATGCAGTAATAATCCCCTGCCTGCGGATGGCGTCCTTGTATCAGGGAAGAATGTCTTGTGTCAAATAAGTTTTAACACTCTTTGATTGGTTCCAGGATTGTCTTAAAATGGTTTATCAGTCAAACATCACCAGTATTGTCTTAGCAATATACATCTCCATAGGTCGGAGACGGAATGTCTGCCTGAGTCCTCCAAACCCACAAAGGTTGTATACATATGTAAATGACATTGGAATTAGCAAACAGCTTCTGCATTCTAATTAGGAGGCTGTAGGGCCAGAAACCATTTAATATGTATGCAACCTTTTACTCCTAAAACCAAAAAGACCTCACACAGAAGAACAATGCTGTACATGGTTGAAATATTCAGATAATTAAATCCAATATGGAGTTCAGTGATTCATAATAATTATGCCATCACTTCCCCCCTCAACACGGAGTGTCCGATTCTGCTGCTGACAGCTTCCTTTTAAGAAAAAATTGATTAATAAAGAAGAAAGTTTACCCTTCAATAATACCTCTGTTTTTAATCTATTGCACCGATGAGCTGAAATTAAATTATGCGAACTCTGTGACTGTCCAAATACTTCTGGACCAACTATATTCTTATCGGCCAGCGCCCTTCACACTCTTCTCTGGAGATATGCCGCCATACAGAACCTTGTACTGGATCCAGGCCGATATTGGCAGACCAGCTACTATTCTTATGATGGATGTTCTGTAGCAGATGCTACTTATTGCACTTTGCAGCTCTACTCAGTGTGTACATGCGACCACTGGAACAAATAACAGCTGATCAGTGAGGGTGGAGGACCACTACTGTCAATCTGATATTGATTACCTATCCTGTGGATAGGTCATCCATATATTATGCCTTAGACAACACCTTTAAGTTATAGAACTTACTTTGTAAGCTCATGTATGATTTATCGTTTTGTGTTACTATGACCTTGATCAAAAGAAGATATACATAAGTTGAATAGATTCACATTTTCAACTCGTCTAAAGATATTTTTTCCCGTGGACATCTCTCGTTACAAGCATTAGGAACCACATACAATTTTTTGTTTCTCAGTCATGACATTTTTTTAATGACATGAAGGACATTAGCATCTAATTTTTTGTGTCTTAGTTTTTCCTATTTTCCTTGTTAATTGTTGACTTGTAAGTAGTACAATGTACAAAATGTATGGGGGTATTTTGTGTAAAGTAAGGCTGTTTTCAAGTGTGTATGGATCCTTGATTTTCATGGAACTACATGGACAGGCACGGATTGTGCAAATGGATGCCAACAGATGTCCATGGACTGTTTTTTTTTTAACGGATCAGTCACCAGAGATAGGGGTGGGAGGAGCTGTACCTTGCTTCTGAGCATGCTCAGTACAGAAAAGGGACCTTTTTTTTTCACAAATCCGTATGGATCAGTCCTCCATAGAGCTCCATTATAATTTCTTACCGACACCAACCGATCCTTGTCTGTCCGTTTTTGTCCGCTTTTTTCAAGGTAGCCCAAAATCGAAACAGTTTCTGGGCGCATGAAAAAAGCGGATAAAAATGGATCAGTGAAAAAACCGGACACACGGATGGCCACTTTAGGACTACTCTGTGCCCATAGGATAACATGGGAGGCCATAACGGATCCATGTTTATATGTTTTAAAACTGATAGACATGGATTTCAAATTTGGCAGTTTGAAAGCAGTAGGATCATTATCATTATCAAGGGGGCTCCCTGAGTTTATCTTGATGGTATACGTTATATCTTGGCTATGTTCGTTATTTGGTACCAAGTTGTCAATACAGTACTGCTGCACAGGCTTCCTTGATCTTTAAACCTTTTATTAGTCATGGGTAGGTAAGAATACATGTGAGCTCAGAATATGTATATTTTTTTTATATAAAAAAAACCTTCTGTCCTTGAACAATTTCTGATTTTCAGAGTAGAAATAAGGCAACTGTTCAGTTGCAGTTTTCAGACCGCTAGGGCCATCTGCTGGTGATCCTCCACTATTGTGTGGTTCATGGCCTGGCCAGCAAATGCATTTGTCTGACACCAGAACTAAAACACTACTGTGCAGCTTTCTATAACTGAATGGATCATGTATCGAGAAGTCTTTAAACAGACATTACACAGATATAAACGGTGTGCAGCAGCAGAATAAAAAAATAAAATAATAAGCATATGACAGACACAGCACATGGGATCCAAGCAGTCACCTCACATTGAATATGAATATACTGGGATTTGGGAATCTTTAGCTAGCAAAGAAATAAGACTGATAGAAGACTTAATAGCTGTCTACAAATATATCAAGGGCTGTCACACTGCAGAGGGGTCAGCCTTATTCTCATTTGCACAAGGAAAGATGAGAAGCAATGGGATGAAACTGAATGGGAGGAGACATAGATTAGCTAATAGAAAACCTTTTGACAGTGAGGGTGATTAACTAACAAGTAGAACAGTCTGCCATGAGAGGTGGGGAGTTCTCCTTCAATAGAAGTCTTCACACAGAGGCTGGACAGACATCTGTCTGAGATGATTTAGTGAATCCTGGGGCTAGACCTGATAATCCAGGAGGTCTCTTTCAACTCCACCATTCTATGATTCTATGTAGACTTCTCCCTCTGTACAGGTGATTTATGCAATCAGTCAACAAGTAGGGACCTAATAGAAAGGAACAGCGCCTCACCAGCTGGATTATTTTCAATCTTTATTCAGTGCTTCATTCTTGTCCAGTGCTTTGGACAGGAATGAAGCACTGAATAAAGATTGAAAATAATCCAGCTGGTGAGGCGCTGTTCCTTTCTATTATGTGCATGTGATATCAGGTGGGTCTCCCTGAGCTGAACGTGCGCCTCCCTGTGGGTGTTGGTGCCCCTAGTAGCTGCGGGTGCTGTGGAACCAGGATTTTTATACGATCAATAAGTAGGGAGTCTCACTCCTCTACCTCTCAAATATGCTTAATTAGAAATAACAAAGTCTTTAACTAAGGTTTTTGTGTTATATTTGTCATTGTTTATTATTTTATATCCAAATATATATTTTAGAAAAGATTAGACAATTTTGGTTGCTGGGATTATTAATTTAGATATATATTAACTATTCTTTATGTAGCACCTGCTGTGGAAGTAATGTATAGAGTGCCACAGATACTTCTGCGGGTATTGACTCTTTTGCTGCACTGACTGAAACTTCAATTCCCAAGAGGCTACTTACAGAAATCTGGGAGAGGAGGAGCAGAGGAGAGAACTTATTTGGCTGAACAAGCTGGAGGAGAAGGGGGAAGTGAACTGTAGTAGGGGAGATGTGTGTGTGGTCAGCCATTATGGAGAAGTGAAAGTGATTCTCCAGAACTGAAGCATTGTATGTGAGACCTCTGCGGCTTTGTGTGACAAGACTGTTAGCTCTGGAGCTGCATCACAAGAGCCAGCAAGGTTAGCAGGAGCTGCACCCCCCCCCCCACCTGGTTTCCCACTTAGAATATTAAAGATTTGGCCGCAATTCCCCGCCTTTCCACACAACTGGACCCTGAAGCCCCAGCTTGGAGCGCTGAATGAATACAAATCTACTTAAAAATAAGTGAGTGGTTACTGCTAGGACTTGTAGTTCTACTGTTTGAAAAGCATACTGAAGCTAAATGCAAGGCAGGGACTGCAGCGACTTCAGTAACTAGGAGTTTTTGTATTTGTTGTAATAAGTGCACACACGGTTACAGCAAGTGCATCAACATCCGCAGCAACTAGCGCCCCAATCTTGGACTATCATATGTATACTGCAGCCATTTGTAGGTTTATATGATTAGATAGTAGTGTGATAATAGTGTGCTTAAGTTTAAGCATCACTCCCAACATTCAGTTTTTATTTCTTGGCAATACACATCTTGTACCTTTATATAATATTGCATAGCGTTATTTGTTTGCTGTTCTTTGGTATTACCCCTGCAATTGGCACCTTTTTAGCCCTTGGAAATAAACTTGTTAAAAGGTTCAGCCTCATCTCCTGTGAGTGTGTATAGAGCATGGACACCTGAGTTGACCCCTGGCAGAAGAGAAACATTTTTCTGTATTCCCCAAAAGCTCCTAGCAAGATTCGGGTGGAGGCACTGCACTATATTAAGGTGAGAACTACTGGACACCCTGCCCACAGAGGTGGCTAAAAGGGGTGTTACAGTGGAGGCCCTGCTGAGATCAATCAAGACAGGTATTGCTAAGATGGAGGCTTTAACCAGAAGCACATGTGTCCACGTAGTATGGGGAACACACTTGGTTGTTGAGGAATACAGTGTCGCAGTTTGTTGTGAACTCTCCAAGGTATCTGATGAAGAGGTGCTGCAGATTGAGAACTAAGTTCATGGAGTTAAAAACCAGTCAAAGGAAAATTTGTGCATATGATGCATGCTGCCGTACGATGAAGGAACCACAGGAGTATATCATGCAATGGTGCCTTTATTCATTCTACGCATTTCAGAGCATTATCTTCGCTATTGTTATCTTCAGGAAACCAACCATCATCACCAAGTTCATGGAGTTGTCCATCCCAGAGTGATTGACAAAGGGAGCGATGAAGGGAGTCTGTTATCAGCAACTCTAATCACTACAGAGGGGATATTGGAAAAAGAGTACTTCCCATCCGTCATACCTGTGCTATTAAAACATGGGCCGCATTGGAAGATCACCTGGCCTGTGTGGCCTGAAGCAGGAACATCATCTCCTCACACAAGTACACTACCTAGGACAGTGATGGCGAACTCCAGGCCTCGAGTGCCACCCACGGTGCAGGTTTTCAGGATTTCCTCAGCATTGCACAAAGGTTGGAATCATTACCAGTGCAGGTGATTATATTATCACCTGTGCAATATAAGGAAATCCTGAAAACATGCACTGTTGGTGGCACTCGAGGCCTGGAGTTCGCCATCACTGACCTAGGAGGTCTAATCGATGTTTACCTCCTACTCGGGACAAATCTGAAGAAACAACCACTATGGTTAAAGGGATCCTGTCACCCCCAAAACACCTCAAAAGCTATTAAAAGCTGTCCCTAGAGCATAGTAACACTTACCCTACACTCCTTTTAGCTCCTAAATGCAGCAAGTGAAATTGAAGATAAACGTTATTACAGTACCTCATTAGGGATGATAATGAGTGACTATGCTATTCATAGTCACCCTGGCAGGCTGTCCCTCTTCATGATATCACGCCTCAATAGGCGTGATCTTCAAATCACATTAAAATGCGCACCTCCCCGCTCTCCTATTGCAGCCGGACCGCTGCATTGTGCGGCTGGGTGACGCGAATCGCGTCATTTCCGGCGCCGGGTGACGTATGTACACCCGCACCGCTGTTAGCTTCAAGACCCGCACTGCGCATGCGCGTTTTGAAGCTAACAGCGGCACGGGTGTACATACCGTCACCCGGCGCCGGAAATGACGCGATTCGCGTCACCCAGCCCCACTACAGGCCGCCGAGACAGCACAGAGTGGGGAGGCGCGCATTTTAATCTGATTTGAAGATCACGCCTATTGAGGCGTGATATCATGAAGAGAGACAGCCTGCCAGGGTGACTATGAATACCATAGTCACTAATTATTATCCCTAATGAGGTACTGTAATAACATTTATCTTCAATTTCACTTGCTGCATTTAGGAGCTAAAAGGAGTGTAGGGTAAGTGTTACTATGCTCTAGGGACAGCTTTTAATAGCTTTAGGGGTGTTTTGGGGGTGACCGGATCCCTTTAACATGCTGGCAACTATGGAGAAGTTAGTCACCCTGTTTACAAAATTGCAGCCTGAAGGGGCCTACCATCATCTGAGAACCTTAATATAAAAAGAAAAGGGGTGCTACATTTACTGAAGACTTTTTAGCACTTTAATTTTTTTCAGACAGGAGCACAGTGACTGGTATCATTGCTATAAATGACTGATAACCCTGGAGTTGCTATTCACAATAGGTGATGTCAGCTCACCCCGCCACAGTAACCTTTGCACTGTCTCATTAGAGATACCGTTGTGTTTTATGAAAGAATAAGAGTACACGAAGGAACAAGATTACATAAAAGCACAGAAAACAGGAGGAAACAAAGTCCCCAGGATCATTTGTTTTTTTAATTGCAGGATTTTAATTTTGTTTTAACATTGCTTGGCATATGAAAAATAAATGTCAACATTTTAACAATACATATATATAAACGCTTGATTAAAAGTAATCACTTTCTGATTACTGTGTATATTCCCTTTAATGAAATTCAAGGGTGTCTCAGGTGCCTAAAACATAAAAGAATGTAAAGTAGGCTGTCCTGATATCTATGGTACTCCTTACATAATGTATTAATAACATGAGATCCAAAGGGAACATGATTACAAAAATTTCCCCTGAATACTAGCTTGCTTCAAGATATAGCACCTCCATTTATAACCACTGAAAAACAGGAGAACACTGCAGGAGGTTTTTGTGCATAAATTCAAGTGAATGGATTTTTAAAAAAATAGAATACAAAAGTTCAGACACAAGGGGATTACATGACTGAAAACAAACCATACAAAAAAATGGGTCGTAATCGTATAATAGACCATGAAGGGCACTAAAAACGTATGCACTCTGTATGTTACAGAATGGAGCATGTGGCTCATTTACGTAACAGATATACAATAGGATGTGACAGTGTGAAACAGAAGACGGAGTACATAGGTTCCATTAATCGTAAGATATGAGTCATAAGAAAACACCACCCCTTCTCACAAACAATGCGCGAGTAGTGCAATAAAGACTCCTTCAATGGCACAGTAAAAACCCTACAAAGGGAGGGCTATCCCAGGAAAAAGCTATGTAAAATCAATGGGACAAATAATTAAAGCTTGAGGGTGAATCCATAGTATTAAGGCCGTGTCACACGTGTCAATGTCGCTAGCGACATCGCCGAAAAGTGACGTATCAGCAATGTCGCTAGCGATATTGCAAGTGCGTCGTGCTGTGTGACAGCGCGACTGCGATTTATCGCTGGTCGCAGGTTGACAGGTTTATGAACATGTTCATAAACCTGTCAATCTGCAACCAGTGATTAGGCTGGAGCGCGCCGTCTGACACCGCAATAGCGATGTTGGCGGCGATCCAGCCTATACCGCAGCATTGCTGCAGATCGCTCGCTGGGTTGATCCCAGCCCAGCGAGCGATGGCTCCGCCCGCATCGCTGCGGCGTCACCGGCAACATCCTGCCGTGTGACACCAAGGCTGCGATGGCGGAAGCGACCGCGCACCCGCACATCGCTTCCGACATCGCAGCGTTGGTTGACACGTTTGACAGGGCCATTAAGTAAAGACCATTTAGTTTCATACCCATTGCTTTCAATACTGGGGCACCTGGAAGGTATATGTCCCATAACAGACAGGACATACAGGGGATCTCCAACGCGTGTTTTGATTACGCAGTCTATACTTGCTTTATGAGGGAGGAGGAGATGACTGTGCTTCACTGGGATCATCCTTAAATATCCCTCAAGTAATTAGTGAGAAGCTGCTGCATCGGACGGTTGCTGATCGCCGCAAATGACGGTGCATGCACAATTGGAATACAGCGCCAGACCGAACGTCTCACCCCCCGTGTCCCGGAAGTAAGCCACACATGATCCAAACAACCATGGCATTGGACCGCGCGCCTCTGGGAGGACTTAAGGCAGGAGATCTGCCCGGCGCTGCCGAAAGCACTTGCGCACAATCGCAGTCAGACACTGTAGATACTTTTGGTCCCTAAGGGACTTAATGAAGTCATAAGCTTTGTTCCCTTTCTGTACTGTCCCATGTCCCTGTATGGCCAGAAACATCCATTACACAGTACATAGCAGGGACACATAAGATTATCTCCGCACAGGAGCTGTGGTATGATCAGACCATGTCCCTGTACAGTAAGACACATCCATTACACAGTACAAAGCAGGGACTTATACAAGGTGGGCCATTGATATGGATTCACCTATATAAAATGGGAATGGTTGGTGATATCAACTTCCTGTTTGTGGCACATTAGTATATGGGAGGGGGAAAAACTTTTCCAGAGGTGTGACATGGTGGCCATTTTGAAGTTGGCCATTTTGGATCCAACTTTATTTTTTTCAGTGGTAAGAGGGTCATTTGACACATCATACTTATTGAGAATTTCATAAGAAAAACAATGGTGTGCTTGGTTTTAACTTAACTTTATTCTTTCATGAGTTATTTACAAGTTTATGACCACTTATAAAATGTGTTCAAAGTGCTGCCCATTGTGTTGGATTGTCAATACAACCCTCTTCTCCCACTCTTGACACACTGAGAGCAACACCCCAGAAGAAATGCTAGCACAGGTTCCAGTATCCATTGTTTCAGATGCTGCACATCTCGTATCTTCACAGCATAGACCATTGCCTTCAGATGAGTGATGAGGCAAACTTTTTTGTGAATGGTGGAGTTAAGAAACAAAACCACCGCTATTGGTCTGACACTAACCCCACAGTGAATAGATCCCTCCAAGACTGTTGGAGCACAAAAATTGATGGTATGGTGTGGAATATGGGGTACAAAGATAGTGGGGCCATTCTTCATCAATGGAAACCTCAATGCCACTGGATATCTGAAATTGCTACATGATTCAGATATCAAGTGGCATTGAGATTTCCATCCCTGTAGCCAGGCCCCTGTTCTTACAAGTGAGATCTTACAAGAAAGATCTTACAAGTGAGATCTTAAAAGAAACCGATGCATACTACCTGCAATATTGAGAAGGTAGAATAAGGGGAACAGTGTCTCTTCATGTGGACCATGATCAGACTTTCTACTACCGTATATACTCGCGTATAAGCCGAGTTTTTCAGCCCAAAAATTGGGCTGAAAAGTCCCCCCCTCGGCTTATACGCGAGTCACTGTATACTGTATGTAGTATACAGTCCCCCCCCATCAGTATACAGGGCCCCCCCCTTGTGTAGCAATCCTGTAAAGGAAGAGATTAGTATACTTATCCCTGCCACTGTCCCGCCGCCGCTATCGTGCTCCTCCGGCTTCATCCAGCGTCTTCCGGCTTCTTCCGGCTTCCTCCGGTGGGCGCAGGCAATGACGTCATTGTCTGCGCGCCAGAGGAGGAAGCCGGAAGACGCTGGATGAAGCCGGAGGAGCGCGATAGCGGCGGCGGGACAGCGGCAGGGATAAGTATACTAATCTCTTCCTTTACAGCATTGCTACACAAGGGGGGCCCTGTATACTGATATGGGGGGGGGCTGCTGTATACTACCTCTGGTGCTGCTGTATACTACCTCTGGGGCTGATGTATACTACCACTGGGGCTGCTGTATATACCTCTGGGGTTGCTGTATACTACCACTGGGGTTGCTGTATACTACCACGGGGGCTGCTGTATATACCTCTGGGGCTGCTGTATACTACCACTGGGGCTGCTGCTGTATATATCACTGGGGCTGCTGTATACTACCACTGGGGCTGCTGCTGTATATATCACTGGGGCTGCTGCTGTATACTACCACTGGGGCTGCTGCTGTATACTACCTCTGGGGCTGCTGTATATACCTCTGGGGCTGCTGTATATACCTCTGGGGCTGCTGTATATACCTCTGGGGCTGCTGTATATACCTCTGGGGCTGCTGTATACTACCACTGGGGCTGCTGTATATACCTCTGGGGCTGCTGTATACTACCACTGGGGCTGCTGTATATACCTCTGGGCTGCTGTATACTACCACTGGGGCTGCTGCTGTATATACCACTGGGGCTGCTGCTGTATACTACCACTGGGGCTGCTGCTGTATACTACCACTAGGGCTGCTGTATATACCACAGGGGTTGCTGCTGTATACTACCACTGGGGCTGCTGTATATACCTCTGGGTCTGCTGTATACTACCTCTGGGGCTGCTGTATACTACCTCTGGGGCTGCTGTATACTACCACTGGGGCTGCTGTATATACCTCTGGGGCTGCTGTATACTACCACTGGGGCTGCTGCTGTATATACCACTGGGGCTGCTGCTGTATACTACCACTGGGGAGGCTGCTGTATACCACACTGCTGGGGGCTGTATACCTGTGCTGGGGTCCACCCTCGGCTTATACACGAGTCAATAGGTTTTCCCAGGTTTTGGGGGCAAAAGTAGGGGGGTCGGCTTATACATGGGTCAGCTTATACACGAGTATGTACGGTAATTATTACACAGGTCAACAAAAAAAATTTTTTTTTCTGGTGCCCAAAATATTTTAATGAATTTGGGGTATTTTTGGGGTGCTGATTCTGAATATGCTATCAGTTTTGCCAGATTGGCTCAAGTTTTTGAGATTTTTGGTATCTTATTTATAGCACTTGTTGGTAAATGCGACGCATCATCTCATTAATTTCTTTGGATTAGTACTTGAACTGAGCAGTTCTCAATATAGTTTTGTGTTAATTAGTGTTCTAAAAGTTTGTTCATAGCTTGATTTTTGCACTAACTTTATGTTGTTGTCTGTTTTCCAGTGAAAAGCATGAACTCATCAAGAAGAAGTTGTCTTAACGATCCAGACTCATTCTGTTACATTTGTGGTGAATATACACTGACAAAACAATAGAAGAAACATAACAGACTTCGTTAAAAAAGTGTATTTTGCCTATTTTGGGGTTATGCTTGGGGACCAAGACAAGTTTTGGGCACCACACATAATGTGCAAAGCATGTATCGAATTATTACGAAAATGGAGCAAAGGACAAAGAACAAGCTTCAAATTTGGTGTTCCAATGGTGTGGAGAGAGCAAAAAAATCATCATGATGACTGTTATTTCTGTGCAGTGCAAGTACAAGGATTCAATAAGCATAAGAAACGAAAATGGGAGTATCCTAACATGGAATCTGCAAGAAGGCCTGTCCCTCATTGTGAAGATGTGCCTGTACCTGTGTTTACCATGTTACCTGACCTTCCCCCACCTGATGATGATGATGAAATGCAGGGTATGGAGCTAAGCATTAGTTCTGGAAGTGAACTAGAATATGAAGGAAGTTTCAGAACACCTACGCAATTTACCCAAGGAGAGCTCAACGATCTAATAAGAGACCTCAACCTCTCAAAAAGTGCATCCGAACTTTTAGCTTCAAAGCTAAGTGAAAAAAATTGTCTGACGCCTGGAACTAAAATTACATCTTACAGGACCAGAGAAGAAGCACTTCTTCCATTTTTCTGTGAAGATGACCTACTTGTATATTGTAAGGATATTCCTGGCCTGATGCTGCAAATGGGTTTACAAGTATATCGTCCTGTAGACTGGAGGCTTTTCATAGATAGTTCTAAAAGGAGTTTGAAATGTGTTTTGTTGAACAATGGCAATCAGTGTGCATCTCTTCCAGTAGCTCACTCAACTAAACTTGCAGAACAATACCAAAATGTCAAAATGGTCTTGGAGAAACTGTGCTACTATGAACATTCGTGGCTGATATGTGTTGATTTAAAAATGGTCAACTTTTTACTTGGACAGCAAAGTGGATACACAAAGTATCCTTGCTTCATCTGCATGTGGGATAGTAGAGCAAAACATCAGCACTGGGAGAAACTGAATTGGCCTCCAAGGGACACCTTGACAGTAGGAGCATCAAACATAGTGAACGAACCTTTGGTGGACAGGGAAAAAATCATTCTACCACCACTTCACATAAAGTTAGGATTAATGAAGCAGTTCGTCAAGGCATTAGACAAAGATGGTAATTGCTCCATGTACATCTGCAGATCTTTCCCTGGTCTTAGTAGCGAAAAACTGAAGGCAGGAATCTTTGATGGTCCTCAAATTCGGAAACTCATTAAAGATTCAAATTTTCCTAAGGAAATGAATGACATTGAAGCTGCTGCATGGTGTAGTTTTGTGTTGGTAGTGAAGAACTTCTTGGGAAATCAAAAGGCAGACAATTATGAAGAACTGGTACAAAACATGCTATTGAGATTTAGAAATCTGGGTGTACACATGAGCATTAAATTGCATTATCTTCACAGTCACTTTGGACAGATTTCCAGAAAACCTTGGAGATTTTAGCGAAGAACAAGGGGAGAGATTTCATCAGGATATTATGGTGATGGAGGAAAGGTACCAAGGCAGATGGGACAGACATATGATGGCTGATTACTGCTGGAATCTACAGCGTGACTGCCCCAATAGCTCACATAGAAGAAAATCATATAAAAAGCGCTTTTCCAGCGATTAAATGTCTATCTTTCATGTCTTGTTCATTTTTGAAGATTACTTTCTAAAACTAGTTAAAATAAACTAAAATCAACATTTACTTTGTTAAATTTATTGTATTCATGACAATATCAATAAAGTTAATGCGCGTGTAGCAAAAAACGTCTTTTTTTTTACACATTTTACGAAAAATCTCAAAAACTTGAGCCAATCTGGCAAAACTGATGACATATTCAGAATCAGCACCCCAAAGTTACCCTAAATTCAATGAAATATCTTTGGCACCAAAAATGCTGTTGACCAGTGTTCTTAGACTTTTTTGTACTAATTATATAAGAGCTAAATGTTTCTGGTTCACTACCCCTGAAGACATAATATTGCCAACTGTCTGCACCTGATTTTGCAGCATTATACACTGAATACTTCATTCTTTCACTAAATTTCCATACTTATTTGATTCTCTTTTTTTTAAAACAGACCGTGTTATGTCTTTTGGACAGTGGAGCAGATATAAACAGACCAAATGTATCTGGAGCCACTCCATTGTACTTTGCATGCAGGTAAGATATGTGTGTTATGAGGGGAGAAGTGGTACTACAGACCATTCAATAGACTGATTCTGAGATTACAAGCCCGCATGACTATATCGACATATTGTATGGGCCTTCATGTAGTCAGACTCCTGTTTACTATAGTTTACAGGAAAACCTCTATAGCTAGCACATATGTAGACAGGTGAGGTCCACACTACTGTAAAGAATTGCAGTTGGACCAAAAATAAGTTCATGTGAACTTGACCCGAGTGCTTTCTGTGATAAAAGCAGAGAAGTCATAAAAAACGTAGTGGGCAACCTCTTTAGCTTACAGTCCCTGACAAAAGTTAAGTCGCTTATCCATGTTATGTAAATAAAAGCTTATAACCTGACGTTAAATTCATCCATTTTTATAAATTACTCTTTTGAAAGCTGTAACCCTCCTAAATGTGGTTTAGGTTAAGAAAATAAATTTGCATCAATGCTGAAATATTGATCATTTAATGAACACAGAATGGTCAGATTTTGGCAAGACAAAAGTTTTGTCGCCCACATAAAGTAATGTGATATTCAAACAAATAATTAACTTAAAATACAAATATATGTTGCATAACAGTGATGAATGAAGTTGTGGTGCTATTAGAGTCATATTTAATATTTTGTGTGACTGCCATGAGCTTGAAGGACTGCATCCATGTGGTTCAACAATGATTCATACAATTTATTAATTAAGTCATCAGGAATAGCAAAGAATGCAGTCTTACATACCTCACAGAGTTCATCTAGATTCTTTGGTTTTGTCTTCCAAGCTTCCTCTTTCATCCTACCCCAAACATGCTCAATGATATTCATGTCTGGTGACTGGGCTGGCCAGTCCTTGAGCACCTTGATCTTTTTAGCATGGAGGAACTTTGTTGTAGAGATGAATGTATGAGATGGAGCACCATCCTGCTGCAGAATTTGACCCCTTTTATGATTTAGAATATGAGGTAGCTAAAGTCTTGATATTTTAGGCTATTAATATTGCCTTCCACCTTGCAAATGTTTCGCACACCCCCATACTGAATGTAACCCCAGACCATGATCATTCTACCACCAAATTTAAAGGGAACCTGTCACCCCAAATCACCCTTGTAAGCTGTAAATACATGTCCCTGAAGCATTACACTACAGTCCTACACATCCCTTTGTGGTGTTTTAGTTCAATATGAAAGTGCACTTTAGTCGTTTGCAAACTTACTAAATCCATGCCAGTGGGGCGTTCCCAAGCCTCCTTGTCTGCGAGGCGGTTCCCCTGTGTGCCGCTGTATTATGCCCTAATGGGCGTTTTTTCAAACTTTCTAGCGCGGGCACGATTCATAATCTCGTGCCCGCATCGTCACGGTCATGTGATGCCGTGACGCGTAATTTCCGGGCGGCTGGGTCGCTGCTGTCTGACGCGCACCGGCCGACTTCAGCAAGCGATCTGCGCATGCGCTGAAGTTGGCCAGTGCGCGGCAGACAGCAGCGACCCAGCCGCCCGGAAATGACGCGTCACGGCATCACATGACCGTGACGATGCGGGCACGAGATTATGAATCGTGCCCGCGCTAGAAAGTTTGAAAAAACGCCCATTAGGGCGTAATACAGCGGCACACAGGGGAACCGCCTCGCAGACAAGGAGGCTTGGGAACGCCCCACTGGCATGGATTTAGTAAGTTTGCAAACGACTAAAGTGCACTTTCATATTGAACTAAAACACCACAAAGGGATGTGTAGGACTGTAGTGTAATGCTTCAGGGACATGTATTTACAGCTTACAAGGGTGATTTGGGGTGACAGGTTCCCTTTAACTCTTTTCTGGGTGTATTTTGGATCCATATGGGCTCCAGTAGGTCTCCTGCAGTATTTGTGGCGGCTGTGGTGTAATTCTACTGAAGATTCATCAGAGAAATACACCTTCTGCCACTTTTCCAGCATCCATTTGTTTTTTTTATTTGCCTTTTGTTTAGTGCTGGCTTCTGGGCACTGATTCGACCATGGAGGCCATTTCGAGACAGAATCCTACAAACTGTTCAGGTGACCAGGCCTGTTGGAGCTCTGCTGAAGTGGAAGAGAGGCTTGCTTTAGATTTTTCTAACTAACAAACGTTCCTCCTGAGCAGTTGTCTTGTGGGGTGTGCCGGACCTGGGCTTGTCAAAAACATCTCCAGTCTCTTCAGATTTTTTTTAAATTCTTTGTACTTGATGCTGAAACACATTAAAGGTTCCAGCCACCTCTGCAGAGGATCTGGTCTTCAGCCTCTTGATAACCATGGCTTTTGTGGCAGGGTGTATTTTTGGCATGTTGTCAGAGCACAAGTTGCAGTTCAAGCGAAGGTCTGGGGTGCTGGGTTTCTTTTTATACATACCCACTAATTAACCCATCATTTACAGAGAACAGGTGAGGATGTAAACTAGGATTGGGTGCACACAGCCCCCAGTATGACAGCAGGAGGTCACACACAGACCTCAGTATGACAGCAGAAGGCCGCACATAGCCCCCTGAATTACAACAGGAGATCACTCATAGCCTTTGTATTACAGTAGGAGCTCACACATAGCCCCCTATATTAGAGCAGGAGCTCACACACAGCCTCCTGTATTACAGCCTGTGCCCACACACAAAATATGAAAGCTCATCTTTCCTGTCAAATCTCTGTATATCTAGGCTGCACAATGCTGACAGTTTGTAATTTACACTCTGTCAGAATTTTGCATTGTTACCTAGATAACAATATTTTGTGTGTGGAGGAACAGCCTCAATCACTGACCAGAGGCGTGTTTGTTTTGGAGCCTGGGCATAACGTCACTACTTGTTGTTTATACCCAATCTCATAAAAGCCCCCCTAGTCTCCAACAAAGCCATCCCTCCCCCTAGTCTCCATGACCTTTCACCTAAGTAAACTCTGTATTGCACTGAGCAGTCATCTCCTTCTTCTGTCTGCAACACTGTGCCGAATCCTCAGCTGTTATAAGGAGTTGACCGCTGAGTGCACTGTACTGCAGTGTGTGTGTGCTCACAGCCTTCCCCATGCCTGCGCTGTCTCTGATGAGATCCTCACTGCATAGCCATTCACTCTGAGAAACAGAATGAGCCGCTCTGTATCTCTGGAGAAAACTTCAAATATCTGAAAGTGAGAGACAGAGCGTAATGAGTCTTATCGTTTAAGAGATAATTAATACCCTATAATGGCATGTGCTCACCTGGGCCAGTTGTGTAAACACACAACTGGTGTATGCGCTTGTACAGCACTCCTACGTGTAAAGTGGTGTGTATACAGAAATCCAAGAAATAGTGCTTCCACGATCCACGCTGCTGTTGAGGAAATGAGGACCACACAAGGTCTTGATGTGATGGTGTTTATTCCTAATGTGTTTCGGAGTTGTCCCAGTTCCTTTATCAGGGGTATAAAAAAGCACCCTTTTGTCAAGATCTTGTGTGGTTCTCTTTTTCTCAAAAGCCGCGAGGATCGTGGAAGCACTATTCCTTGGAGCTCTGGATCACTGCACAGAGCGGCTCATTCTGCCTCACTGGGGGATGGCTGTGCAGTGAGGATCTCATCAGACAGCGCGGGCACAGGGAAGGGGTAAGCTCACACAGCACAGTGCACTCAGCGGTCATCTCACAGCTGTGGATTCGGCACAGTGTTGCAGTCAAAGAAGGAGATGACAGCTAGGGCAATGTGGTTTTGTTTACATAGGTAAATGGGGGTGGGTGGTCATATCGGAAACTGGGAGAGGGGTGGCTTTGTTGGAGTCTGGGTGTAAATGATGAGTAGTGACGTTATACCCAGACTCCAAAACAAACATGCCTCTGGTCGATGGCTGAGGCTGCTCCTCCACACACAGAATAATGATATCTAGGTAACTGCAAAATTTTGACGGGGTGTAAATTACAAACTGTCAGCATTTTGTAGCACACACAATTTATACAAAAAGCCTGGAAATCTCCTTTAATTAGGACATATACCGTAAGTGTTATAGGTAGGCAGTTGAAAGGTTAAATCTGCCCGGCAACAGCCAGTTATTTGACAGCTGGGATTAGCCAATAGGGGAGGAGCTAGTGCATAGGGAGAGAGATGGTGTCTGTGGAAACTCCAGTCAGGGCCTAGCCTGGGTCAGAGACAGACCTCAGGTCTGAGGAGCAGCAAAGCAGCTTGCTATGGGTGACTTGTGACAGGAGAGGTGGGCTTCCTGAGAGTAGGGAGTGAAGGCTGAGTAGTGCTAGTGAGGGCACTATATATACTATGTAATACCCGGTTGGACTAGTTCTCAATGGCAGTTTCCAATGTGAGGGCTTGGGACACGAGACTCAAGTAGGGTGGCCAAAGGCAGGCATCTGAGCTGACTCCTGATAGAGGAGTACAGACAAGGAGCTGTGGGTATGAAACAGAAGGGACTCTGGAGGTGTTATAGACCTAAGGACCCTGGCAATGGATGGGAGCAGATATATGCTCGTGCAGTGTGGAAAATGGCAGTTTGGATACAGCCTCTGTCTGAGCGGATGGACAAGTAGCTGTGTTAGGGATAGATAGAATATACCGGAAGGTATCGCGGTCCTAGGTCTAAAGCATCTGGAAACTGCAGTGTTAAGTGAGTGCAGCAGTCTAGGAGGAAGTGAAGGATTACCCTGAAGTGTTACCGTGTAAATACATGTTATCAAGTTAATGCCTAGTAAAGAAGCATTGTTATTTACTACAACAGAGTGCTGCCTACTTCATATGCAACAGACCCACAACCCAAATTCATGTAGGAGTGCCAGGGCGCTTTACTGAGGACTATACCGGCAACGATTATCGCGTCCGCTGTTTATCGATTTCCATAATTCAATGACTTTTCTTTCTTGATGATACAGTTTCATTGTATAGAAGTGTACATTCATTAGTGTAGTCCAACTTCTTCCAAGGTTTTATGCTTTATAATGGATGATTCTAAAAATGCATTCTGCCTTTCAGGTTAGATGTACTTCTTTCGGTCTCATTTTTAGTATGCTGGTGGTGCATTGATGTTAGATTAGTATATTGTCTTTCATTTTTTTTAGATTCCGTTTTTTGCCGCTGTTCACTGAAAGGAAATTACAGTAAATGCTTTTCTTGTGGAAGATAAGATAACATAAAATTAATTTCTCCTCCAGCAGTAGTTTGTAAAAGAGAAATAATCAGAGATGGATAGAGATTTTCTGCTCACATGGCTTCTGGTCAGATTATAATTACCATTCCATCAAGTGTACAGCTTGTAGCTCCAATGATTTCTTTGTTTCCTGCAGCCACGGACAAAGAGATACAGCACAGATATTATTACTGCGTGGTGCAAAGTACCTGCCAGATAAGAATGCGGTTACTCCACTGGATCTCTGTGTGCAGGTATGGTTTCCATTACAACTGAGGAACAGCCTTTTTATGAAAGGGGGGGATCCCAGTGGAAACACTTTTTTTTCCCATATTCATAGTTTAGGTGATAATTTTTTCTGGTCATCATAATGGGAGACCCAGACAATGGGGTTTAGGGCACTGCCCTCCGGAGGTCACACTAGGTACTACAAGTTTGTAGACACCGCCTCCTCCGCTTATAAACCCCTACCGCAGGGAACATCCTCAGTTTTAAACTTGGTGTGCTCGGAGGATCACGCTTTGCTTGCACTTCACTGCATTCTCAATACTTACGTGATGGCGTCTGAAGACAAGGTAATATGGTCCTGCCGGGACCTGCGACAGCCTCCCCGCTCACCCTTTGTGGCACACGCAGGTGGAGGTACCGGAGGGCCTAGAGCCTGGACACTTTGTGTTCTCCCGGTACGCTGTCGCGCTCCTTTCCATCCCTCTCTGGGGGGCTCTGGAGAGTGGGAGATGGGAGCCTTGCACAGCTCCGCTCCGTCCGAGGCCTCCCTAAATGGTGCTTACAGACCGGACTGGAGCCAGCCCAGTCCGAGGCCTCCCTAAATGGTGCTTACACTCCGGACTGGGCTGAACCCCCGTCCGAGGCCTCCCTAAATGGTGCTTACAGACCGGACCGGCACTGAGGCACTCTGTGTCTCCTGTGTGCCTGGGGGTAGTGTCTGGCACTTTATGTGTCCTGGCACTCAGACCGCGCGTTGCCCTCGGGTCCGCGGATCTGGAGGTGTACCCTGTGCTGGGGTCACCCTGGCTGACCGCCCTGTGTGACACAGGGGCTGAGGCCGTAGACTGCTGTTTCTTTGGTTATGATTGCAGTCTGTGTGTGTGTACTCTGTTTTTTACACCATTTCCCGCGCTGCGGGCTCCAGCACCTCCATTACAGAGGCTGCTTGGAGGAGGAGAGGCGGCCCTTACGGTGACGTCACCGGGGGGGCGTGTGCGTGTGATTCCCGCGTGTTCCCGGCGCCGCCCACGTCTGTACTGGCGGCGGCCATCTTCTCCCTCACTTCCCGGCTGGAAGCTACGGCAGCACGTGTCTGCACTTCAGAGGGAGACCGGAACTCACGGAGGTCACACACGCACACCGCTTCCTCCCACCGCGTTACTGCGGTCGGTAAGCCACCGGGAATCCCGGTTTGTTTGTCTATCGACTTGGCTTATACACCCCCTACTGTGGCTATGTCCTCAGTTAGGAAGCTTGCTGCTAAGGCGGCGGATAACACCATGACCTGTGCTACTTGCAAGGGAACTCTGGTGGAGGGGTCCTGCAATAACTGCGGACGCCCAGAAGCCCGGACTGGCTCGGCTGAGGCAGGAGCTCCGGTGCTGTACCCTGAGGTTCAGGTAATCCCAGGGCCATGGGAAGCACAGAACAGGATCAATGAATCCCTGCTGTCCCAGATGTCCTCCATGTCGCAGTCACTGGAGGCACTTCATAGGAGACTGGAAAACCCAGCTGCTCCTTCCAGTTACCCCCGGGTGTCCCCCTCTTCTGCTGTGAGACCCCCTAAGCGGGCTCGTCGTGAGGATTCACCCGAGCTCCAGGCTCTCTCTGAGGAGGAGCATTCCTCTGATGGTGAGGAAGATGATGGGGGTTCAACCTTCGGATCTGTGTCTGTGTCTGAGCCTCCAGATGGGGTGGAGGATCTGGTGTCCTCCATCAATGAGACCTTGCGTCTCGTGACTCCCCCTGAAGAGGTTGTCGTGCACCCGAAGGAGGTCTATCAATGGCTGCGGCCAGAGGCTAGACCAAGTGGATCTTTCATGGACCACACTAATTTTGGAAGGGTGGTTAGGGCTCCCAGGTTACATCCTGGGCGGCGTTATGTCCGCAAACCTAAGGACAATCGCTTCCCCTTCCCCAGGAGGTGCTTCAGGAATGGTCGCAGTCCCGAAGGTGGATGCTTCCATGACCAGGATTGCTGCACGCTCCCTGTTTTCTGCCTCTGATAGCTCCTCGCTGAAGGATGCGACTGATAGACTGGTCGAGCAACTCGCCAAGTCTTCCTATGAGGCTGTGGGGTCTTCTTTTGCCCCTAATTTCGCCACGGTCTGGACCTTACAAGCGATTACTACCTGCTTGGACGGTATCACTGACCTGGCAAGGTCCAGTCCAGAGGTCCTGGCACTCACTGAGAGAGCGAGGGCCTATGCGGACTACGCCAGGACGGCGTCTTTGGAAACTGCCACTCGCTCAGCTGTGGCTTCGGCCAATGCTATAGCGATCCGCAGATTGTTGTGGCTGCGTCTTTGGGACTCAGATGCCACATCTAAGAAGATTTTGCAGAATCTTCCGTTCTCTGGTGACAGACTTTTTGGCACAGAGCTGGACAAGCTGATTAAGGATTCTGCTGAGTCTAAGATACCGCAGAATAAGCCTAAACCACGGTATACCGTTAAAAGGAACCCAAAACAGTGGTCCTTTCGGTCCAGCTCACAGTCATCAGCCCCGTCCGCTCGCACGGACCGAGGGGGCAAGCCCGCTTCTCAGTGGCGCGCTAAGAGTCGTCCCAAGAAGCCGGCGGGGGCAACAGCTGCCACCCCCAAACCCGCCTCTACATGACTCGCTCTCTCTTCCTGCCTCCCCACAGGTGGGGGGCCGCTTGTCTCGCTTTCAGGACAAGTGGCTACTTCACGTTCAAGATCAGTGGGTTCGAGACGTAGTCTCGCGAGGTTACAGGATAGAGCTGACGTCAAAACCATTATCCCGATTCCATCGGTCTGTTCCATCCCCAGAAAAGACTCAGGCTTTTCACCGGGTGTTGGAGGGACTCCGCAGAGACGGAGTAGTGGTCCCAGTGCCCACGGCAGAGAGGTTCAGGGGTTTTTACTCCAACCTCTTTATTGTCCCAAAAAAGGACGGCTCCTTTCGACCGGTCCTGGACCTAAAATTGTTCAACCGTCACGTGTTGGTTCGGAAGTTCCGCATGGAATCCCTGCGCTCCGTGATCGCAGCTGTGTCACAGGGGGACTTCCTAGCGTCCATCGATATCAGGGACGCTTACCTTCACGTGCCCATTGCACCGGCTCATCAGCGCTGGTTACGGTTCGCAGTGGGGGACGAACACTTCCAATTTGTGGCCCTACCCTTCGGGTTGGCCTCTGCACCACGGGTGTTCACGAAGGTGATGGCATCCATGATGGCTCTCCTGCATGTGCAGGGTCACGCCGTCATACCCTATCTGGACGACCTATTGGTCAGGGCGCCATCGGAAGACCTTTGTCGGGTGAGCCTGGAAGTGACCATGAGGTCTCTGGAACAATTTGGGTGGCTTCTCAATACTCAGAAGTCGACCCTGGTTCCGACTCAGTCATTGACATATCTGGGAATGGACTTCCACACGGACTCAGCCCTGGTGTCTCTACCTCAGGCCAAGCAGCTGGCGATCCACTCAGGAGTACAGAACGTTCTCCTGTCACCTCACTCATCCCTTCGGGAATTGATGAGACTGGTGGGGCGCATGGTGGCGGCGATAGAGGCGGTGCCCTTTGCACAGTTTCGTCTGCGTCCTCTCCAGCTGGAGATTCTTCGCCGATGGGACAAGAGAGCGATCTCTCTGAATCGGTTGGTGACACTGTCACAACCAACCAGGGACTCCCTGCAGTGGTGGCTCCAGCCACGTCACTTGTCGCGGGGAAGATCCTTCCTCAAGCCTTCATGGTTAGTGGTAACCACCGACGCCAGTCTGAAGGGCTGGGGCGCGGTGTTCTTACACCACAGGGCTCAAGGCCTCTGGACTCAGGCGGAGTCGACGTTGCAGATCAACGTCCTGGAGATCAAGGCGGTCTATCTGGCGCTCCTGGCGTTTCAGAAATTCCTGACAGGACGACCCATTCGGGTCCAGTCCGACAATGCGACGGCCGTCGCCTACATAAATCATCAGGGAGGGACCAGAAGCGCTCAGGCCCTCGCCGAAGTCCACCGCATCCTATCGTGGGTGGAGGAAAACGACTGCCTGATCTCCGCAGTTCACATCCCAGGGGTCGAGAACTGGGAGGCCGACTACCTGAGCCGGCAGGGGATGGACGCCGGAGAGTGGTCCCTGCATCCAGACGTCTTCCGGGACATCTGCAGCAGATGGGGCACTCCGGACGTGGATCTGATGGCCTCAAGGCTGAATCATCAGGTGCCCCAGTACGTGGCGAGATCGTGGGATCCTCAGTCTCTGGGGCGGATGCTCTGATACTGAATTGGTCCAGCTTCCAGCTGCCGTATGTGTTCCCTCCTCTGGCTATGATTCCCAGGGTCCTGTGGAAGATCAGGTCGGAGTGCAGGGTAGCCATTCTAGTGGCTCCGGATTGGCCCAGGAGGTCCTGGTACCCGGACCTGTGGCAACTATCAGGCGGACACAAGTGGGCTCTTCCAGACCGCGCAGATTTACTCGCACAAGGCCCATTCTTCCACCTCAATTCCAGGGCCCTCAGATTGACTGCATGGCTCTTGAGGCCTGGCTACTGACTTCTAGGGGTTTCTCCCCTACAGTAGTGGCCACTATGAATCGGGCTAGGAAGCCCGTGTCCAGGAAGATGTACCACAGGACGTGGAAGATCTTTTTTACCTGGTGTGCCTCTGGTGGACGGTCTCCGTGGCCCTTGTCCATCCCGACGTTGTTGGCTTTCTTACAGTCGGGTTTGGAGTTGGGATTATCCCTGGGCTCTTTGAAATGTCAAGTATCAGCACTTTCGGTGCTATTTGACAGGCGATTGGCGCTCCTCCCGAAGGTACGTCAATTTCTGCAAGGGGTGTCACGGATGGTTCCGCCCTACAAGAGACCTCTAGACCCTTGGGACCTTAACATGGTCCTGGCGGCATTACAGAAACCGCCGTTTGAGCCGCTGAGAGATGTTTCCCTATCTCGTCTGTCCCAGAAAGTGGCCTTTCTGGTGGCAATTACGTCTCTGAGGAGGGTCTCAGAATTGGCTGCACTATCGTGCAAGTCACCCTTTCTGGTGGTTCACCAAGACAAGGTGGTGTTGCGCCCACGGCCAGAATTCTTGCCGAAGGTGGTTTCAACTTTTCACCTGAACCAGGAGATTGTTCTCCCATCATTTTGCCCCGCTCCCGTTCATCAGGTGGAGCGCGACCTCCATACTCTGGATCTCGTGAGAGCTGTACGCATTTATGTGTCCAGGACCGCCTCCTTCAGGAGTTCGGATTCCTTATTTATTCTCACGACAGGTCGCTGTAAGGGGTCCGCGGCTTCGAAGTCAACCTTGGCCAGATGGATTAAGGCTTCCATTCAAGAGGCTTACCGGTCTTCTGGTTTGCCTCTCCCAGTGGGATTGAAGGCTCACTCTACCAGAGCTGTAGGTGCCTCTTGGGCCTTGCGACATCGAGCGTCTGCTCTACAGGTGTGTCAGGCGGCCACTTGGTCCAGCCTGCACACTTTCTCTAAGCACTATATGGTGCATGCCCATGCCTCTGCGGATGCAAGTTTGGGCAGGCGGGTTCTCCAGGCGGCGGTTGCCCACCTTTAAAGGGAACCATGTGTTAGCCGTCTTGTTGAGAACTTTTCCCGCCCTGGGGTATTGCTTTAGGACATCCCCATTGTCTGGGTCTCCCATTATGATGACCAGAAAAAAGAGAATTTTGTTTACGTACCGTAAATTCTTTTTTCTTTAATCATCAATGGGAGACCCAGCACCCACCCAGTTGTTCCTTTGCATGTTTTGCATTTGCTCTGTTCTCTGTTGAGACAGTGTTTGCCGGGTTGTTGAACCGTTTTGTGTACGGCATTCTTCCCGATGTTTCGGGTGTGGTTTATTTCCTCCTCGCAGCTTGTAGACCAAACTGAGGATGTTCCCTGCGGTAGGGGTTTATAAGCGGAGGAGGCGGTGTCTACAAACTTGTAGTACCTAGTGTGACCTCCGGAGGGCAGTGCCCTAAACCCCATTGTCTGGGTCTCCCATTGATGATTAAAGAAAAAAGAATTTACGGTACGTAAACAAAATTCTCTTTGTTGATCTGTGAAGGCAAGACTGCCGAGACCCATATTAGTTTGAATAATGGAGCACTTTTCTCCCTGTTAGAATGGAGTGGCAATATGAATGTCTGACTGCCGCTCCATTCATTCCCTATGTGGCTTCTGAGTGTTGTGCTCTGCTTTTTCCGACATCCCTATATTGTATCAACAGAGCGGCTGTTAAGTATCTGACTTGCTGCTATAGAGAGAAAGGATGCCTTGTCAAGGAGAAAAATTTCTCATTCTGATGATCAGTGTGGGTTCAAGCAGTCGGAATCCACTGATCAGTAAATTAACCCCTATCCTTTGTTTAGGTGATAACTTTTTTCCACCAGAAAACCTCCTTTTTTTTTTTTTTAAAGGGACCCTTTCACACAAGTTATCCAGTCCAAAGCATGAAACTGAACCTGGCTGTACGAATGCAGCATGTTATATTGTTCTATGAGGTGCCTTGGTGTTTCAGGGAAAATACAGTTAGACTATCCAGCTGGGGATCATAGCCAGAGATGAGACTAGTTCGACACTGCCTGTGGCTTCGCCCATCACTTCACCATGTGATTGGCAGCCATGCACTGATTGACGCTGCCTTTGATTTGGACATCAGTAGTCGTGTGACAGGTTCTCTATAAGTATTTTATTGATGTGCAAGAGGGTTAAAAGTCAATAAATACCTCTATTTCTTGAGGAAAGGTTTAATCGTAATCACAGGCAAGAAATCTGTCAGAGCAGTGAGGCCATGGAACGTGTTGTAATGAGCGATTCACTACTAAAATTTAAGAAGGGCCTGGATGCCATCACTGAAAAATATAATATTGTAGGTTATATATACTGGATTCTTTGATAGGGAGTCGGGAAGGAATTTTTCCCCCAATATGGAGCTTAGTGTTTGCCCTATGGAGTTTTTTGCTTTCCTCTGGTTCAACTTGTTGGGCTATAGGTTGAAATATATGGACTTAAAGGGTATCCACATCTCCAAGATCCTATTCCAAAATTTAATGGGTGTGATAATGATAATATTACCAAATATCTCCAATTAGAAATGTATTATAGTTCTCCTGATTAGCTATATCGCTTACCTCATGTGTAGGACATTGTAGGTTAGGTATCCATGGATATGACCACTCATATAGCTAGTTAATTGCTAGTGGTCACGCCTATGGATTCCTAAGCTGTAATGTCCTGCACATGGGGTAAGCGATATAGCGAATCAGGAGAACTATACTACATTTCTAATTAGAGGAATTTGCTAATATTTTTACACACTGGGATAGGGTATTGAAGATGGGAATACTCCTTTAAAGTCTAACTTCATCCTTAAAAACTATGAAACTATGATTATGCTGTCCATTATATAAAGAGATCAGAAAATCGCCAATCGGCTTCAACCACATTTGCATAGTCGTTGCTAATTGACATATGCCCGATGGGAATACAGGAATGTGTGCACATTGTAATTCTGGTGTTTTCTGCTAGGGGGGTTATGGAGAAACCTGTGACGTGCTTATACAGCATCATCCCAGACTTTTTCAGACGTTAATTCAGATGACTCAGAATGAAGATCTTCGGGAAAATATGGTATCGTTCTCGGGATATTTTACATGATCTGTTTATCAAACTTCCTTAAAGGGGTTGTGCTACATGAAATATCACCTATTTACTGTATATGTAATAAGTCGCTGACTTCTAAGCTTTGCTTTGCTGTGGACCCCCACAAGTCCAGATTGAATTAGGAAGTGGTCCAGCATGGGCAGTGCTCTCCCAACTAAGGCCTATAAGACTGAGCCCAGTGGTTACTTGTGATTGTGCCACAACCCTTTTAAATTTTTTATTATTTAATTTCATATTTTATTTATTAATTTTAATTTTAAACCAGTTAAGTGTGAAAAGTTTATAGTACAACCTTAAATATGACCACTCCTAAAAACTGACAAGTTCACATGCAGAATATTTGTACTTGATAAATTAGATGGTCCCTCAGAAAATTCAAGGGTGAGCAGCTTTCATTTTATGCCTATGGTTCCTCAATGAAACTCATGAATCCTTTGCTTATTAACTAGGTTTTTTCAAATGACCTGTCCTTTTAAACTATTTTATTTTTTTCCACCAGTTCGGTTTTTCACATGTATAACATAATTGATTTCTTTACATATAGATGCCAATACTTTGCAGGCATAATATTTACAGAAATTTCACTGGGTGTTAAAATCAAATCCCCCTACAGTTGAAAGAACTAAAGTTATGAATATTGCATGTACCGACAAAAGATATGCAAAAAAGGATTAAAAATTTTTGAAAACAATAAACTTTAAATAAATGATAAAAAAATAAAAAACTAACATACTCGTATCGCCTTATCCACAAAAACATGTACAGTAAGTCTTCTAAAGAGAAGGCAGACCAAAAGCAGGTTTTGCCCGATATCTAGTCACTGTGTCAGATCAATGTAGTGCAATAAAAAGTCATCACAAGTAACAAAACATTGTGTGTCCCCTAAAATAGTATCGATAAAAGCTACAACGGACCTGCAAAAAGGCCTCACACAGTCCATCGACAGACAAATGAAAATGAAAAGTGAAAAAATGGCACTCACCGAGGATGCAGATAGCGTATCCTTTATGGGTTGCGGGAACACAGTGCAGTGAGGGGCCGTCGCCTCTAGGGTGTCGGCAAGCGAACGGCCGTCGTCACCTTTTGGCTCCCCCTCCTCTGGCACAGTGAGGCAACCCCGATAAAGGATCCGCTACCCTGCATCCCCCTCCCTGCACTGTGTTCCCGCAACCCAATAAAGATACCGCTATCTGCATCCTCAGTGAGTGCTGTTTTTTCTCTTTTCCTTTTGATATGGACTGTGTTTTGACTGGCACCTCGAGCATAAATCTGTGACTCCTGACCACACTTGTCTCCTAAGTAGGAGTTCCCCTTTAAGGTGGTGCCCTCATTTCCTTCTCTGGATTTGCAGAAAAATGAAAATATTTTGGGTCTCAGAAAAAAACATATTTACTTTTTTTAACGACTTTCTGAAAGTTTTTAAACAATTAAAGAATTTTTTTAAAAGTCTACAAGTTTGTTGTTTGGCCTGATCATACTGAATTATGTTTCCGGGTCACTTCTACGTAACCATGAACACTGGCATTGAAGTGCTTATTGGTGGTTTTTTTTTGTCCTAACTTTTGATTAATGAAATAGTTTGGTGAGTCATCCTGTATCTCAACCTTATATTCTTACCATAGTTACGGCAGGTCCTTGAACATTTGTCCCAACTAAATGAAAGCCAATACCTCAAGATACTCACAAGCCTCGCTGAAGTTGCCACTACAAATGGCCACAAACTCTTAAGGTAATGATGAAGAATGTAATCCTTTATTAATATTGCTTGAAGGGGTGACAACCGTTATCATCTGTACACGGGGGGTATCGCTGGGACCCCCACCAATCACAAGAACGTGGTTCAGCATCCTTGGTTTAAATGGTCAGTTGTCATGTATGTGTACCACCACTTCATTCCTGAGATTAGTAGAGATGGACGAATGTTGTACTTTTATTCTGTGCTAGTCTTCAAAACATTGGATTGAGGGCTGTGTGCATGTGTGATTACTTCTCTATTATAATGGGGAGCACGAGACCCCCATTCTTGTGTAGACTTTCCTTCAGGTAGCAGTGCAATTTAATTATGTGCACAAATACATTACATTTAGTATTATGCAAGAGTTGCATGAAGATGGCAATATTGAGACTACACCCTGCAACTTTATCAGTTACATTTGGTTTTACCTCTACTATGAAATGGAGGATGCCTGACTACTGTAGATGGGATACCCAACGTATGTTGCAAACATGGATTTCATGTGGATTTTCCACTGCGTTTCTGAGCATTTCTGCACCAAATTCTGCAGAAATTCAATTTTCACACTATTCATTGCAAAAGTGAAGACCACCATGAATTTTTTGCAACGACTTGACATGTTGTAGATATTAAAATCTACTAAGCAGACACATTTATGTTTAGAACATTTCCACAATGTATAGCTGAGATTTTTAAAATCTGATTAATTTAACTTGTACCTTATTGCAATTTGTTTTTTTTTCCCCAACTTAAATCTGCACTGTGGGAATATACCCCAACTATCTTGTTTGTTTTGTTACTAATTAAATACTTCATATTTGGATTGAATGTTATTTTTTTTATGGCTGTCAAAGGAAATCAGCAGGATTTTGCCCCATAAACTATTTATAAGCACATGTGGCTCTTTCATAGACAAGTCCAGTAATAACTTTACATGGCCTGTACTTGACTGCATTACTGAAAAATCAGTGTTTGTATTGATATGATGATGAGGCTGTAGATCTAAAGCCACTATCACTCCAGCTCTATTCCCCACCCAGCACCACCTCCTGAGTCTTTACTAACACTATCTGAGCTGTGTGGCTTCAAATGTCAGTCAATCTGGATGAGGTGGTGCTGGGTGGGGAATAGAGCTGGAGAGACCGTAGCTTTAGATCTTCAGCCTCATTTGCTTATCAATACAAACATTGATTTCTCAGTAGTGAAGTCAAGTACTGACCATGTAAAGTTATTACTGGACTTGTCTGTAAAAGAGCCACATGTGCATATAAATAGTTTATGGTGTGAAATCCTGCTGATAGATTCCCTTTAAAGTAATGTGTGTAAGCAATGTGTACCTTTCTCTATATTAACCATTTAGAGAATCAATTGAACTTTGCTTTAATAATAAGTACCATTCTAAAGAAACTCCAAATTCACATGAAACTCTGCATCAAAAGTCTCTCCAGTAGTTATGAAGCTCAAATGAAGAGTCTGCTGCGGATTGTGCGGATATTCTGCCATGTTTTTCGCCTCGGACCTTCTTCTCCCAGTAATGGAAATGACATGGGCTACAATGGAAACAAAACGCCAAGAAACCAGGTGTTCAAGGTCAGAAAAGTATATGACGTTTTTAGGAAGATAGACGTAAAAGAGATGAATGTGACAAAGCATGCACTCATTTATCACACCCCTACTGAACAGGACGTAAGTTTGGTCAACCTCATGCATCTCATTTTCAGTTTAGTCCAATGACTTCCCTTTTATCTGTCCGTCAATCAAAATGCCATTTATACTTTTGTTTCCTTTCTAAAAATGCTTCTTTTTGTCCTTTTCCTTCTTTAAAGTAAAGCTTTGTTTTGGAGCCCCTTTCTAAGATATGCTAGATATCAATCTCATCTTAAAAAAGGGGAATTTTCACTCTGAGAGTGGAGCTTCTCTTTAGATTTGCAATATTCACTTGGTTTAACTTACTATGAGATGATATAATTCTAATCTATTTGAAGCAGTGTTACTGTTAAAAGTAATAATAATCCTATTCCCTATAGTATTCTATGTATTATAGGAGTAGTATAGATTTATGGTTCATCTGGTATTGTGTTTGTCTGTACCAAACAAGATAACATTACCACAAATAACTGGGAAGAAATTGTATACATTTAGATGAATGTTAGAAGATCATTAATGATGATCAGATCAGTTAATAAAAAGCTTTGCCACATTTAGTCAGCCTTTGTGTTCGTGACTCAAGGACATGTTCTATCTGGGTTTTTCATAAATAGTAATGCAAATAGCTTTTCAGAGTGGTCTGGAATTTTAATGCCACCTATTGGTTGTAGCAGTCTTAAAAGTAAATATTGTAACTCTTTAATGAGCATTCACACATAACTTAGAACTCAAACTAGAAACTCCATTTACAGCTAAGTGTTTAGACTTGTTTTCCTCTCATCAGTGCAAAGCAGGTCTGACTAAAGGCCCCGTCTCACACTACGATATAGTTAACGATATTGTTAGTACGTCACGGCTTTTTGGGTGGAGCAACGACGTAACGACGTCGTCCAATGTGACAAGTACAAACGATCAACGATAAGTCGGCTGATCGTTGATGGGAGGTTTGTGAACTAGACCTTAAACCAAACGATGATCGTCTGTCCAACCTGCAGCATCGGTTTGTGTGACACCTTGATAATGATGTTGTTAACGACTTCGCCTATTCAAAACTGAAGGACGTAGGCGATTAAATGACCGCAAGTATCGTTCGCTTGTTGCGGAATCGTGCTGCGTGGTTAAAGATATCTGTACGTGTGGCACTTCACTAACGATCATTGAACGTCCTTCAAGAGATCTAGGTCAAGTTGGATAGTTGATCGGATCGTTCGGATGTTGACGTGTGTGACGGGGCCTTTAGTTAGGTGAGAGGCTTGTGACAGAGGGAATAAGTGGGACCTTTCTAGGAGAATAGATAGAATATGATAGCTATGGGCAAATCAACAATGAAGTAATTGGACATGGCTTTGAAATCGAGGAACATTTCACTGGTGAGGAAGACACCACTCGTACATAGTCTGGTCTTTTCTGTGATAATATATGGATGTGAAACCTGAACGATAAAGGAATAAAACAGAAGAAGAATCAACACATTCGAAAAATGGTGCTGGAGAAGGATGTTATCAAGACTATAGATGGCAAGAAGAACAATCAAATCCATTTTGAAACAAATCAAGCCAGACAAATCAAAGCAAGGATCACCAAGCTACAACTTGTCTACTTTGTATGTTTCCAATCACTGGAGAAGGACTTCATGGTAATAAGAATATAAGGAACAAGGCGAAGAGGAAGACCAGCCAACAGATGGCTTGATATGATCAAGAAAATGGCGGAGAATACCCTGGTGGACCTATCTAGGCTTGCACAAAATCTTCATACAGAGTGTTCATCCATCATGTTGCAATGGCTTGGGATTGAGCTGTGAAGGCCATTAAAAAATATTAATAATAATGATGATAAATGCATACAGCCGTAAGGTAAAATCATCATTAAAAAATCATCATCATTAAAAAAAAAGAGTAATAATAAAATAAATAGAAGTGCATATCTATATCTAAAAATGCAGTCAAAACATTTTCTGAACTCCAAATTGTTACCAACAAAAACTACAACTCGTCATACAAAAACAAACCCTTCATGAGCTCCTTGATGGAAAAAATGGAAACCGTTCCCATTCCTTGGAAAATGACAACACAAATTTTTTTATTTCACAAAATTCAGTTTTATTTTTATTTTTTTTTAATCTGCTGAAAAAATGAGCTTTGCTATTGCCACTATTGTATCCACCTGGAGAATCAAATTCACTGGTCATTTTTTATTCCATATAGAGCTCCGTAAAGAAAAAGCCAAGAAACAATGGCAGATTTATGTTTTATTTTGTTACTATTTTTCAGTGCACTATATGGTAGAATGTTATTACAAATTAAAACTCATCCTCCAAAATACAAGCCTTAACATGTCTACATCGATGGGTAAAGCCCTTGGAAGAAAATGGGGAAAAAAGGCAAAAGCACAAAAAATACCAAAAATAGAAATGAAATAAATGCTTTAGTGACCTATAATATTTTTTTGTTACAGATAAACATCAGCCAGATATTGGGTGGAATTATTAACCTGCTTCATTTTATGTATGCAAGAGATTCATTTTTTGCATCCACAAATAAACTAGCTTTTGCTATAATAATTGTACTTAAGCAAACTATGGAATTGCCACAAACTCAAGATGGATTAATCTGGGAGCGTCAATTGACATGTAATTCATGAATAAGCTGTATAAGCGTTAAACCATGTGCCTAGGGATTTGTTACATCCCAAGTGGATTTGCAAATTTTTTGTTTTTTCCATGTTAATATTCTGATTTGTTGATTTAATATCATGTACAACTACATTGTAGATATTCAGTATTTTTATTTAATTAAAGTTAAAGGGGTTGTATAAAGTTTGAAAGTTCTCTCGTATCCACAGGAGAGGAGGTAATGTCCCTATTGCTGATCCTTCAGAATTATGAAGAGCCCGGTGTGAATGGAATGGTAATCAATTATGTGTACCCCTGTCCCATTAATTCTTAATAGGAGTGCTGAAGATCAGCCAAATGTTGCAATTCCCAGTGGAGTCGTTAAGAAAGAATGGAACACCTGTGCGTATGATTGACCACCTCTCCATTCACTTGGGTCTCTTAAGAATCCCAGTTCTTGGGATCAATATAGGCTCCAGCAGTCAGACCCTCAATGATTGAGAAGTTATCCCTTATTCTGTCGACAAGGAATAACTTCCAAACTTGCCACAACCCCTTTAATGAATAGTTTCTGTTTCCGTTTCTAAATGTTTCACTCTCATTAGTTAGACAGTAGATTTAGAAATCTAATATATGAAGCAGAGTGTATGTATATGTGTATGTGCCATAGCGACGCCCACCCCATATAGCCACACCCACTTTACATAGCCGCGGCCAACTTCACAGCCTGCATCTCCGCATAGCCCCATCTCCTCCACATAGCCTCACCCTGGGACTATGTGGAGGGGTGGATCTATGAAGGGGCGTGGTGCTACTGGGAGGGGCTATGTGTAGGGGTGGAGCTATGAAGATGGTACTGGGATGGGATGGGGTGGGCTATCGGGAAGGGACAGGGCTATGGTACATACACACATGCCGGGCTCTACAGCTAGTTACCAATAATTGCATTTAGTTCAGGATTTCAGAAATTGCATAGATGGGTGAAGAGCATTTAAGAATCAGGATACCTCATTCTATTGCCTACAGTGGACCTCCATACTTTCATTCACAGAATACTGATGCTATAAACCATGTCTGTATCTGCTCACAATGCAAGAGAGCATCTGGGAGGAATTAATCTTCCTCGTGGCCACAAAATTAATGCCCACTTGCAGTAACTGAACTATATCAGGACATAGCGATCATATGGATTAATCCAGTTAATCAAGCACTTCAGGAAAACACGATGTGCGCTGTGAACGCAGTGTTCCTGAGCGCAGCAAGACACAGGCATGTTTAACATAGGAACGCATGGTGCCTGTGTGTACCTGCGCTCAGCTGTGTTTGCTTTCGGCTGTGCATAATTCATGCACATGCCGATGCAACATGTTGCATTTTTTGTGCGTGGCTGTGTGCTTGCTTTATGCGCATGCAGACAGCCGCACACAAGAAATGAATGTGAGTCAATCTGTGCGTACTGCCATCTGCTGGCAAGCACCCAGACGCTGCGGGAGATGACCACCTACGAGGTCATCTACAGGTGCATCCTTTCCTGTCGTCGTCTTCTTCTTCTTCTTCCTCCTCCTCTTTCCTCCTCTTTCCTCTTCTTTCCTCTTCGTTCCTCTTCTTTCTTCTTTCCTCTTCTTTCTTTCTTTCCTCTTCTTTCTTTCTTCTTTTCTTCTTTCTTTCTTTCTTCTTTCCTCTCTTTTCTTTCTTCTTTCTTCCTCTTCTTTTTCTTCTTTCTTTCTCTTCTTCTTCTCTTTCCTTCTTCTTTTTCTTCCTCTTCTTTCCTCTTCTTTCCTCTTCTTTCTCTCTTTTTCTTCTTCTTTTCTTCTTCTTTCCTCTTCTTTCTTCTTTCCTCTTCTTTCTCTTCTTCTTTCCTCTTCTTCTCTTCTTCTTCTCCTCTTCTTCTTCTTCTTCTTTCCTCTCTTTTCTTCCTTTCTTCTTTCTTCTTTCCTCTTCTTTTCTTCTTTCTTCTTTCCTCTTCTTTTCCTCTTCTTTCTTCTTCTTCTTTCCTCTTCTTTCCTCTTCTTCTCTTCTTTTTCTTTCCTCTTCTTTCTCTTTCTTTCTTCTTTCTCTCTTTTTTTCTTTCCTCTTCTTTTCCTCTTCTTTTCTTCTTTCCCTTCTTCTTTCTTTCTTCTTTCCTCTTCTTCTTCTTCTCTTTTCCTCTTCTTTCTTCTTCTTTCCTCTTCTTTCTCTTCTCTTCTTTCCTCTTCTTTCTTCTTTCCTCTTCTTTCTTCTTCCTCTTCTTCCTCTTCTTTTTCCTTCTCTTCTTTCTTCTTTTCCTCTTCTTTTTCTTCTTTCCTCTTTTTCTTCTTCTTCCTTCTTTTCTTTTCTTCTTTCCTCTTTTTCTTCTCTTCTTTCCTCTCTTTCTTCTTCTTCTTTCCTCTTTTCTCTTCTTTCCTCTTCTTGTCTTCTTTCTCTTCTTCTTTTCCTCTTCCTTTCTTCTTCTTTCCTCTTCTTTCTTCTTCTCTTCTTCTCTTCTCTTCTCTTCTTTCTCTTCTTCTTCTTCTTTCCTCTATCTTCTCTTCTTTCCTCTTTTTCTTCTTCTTCTCTTTCCTCTTCTTTCTTTCTTTCCTTCTCTCTTTCCTCTTCTTTCTCTTTCTTCTCTTCTTCTTCTTTCCTTCTTTCTTTCTTCCTTCTTCTCTTTCTTCTTTTCTTCTTCTTCTTCTTTCCCTTCTTTTCTTTTTCCTCTTCTTCTTCTTTTCTTCTTCTCTTCCTTTCTCTTCTTTCTTCTTCTTTCTCTTCTTCTTTTCTTCTTCTTTCTTCTTCTTTCCTCTTTTTCTTTTCCTTCTTCTTTTCTTCTTTTTCTTCTTTCTTCTTTCCTCTTCTTTTCTTCTTTCTCTCTTCTTTCTTCTTTCCCTTCTGTCTCTTCTTTCCTCTTCTTTCTTCTTCCTCTTCTTCTTTCTTCTTTCCTTTTCTTCTTCTTTCTTTTTCTTCTTTCTTCTTCTTTCCTTTCTTCTTCTTTTCCTTCTTTCTCTTCTTTCTTCTTTTCTCTTCTTTCTTTTCCTTCTTCTTTCCTCTTCTTTTCTTCTTTCCTCTTTTCTTTTTCCTCTTTTTCTCTTCTTTCTTCTTCTTTCCTCTTCTTCCTTTCCTCTTCTTTCTCTTCTTTCCTCTTCTTTCTTTTTTCTTTCCTCTTCTTTCTCTTCTTCTTTCCTCTTCTTTCTTCTTTCTCTTTTCTTCTTCTTTCCTCTTTTTCTTCTTCTTTCCTCTTCTTTCTTCTTTCCTCTTCTTCTTCTTCCTTTCTTCTTCTTTCCTCTTCTGTCTTCTTTCTTTCCTCTTTCTCTTCTTCTTTCCTCTTTTTCTCTTCTTTCCTTTTCTTCTTTCTCCTTCTATCTTTCTTTCTTCTTCCTCTTCTTCTTCTTTCCTCTTCTTTCTTCTTTCTCTTCTTTCTCTTCTTTCCTCTTTCCTCTTTTCTTCTTCTTTCTTTTCCTCTTCTTTCTTCTTTCCTCTTCTTTCTTCTTCTTTCCTCTTTTTTCTTCTTTCCTCTTCTTTTCCTTCTTTTTCTTCTTTCTCTTCTTTCTCTCTTCTCCTCTTCTTTTCTCTTCCTCTTCTTCTTTCTCTTTCCTCTTCTTTCCTCTTTCCTCTTTTTCTTTCCTTCTTCTTTCTTCTTTTTTTCTTCTTTTCCTCTTCTTTCTTCTTCTTTCCTCTTCTTCTTCTTCTTTCCTCTTTTCTTTCTCTTCTCTTCTTCTTTTTCCTCTTCTTTCCTCTTCTTCTTCTCTTTCCTCTTCTCTTCTTCCTTCTTCTTTCTTCTTTCTTCTTTCCTCTTCTTTTCTTCTTTCTTCTTTTCTCTTTTTTTTCTCTTTTCTTCTCTTCTTTCCTCTTCTTTCTTTTTCCTTCTTTCTCTTCTTCCTCTCTTTCTTTCTTCCTCTTCTTTCTCTTCTTTTCTCTCTTCTTTCTTTCTTCTTCTTTCTCTTCTTCCTCTTCTTTCTTCTTTCCTCTTCTTTTCTTTTTCCTTTCTCTCTTCTTCTTTCCTCACTTTTCTTTCTTTCTTTTCCTCTTTCTCTTTCCTCTTCTTTCTTCTTTCCTCTTTCTTCTTCTTTCCTTTCTTCTTCTTCTTTCCTCTTTCTTTCCTCTTCTTTCCTCTTCTTTCTCTTTCCCCTTCTTTCTTCTTTCCTCTTCTTTCTTCTTTCCTCTTCTTTCTTCTTTCCTCTTCTTTCTTCTTTCCTCTTCTTTTTTTCTTTCCTCTTCTTTCTTTCTTTCCTTTTTTCTTCTTCTCTTCTTCTTTTCTTCTCTTCTTTCCCTTCTTCTTTCCTCTTCTTTTCTTCTTTCCTCTTCTTTCCTCTTCTTTCCTCTTCTTCTTTCCCTCTTCTTTTTTCCTTCTTTCTCTCTTTCTTCTTTCTTCTTTTCTCTCTTTCTCTCTTCTTTCCTCTTTCTTCTTTCTTCTTTCTTTCTCTTCTTTCCTCTTCTTTCTCTTCTTTCCTCTTCTTCCTCTTCTTTCCTCTTCTTTTCCTCTTCTTTCCTCTTCTTTTTCTTTCTCTTCTTCCTCTCTTTCTCTTCTTTCCTCTTCTTTCTTCTTTCCTCTTCTTTCTCTTCTTTCCTCTTCTTTCCTCTTCTTTCCTCTTCTCTTCTTCTTCTTTCTTCTTTCCTTCTTCTTCCTCTTCTTTCCTTCTTCTTTCTCTTCTTCTTTCCTCTTCTTTCTCTTTTTCCTCTTTTTTTCCTCTTCTTCTTCTTTCCTCTTCTTTCTTCTTTCCTCTCTTTCCTTTTTCTTTTTCTTCCTCTTCTTTCCTCTTCTTTCCTCTTCTTTCTCTTTTCCTCTTCTTTCTCTTCTTTCCTCTTTCTTTTCTTCTTCTTCTTTCTTCTCTTCCTTCTTCTTTTCTTTCTTTTCTTCTCTTCTTTCTTCTTCTCTTCTTCCTTCTTTCCCTCTTCTTTCTTCTTCTTTCCTCTTCTTTCTTCTTCTTTCCTCTCTCTGTTTTCTTTTCTCCTTCTTTTCTCTTTTCCTTCTTTCTTCTTCCTTTCTTCTCTTCTTCTTTCCTCTTCTTTTTCTTTCCTTTCTCTTCTTCTCCTCTTTTCCTCTCTTCTCCTTTCTCTTCTTTCTTTCCTCTCTTTCTCTTCTTCTTCTTCCTTTCTTTCCTCTTCTTTCCTCTCTTTCTTTTCCTCTTCTTTCCTCTTCTTTCTTCTTCCTCTTTTTCTTTCTATCTCTTCTTTCTCTTTCTTTCCCTTCTTCCCTTCTTTCTCTTTCTTCTTTTCTCTCTTCTTCTCTTCTTTCCTCTTCTTTCTCTTCTTTATCTCTTTCTTTCCTTTTCTTTCCTCTTCTCTTCTTCTTCTTCTATCTCTTCCTCTTCTTTCTTATTCTTTCTTCTTTCCTCTTCTTTCTCCTTCTTCTTTCCTCTTCTTTATTCTTCTTTCCTCCTCTTTCCTCTTCTTTCTTTCTTCTGTCATATTCTTTCTTCCTCACTGCCGCCGCTGGTTTAAAATAGCCGGCGGGAAAACCGGTGGTGAAGTCAGCTTTCCCGCCCGCTAATTCAAATGAAGAGTTGATGCTGTCGCATCAGCTAATCATTTGAATTAGCGTGGTGGGAAAGCCGGTGGTGAAGTGTTTTCACCACCGGCTTTCCCGCCGGCTATTTTAATCTTGCGGCGTCCGCCGCTGATTGGGTGGCAGGGCGTCTCACAATCACATTTTCATGTGAATGCATGCGGACAATCTCTGCTGCGTTCACATGAACGTAAAAGGATCATGTCCCCCAATAGTATTGTCAAATATAGGTGATTGACTCCTATTTCTGAGCCAATGTTAAAGAGTTTGTCCAGTTTGCTAAAAAAAAAAGTTACTTTATAGAGTTGAATTATGATGACCCTGACAATGCCCTGCCTGCAGCTCCATGGTTAGCACTTTTGGCTAATCAGTAACATAGAACGGTCTCTGTTTCCTCTGAGTGTCAGTGACGTGTCAGCAAGGGGCAGGCTGTCAGGCTCATTTCATTATTAGCTAAGCATCAGCCTTGGCAGAGAGGTTTAATATCCTTTCTACTATCTCTAAGGCCCCTTCTCTCCTACGTATAAAACACGTACGTGAATAAACGGAATTGATGTTATCAGTGTGCCATGTTTTTTCCAATATGGCTACAGAATAAAAATTACAAAGCTTCTCTTGTACTTTTAAAGTTAAACGTGTATAATTCATGGACGGCACCTGAATGGCATCCATGTGCTGTACATGTTTTTTCCAGTATGGATAAAGAATAAAGGTATTAAAAAGCTTCTATGCTTTTAAAGTTAAACATGTACAGGACATGGAATGGCATCCATGTGGTGTACAAGTTTTTCACACACCCCATAGACTTGTATTGGCATCTGTGCAGCTGGAACAAACTGACATCTTTTTGTGTGGTTTACACGTACATGTGAAGATCACCATATGTTATAGTGGGTACATGTGTTAACTGCAATGCCACACAAACCAGAAACACGGACATATGTAGGAGGCCTAATGTGGTAACATAGTGGCTCTCACCTTTCAGCACATTTCAGCATATTATTTCTAATATATTCCTTGCATATTTGATATTCTGACTTTCTTCCTTCCTTAAGATTGTATTAAGCAATATTGAAGTCTTTTATTTAATTGCTGCCTTTATTTCAGCCTTTAGAGCTACTTTGGCATTCACTAGATGAATGGCTTGTGCTCATTGCCACTGAGCTGACGAAAAACAAGAAAGACTCTACCAACATCACTTGCATTTTACTCAAGCAAAAGCCATTGGATCAACAAGATATTTCTCTGGATCATCAATCAAGCCTTGGAGAGAATGGCCGCACAGAACATCTTTCAGTATCTCCAAGCACTGCAGACTTTGAAAACTGTGCAAATGCTGGGAAGCAGGAAGCTGTCGCAGATGGTCAGGATGTTATCTCAATGACCGCAAACAGGCTCAGTGCTGTCATTCAAGCCTTCTATATGTGCTGCTCTTGCCAGATGCCTCAAGGGTTTGTGTCTCTTATTTTATTTGAGTGATGAATGTAGTATGGGCCATAAAGTAAGAAATGGTGTGCTGGTTTTTTTTTACTTGGATTGTTAGATTTGTCTGTATTTACTACTACTTTAACTTCATAAAGTCTGTGTTGTGTTTTTGTCAAGAAACATCTTTGGAAGTTAATAATTTCAAAAATCTTTAGGAAAATGTAATAAAAGAACTGATGGAGCAAATGGGGTCATTAGCTTCTTACCCACTATCTGATACATACATGTTAATAACAATTTAAGCTTCTTTTCCTGATACTGAGCTATAAATCTCCTGCATAGAATGTCATTTAATTGACAAGGTTAAATTTAAAGACAGATTGATAGTCTAAACCCCTCATACACTTTAAATAACTAATGGCCGAATTATTTGGCCTTTAGCATCACACCCAACTCTCCCATATACGCCCCTGTGTTGACCTTGAGACAGCCGCTGCCAGTCATACTGCTGGAGGCTTATCGCTTAAATCAGTAGCATGAATAACCTTATTTTCTACGACAATCATCTGTGAGAATGCCCATAAATACTGGACTGTTGGCTGATACCGGTGATATCAGTGAGTCTATTGTGTATGGGAGCATTAAAAAACCCTGTTCTGGCTTCCTGTGCATTCTGTGTGTTCAGAGTGAGCTGTCAATTAAAGTCCCAGGTCATCAGTGAGCGATGAGTGTAGCTGCTCCGTGTACACCTTTATGAACAAAAGTCGACATCTCCCTGGAGGAACAAAGTTAATTTGTCTCTGTTGATGCCCTTAAATGTAATGCATGTTAGCTGCAGGTTGTAGCCTATATCTGTAGGTTAAAGATGCACTCCTATGAAAAAGGTTTAACAGGGGCGTAACAATCAGGGTCGCGGCTATGACGGGGCCTGGACGTAGAGGAGCCCACGCCGCCCCCTAGTGCACACCGATCCTAGCTCCTGCTTCACATGCCGGCAAATTGCTGCTTTAGGGCCTGTGTGTCAGGGATGAGAGTAGAGGCGAGCCTCCTACTTCTTACTGCTGCTGCCCCCACCCCGCCCCTTGCTTCTTTTACCAGCTGGATTTCCATGTGAGTTTCACTGTGGAAAGCATATAGCAGGCTGGTGCCTCCTCCTCCACACTAGGAGTAGGCGGAACTTCCTGCTTTATGCGTTCCACTGGGGAACACATGCAGGCATCACCACCTACTCCTGAGTCTTCAGTTTTTGCAAGGAGAACAGAGCAGCAGGGGAACAGGGAGAGGTAAGTACAGCTTGTTTTTTAAATAAGCGGGAACACGGGGGCCAGAGGATTATGGGGAGACAGGGGTGCATTCGACTGTATGGAGAGCTATGAGGCTGCATATATAAGGCTGCACTATATGGAGAGATATGTTTCTGCCATATATGGAGAGCTATGAGGCTGAATTATGCGATATGGAGGGCTGTGAGGCTTCATTATACTATATGGAGGGCTGTGAGGCTTCATTATACTATATGGAGGGCTTTGAGGCTGCATTATCCTATATGGAGGACTGAGGTTGTATTATACTGTATAGAGGACTAGGAGGCTGCATTATACTATATGGAGGGATATGAGGCTTCATAATATATGGAGGGTTGTGAGGCAGCATTATAATATAGGAAGGGATATAAGACATCATTATACTATACGGGGGGTTGTAATGCTGCATTATACTATATGGAGGCATGTAAGGCTGCATTATACTATATGGAGAGATATGAGGCTGCATTATACTATAAGGAAGGTTGTGAGGCTGCATCATACTATATGGAGGATAATGGGGGTGCATTATGGTAATTGGATGACTTATGAGGGCTACCTTATGAATGGGGGAATATGGGATGCATTAGAATACATAGAGGACTATGGGGGTACATTGTAATATATGGAGGGATATGGGGATGCATTATAATAATTGGAGGACTATGGTGGTGGGAGGAGGAAGACCATATGAACGATGATGGGGGACATATATACCACGATAAGGGCCATATTTGAAGAGGACTATATATAGCAGGATGAGAGACATTAATACATAATGAAGAGGAAGAGAGGTCAATTTGTGAGTATTTAAAGGGTTTAGAACATTACACGGGGCCCATATATCTGACCAGCGTGTGCAGGGGGAAGGGGGCTGGTCTATATTTCGCATCGGGGCCCATCAGACCCTAGTTACACCACTTTTTTAAATTTATAAATCTGTGTTTGTTGTATGTACTGTAACATGAATATGTTCAAATACTCACCTACTGTCACTTTCTCAGGAATGCAGTGACATTCTGCTCCTTGGTGAGGTCACCCCATACCATCCAGCTCACTCTATATGTGAACCAGAGGTCTCTTTTACAATTTAAACCTATGGAGCCTTGTGCTGAGGTTCCATAAACTTTGATTGCAATAACTTCTGGGTCACGCAGAGTGCAGTGAGATCCAGAGAGTCTGAAGAGTGGAGACGTCACTGAGAAGAGGAGCAGAACGGGCTGGATTCCTGAGAAAGCGGCTGTAGTTGAGTGTATTAACACACACACACACACACACACACACACTCTCTCTCTCATTCTCACTCTCACTCTCTCACTCTCACTCTCACACTCTCACACACACACACACTACACAACATGCACATATACACAGTATAAAGAAAACAAAATCTTAATGGGGGAGGGCTTCTTTATCAGTGTTTGGGGACATGACAGGATGATTTTACAGAAATGTATTGAATTTTGGGTCTTAATGCATAGAGACATGATAAAAAAAAGTGAAAATTCACTTTGACTCCATTTGTAGTTGGTATAAGCCCTTATAGTTTATATACATTTTGGTACAAATTAAAGTTGTTCTTATGAGGCAAGTTCTAATTATTTGTATGTTTTTATGTCTAGGATGACTTCTCCAAGATTTATTGAGTTTGTCTGCAAACATGATGAAGTTCTTAAATGTTTTGTAACAAGGTAGGATACAGTAATGTCTTAAGCTATGTTCACATGTTGTTTTTTTTTTTTGTGTGTTTCTATATATTGTGGTATAGCGGGTCGGGTTCACTCACTTGGCAGCGATATTTAAAGGGAACCTGACCCCTCCAAATCACCCCCAACCCTATTAATACCTGTCCCTGCACCCTAACATATCAGTATTAGTCCTCCTTTTCTATAAAAAAAAAGCGCTCTAACATTGGAATAATCAACAATATACACTTACAAATCTGAGACTTCTTGTCCCTGAATAAGTCTCACAGGGCGTCCCCTGTGAGACTCTAAGCCCTCCCTAGGTGCTCATTTTCACGTCCCGAATGATCCACCCTCTCTCTGTCTGTGCTGCTTTGATGTGGAGCTGAAGGCAGGACTAATGATTTGCATTCTGTGAGTGATAGAGAGGGGGGAGGGTAAAGCCTGCTCAAGCAGAGCACACAGACAGAGAGAGGGTGGATCCTGGAGCCTGCAAAACAACACGCCCTAAGGGCTAAAGAATATAGCCCCTGCTAATTATAATCACTAGAGTAAGTATTAAAACGTTTTTATGCACTTTCACAGGATGCTTTTAGGAGACAAAAGAAGTGTGAGATTAGTGATAGGATACTGCAGGGGCATGTTTTGGTAGCTTAGGAGGCGTTCTGGAGGTGACAGGATCCCTTTAAACACAGCGACTGTCTCTCCATTTAATTAAGTCATGTTGGTTTATTCTGACAGCATAAACCACCCTCCAGCACATAAACAGGATCCTTTCTTCGGCTTACAGGTACATACCGCCTGCTATACAGTCTGTTGTTCCCTCACACACAGGACTTGTCTACCATCCGAGACCTATAACCAGGAAGTGGCCACCAGATAGCAACCCAGCGGCTTGCATTCTCCATGCATCAGTCTGTCTCATGTCAGAACACAGACTCCATTAAAACATCCTGAGACACACCCACATCTCTAGCAACTTGCAAGCTTAACTCTTGCCATGCTGTTTAAACCGACTGTGGCTTCCATGGCAAGACATTCATAAAATAGGCAGCTGACCTCTGCCTGTGCGAAACACACCGGCCATGCACAATGCCGCCACTCACTACATCACAATATTCACCCCCCTCTGCCTAAAGCCGTCTGGCTTGGCAACTTATGTCCCTATACAAGGGGACATCGGTGTCGCCACCAGAGTTCAGACCTTGTCAACCTGTCAGGGTCTCTCACGTTATTTGTATACGTCCCATCTCTGTGAGGCCTTCCTGACCCCCAGCAGTTAGTACAATAGTGTGCTTCCCTTGCATGTGTGTCTACTGACGGGTCTTGGGCTTCTGTCTGTGAGACATGGTCCGTCACTGTCACCAGGCTCTTTTCAGTCAGCACATCTTTTGGATATGTCTGTTTGTCAGATCTTTCTCTCCATGGCTGCCACCAACGAGTAGAGTGGTAGTGAGACGTGTTTACAGTCACATCTCATGTCTGGTCTGACTCTTTGATACCTTGGTTAGACCTCCCCCGCCCCGGCAGTCAGTACAGCAGTATGATTCACTTCCCTCTGTATCCACGGTCAAGTCTGACTCTGTATTGTCACATATTATATTATCTCTTTTGTCTAAGACCCTCGGCATTGATGTAACAGGGGATTCTCTACCCTTCAAACTGTTATGCTCCCTATCCTTAGGATGTCTTAGGTAAGCTCTTGGTTGCCATTTGTCTACATCGCCAAAAGACCCATTGCACCATTGGTCTCTAGCTTCTGCTGTGACCCATCTATTACTGGGAGGAACCCCACTCCGTTGAGTACGATGATGTAAAAATGGCTTCCATCTTCGGCAGCGACACTGTTTCTCGATTGTCGCTCTTTCCAGCCTTAACTGCTGTACGTCTTTTAGGCAAGTCATCCTATATGTGAAAAGAATTCGCATATGGTCGAGACTCTCCATTGCTCCAACCATGAGGAACGGAACCATACCCCCTTTCCTGGGTATCTTCTTTTCACTATCATTTTGAATTTGTACTCTCATCACCCCGGCCTTATCCACCATTTCCTGCATGAGTCGTCCATTCTCACTGATGACTTCTTTCATCAGAGCACTAGGCACCTGGACAACATCTTCCAGTAGACTCCGGGCTCTCTTCATAAGCCTCAGCCGCCTAGCAGCTTCTTCATTCTTCAGCCGAATCAACTGCTTCATGCAAACACACCTCAAGTGCATTTCCCTCAGGATAGCCACCTGATCCACAGTAACTTTGGATGTGGACAGAACCACCAGCTGTTTAGCTTCTGGAGACCAGTACACCTTACAGGCTTCCACGGTCTTCTTAAAGTTGTCATGCACAGAGTCTCTGGCACTTGAACAAGGGAGTCTCACCCTCCTCTTCTGCCATAATATGATCACCTTACTCAGTGTCCGGAATAGTCTCTCTCCAGGCTTCCACCTCTTCGAGACAATTTAACAGAATTGACACCTGTAGCTCCATTTTCTCCAACGCTGCCTTAGCCATCGACTGGCTTTCCGCCAGGCGACCTCTGAGCTCGGATATCTTTCTCTCCAACACACTTACTTGGCACTCAGCAGCCTGTCTCCGAAGTTCTTCTTGCTTTAACTGCTCTTTTATTAGCAGAGTCCCTTCTGACATCTCTCTCTCCAGTGCACTTACTCGGCACATGACAGCATATCTCTGAAACTTCTCCTGCTTCAAATGGGCTTGTACCATCTCCTTAAGCCTCCTTAGCTCGCTTTTTCCATTCTCCAGATGGGTTGAGCTTCCATTACTCGATGAGGTATCTACTTCACACTTCCCTTCCTCTGACGTCTGCACCCTCGGTCTTCACCTGGGTCTCAATAACGGCAGCTTCAGCCTTCTCTTGGGTCTCGGTAGTATCACTTTCAGAGGGTTTTACTCCCTCTAACTCTTCACCCTCAGGGGCTTTGGAGTATTCCACCTTCTACGGCAGTTGCCTCCCCATCTTGGGATCTGGCAGAACTCCTGGCAACCTAGGCCACAGCTCCTTGTGCCTGTCCAGGGGTCTCCAGTCTTTCACCTCTGACCTCTGCTGAGTCACGCACGCCCCATCTGTCGCCCTCCCCTGGGCAATAACCATATCAACTTCAGAAGGCTTCATACCTTCCCTCTCTTCATTCTCAGGGACTTGGGAGTCGTCTACCCTCTCGGAACCTAGCACTGCCTATTTCCGTGAGGTGACCTGTTGACCGACCACCGGTTATCCGTTCAGACTCTGGAGAGGACACACACCATCTTCTTGGCTGGCTCCATCTCCCTGACTTCATCTTGAGGAGCATTTTCGTTACCCTGTGTCAGTTCCTCTGGCAGCACAATAACTGTGTCAGCCCCAGCGGTTGCTACAGGCAACGACACTTCACCTTCCGTCTTGCTCCTCTCGGGGTCTGAAAGAGAACTCACACATGGAATAGAAGCACAGGACAGTATATTATCAGTTGTGGTTACCTGAGAAGCTTTTTTGTGGCGCTTGCTCCTTTTATGATGGGAGGATTTGCCATTCTTGCTGGGCCCTTCCTTCCAGTACTCCCTTTCTTTCTCAGTGTCGCAGTCACCCCTTGCGTCTGTGTCACACTCCACTGTCTGGTGAAACCCCAAGTCACACTCTAACTTGGTGTCAGCTCCATTCTTTTCAGCTACTACATCACTACCAGTCATCCTGTGGTACACTTCAGGAGATGTCAGGTCACTAAGGTGTGCTGACGTATGATTTTCACTGGTCACCCCTACCTCAGAACCGTCAATTTGGGGAGGTGTTACCTCCTTATTGGACATCACTCCATCAGCAGAGAGCCCTTCCACCTCCTGCTGTAGAGGAGCTCCATTCTCCCACAAGTCCGAAAACAGCCTAGAGTCCCGGCCTATTGTCACCGGACAAGTCAAATTCGGGATTAAAGAGACATCATAGCTTGCAATGTCCTTGGCTGTCTCAAGAACCACTCTGGACACTGAATAGACTTTAGTGTCCCCATGACTGGAGGTGACTTTCATCTTCCTTCCGGGCATCAGGTAGACATCAGGCACAGCCCTCACTGGGGTCACCAATCTCCCAGAGTCTACAAGACCAGTCACAGATTCTGCATCGACGTTCATGGGACACACGCGTGGAACCTCTCCTGGTGGGTAGCCCATATGGCAGACCGGACACACACAGTACATTTGTCCCCGGCAACAATCCGTCTGCGCCACCCTTGGACTTTGGGGAGCTCTGCCCCCTTTTGGGCAACTACCAGTTTTCAGGACCCCACCCCCTTTTTGGCCATTATCCCCTTCACGGAACCTGCCCCCTTTTCTGACACTGCCCCCTTTTGGGCAGCAACCCCTTTTTGGGACTCTGCCCCATTTTGGGCAGCCCAGTCCATAAGGGATACTTTCTGGGCACACCCCACAACATGTTGCTGCCGCTGCTGGCATTGCAGCTGAAGTTCCCGTAGCTCCTCCTTGCCGTCAAACTTCTCTCGCTGCAATAAGAAAAACAGGAGGAGTGCTCCAATGGGTAATATCCGTTGTACAAGGGGAAGGGGGGGCTGTAGATTAACACTAACCTTTCCTGGTTATACTGCCCATACAACCAGGATCTCCAACTTGTGGTGTATTACTGCTCACCAAGCAGAGCCCATGTCTCTCACAGCCAGTCGCTTGACTCCTCCCACATGCACCTGGATTGAGAGCGTTGTCCACCTTCTTGGCCCCTCCAAGCCACAGCCCGACGCTTGTATCCTTGCTCGCCGTGTGGTTGCCCCGCTGCCACAATCCACAACCGAACATGTAGGCCTCGTCTGTTGCCCCTAGCAATAAGGCTGCTACAATGCCCGCATTCTCCACCACATGTGATATAGCGTTCACAGACTGGGTCAGGTTCACTCACTTGGCAGCCATATTTAAACACAGTGACAGTCTCTCCATTTAATTAAAAGTCATGTTGGTTTATTCTGTCAGCATAAACCACCCTCCAGCACATAAACAGGAGCCTTTCTTCGGCTTACAGGTACATACCACCTGCTATACAGTCTGTTGTTACCTCACAGACGGGGCTTGTCTGCCATCGAGGCCTGTGACCAGGAAGTGGCCACCTGAGAACAGCCCAGCGGCTTGCATTCTGCATCAGTCTGTCTCATGTCAGAACACAGACTCCATTAAATGATCCTGAGACACACCCACATCTCCAGCAACTTGCAAGCTTAACTCTTGCCATGCTGTTTAAGCAGACTGAGCTTCCATGGCAAGATATTCATAAAACAGGCAGCTGATTTCTGCCTGTGCGAAACACACCGTTCATGCACAATGCCGCCACTCACTACATCACAATATTCATTTAAGCCGCTTCTTACAGTATCAGCAAAAGCCATAGAGATTTCAGAAATCTTATGCACGTGTTTTTTTTTTTCCTGACTGAATTGGAAAACTGCTAATATTTTAAAGTAATCCTATCAACAGTTTATTTTGCATATAATCTGCAGCGACCACCAGTAAGGCCTTATATACAGCATTCTGGAATACTGTATATAAGTCCCCATGAAGATATGTATAACTAGATGGTGGCCCGATTCTAACGCATCGGGTATTCTAGAATATGTATGTAGTTGACATACTGTGACTGACAGAACTTGTTCAGTCAACGTGAGTGAACTATATATATATATGTATATGTATATATCTACTATATAATTTGTCTAAGGGTTTTTTGAGTCTGTCAGTCGCCGAAATCGTGCGCCACACAGAGGCAGCTCATTGGCCAATGAGCTCAAAGTATTGCAATAGCGCCTTCTGAACATTCGAATTTCACGACAATCTGCAGCCCGGCGGAAGCGGCGCGTGAGCGCCGCTTCCGCAGGTATACACGGCCTGGCAAACGGTGGACCCAGCGCGCGCGAGCCAGCCGGGAGATGACCGACGTTAGCCGGTCATCTCTAGGCTGCTCGCAGCGCTGGTGCCTTTCGTGGCATTCAAACCACGTGCCAAGCCGCAGTACTCTTCTGATTGGTCGCCGTGGCGACCAATCAGAGAGGTAGCGGAGCTTGGCGCGCGGTTTGAATGCCGCTCCTCTGATTGGTCGCCGCGTTCACCGCCGACCAATCAGAAGAGCGGTGCGCACTATGGCGCCATATTTCAAATACACTATACTCAGTGTATTTGAAATATTGCGCCATGGCGCGCGCCGCTATTCTGATTGGTCGCCGCGTTCACCACCGACCAATCAAAATAGCGGCGCTCGCCACGGGGCCATGTGTAAAATCCACCCATTACTTCAGATTTTACACATGGCGCCGTGGCGAGCACCGCTATGCTGATTGTTCGGCGCTGAACGCAGGCGGCCAATCAGAATAGCAGCGTGCGCCTTGGCTCCATATTTCAAATACACTGAGTATAGTGTATTTGAAATATGGCGCCATGGCGCGCGCTGCTATTCTGATTGGTCACCGCGTTCACCACCGACCAATCAAAATAGCGGCGCTCGCCACGGCGCCATGTGTAAAATCCACCCATTACTTCAGATTTTACACATAGCGGCGGTCGTCACGGCGCTGATTGCCCGCCCGCATTCACCGCCGACCAATCAGAATAGCGGCACACGCTATGGCGCCATATTTCAAATACACTATACTCAGTGTATTTGAAATATGGCGCCATGTCGCGCGCCGTTATTTTGATTGGTCGCCGCGTTCACCGCCAACCAATCAAAATAGTGGCGTGTGCCATGGCGCCATATTTCAAATACACTGAATATAGTGTATTTGAAATATGGCGCCATGGCGCACGCCGCTATTCTGATTGGTCGGCGCTGAACTCGTGCGGCCAATCAGAATAGCGGCGTGCGCCATGGCGCCATATTTCAAATACACTATATTCAGTGTATTTGAAATATGGCGCCATGGCACACGCCACTATTTTGATTGGTTGGCGGTGAACGCGGCGACCAATCAAAATAACGGCGCGCGACATGGCGCCATATTTCAAATACACTGAGTATAGTGTATTTGAAATATGGCGCCATAGCGTGTGCCGCTATTCTGATTGGTCGGCGGTGAATGCGGGCGGGCAATCAGCGCCGTGACGACCGCCGCTATGTGTAAAATCTGAAGTAATGGGTGGATTTTACACATGGCGCCGTGGCGAGCGCCGCTATTTTGATTGGTCGGCGCTGAACTCGTGCGGCCAATCAGCATAGTGGCGCTCGCCACGGCGCCATGTGTAAAATCTGAAGTAATGGGTGGATTTTACACATGGCGCCATGGCGAGCGCCGCTATGCTGATTGGTCGCCGCGTTCACCGCCGACCAATCAGCATAGCGGCGTGCGCCATATTTCAAATACACTGAGTATAGTGTATTTGAAATATGGCGCCATAGCGCGCCGCTATGCTGATTGGTCGCTGCGTTCACCGCCGACCAATCAAAATAGTGGCATTCGCCATGGCGCCATATTTCAAATACGCTGAGTATAGTGTATTTGAAATATGGCGCCATAGCACGCCGCTATTCTGATTGGTCGGCGGTGAACGCGGCGACCAATCGGAGGAGCGGCATTCAAACCGCGGCGACCAATCAGAAGAGTACTGCGGCTTGGTGCGCGGTTTGAATGCTGCGAAGGGCACCACCGCTGTGAGGTCATCTCACCGGCTGGCTTGCCGTGGACCTCCGTGCCGCAGGTAGCCGCGTCTGAGCTCCGGTTAGCGGCTCGCCAGTCGTCTCCCGGCTGGGTCACGCGCGCTGGGTCCACCGTTTGCTGGATTGTGTATACTTGCGAAATAGATTGTAAATGGGGTACAGTGTTCTCACCCCCGCACCCATGTGTTTGTTAGCAAAATGGACCTTGTTCTTTTTGAATGAAATTATTAAAAGGTGATTTTTAATTTGTTTATTGTGAATTTTTCATACAATATTTTAGGAAGAGTTCGGACAATAGAAACTGGATCACATTAATAGTAGAAAGCCTCTTTAACTTTGAAAAGTAAAGGCCTAATATGAAAAAAAACATTACTTGCTAAATTCCCAATATACGCAGTACTTGTATAGTGTGCTAGAAACCATGCTGTACATAGGGAAATTTCAGCTATTGTTTTCTTCACTTTACAGAAACCCTACAATCATATTCGACCACTTTCACTTTTTGTTGGAGTGTCCTGAACTGATGTCGAGGTTCATGCACATTATAAAAGCTCAGGTCAGTATCATTTATTCTCAGACACTTTTTCTTTGTAAAATAAATGATTTGGGTCATTCAGACGTCTGTGAAAATCAGTTTGCCGCACAGAGCACAATACACGGTCTACTGACCCAAAAACATCAGCCTCATAGGCATATACAGGTGCATCTCAATGAATTAGAATATCATCAAAAAGTTAATTTAAAGTGATCCCAAACCCAGAAACTGACCCCCCTTATCTTTAGACCTGTCCCTGCACCCCCTCTTATCATTTCTAGCCATCCCTTTTGCAGAAAAAAATCGCTTTTGTAAAGTAAGAGAAAAAGTTATATTACTTTGTCCCGTGTGAGTTCTCAGTTTCTGAGGAAGCCGCAATGGGCGGGGCCTGTGTGCTGCTGCCTTGTAATTATGCACGCCCCTCTCTGCTTCTAAGAGCCTGGCCGCGTCATGAAAGGGGGCGGGGCTCCGGCATGACGCGATTTAGCCCCGCCCCTTTCATGACGTGGCCAGGCTCTTAGAAGCAGAGAGGGACGTGCATAATTACAAGGCAGCAGCACACAGGCCCCGCCCATTGCGGCTTGCTCAGAAACTGAGAACTCACACAGGACAAAGTAAATATAACCTTTTCTCTTACTTTACAAAATCGATTTTTTTCTGCAAAAGGAATGGCTAGAAATGATAAGAGGGGGTGCAGGGACAGGTCTAAAGATACGGGGGGGGTCAGTTTCTGGGTTTAGGATCACTTTAATTCAGTAATTCAATACAAAAAGTGAAATGCATATATTACATACATTACAAACAGGGTGATCTATTTCTGTAAATATTGATGATTATGGCTTACAGCTAATGAAAACCCAAATCAACACACAAAAGATAAAAGTGCTCCCATAGGGAGAACCTTGTGGTCTAATGGGGGGAAGTTATAAGGTGAATGAGGTTTTGCCTCTCACCAAAAATGCAGCAAATGGCTCAGGAGACCTCCGGGCATCGGCTCCTCTCTGACACAGCTCACATTGGCTTCCTGGCCCACTCCTGGATTGCTTAATAAAAACCCAAAGGTCATTATCTCAGAAAATAAAAGTAGGGAGGATGAAGGGTTAAAAACTGCTCTGCTGTATTCCAAGGGACATCAAAGGGTGAATTTAATATTGATTTATTAGTCAATGCGTTTCAGGGCTCCCAGAAACACCCTGAAATATGGCAATATGACTTAAATTTGTCCTGAGGAAGGGGCCAGGGAGCCCTGAGACGTGTTGACTAATAAATCAATGTTATACTCACCCTTTCATGTCTAGTGGAATACGGCAGTGCTGTTTTTAACCCTTCATCCTCCCTACTCTATATGCACCACGATGTGGACTGCACAGCCCTGATCTGCTTTTATAGTGGTTGTGAATCTCACAACCACACAAGGTGAAGCCTCTGATACCTATTTAGGTAATATTTTATCTACGAAACCCTTCATCCTCCCTACTTTAATTTTCTGAGATGATGTCCTTTGGGTTTTCATTGGCTGTAAGCCATAATCATCAACATTAACATAAATAAACACTTGAAATAGATCACTCTGTGTGTAATGACTCTATATAACATATGTGTTTTATGTATTGCATTACTGAAATAAATTAACTTTTTGATGATATTTTTATTCATTGAGATGCACCTGTATGTGGCTGCTGAGCTCAGAGCAGGAGGCCCACGGTCAGTTTGTGAATGAGCCCTTACTGGAGGAATACAATTGGTTATCCAACATTAGGGTTGGCTTCCTATATACCCCCATATAATGCATGCAAATCATTCCAGCATTACTGAACTGTAGATGGCTGGGTATTCTATGAGCTATGTAGTGGTCTTCCTCTATTACATACTATAACAAATCATTTCAGTGCTACCATATTCCTAAAAGAATAAAAAAACAAAAAATAACCCCACAAATCCATTCTGATTACATCTGGGCCTCTAATCTGTATTGATGTGTGAAGTATTCACTCAGATTACATGGCTTTTTCACATACAACAAATGATGAGCGGAACTTGTGACATGTTTCTGCCTGTGCCGTCTTGTACCGGGAATTGTAATAAGAGATTTGCTGCAAATACACAGCGAAACAAATTGAATCCACGATTAGAACTAGTAGAAATCCCTCGGGAAACCGGCAACTTTTTATTAGACTGATTAGCGTCAAATGACAGTACTGTTGGATGTGGTCTTCTTTGTAACGTATTGGAACGATTAGCTCAATGTTCTGGTTCTATGATTAATCACTAATGTGAAATAAACATTACTGTTCTTAGGGGAACACGGCTACTTACTGGGTTCAATCAAGCCGTTTTTATTTTATTGCCTTTTAGTACCGGTAGAAGTATTTTGGGCTGTGATTGGTTAAGCCGTCATTAATTCTGCCCATTGGTACATGTGAACATGTTTGGCTGCTAGAATCGTCTGTATTTTTGTGGATTTTTTCAGAAAACATTGTTGGATCTTCTCTCTTCTCTCTCCATTTTGGTCTGGTAGAGGACTGAGAGACCAGTACACAGGGAAGGGCTTAATGTAGTTTGTCTCTTATTGCAGACACAGCAGTGGGGGGAGGCTCCTGCTGCAAGTCACACACACAAGATTGTGAGAAGATGCAAATAGCTAATATCTTTCAACACATATAGATTAAATTCGTTTTTTTTATATACTCCTCTTACTTTTATTTGCTATTTTAATGATAACAAGAGGTGGGATTCCTGTGCAACATCTCTGGAATTTACGTTTCAGCTATGTGTACCTCAGTGCATGGTTACTGTTTGGTTAGTAGCACCAAGGTGTGTACTGCTATTGTGCTGTAGGTCTCACTATGCGATGGTTTAGGTAGTTTGTACCAAGGCTGTCGAGTCGATAAGCCTAACCTCCAGCTCACACTCCTCATTTTCCCTGAATCCGACTCAGACTCCACCAAAACGGACACTGACTCCACAACTCCGACTCCACAGCCCTTGTGTGCGAAACCTCCGACTCCTCAATTTTCCTGACTCCGACTCAACCAAAATGGCCCTGGTTGATACATTGATTTATTATGTTGGTAGTACACTGACCTCTGCAGCATTCCTTACTTTATATTCTTTGATAAAATTGGAGTTAAGAGGTAATTAAGAATAATTGTAAGTAAAGTTTTGATGCGTTCCTGCTTTGATGTATACACAGTAATTGTAATGTCATGGTGTGTAAATCGGTGTATTTGTTGTGGATATCCAAGTATCACAATTGAACTTGCAGAATTCATAGCGAATACAAATCATTTTATTCAATTCCCTTATCAAAGCCAGAGGCAAAACTCACTTTGGAAATGATATAAATGCTGTGGGATCAATATAACAATGTGGTATTGACTTTTTATATTGTTTATTTTGTGTGTGTTCTCCTTATTGAGCTTCTGACCTTGTATGAGATATGACTCGAGGTATATGTGAATATGGCTACATTAATTTATTCATAGGTTTATTTAGCCTTATTGTTGTTGTGTCACATGTTAGTTTGCCTACATGAGTTTACCTGGGTATCTATACTCATTTATCTATTTATTTATTTATTTATTTTAAGGCATCACTTTATATAACTAAGGCCCCTTTCGTGATGTTTGCGGCTGATCCGGCAGGTGGCACCGGATCAGCCACCTAACGGTCGACTTGCGGCCCGGATCTGGCAAGCCCCATGCATTGTCTATGGGGCTTGCAGTCGGGGGCGGCAAGTGCGGTTCTGCCGGATGCGACAGATCCGGCATTTGTGGCCGCGAAAAAAGTGCTCACACCTTTTTTTTTTTTTCCACGGCTGCAAGTGCCGGATCTGTCACATACAGCAGAACTGCACTTGCCGCACCCGACCGCAAGCCCCTTAGAGAATGCATGGGTGCAGCCAGTACGGCCGTTAGGCAGCAGATGTGGCAAATCTGCCAGATCTGCAGCACATCAGCAAAAACACTAACGTGAAAGGTCCCTGAAGATATATTTTTGGATGCACATATTGGTCCCCACTATGTACCAACATCCCCATATCATGTATATTTCCTTGTCGTCCAAAATCTGGGAGACCCTGACATCGGGTGTTATATGCTGCCCCCTGGAGGTCACACCAATTATAGGAGAGTTTTATCCTCCTTCTCCTCTGCAGCATATACGCCCCCTGCAGGAATACTGTCAGTTTGTAATTTGGTGTCGTTGGAGGCACATCTCCACACTGAAGCTCCTGCTACAGATGAAGCTTAGGGGACCATCGGGGTCCCCCGGCATGGGCCTTCGGCCCCATATGCCGTGCTCCCTCACCATACTCTTTCAAAGGGCCTCTGGTGAGGTGGGAGCCAACGGAGGGGTTTACAGTTCTCTGTTTCCCCTGGCCTTTACACAGTCACTGTGTGGCCCCCTGTGACGGAGTTCAACTCCTGGCAGTCACAGGCTCCTGATGCAGGCTCTACACAAGGTTACTGAGCTGGCCCCCTCTTCTCCCCTTCTGGGGACTCAGGTATGTGCACGGACACATGGGGGCCCCCGCATCTCCAGCTGCGATCCCGACCCAACAGGCCTGGCCGCACTATCCTATCCTGCCCCTGCTTCGCTGGAGGCCCAGGCCGCAATTCCCCTCCCTGCATGTTTCGCACAGCAGGGGGACGGGGCACAGGGCTCACAGTATGGGGCACACTCCGGTGGCCTCAGCGGTACGTTTTCGCAACTACCGCGCCGATCCCCTCACGCAGGCCGGCCGCGGCATTCTAATTTAGTCCCCGACTTCGCCGGAGGCCTAGGCTGCAATTCCGCCCCCTGCATGTCTATCAAACGCAGGGGGGCGTGCTCTGCTCTCTCATTGCTTCAGCACACAGGGCTCGGCCTCTGGCCTCTCCCCCAGACCCAAGAAAGTGAATGGGGCCTCAGTTTCCAGCTTTTTTGCGGGCCCTCCCCTCTTCTGGCTCCCCCTCTCTCTCTGCGGGGGACATTTTGGCCTCATTCCTTGCAGGATTCTGCAGCACACACATAGCTGCTGCTCTGGGAGACTCAGAATTGGGGATCTCGACTCACAGCCATTTGGCTGAGCGGTAAGCCACACCATTCGGTGTGGATTCTCCTCTGTGGCACCCTCCTTCAGTTAGACTGTCTTTGGTATCCAGTACACAGGATTGGGTCAGACTGTGTGCTTCTAAGAGCAAGGGTAAGACCCCCAGGGCTCCGAAATTGTATGCAACTTGTACAGTGTGCAAAGTCATGTTGCCTGGGCAGAGTGTCAATCCCCTCTGCTCTGCCTGTGAGCAGAATGGGTCCCTGGATATCCTTGGAACCCGGTCCCAGGTGGATGCCCCTACGCCCTTGGGGAACCAGGCGTCCTTACCCCCGGTCTTAACACCGGCTCCTCAGTGGACTGACGTCATATCACAATCATTGTCCGATTCAGTGGCCCTGGCAGTGTCGCGAGCTATGTCACAATCTGTAGCCACCATGACTAGGTCTATCATTCAGGCCATTAACCAGGACCCTGATCAGAACGGATCCTCTTCGGCCCCGGGTCCTTCTCTTCCGGCGAGGCGTGACAGGGCCACTCCGTCCCTCGGAGGCCCCAGACCCAAGAAACGCTGCCGAGACCCATCTCCCTCCTCGTCCAGATCCCAGTCCAGGGAGCCTCTGGAGGAGGGTGAGGAAGAGGACTCTTCTGCCTCTGGCTCTGAGTCAGAACAGACGGCCTCTGAATCTATCCCCGAAGGGGACACGTTGGTTGACAATATTGTCTCCATTATCAATAGCATCCTGGACCTGCCTGCTCCGGACACACAGTCTGAGCAGCGAGCCAAGGTCTTGCTCAGGGATCCTAAGAAATCTGCCAGCATCTTCTCGGATCATCCTGACTTTACGGACACGGTGCAGAAGCCCAAGGCATGCCCGGCAAAACGCTTTTTACCGAAATCCACGTATCCCAAGTATCCGTTTGCCCCGGCAGTACTATCAGATTGAACTTCTAACCAAGTCAATCTATGACGCAATTGGCGCTGCGTTCCCTCCCGCCTTTGCAACTGCCTGGTCCCTTAAGGCCCTTTCTGCATTTACAGACGCAGTTCACTCCATGACCTGCAAGGACACAACAGGAGGCAAAAGTACACTCCTGCCCCAACAAAAAGGAAACAAACCTGCGCAGCAAAAACCGGCCAGGTTTCGTTCCTTTCGTCCATTTCGTTCCCCTGGCTGGTCCTCCAGACAGTCCTCCTCTACCAACAGGATATTTCGTTCTGACAAGTCCCAGCCCTCCCAAGGCCAGGGTTCCTCCTGGCGTTCTCGCCAGCAAAAGTCTTCTGGTCAGAAGCCGTCCAAGACGGCCTCTGCATGACTCGCACGGATCCAGCTCCGCACCCCAGGTCGGGGGCAGATTGTCCCAGTTCCAGGACATTTGGCTTTCCAACATCCTAGACCAATGGGTGCGAGATATTGTCACTCACGGCTACTTCATAGAACTAACTCAGTCCCTCCAAGCCGTTTCTTCATGACATCACCCCCTCCCGCCAAGGCCCACGCCTTCCATCTAGCGCTGGAGTCCCTAAAGCGGGAAGGAGTCATCGTCCCAGTTCCCGAAAGGGATCGGTTTCAGGGATCTTACTCAAATCTCTTCATTGTGCCCAAAAAGGACGTGTCCGTTCGCCCCGTGCTGGACCTAAAGCTCCTCAACAAGTACGTCAGAGTGAGACATTTTCGCATGGAATCACTACGCTCAGTGATAGCCTCAATGTCTCAAGGGGAATTCTTAGCATCCATAGACATCAAGGATGCATACCTGCACATCCCCATCGCCCCAGCTCACCAAAGGTTCCTGCGGTTTGCGATTGGGGACGACCATTTCCAATTCGTGGCCCTCCCCTTCTGGTTGGCCACCGCCCCACGAGTATTCACCAAAGTGAGGGCCTCAGTGGTCTCCATACTTCACTCTCAAGGGCTGTTGGTTATCCCTAATCTGGACGACCTCCTTGTCAAGGCACCCTCGCATCAGGATAGCCGGCAGGCCATTTCCACTACTCTGTCGACTCTCAGGAAGTTTGGCTGGATCGTCAACCTTCCGAAGTCTGTTCTCGTACCCACCCAGAGTCTCGTGTATCTGGGGATGCTATTCGACACTCGAGCAGCTCTAGTGCGACTACCTCACGAGAAGACCGTCTCACTCCAAGCGGGTGTACGCTCCATCCTCCCACCTCGCTCGTACCCAATCAGGTGCCTGATGCAGATCTTAGGAAAGATGGTGGCCTCGATAGAAGCAGTCCCATTCGCTCTACTCCATTTGCGTCCTCTTCAGCTGGAGATCCTTCGAGTCTGGGACAAAAATCCGAGGACCTTGGACCACAAGATCTCCCTGTCCCCCGAAATGAGGGAATCTCTCCAGTGGTGGCTGGCATACCCGTCCCTGTCTCAGGGTCGATCCCTTATCCCGCCGTCATGGTCGGTGGTCACCACGGACGCCAGCCTCGCCGGCTGGGGAGCAGTGTTCCTTCACCACAGGGCTCAGGGTACATGGTCTTCGGTGGAGTCCTCCCTTCCCATCAACATTCTGGAAATCAGGGCGGCTTATCTGGCGCTTTTGGCGCTTTAGTCCCTCCTGAGCGGCCGCCAGGTGAGGATCCAATCGGACAACGTGACGGCCGTCGCTTACATCAATCATCAGGGAGGCACTCACAGCACCCTGGCGATGCTGGAGGTCCACAAGATACTATCCTGGGCGGAGTCCACAGGATCTTCCATCTCGGCGGTCCACATTCTGGGTGTGGACAACTGGGAAGCGGACTATCTCAGCCGTCAAGGCATGGATTCGGGCGAATGGTCTCTGAACCCGGAAGTTTTCCAAGCCATTTGCAGGCGGTGGGGGACTCCGGATGTCGACTTGATGGCGTCATTCCTCAACAACAAGGTTCCCTCATTTATAGCCAGGGCGCACGACCACAGGGCTCTGGCAGCGGACGCACTGGTCCAGGATTGGTCTCAGTTTCACCTGCCATACGTGTTCCCACCTCTGGCCCTGCTACCTCGGGTGCTCCGCAAGATACGGGTGGAATGTCACCGTGTGATTCTAATCGCACCCAATTGGCCCAGGAGAGCCTGGTTCCCGGATCTGCTCCAACTCGCCGACGGCGAACCTTGGAGTCTTCCAGATCATCCAGACCTTCTCTCTCAGGGTCCATTCTTCCGCCACAATTCTGCGGCATTCAGGTTGACTGCTTGGCCCTTGAATCCTGGGTCCTGACACAATCGGGTCTTCCACGGGAAGTTCAGGACACCATGAAACAGGCTCGTAAGCCTGCTTCGCTAACCACTAACGGATATTCCCTTGTCCACTCTTTCGCAAAAGGTGGCATTTTTGGTGGCTATCACCTCGCTTAGGCGGGTGTCAGATTTGGCGGTGTTGTCATGCAAGCCTCCCTTCTTGGTGGTACATCAGGACAAGGTTGTCCTGCGCCCCGTTCCTTCCTTTCTCCCAAAGGTGGTCTCACCTTTCCACCTCAACCAGGACATTTCTCTTCCTTCCTTTTGTCCAAACCCGGTTCACAGGTTTGAAAAGGCCCTCCACAACTTGGACTTGGTCAGGGCTCTGAGAGTGTATTTGTCTCGCACAGCTCCTCTGCGTCAGACCGACTCTCTCTTTGTTCTCACGGCCGGACGCAGCAAGGGCTCTTCCGCCTCCAAGGCCACGATTGCCCGTTGGATCAGGACGGCCATATTAGAGGCCTATTCGGTCTTGCACACGTCGCCCCCGACGGGACTCAAGGCACATTCCACCAGGGCCGTGGACTTCTCTTGGGCTTTGCGGCACCAAGCCTCAGCCCAACAGGTGTGTCAGGCTGCCACTTGGTCAAGCCTACACACAGTTTCTAAACATTACCAGGTACATGTTCATGCCTCAGCGGATGCAGCTCTGGGCAGACGCGTTCTCCAGGCGGCTGTTGCCCACCTGTAAATGTCTGAGTTGCCCTTCAGGGTGCAGTGTTTTTTTCCCACCCAGGGACTGCTTTTGGACTCCCGATGTCAGGGTCTCCCAGATTTTGGACGACAAGGAAAAAGAGAATTTTGTTTACTTACCGTAAATTCTTTTTCCTTTAGTCCTTAAATCTGGGAGACCCAGCACCCACCCTTTTGCCCTACAGGCGTACCTGTGTTTCTTGTACAGCACATAGTCTCACTGTTGGCCATTGTTCTGGCCTTATACTTTTCCTGTTCGGCCTGGTTGGCCTGGATTTGTTTTACAGTGCACTGTTTCCCTCCTACTGCTTATATACCAAACTGACAGTATTCCTGCAGGGGGCGTATATGCTGCAGAGGAGAAGGAGGAGAAAACTCTCCTATAATTGGTGTGACCTCCAGGGGGCAGCATATAACACCCGATGTCAGGGTCTCCCAGATTTAAGGACTAAAGGAAAAAGAATTTACGGTAAGTAAACAAAATTCTCTTTTTTTCTTCTGAAACTCCCTTAACTTCGTGTATTATTGGATATTTATATTATTTAATTATAATTTGCCGATATTCGGATAAGTTGTGTCATGTTTCTAGATTTTATTGGGGTGTGTAAATCTGTGTGTTTGTGCTGGATATCCAGGTATCACAGTAGAACTCGCAGGATGTGTAGTGAATAATGATCACTTTGTCCGGGCATAGGTATAGATGACCTCTCCTCAATGGCAGAATGTTGGGTGTTCGGCACAGCTCTTCATTGAGTTATCCTACCTGGACATCCCCTTTTTAAATGAGAACAACATAACGCCCAAAGGAGACATAACTATAGTTTCCTTGAACACTATCTTATAATTAGAAGCAGCACCTCCATTTTACATCATGCAAGGGATTTTATGGGGTGATGCATGCTATCCTATTATTTTTGTGAAGGGTTGTGTTCTATGATGACCCAGGTCTCCTTGTAATTGTGTCTGATGTAGTTATGAGAGACACTTATCTGTTAATACAGTTGTATTTCTCTTTTTTCTGATTGTATTACTTTGAGATTTTGGAGTCTATCCATTTACGTATATATTACCCCTTTCACCTTTTATATCATACTAGCTGTGAGCCCGATGCGATTACATCGGGATTCTAGAATCTGTGTATAGGGCATTGCTCGGGCTGCTGCAACGACTCCCAACGCCCCCTTGGCGGGCATTGCGAGTGAGTCGCGTGGGCGATGCGCGCCCACGAACAAAGCCACAGAGGTAGCGGCGTGTGCGAGGGAAGTCGCTACGGCAATTATATAATAGATTATCAGTATTGCATCGGGATTCTAGAATCTGTGTATAGGGCATTGGTCGGGCTGCTGCAACGACTCGCAACGCCCCCTTCGCGGGCATTGCGAGTGAGTCGCGTGGGCGATGCACGTCCACGAACAAAGCCACGGAGGTAGCGGCGTGTGCGAGGGAAGTCGCTACAGCAATTATATAATAGATTATCAGTATGTAATATATAATTTCCCTAACGCACTTCCGTAAGTTTCGCCGCTGTGTCCGTTGTTGTGGGCGTGGGCGCAGCGCCCACGCGACCTGTGAAGCTTTTCCGGCGCCACTGATTCGCAAAGCCTCATCGCAATGGCCGCCAAGCGGCCGTTGCGAGTCCTTGCAGAATAGGCGCGACTCACTAATTTATACATAATCACATACATAATACTGATAATTCCTATATAATCACATATATATATATAGATGGCGGGCCGATTCGAAAGAATCGGGTAGTCTAGAATCCATATATAGTATATTTACTAATAGTTAGGGGAGTGAGGTGAAATGAATTGTGTGTATACAGGTGGCTCAGTGGTTAGCAGTGAGTGGGGTGGCTCAGTGGTTAGCAGTGAGTGCGGTGGCTCAGTGGTTAGCAGCGAGTGTGGTGGCTCAGTGGTTAGCAGTGAGTGCGGTGGCTCAGTGGTTAGCAGAGAGTGAGGTGAGATTGGTGCGCACAGTGGCGTGGGCAGAGTGCTGAGTGCAGCGCTGTGGGCAGAGTGGTCAGCACACACATACATACATACATACACACACACACACACAGACACTTCGCTATAGTTAGCACCGACCCTGCGTCTTCCCTGCCGGCTGGATCCTGAGTTGACATGTCGGCGCCCGCGGACGACTGGATCCAATATGGCGTCCGGGAAGCTTGGCGAGACTTTTTGGGCGCGATATTTGATCAAGTAGTTCGGGGGCGGCGACATGTCGGTGATGCAGGGCCGGTGGTAAGTATAGCGGAGTATGTGTGTGTGTGTGTGTGTATGTGTGCGGACAAAGTGAGTGAAGTGCGGAGAAAGTGAGGTGTGGTGATGTGGCCCCTGGCCGGGTGCATCACACGGGTTATCAATGCAGGTCTGTGGGCCGGTTTTCCTGATTGTGTGTGGTGTGTGAAACCTGTCTGATGTACAGGGTGTTAACAGCTGAAGGGTTTTCATGAGCTGAGTAAAACAGCTGAGTGTGAGTGCTGAAGATCCGATACATTCATGAGCCTAATGAGCGGCTGAACCTGTGGGGATGAGTGCTTTGCTGGGCTAAACCTGAATGGTGCACAGGGGGTTAATCACATCTCAGGTCTGTGTGTGAGTGAAGATGTGCTGATTGACTCACTGGGTTGCAGCTGTGAGTGAGCAGGCTGGATAGGAACCTGCCAGGTGTCTGAGTGAGGAGAGGACGATGGGATTCAGAAGTCCATACCACTGCCATGTGAGGAGGTGCTGGAAGTGATCCGTCCCCAGTGGGTAAGTGATGGGAGCCTGCCAGCTCCATGCTAGTGCACCTGATGTGTGCATGGCAGCCAGTGTCCAAGGGCCAGGCGGTCAGATGTGCGGTGTGAGAGACCGAGTACGGCTCCAGGGCCAGGTGGTCACAGCTGACTTTGGGACTGACTGTGTTCTTGTTACTATATAATGTCTTATGTAAAAATGCCATGTGTGATGACTCATGTGCAATAGGGTGGTGGTGGTGGTGGTGCCGGTGTGTGGTGGTGGTGGTGGTGGTGGTGGTGCCGGTGGTGGTGCCGGTGCCCCTGCTGGTGCCGCCTTTCTGGTCAAAAATCTTTTATAGCCCATAATTTTGTGTACTGTTTGTCTTGTAATCCCCTTTGTATCCTGATTTATAAATTGTCAATTTTTGCATTTTAATTCACTTGAATTTTTTATTGAATTAAGTTTTTGTATATATCTTGGCACACAAATTCCTGAGTGTTCTACGTTTTTTTTGCCTTTTTAATTGAGGGATACTCCCCCGTCTATGAAATACGGTAATCGTAAAATACTGTTATTTTACTCATGTTAGGATATTTTTACATAGAACAACACAGTGGACTTTACATTAAGGAAATTGTGTGTTGTTGTATAATTTTGATTGCCAGTGTGTATGTGTGTGTGTGTATATACAGTATATAATGTGTATATATACACACACACGTACATTATAGTATATATATACACACATATCTACTATATAATTGTCTAAGACGTTTTCGTGTCGGACCCCGAAAACGTGCCGTGGATATGTCACTATTGTGACGTCATCACGGCGAAGCATTGGCCGCGTAGCGGCCAATGCGAGGCGTCAGCTGCGCGAGCAATGGCCGCGAGGCCATTGCGAGTCGCTAGCTTTAGTGCGAGCAATGGCCGCGAAGCGGCCATTGCGAGTCGCTGGCCGAAAATAGAACCAGAGGCTCGGCCACAAAAGCTAGCGATTTCCCGCTCAGGTAGCGAGTCGCTAGCCTCAGCGGGAAATCGCTAGCTTTGTGGCCGAGCCTCGCGAGTCGCTCCCACAGTATATCTCCGTATACCTTCTAAGGGGATCATCATCATCATCATCATCATCATTCATCATCATCATCATCATCATCCTACTACTACTGGCCGCACAGACCCCCCCCCCCCTCAATGGCCGCACAGACCCACCCCCCCTCAATGGCCGCACAGACCCCCCCCCCTCAATGGCCGCACAGACCCCCCCCCCCCCCAATGGCCGCACAGCCCCCCCCCCCCCAATGGCCGCACAGACCCCCCCCTCAATGGCCGCACAGACCCCCCCCTCCCCCCCTCAATGGCCGCACAGCCCCCCCCCCCCTCAATGTCCCAAAGTCAGCTGTGACCGCCTGGCCCTTGGACACTGGCTGCCATGCACACATCAGCTGGTAGGCTCCCATCACTTACCCACTGAGGACGGATCACTTCCAGCACCTCTTCACATGGCAGTGCTCTGAACTTCTGAATCATCCTCTCCTCACTCAGACACCTGGCAGGTTCCAGCCTACTCACTCCCAGCTGCAACCCAGTGAGTCAATCAGCACATCTTCACTCACACACAGACCTGACATGTGATTAACCCCCTGTGCACCATTCAGGTTTAGCCCAGCAAAGCACTCCAAAAAGTATTGAACGCGCCCCAATAAGTATTGAACGCGCCCCAAAAAGTATTGAACGCGCCCCAAAAAGTATTGAACACACCCCAATAAGTATTGAACGCGTCACAATAAGTATTGAACGCGCCCCAAAAAGTATTGAACGCGTCCCAATAAGTATTGAACACACCCCAATAAGTATTGAACACACCCCAAAAAGTATTGAACGCACCCCAATAAGTATTGAACGCGCCCCAAAAAGTATTGAACACACCCCAATAAGTATTGAACACACCCCAATAAGTATTGAACACACCCCAATAAGTATTGAACGCGCCCCAAAAAGTATTGAACGCACCCCAATAAGTATTGAACGCGCCCCAAAAAGTATTGAACGCGCCACAAAAAGTATTGAACGCGTCCCAATAAGTATTGAACACACCACAATAAGTATTGAACGCGCCCAAAAAAGTATTGAACGCACCCCAATAAGTATTGAACGTGCCCCAAAAAGTATTGAACGCGCCCCAAAAAGTATTGAACACACCCCAATAAGTATTGAACGCCCCCCAAAAAGTATTGAACGCGCCCCAAAAAGCATTGAACGCGCCCCAATAAGTATTGAACGCACCCCAAAAAGCATTGAACGCGCCCCAATAAGTATTGGACCCCCCAAAAAGTATTGGACCCCCCAAAAAAAGTATTGGACTCCCCCAAAAAGTAGCTATCTACTATATAATTGCCGTAGGCATTTTTGTGTCGGACCCCGAAAACGCCGTGGCTATGTCACGCTGTGACGTCACCACGCGCGAGCAATGGCCGAAAATAGAACCAGAGGCCGGCTACAAAGTTAGCGATTTACCGCTGAGGTAGCGCGAGCAATGGCCGCGAGGCCATTTCGAGTCGCTACCTCAGCTGCCGCATCTGCCGCAACTCCCCCTATACTTTCAATGGGGATCTATTGCGAGTCGCTGTGTAGCGCGAGCAATGGCCGCGAGGCCATTGCGAGTCGCTACACTTGCGGCGCGGTTGCGGTAATCCCCATAGAAAGTATAGGGGGACTTGCGGCAGGTGCGGCAGCGAGTCGCTGGCTGAGTGCGAGCACTTGCGGCGCGGTTGCGGTAATCCCCATAAGGATTACCGCAACCGCGCCGCATTGCGAGTCGCTGGCTGACTGCGAGCACTTGCGGCGCGGTTGCGGTAATCCCCATAAGGATTACCGCAACCGCGCCGCATTGCGAGTCGCTGGCTGAGTGCGAGCACTTGCGGCGCGGTTGCGGTAATCCCCTTAGAAAGTATAGGGGGACTTGCGGCAGGTGCGGCAAGTGCGGTTTTGCCGCACCTGCCGCAAGTCCCCTATACTTTCTATGGGGATTACCGCAACCGCGCCGCAGATGCGGTTTTTAAATAAAATAAAATAATTTTAATAAAAATAAATTTTCATAAAATAACAAATAATAAATACATTTAATAATAATAAAAATAGTAAAAAAACAAAACAAAATAAATAATAAAATAAAAAATTCCTATCTACTATATTGGATTATTATTTGAAAATCTAAAAAAAAAAAAAAATATTCTAGACACCCGATGCATTTGCATCGGGCTCACAGCTAGTCTAATATATAAAGCTCGGAGTGTGTATGTGACATTAGCCCCGCCCACTCCACATTGCCATGCCCACTTCACAGCCTGCATCTTTACATAGCCCCTCCCCAGGAACTATGTAGAGGGGTGTAGATATGAAGAGGCAGGGTTATGGATTGGTACCTTGAAAATGGTGGGGCTACTGTGAGGGGTGGGTCTATGTATAGGGGTGAGGCTATGAAGGGGCAGGGTTACCGTGATGAGCTGGGCTATCAAACTTACGGCCACGTCACACACACACAGATATCTGTGCAGATATTGTTCACAGATCTCTGGTTGCAGTGAAATCATGGACACATTGGTCCATTTTGTGGCTGTATATAAATGGAACAATGTGTCCATGATTTCACTGCAACCAGAGATCTGTGAACAATATCTGCACAATTATCTGTGTGTGTGACGTGGCCCTTACACATACATACATTACCATATATAGGCGATATTACCATATATGAGCATTGTGACCATATATAGACGATATTGCCATATATAAGCGATATTACCATATATGAGCATTGTGACCATATATGGGCATTATCCCTGGACAACACCAGGTTCTACAGATAGGTCAGGCGAGTAACTTATTTTTATTTCAAACTATCAGTGCAATTACAGTGATTGTTAGCTTCGGGTCTCCACGGACTCGTGAGACATTGGCTGTATGGCTCATGTGGCATAACAATCCGCAGCCACTATTGGACTGGTGCGCTGTGACTACTTTCGCTTGTCTAACACTTCTCCAAGGGAAGACAGAGCCAAGAAGCCTGATAGATCTAATTTAGTGCAGGGCTGACATAGCACAATAATGCCACGCGAGGCCTAGAATAGTTGGCACTGACATTGCTGTAATGGTCTCAGTGTAGGAGGTGTTATTTTTATTTTCCATGGGGGAGTACTTAACTTTAATAGAGGTTGCTTAGGTAATAGATAACCCCTCTTAACTTGCATTATAAAAAACATATGCTCTATGTTTCTTTTTTTGTATTCTAGTAAATGTGATGAGTGCTGTAAACTTTCTCTGTCCAACACTAAAATCCTGTTATAAACCTGTAAAGTATGGCTTTGACATTGTATATGTAGTTGTTCGTTATTTTTGGCAGGGTTCAGATGTGTTGTGTAAGCATGGCCTCATTGCTTAATGAGCCTATCCATACTTGAGTGAATGATGCATATTGGTTCAAACCGCTGTATAATAAAAGTTCATAGCAATAGCAATTCATGGGATTTTTGCCAATGCCTTTACGTTCTACTCCATTACAACTCAGGTTCCCTATGCCTGGATGGAGCAGTATACTAGGCTGTATTTGCATACAGTTGTGGCCAAAGGTATTGACACCCCTGCAATTCTGTCAGATAATACTCAGTTTCTTCCTGAAAATGATTGCAATCACAAATTCTTTGGTATTATTCTCTTCATTTAATTTGTCTTCAATGAAAAAACACAAAAGAGAATGAAGCAAAAAGCAAAACATTGATCATTTCACACAAAACTCCAAAAATGGGCCAGACAAATGTATTGGCACCATCAGCCTAATACTTGGTTACACAACATTTAGCCAAAATAACTGCAATCAACCGCTTCCGGTAACCATCAATGAGTTTCTTACAATGCTCTGCTGGAATTTTAGACCATTCTTCGTTGGCAAACTGCTCCAGGTCCCTGATATTTGAAGGGTGCCTTCTCCAAACTGCCATTTTTAGATCTCTCCACAGGTGTTCTATGGGATTCAGGTCTGGACTCATTGCTGGCCACCTTAGAAGTCTCCAGTGCTTTCTCTCAAACCATTTTCTAGTGCTTTTTGAAGTGTGTTTTGGGTCATTGTCCTGCTGGAAGACCCATGACCTCTGAGGGAGACCCAGCTTTCTCACACTGGGCCCTACATTATGCTGCAAAATTTGTTGGTAGTCTTCAGACTTCATAATGCCATGCACACGGTCAAGCAGTCCAGTGCCAGAGGCAGCAAAGCAACCCCAAAACATCAGGGAACCTCCACCGTGTTTGACTGTAGGGACCGTGTTCTTTTCTTTGAATGCCTCTTTTTTTTCTCCTGTAAACTCTATGTTGATGCCTTTGCCCAAAAAGCTCTACTTTTGTCTCATCTGACCAGAGAATATTCTTCCAAAATGTTTTAGGCTTTCTCAGGTAAGTTTTGGCAAACTCCAGCCTGGCTTTTTTATGTCTCGGGGTAAGAAGTGGGGTTTCCTGGGTCTCCTACCATACAGTCCCTTTTCATTCAGACGCCGACAGATAGTACGGTTTGACACTGTTGTACTCTCGGACTGCAGGGCAGCTTGAACTTGTTTGGATGTTAGTCGAGGTTCTTTATCCACCATCCGCACAATCTTGCGTTGAAATCTCTCGTTAATTATTCTTTTCCGTCCACATCTAGGAAAGTTAGCCACAGTTCCACGGGTTTTAAACTTCTTGATGACACTGCGCACGGTAGACACAGGAACATTCAGGTCTTTGGAGATGGACTTGTAGCCTTGAGATTGCTCATGCTTCCTCACAATTTGGTTTCTCAAGTCCTCAGACAGTTCTTTGGTCTTTTTTCTTTTCTCCATGCTCAATGTGGTACACACAAGGACACAGGACAGAGGTTGAGTCAACTTTAATCCATGTCAACTGGCTGCAAGTGTGATTTGGTTATTGCCAACACCTGTTAGGTGCCACAGGTAAGTTACAGGTGCTGTTAATTACACAAATTAGAGAAGCATCACATGATTTTTCTAACAGTGGCAATACTTTTGTCCACCCCCTTTTTTGTGTTTGGTGTTGAATTATATCCAATTTGGCTTTAGGACAATTCTTTTTGCGTTTTTTCATTGAAGACAAATTAAATGAAGATAATAATACCAAAGAATTTGTGATTACAATCATTTTCAGGAAGAAACTTGAGTATTATCTGACAGAATTGCAGGGGTGTCAATACTTTTGGCCACAACTGTATATGCATGTAAACTCACATAACGGACACATAAACAATGGTCAGATTTCTTTGGTGTTTCATAGGGTAGTCATAATTATTTGGAGTAAAATGTGTCCTATTTAATGAGAGACACACTCCCTTTTGACCTTTTCTTGCATCAGATATTAATATGTAAGGCTTGCCATGACTCGACTTTGATATTTGCCATAATTTGTACCAATTTGCGCCATAATTAAATACTATATTGAAACCAGTCCACCTCTGTTAACTCCTGCCCCTCTCATTAGTTTTCAAAAGTGACTGGAAAGAAAAGTTGTAAATTCTGGTGCATTTTCAGAGCAATAGCTTTTATGTTTTAACAAAGTCAACCCAATGGGCGTTATTTATTTTTTTTGTATAGAACTGCACATAGTTTTTTTAGTTACAAAGCTGTGCTGAAACCATTTCCTATAAGTAAAGGTGGCCATACACATCAGATCCCTTCTGAGCCTGCTTATGTCTTGTATAGGGAGAGGGGAGTGCACTGTGTCAGACACTCCAATCACGCCTTATGTCTTGGGAAGTTCAGCTTAGCCTAAATCTGCAGGTTCTGCTGACCTTATAGTAGTACATATAGGAGTCTTCAGCCTATCAGGTCTTTCCAATTGTTGATGTACACTGCTGACATAAGGATTTCTTCTATTTCAGCCTTTCAAGGAGCGCTGTGAATGGTTTTATGAGCACCTACTTGCTGGTCGACCTGATAATGATATGGTGCATAGACCGGTCAGTGAGAACGACATATTACTGGTTCACAGAGGTATGTGTGCATGATTCATATAACCTGATTTCATATGTAAATTCTGATTTTTACAGAAGGTGTGATTAATCCTTTTACATCTTTAGATTCTATTTTTAGGAGTAGCTGTGAAGTGGTCTTTAAATCAAATAGTGAAAAGCTGAAGCAGGGGATCGCTGTGCGGTTCCATGGGGAAGAAGGCATGGTAAGGCTTTGTCTTTTTCTTCTCTGCATAATCAAGCCATCTTGCCCAATCTGATAACGCCTTATCATAGTATAACCTGGTATCGATGGTGGGATTCAGACCTAAAGGCGCCGTCACACGGGGCGACATCGCCGCCAGTTACATAGGCAATGTAGGGGCGTGGCCTATCGGCGGCGACATCGCCCCTACGTCGCCTCATGTAAAGGGGCGATGTCGGCGCCGCCGGGTAGTCGCCTGGTTTCAGAGCATTGCTCTGAAACCAGGCGACCGATCTGGGGCAATGTGCACACATCACCCCATGTAACCGGCCGCCGGCGACCTGTCAGGCGATGGGAACCATAGGCTCCCATTGTCCTGCATCGCCGCTGGGGTTTTCAGACACCCCGGCGGCGATGCCGCCTGTCAGCTCGCCGGCGCTGGAGATGTCGCCCCATGTAAATGGGGGACGGCGACGCTGGCGGGGTGCCAAAAACGTGTGTGCACCCACCAGTCGCCGCCGACATCTCCAGCCCCGTCGCCAGGTGTGACGGGGCCTTAAGGGATGAGTAAAGTTTTTGATGAGTTGATTGAGCTGTTTTATACTATACTACAAGGGCTTATTTAGAGAGTTTATGCCTGCTTTCCCTAGACAATAATATGTAATCAACAGCATATTTAATATAGAGATTATCATTCATTTTGTCTGGCACTGGGAAAAGAGACTTCGGATAAGTGTGACTACATAGTATTTGAAATATAAGACGCATTGGGAAAACAGCAAGTGTTTTATCTGAAGCGTGTTTTCTGACTTCTTTTGAGGCCTGTTTTCTTATTTCATATATAACCTATTGTCATTTCCCAGGGGTATGCCAACAGAAGAATAGACCTGCCACTTTTAGTTGCTTCATAGCTTTTAAAGTCTGAAACAGTTAAATAAAAAGTTACAAAGGAATTTGCGCATGCACATCAAGTCGTTCTGACAGTGCTGTGCCGATGTTCATTTTTTTTGGTGTTTTTTTTTTGGGGCTTTTTCAGGTGGGTTTCAGGATGAATCATGTGGATAGAAAAGAAAGAAAACTAAGCCAGAGCATAAGTTAAAATATGTGTAATAGGAGCAGGTTTACACTGTAGCCACCTCACAGACAAAATCCACACGGAAAACACAAAATGAGCATATACCCTATACAAATGTAAATAATGTAGTATATTTAAATAAAATAGGGCAATTGGTAACACTGTTTGATCGAAAAGCACAAAAGCCATCTCACCATGACAAGGCGTGCTCAACCGGGATGGCCCTATTCTAGTATTTAAACCTTACCTTGCGTCAGTGACATAAATATGAATAAGGAAGCACAGAGCTCCGACTACAGTTATCTGACCATGGGAAGGTATCTAGATAAAGTGTCTAGCTCCGAGGGAGGAAGCCAGAGCATAAGTTTGTATATGTGCAATAGGCACACGTTCACACCATGGCCACCTTAGAGACCAAATTCAAGAGAAAAGCGCAAAATCAACATATTACCCACTACAAAGCAAATAATTATAGTCCATGTAAATAACATCAGGCACTTGGTTAACATTGTTTGATCAAAAAGTGCAAAAGCTATAACACGGCGATAAGGTTTGCCCCGGGGGTGATCCTACTCTAGTATTAAAACCCCACTTTGCATCAGGGACATCAGTGTGAATAAGCCCAGTGCATCTACAGCAGCCTGTCTGTGGGAGGTTATATAGATGACATGTCTAGCTTGGAGGGAGGGATCGTTTTGTGTTTTTCTCTTGGGTTTCATCTGTAAAATGGCCACGATGTGAATGTGCTCCTATTGAGCAAATACCAACTGATGCTATGCTCATTCTTTTTATTTTTCCTGTAATTGTTTGTACTCTGTATAAATGGGGTTCGCTCCCTTCCTCGGAGCTAGAGAATTCATCTAGATACCTTCCCATGGACAGGTTGCGGGGTTCGGGGCATTGTGCGTCTCTGCCATTATTCACATTGATGTCATTGATGCAAGGTAAGGTTTTAACACTACAGTAGGACCTTCCCGATTGCGCACACCTTGTCGTGTTATGTATGGATTTTGTGCTTTTTGATTAAGCATTGTTAACCCTTTATTGCCTGAATTAATCTAGGACCCAAAATACATATGCATAGAAATGAATTGAACTGGTATGATGTGAATATGCAACGGTAGGCACTGAGGGGTTAAATAAGTGCCCTATGTTAGTTAAATGTGCTACTGTTGTTTACTTTATTTTGGGGTATATGCTCATTTTGTGTCTTTCTCTTGGGTTTTATCATGTACACATAGTCTTACAGGTCTTGAAACCGATATATCCTCAAACTCTGATTACCCCCTTTATCACGCTTGTCTTTTTCACATTTTAGGACGAATCTTATAACATTCTAGGAATACATTGCTGCATCTTTAAAGCATTTATTGTATCGAGAGATCTCATAATTCACCTGTACTGATCCTGATACAGCCTGTATTATTGCCTAGGGATTCATTTACCAATTTTTCGGCTTTTAGACTGAAATCTCACAGATCCCTTGCTGGCTCAATGTCTTTACAAAGTGGTTGTTACCATTACGATACAGTAATTTGATGTAGGAAACAATGGGGTGACCCCAATTATATAGAAGATGAGCTAAAATATTAGGGAACTGTCTGAAAAAAGAAAATAACCCCTAGGCGGGCGTCACACACTACGATTTTGTGTGGGAACTCAATAGCAATGTCAGGGGTGTGCACTTGTGGACAACATGTTAGTGAGGTGTCACATGTATAGATAACGTGCAGGTATCGCTCACATAACCAGCTATTGATGCTTGTCAATGATGTGAATAGGAGAAATCAGTAAAGAGATCAGTTACCGCGGTGTCACACAGAACAATGCAGCAGATTGCATGGTCTACATCGTCTGATATGGGGTCCGGTTCCCATATCTGTATATAACGATCTGACCACTTATCGCTAGTCAGATCGACCTGTCACACGCAACGATGTTGTAGGAGTGATGCCAAATCAGGCACTTTCCAGCGATATGTTTGTATATATCGTAGCGTGTGACGCCCGCCTTACAGACCTTTACCATAGAGAGCAATATATGCATGATTAGAGACTGGGGGTACCGTCTCTGTATTATTACCCATTGTGTCCTTTGGGCCATGGACCTTTGGGTGCTATTTGTTAAAATGGGTAAAAGTACCAAGACGGTTAACAACATTTAGAATGGGAAGAGAGACCTTTAGTTATGTAAAAAAAAAATTCAAGGCTTTTTCATTTATTTAGTCTTGACAAAGGGCGTCGAAGATAGGAAGGTGTCCTGCACCAGTATATAATTGGCCTCTTCAAATACATAACGTCCTCAGCTGGTCACTATAAGGTTACCCATGGACGTCTTCTGTCTAGATGGAAAAAGGTTTCCAAAGGGTCCTTTACTGGAGTAATCTGCTTCAGGAACTGGTTTTAGAAGGACAAGTTAACTAAATGTAGAAAAATCTTGGGGTGAATGTTGTTCAAGCCACGAAAGCTGGATCAAATTGTATATGTGACGCAGTACTCGTCCTCAGCAATGCAATGCAATCCCTATTCTAACACTTCCCCAGTCCCTTGTCATCTCTACTTGGTAGTCCTGTTTTGACATGCCAGACATAGCAGAAAATGTCTGATTAGCCTATTACTGGCTGACATATTAAAAGGAATCAGTTAGCAGGTTTTCACATCCCAAACTCTATACACACAAACTCACTGTGCACTTTCAAAGACAATTCTGGTAATACCTTTAGATCTCCCATCTATTTATTCCCCCATTGCTAAGAAATCAATGTACAGCTATGCAAATGAGGCTGTAGATCAGAAGTTCTGTCACTCCAGCTCTTAATCCTGCCCTGCACTGCCGCAGCTCCTGCTTGACTGGCAGCTCTTTTTGCCTGAAACCGCACCTTCTAGATTGTCAGACAAGCAGAGGAGGCAGTGCTGGGCAGGGAATAGAGCTGGAGTGACAGAGGCCTCAGATCTATAGCCTCATTTACGCATCAGTTAAAATGCTGATTTCTCAATAATGGAGGAATGAACTGGCCATGAAAAGGTAATTGCTGGACTTGGTTTTGAAAGCTACCGTGCACTTATAAATAGTTTGGGGTGTGAAATCCTTGTGACAGATTCCCTTTAATGGCAAAATTTATGATGTAAGGAAATAAGGGGGGGGGGGGGTATGGAATGGGATATGTAGGGCAGGTGATAGTGAGTACTGTTTCTTTATACATATTGGTTAGAGCCCTTTTACAAATCTGTGCTATCATAAGCTCTAATCAGATATTTTCCTCTCTACATTTGTCTTCCAGGGACAAGGAGTTGTACGGGAATGGTTTGATATTCTCTCTTCTGAAATCATTAATCCTGATTATGCACTTTTCACACAATCTGCAGATGGTGGGTATATAAGAGACTGATATTTGGTGGTGATAACCTCAACAAGAAAAATGGTTTCGATTTTTACTTCTTTTATCTCTGTTTTAATTTTCGAATAGGAACAACTTTCCAGCCAAATAGTAACTCCTCGGTGAACCCAGACCACTTGAACTATTTCCGATTTGCTGGAGAAATCCTGGGTCTTGCTCTTTATCACCGACAACTGGTCAACATTTACTTCACCCGGTCCTTTTACAAGCACATCCTCGGTATGGTCAGGCTATTGTCCTTTCCTTGGGGTTAACTGCGTACACTTGATGTCTGTGATGTGTTGCTCTATGTAGGTGTACACAGAATGGCAGGGCCAAGAATAGCAGACATCTGTGTGTCTATCCATGACCTCATGTTCAGGTTCTCTAGTTATGAAAATTACTATCTTTCATTTTACAGAAAAAAAACTATCTCTGAATGGCTACTAAGTACGTTCTTTGTCTTGTAAAATAAGCCATTTGGTAAATAGTATTTTTGTCTGTTGTATTTTAATTCCATAGATTGCCCCCTCAAACTCAATTTTGTTTCCCCTTTATAAAAAAAACAACAACAACAAAAACAAGAAATGCTTGCAAAATCAAAAATATGATGGCTCATAATTCTCTGAAGAATGATGATCACATAATTTGTGCTACTAAAGATGCAACTGAAAAAATACCCTAAAATACAGGAAAAACAAAACAGTAAAAAATTTTTTTCTTAAATAGTCATTAAAGGAAATTAAAGGGAAACTGTTATTGGGTTTTTCACATATAAGCACCAATAAGCACTTATATACTGCATTCTAGAATACTGTATATAAGGCCCCCAGACCGATCTGAATGATATAAAAAATACTTCATATTATACTCACCTGAGGGCGGTCCGGTCTGATGGGTGTCGCTGTTCTTGATACGGCGCCTCCTCTCTGCTTGTGATAGCCATCCTTCTTTTATGCTTCATGTGGATGGTGCATCCTATGTCATCCATGCACTGTCCTCCATTACGCACTACTCTCTGTGCTGCCGATGGCAGTGGAAAGTGTTGTTATGGTCATGCACGGGCGTTACTTTAGCCTGCGCATTACAATACTTCTCTCTGTGCCGCTGTAGGCAGAGGATAATGCGCAATGGAGGACATTGTGTGTATGACGTAGGATGGGTCATCCACATGAAGTATAGAAGGAGGACGGCGATCACAGGAAGAGAGAAGACATCGTATCAAGAACAGCGACACCTATTGGGCTGGACCACCCCCCCAGGTGAGTATAATATAAAGTATATTTTATGGTATACTGATTGGCCTGGGGACTTATATACAGTATTCAGAATACTGTATATAAGGGTTTATTGGTGGTGGCCGCAGTTGTACATGAGAAAATACTGCTGGACAGGTTCACTGTAAATGACTTTTTTTACACAAACACAAGCCAATTACTACTATGATGATTATGAAAGCATCGGGGGGATCTTTAATGGTAGGAACTGAAAAATATGCCATTAGAGGCAGGTAAACGGCAGTCAGTCCTTTTCTTAGTTAAGTGCAGTACATTAATTCTACTGAAGAGGGCAGCCTTGTGCTATAAATGCATAAAGTAGTAAATCTGGCGGAAAGAATTCTCTTCCTGAATATCTGCATGCCTTAATACTGCAGGTATCCCAGTAAATTATCAGGACGTGGCCTCCATTGACCCAGAATACGCCAAGAACCTGCAGTGGATTTTAGATAATGATATTGTGACCTGGGACTGGAACTTACTTTCTCTGTGGAGACCGATGTGTTTGGAGCCATGGAAGAAGTGCCCTTAAAACCAGGAGGGGCAAGTATAGTTGTTACACAGGAGAACAAGGTGAGTGATGAGATCAGTGTCAAGATGTGCTTGTAAAGCGTCTCTGGAAAGATATACTTCACGCTCTGATATCGCTCCGAAATTACTGTATGTTCCACCGGGGTATGATATCTATATGGAAAACTCCACACCTTTAGGAGTCTCTGCTGCCATTAGTCAGTGACATTACTAATCCATCATATTATTAACAGCACTAAACTGTTTTATTCATTGGAATTCCCTAAACATGGGAGTTTGCAGGATGAGCTGAGAAGTAAGCGGCGGTGATGTTGCACCAGATAACAGCCCATCAAGATGATGATCTCCTCTATTCCGATGAATTATACATTAATGCTTTGCGTGGTGCTGCGAGGTGGCACTCAGTATTACTGGAATCTCTGATGTTATTTTGGGCACCGCGCTTCCCTCTATTAATATTTCTATTTAATCAGCAGCCTGTTATCCCAACAGCATCGCACAGACCCGAAAATTATGACACTGCTCCATTTATTAGCTGCGTTTAGCAGAAATAATATGCAGTCTGTGTCATGGTGCTCAGATCCATCATTTGTCACACAGCGTCAGCGCAGAAAAATGTTTAGATTCTGGTCCCTGCCACATTTTTAATTATGAACATCCATTTTCCTATGACAAATGCACAGATTGACTTCAAGGGAGAAGCCAGCCTTATGTTTCAGTAAATGTCTCCACTTTTTGTCTGGGGGGAGAGACGCAGAACAATGATGCATGATTGAAGACTTGGGCTGATTTAGGGCTGAAGGCTAGGTAATGGTGTTTGCGCTATTTTTCTTACATGTGTACAAATGCTGGGAAACTCACCGCTATAAATTATGTGCCATATAGAAAGCTTTGGCTACGTCAAGGCAAATTCAGATCACCTTGCTCCAAGACAAAGTGATAATTGCATTGTCTGACACGGGTGAAGGAGATTGTGCCAGTTACAGGTCAGGCCGGAGTTTCTGGGAAAAGGACGGAATGAATATTTACACATATCACAAAATCCTGACTTCAGAGTACAGATCTCCTCTCTGCAGGGCGGGGGCGCCGCACTCATTTCCCTTTATGTCTTCATTTTTAATCACACTTCTTTTTTTCTCTTTTATTTTGTTACAACTAACACTAGGAGGCCGCTGCTATCCCTCCATCCTAATCCCGATTTAATGGCTCGACTTATAAAGGAAGGACATTAGAGTAATGATTTGAGATGTTCTTCATGAAAACTATTAACCCAGACAACAACAGCAGTGCCGCACAAATGGATAGAAATGGACGTGGTGATAGATTAGATCTAGTTTAGTTTCTAGGGGAACCAAGAAATGATTATTTTTTCTTCCTCTTCTAGTTGAAAGTTATGTATTCTACACCATAAATGTTTCATCAGGTACATTTAGTTTCATGTTAGGTTTATTATTCTACTGTATTGTTGTTCCATTTTTACATGTCATCTCGTCTTCAGAAAAAAACAATGTAGTTTAGATATTTCCTTATGAAACGTTTTTATGTTCCGTTGCTTTTTGAGCTTCATTTATACTATTAGCCTTGACATTCGCTGTGCAAGATCGCCCCCCACACCCTCTCCTCCTGCAAGACTTGGGAAACGACTGCTACTGTTCAGCAGTCAGACACTTAGGTTGGTTTTCTGGCCTGTTTAGCCAAGTAAAGCACATTTCAGTAGCTGCAAGTGTCTTCCAAGACAGAGAGCACACAAGAAAACCGCCGGCATACAGCTCAAGAATAGAAGTCACAAAGTAAATGGACAGAAAATACAGCTAGGGGTAGTAACTAACATTTCTTGGCTATAAGAAAGTAGAATGGGTTAACAAAGTCTTGCTTCTCCCCTGCTGAGATACACAGGCTGCAAGTGTAATACTGTGGCTGTACAGTTCAGGCAAAAAAGATCTTTACAAGTTGAAAGATACCAGAAAATCTTCATTCAAGTGTTTTATTGTGGGTATTTTGTTACAATTATTTTTTTTTATGTCACTCTTACATTTTATCACCATCTGCATTTGTTCAGGCATGGATTCGGCCAGGCTGGTGAAGTGCGTGGAGTCAATGGTTCCCTCAATGCCTTCATCACCTTCTTTAGATCGTTGACGTTGCTGTGCCGTGTCTCCTGAACCTTGTTTTCTTTTTTTGTAAATTCCAGGCATTTTTCTATGGGGTTAAGGTCAAGGGAATTGCCTGGCCACTATAAAATGTTACTGTTATATGTTCATGGAGAAACTTTGTCACAGTGTTAGCTTGATATACAGGAGCTCCATCATTCATGCATAATTAAAGTGATCCTAAAACCAGAAACTGACCCCCCCTTATCTTTAGACCTGTCCCTGCACCCCCTCTTATCATTTCTAGCCATCCCTTTTGCATAAAAAATCGCTTTTGTAAAGCAAGAGAAAAGTATATAATGGTTTGACCTGTGTGAGTTCTCCGTTTCTGTTTAAAGCCGCAGATAGGCGTGCCTGTCTGCTGCTGCCTGATAATTATTCACGCCCTTCTCTGCTTGCTGCCTTTGTGAGTGTGTGGCCACGTCATGAAAGGGGGCGGAGCTAAATCGCGTGATGCCGGAGCCCCGCCCCCTTTCATGACGCGGCCACACACTCACAAAGGCAGCAGACAGAGAAGGGCGTGAATAATTATCAGGCAGCAGTACACAGGCACGCCTATCTGCGGCTTCAAACAGAAACGGAGAACTCACACAGGTCAAACTATTATATACTTTTCTCTTACTTTACAAAAGCGATTTTTTATGCAAAAGGGATGGCTAGAAATGGTAAGAGGGGGTGCAGGGACAGGTCTAAAGATAAGGGGGGGTCAGTTTCTGGGTTTAGGATCTCTTTAACCATATTGATGAATGACCCAAAAATTAAACAAATGTTCTTCCAAAACATTACTATATCTGCTAGCTTTCATATTTACATTCTTGAGAAGGAGGTGCACACCTGCCCTGCCCATGCTTCCACTTATGCACCCCACACCTTTACACTGTTGGGGTGTTTAAAAGTCTTAATCAAATATTTCGAGTCATACCGTGACACAGTACTTGGTATGACACGCAATCTTTGAGCCTCCCCTGACCAACCTGAAAGTGCTCTCATCACTAAATATCACTTGCTTTCACTTTACAGATGTCCAGTCTTGATTTTTTTTTTTTTTTAATCTCTTTATTAAGTTTTCTAAAACATATAATCAAATAGACAATCATCCGGACCATCATCAAAACATTAACAACAAGGTTACAAGGAATACATAATTCATATACACATTATTACTATTACATTCCCATGTATTATGGATTAGTTACCCTCATACAATCCACCCAACCACTTTATGTTGTCAGACATCCGTATCAAAGGTCTTTCTTGATTTTCTGAACCTCTCAGTTCAATAGCATGTATTGTCCCATCTAGCATTCCACAATCCTTGTATCTTCTAAGATTTGTACCTGTTGTTCTATTCCTACCTGCTCAAGTCTAATCTTTTTATGTAAATGGTATCTCAGTTCTGGAGGTCTGTTCTCACATTTAGTCTCCCCAGAGAATGTCCAATGTCCTCCAACAAGTACCACTCTGTGTTCCTAAATGGTCCAATGGTACGTGCAATCTCTGAGTCAGAAAGTTGTGTTTCTATGAAACCCCTCATTTCCTCATAAATTTCGCTACCTAGTTTTTCCTTGTTTTAGCTATAGATATTGTAGGGTTTGTGATCCTCTAAGTCTAAATGTCTCCACTACTTCCCGACCAGTCAACCAGCATTTTTCCGTCAAGTTGATTAGGTCACCCACAGTCCTATGCCTCTCTGTCTCTATTCCCCAAACAGAGCATTCTCCTTTCCCAGCGGAAAGTCTGTGTGAGTCCAGGGATTAAGATATTTGGACAATTCCAGGATACTTTGCATTTTGTTCTTACCGCTTTCCATGTCATTATGGTATCTCTAAAGATTATTGTGTTTTTGATCTGCTTTGTTATGCTTGCCAGTGATGCATGTAGTAGCGATCATCTATCCAAGGGTGTACAGTACTCGTCTCCAATTGGCCGTCTGTGTATCTACTGGTATTTTTTATCAATCTAACACGTGTCTCAGTAGACATGCCAAATTATACCCTCTGATATTGGTAGTCCTGCTTCACCCTTGTCTCTTGATAGCATTAGCGAGGTCAGTATCAATCTGGGCCTCTTGCCTCTCCATAAAAATTTGGTGAAAGCTCTGTTTATTCTATTTATATCTGTATATTTTAATAATAAGGTGATGTTTGCATTGGATACAATAACCGTGCGAAGCTTATCATTTTTAAAAGGTGACATCTGCCCAGTAGCGATAGCGGGAGTCGGCCAACTCTCCAATTCGCTCTCACTTTTCTGAAAGAGTGGTTTTTAATTTAGGGTGTATACTTGTCCTGGGTTTTGCCCAAATGGAGGCCTAGATATTTTATAATATGTTTTGTAATGCCCATTTGATTCGTTTTCCAACTCAGCTCAATTTCACATGTTTTGTTTGTGGAGTTAAATCTTCGTTGCGGCCGTCTTCAAAGAAGTTCCCGAGTGCATTGACTATTTGATCTTTTGTTAATTGGTATCTAGAGCGTTTAGCGCATTACTGTCAGGTGTCTGTTCCTATCTTACGACTTGTGCCTGCTTCGTTCATTCAAGCTTTCTCCTCATGCTGCTGTCTCGGGGCTTCTTTGTGGCATGGCTTCTTGGAAGACCCAGGTCCTTCCACAGGCAGTGACGCATTGTCCTAGTTGTGACGTTCTGGAAAGAGTAGGGTTCTTGTTTTTGAGATATCGGTGGTTATAGATGGATCTGACATCACTTCACAATTCAAAAGCTTCTCTCAGTCCTTGATAAAGACTTCTTAGGTTCGCTAGAGCCTGACTTCCTCTGCTCGACCATCCCTGGAGACCATGATGCCGCCGGTTGCTTCAGTTGCTAAATTGCCTCTTTCGACATGTCCAAATCTCTAGCTACAGCAATCGCCAAATCTCCCTTCTCTAGCAGAATGAGAACATGATTTCTTTTCCATTTTGAGCTCCTTTGAACCCGTTGAAGGAGATTATCAAAAATTGTCTAATAGCAAAACTTGTTTAGCTTCCTATAGCGACCAATCAGCGCAGTGTTAGAAGTCAAAGTTGATGTTTGATTGTTTGCTATAGGGAACTAATCCAGTTTTGCCATCAGACTGTTTTCAATGATTCTCCCATTGTGTGTACTTTTAAAGGGAACCTGTCAGCTAGTTTATACCTCCCCAGCTATCATTGTCTGTACCTGCAAGCTTTATAATACTATTCTAATCATCCCTGTCTGAGCTCATAGTGTAATGTGAAAGGTGAAAAAAAAGCATTTATACACTTACATTTCCTTATGTAATGAGGCAGTCAGTCCCCAGTTTGGAGGATGGGGACTGTTTGGTCAGGTTAATAGTTAACATTTTAGCCTTGTGCTAGAACATGTTGGGAGACCTGATGTGATGTCACAACCATGTGACTACAATAGGTGGAGCTAAGTTCTCATGGAACATATTGTTTGCTGGCTTAGCTCCGCCCACTATGGTCACATGATCGTTACATCACACAGGTCCTTTAGCTATCCAAGTTAAAGTGAGTTAACTATTATCCTGCCAGACAGTCCCCCTCCTCCAAGGTGGGGACTGAAATGTAAGTGTATAAATGCTTTTTTCCTTTTACATTACACTATGAGCTCAGACAGGGATGATTAGAATAGTATTATGAAGCTGCAGGTACAGATGGTGTTAGCTGGAGGGCATAAACCACCTGACAGGTTCCCTTTAAGAAGTGAAATGACACAGATTTTACATGTGAAGCTTTTTTTTTCCTGCTACCATCTATGTACCCAAAAATGAGTCAGGCCGCAATAAAAAAAAATGCAGTAACACACCGTTATTGGCCCTGGTGGTTCTGTGGCAACGTTTCAAGCCTTGAGAAAGATTCCAATGTGAATTGAAACATTGCTACAGACCCACCAGGGCCAATAAAGGACTGTTACTGCATTTTTTGAGTGCTGACAGCATCGTTTTTTTGGTACCGTATATACTCGTGTATAAACCGACCCGTGTATAAGCCGAGGACCCTACTTTTGCCCCCAAAACCTGGGAAAACCTATTGACTCGTGTATAAGCCGAGGGTGGACCCCAGCACAGGTATACAGCCCCCAGCAGTGTGGTATACAGCAGCCTCCCCAGTGGTAGTATACAGCAGCAGCCCTAGTGGTGCATACAGCAGCAGCCCCAGTGGTAGTATACAGCAGCCCCAGAGGTATATACAGCAGCCCCAGTGGTAGTATACAGCAGCCCCAGAGGTAGTATGCAGCAGCCCAGGTAGTTACAGCAGCCCAGAGGTAGTATACAGCAGCCCCAGAGGTAGTATACAGCAGCCCCAGAGGTAGTATACAGCAGCCCAGAGGTAGTATACAGCAGCCCCAGAGGTATATACAGCAGCCCCAGTGGTAGTATACAGCAGCAGCCCAGTGGTATATACAGCAGCAGCCCCAGTGGTAGTATACAGCAGCCCCAGAGGTATATACAGCAGCCCAGTGTATATACAGCAGCAGCCCAGTGGTAGTATACAGCAGCAGCCCCAGTGGTAGTATACAGCAGCAGCCAGTGGTAGTATACAGCAGCAGCCCAGTGTAGTATACAGCACAGCCCCAGTGGTAGTATACAGCAGCAGCCCCAGTGGTAGTATACAGCAGCCCAGAGGTATATACAGCAGCCCCAGTGGTAGTATACAGCAGCAGCCCCAGTGGTAGTATACAGCAGCAGCCCCAGTGGTAGTATACAGCAGCAGCCCCAGTGGTATATACAGCAGCCCCAGAGGTATATACAGCAGCCCCAGTGGTAGTATACAGCAGCAGCCCCAGTGGTATATACAGCACAGCCCAGTGGTATATACAGCAGTAGCCCCTGTGGTAGTATACAGCAGCCCCGAGGTAATACAGCAGCCCCAGAGGTATATACAGCTGCCCAAGGTATATACACTGCCCCAGTGGTAGTATACAGCAGCCCCAGAGGTATATACAGCATGCCCCAGTGGTAGTATACAGCAGCCCCAGAGGTATATACAGCAGCCCCCCCCCATATCAGTATACAGGCCCCCCCCTTGTGTAGCAATCCTGTAAAGGAAGAGATTAGTATACTTATCCCTGCTGCTATCCCCCGCGCTGTCCCGCCGCCGCTATCGCGCTCCTCCGCTTCATCCAGCGTCTTCCGACTTTCTCCTCTGGTGCGCAGACAATGACGTCATTGCCTGCGCCCACCGGAGGAAGCCGGAAGACGCTGGATGAAGCCGGAGGAGCGCGATAGCGGCGGCGGGACAGCGGCAGGGATAAGTATACTAATCTCTTCCTTTACAGGATTGCTACACAAGGGGGGGCTCTCTATACTGATGGGGGGGACTGTATACTGAATACAGTGTATACAGTATACAGTGACTCGCGTATAAGCCGAGGGGGGGACTTTTCAGCCCAATTTTGGGCTGAAAAACTCGGCTTATACGCGAGTATATACGGTATGTATCTAGCAAATGTAATATTGTAAGGTAGACATTGCAATTCAAGCAACTATTTCTATGTACGTCTTATTTTTGTTTCACCCACAGTTGTGGTCAAAAGTATTGACACCCCTGCAATTCTGTCAGATAATACTCAGTTTCTTCCTGAAAATGATTGCAATCACAAATTATTTGGTATTATTATCTTCATTTAATTTGTCTTCAATGAAAAAACACAAAAGAGAATGAAGCAAAAAGCAAAACATTGATCATTTCACACAAAACTCCAGAAATGGGCCAGACAAAAGTATTGGCACCCTCAGCCTAATACTTGGTTGCACAACCTTTAGCCAAAATAACTGCGATCAACCGCTTCCGGGAACCATCAATGAGTTTCTTACAATGCTCTGCTGGAATTTTAGACCATTCTTCGTTGGCAAACTGCTCCAGGTCCCTGATATTTGAAGGGTGCCTTCTCTAAACTGCCATTTTTAGATCTCTCCACAGGTGTTCTATGGGATTCAGGTCTGGACTCATTGCTGGCCGCCTTTGAAGTCTCCAGTGCTTTCTCTCAAACCATTTTCTAGTGCTTTTTGAAGTGTGTTTTGGGTCATTGTCCTGCTGGAAGACCCATGACCTCTGAGGGAGACCCAGCTTTCTCACACTGGGCCCTACAAAATTTGTTGGTAGTCTTCAGACTTCATAATGCCATGCACACGGTCAAGCAGTCCTGTGCCAGAGGCAGCAAAGCAACCCCAAAACATCAGGGAACCTCCGCTATGTTTGACTGTAGGGACCGTGTTCTTTTCTTTGAATGCCTCTTTTTTTCTCCTGTAAACTCTATGTTGTTATCTTTGCCCAAAATGCTCTACTTTTGTCTCATCTGACCAGAGAACATTCTTCCAAAACGTTGTAGGCTTTCTCAGGTACGTTTTGGCAAACTCTAGCCTGGCTTTTTTATGTCTCGGGGTAAGAAGTGGGGTCTTCCTGGGTATCCTATCGTACAGTTCCTTTTCATTCAGACGCCGACGGATAGTACGGGTTGACACTGTTGTACCCTCGGACTGCAGGGCAGCTTGAACTTGTTTGGATGTTAGTTGAGGTTCTTTATCCACCATCTTGCACAATCTTGCGTTGAAATCTCTCGTCAATTTTTCTTTTCCGTCCACATCTAGGGAGGTTAGCCACAGTGCCATGGGCTTTAAACTTCTTGATGACACTGCGCACGGTAGACACAGGAACATTCAGGTCTTTGGAGATGGACTTGTAGCCTTGAGATTGCTCATGCTTCCTCACAATTTGGTTTCTTAAGTCCTCAGACAGTTCTTTGGTCTTCTTTATTTTCTCCATGCTCAATGTGGTACACACAAGGACGCAGGACAGAGGTTGAGTTAACTTTAATCCATGTCAACTGGCTGCAAGTGTGATTTAGTTATTGCCAACACCTGTTAGGTGCCACAGGTAAGTTACAGGTGCTGTTAATTACACAAATTAGAGAAGCATCACATGATTTTTCTCCTTCGCCTCTTTGGGGGACACAGGACCGTGGGTGTTATGCTGCTGTCCACTAGGAGGCGACACTAAGCAGAATCTGCAAAAGAGTTAAGTGGCTCCTCCTCTGCAGTATACACCCCTGGAGCAGGTACTGCCTCACCAGTTTTTTGCTTAGTGTCGAAGGAGGCACATGACCATTTTTACTGTCTATTTTTTTCTCATCTTTTTTCTTCCAATGAAGAAAAGTGGGTCCGGCGTGGCCCCCGGCATGCTCCTTCCTCGGCCACCCACTTTTGGGGCGCTGGGTTGAGGTTGAGAATAGTTACATATGCCATACTCCTTTCTCGGCCTCCCACTGTTGGGTTGTGGGTAAAGTTGAGAAGCCAGCATAACATCCACCTTCCTCACTCCCTCGGGGTCCTGAGTTGAAGCCAGAGCTGGAGTACCTGCCAGATGACGTCCCCCTAATCACCCTCTGGGTGTTTAGGCTGAGGCCCCACAGGTATCAGCAGCACATGCTGCATTCTGGGCTGGGACTCTGGATGATGGATGTCTGCAGAAGCACAGGCTCAGAGACGACCCCTATTCACCCTATGGGTCATTAGGCTGTGGCACCACAGATACCTGCAGCACATGCTGCTTTCTGGCTGAGATTCTGGAGCAGTTCCCCTAATCACCCTGTGGGTTATTAGTCTGAGGCACCTGGCTGCCTGCAGGAGCGCATGCTCACAAGGCTTCTCAAACAAGCACAGCAGTCCCCCTAATCACCCTGTGGGCTTTTAGGCTGAGGCACTACAAGTACCAGCAGCGCAGTTGCACTTACCTAACCCCAGGATCCAGGTGGGGTCCAGGTACAGCCCCACTCAGCCCTGCACTGTTGCTTACATAGGATCTGGGACAGACACTGTTCCCCTCCCCCTGCACAGCTCCCACACAGGCAGGTGGAAGAAGTACCAGCTCCCCCTATGCTGCCCCTGCAAGAGCAGGCAGCAAGGTACCTGGGGTGGCAGGGATCCGCCATGGCCCCCCTCGCTCCCAGAGCGGCGGTTCCGGATGCTCTCCGGACCTCCGCGCCACCCCCCCCCCCCCCGCCATTGCGGGGCCGCAAATCACACTAGGCCCCGGCTCCAGGCCTAGCGTGGAAGTCACCGCCCACCGCCTGCCCTCCGGATGGCGTCAAGTGACGCCGGGCCGCATCACAGAGAGGGGGGGAAGTCCATTCAGGGTCACCGCCCCCTCCTTCTCCTCCTGGCGGCGCCAAAATTGCTCTGGGCGCCATTATGAGCTGGGGCACAGGACACTGTGAGGCACTGCGGCCATACAGTGTGAACAGGCTATGGGGGCATATATATATCAGACCAGCAGGGATTGTTTCCCTGCTGCAGCTCTCTTCCTCCCCCTGCATACCAGGTGTGACAGGCTGTGGGGCAGATACAGGACTGCCAGAAGGGATATAGTTCCCTGCTGCAGCTTCCTCTCCCCCTGTACACCATGTGTTACAGACTATGCCACATATGACATTCCTCCGGACTCCATAAGTATAGAGGGCCAGTACAGAAAGTGAGCAGTCCGACATATTCTGTCCTGAAATACTCTGTGCTGCTGTGAATAAGTTTTTGTGAATATTTCAAATTCATTAACTACTGCAGCACATCGCTGCCCTCACTAACATCTCAATGAGTGCACGTGCCCTACAAGATCTCTCCTGACATACTCTGTGCTGCTGTAAACCTTATTTTCAGCAGCTATACATAATGTCAGTGAAGAAATTAGGCGTCAGAATATTCTCAGTACGCACAGGGGAGACGTGATCCACTCAATTCCACTATGGATGTAATGTGTTTATTCGGTGTCGTCACAGTGACACGGCTTCGCCTATGTTCATACCACATCGGAGCTCACCCAGCGAGCAGAGTTCCTCTGCCTAGTGCGGGTGACACACTAATAGGCACAGCCTGGTTTTCCTTACACCGTGTCAGCCAATGATGCCAGTACCTATCAGAGCACATAATGCTACATCTAGATAGACAGTTAGTACGTCTGCGACTGTCGCAGTTTATGGGAAACTAGCATGCAGCAGGATGATGGCTCCGACGTCTGATGGTTTTCGCAATCCAACCCAGACTCGGTCCTTTATGCATCTCTAAATCAACGTTCCATCCCAAAGAAAGCTAAATGTCGATACTTCGCACATTCAACTGTGTCTCACAGGACACAAGGCCGTACCCATGGGACCCTCAGCGCCCCACTTTCCATAAGGGAGTTTTGTTGGGTTGGGTCTCCATGGCAGGGTTCGTACGGTACCCTATCTGACAAGGTTCCCCTAGGGACACAGTTCTGCTGAACAGAACACAACAGCAGGCATCAGAGTCCGCTACTATACCTTGGGAATGCAAATCGCACAGCACCAGACGGTGCCTCACTTGCAGTCAGCAATCCAGATTCCAACCTTTTCGGAATTCATTTAGCAGATCATCGTCTAGATCGATACAAACTCGATCAACGCACATATAGCGATCACAGACAACCCTCCAAACTAGAGCCCCCCTTAATTCAGGGAGTCATTATGCCTGTGCTACACGCGGAGGTGTTTAAAGTTCTATGCCGTGCCACACGCACAGGGGGTTTTTAAAGGCTCTATTCCAATTTTCTTGTAGTCCATGAATAAGAATGTACAGTACGTCCCGTGCTAGACTGACTCAGCTAGACAAACATGCCTGAGACAGATTTTCTGCACAGATCCTCTCCGCTCCAGAATAATAATTTTCCAGGGAACACGCAAAATACCTTGCATCCTTAGATATCAGGATGACTACCTACATGTTCCTCCTGCAGCCGCTTATATTTACAATTTACAAAGATGATTCCTACTTGTGACGTGTCCGTGCACACTTGTTCCAGTTCCCTAAGTGGTCACAAAGGTTATGGCAGTCGTCTGGTTTTCCTGCGTTCCAGGGACGTCGTCACTCTTCCATACCTGGACGTTTCCTGCTCAACACACGACCTTCAGGGATGGAAAACGCAACGTCTCTATTACGGTGAACACTTTATTAAGACTTGGTTGGCTGGTCATCCTCCACAAGTCTACGCCAGTTTTCACTGCAGTCTTTCGTATTTTCGGAACGCAGTTCAATATATTCAATGTACTGGTCAGACTTTTCCGAGACTAGACATAGGCACTTCAACTAGAAGTCCGCACTCTCCTTCTAGGTCTCCTCAGCCGGTTGGAACAGACATGACGGTCAGAAGCAGGACGGTGGCAGCACTGGTAGTTATTCCTTGACGCAGCTGCTCCTCAGGCCTCCCTGTTCACGTCTTGAGATAACATTTTACGATCATCGTATCAGGAGGTGTCTTCTTCCAGTACCAGCCATGTAGTATCTCCTGTGGTGGCTCAGCCACTCACTAGTACGCAGGGGAAGTCGTCTTCTGCCAAGTCAAAGGGTACTACTCACCTACATGAGTCGGACAGAATAAAGTGCGATGTACCTACATCTCAACATTCGGAACAATTGGTCCTGTTTGGAATCAACGGTACTCATCGTCCCTTGGGAGATTTGGGCGAGATTCCCAACACTGCAGATTTGATCCCTTCTTCTGGCGGACTGCCATGTCAGAAGGCAGTCTGACAATGCCACGGCTGTGGCATATGTCGACTCACTAGAGCAAATCCCGCAGTTCCCAGGCAACAAGCGAAGTTTACCACATTCTTCACTAGGCGGAATTCACAAACTCAGTACTATCAGCTGTCATTCTACCGCTTGTAGATGATTAGGAAAAACAGTTCCTTTGTCGCCGAGAGATTACCTCAGAATAGGATTCCTACATCCAGATGTCTTCAAACAACTCTGACATCACTGGAGAACTCCGGAAGTAACCGTAATGGTGCCGCACCTCATTACCAAGGTGCCTAGCTTTATAGCCAGGTCCCACGACCCACAGTCTGGATGGCGGGAGGTCTGATCTTGGACTGGACTCAATCCCAACTCCATTACATTTTCCTCAGGCTACCACTATCCCAAGGTAGTGAAAATAATCAATCTGGACTGTCAGCAAATTATCCTTGTGACCACACACACACTGACCCAAGCGCGCTTGGTATGCCGATCTCGTCCACTTCGTCGGAGACGTGCCATGCCGCCTACTGGATCATCCAGACCTGCTCTCTCAAGGATCATCATAGTTCATCAACTCTAAATTCAACGACGTGACCCTGGAAACCCGGGTGTTCACATAATGTTGTCGCGACCTCAATCAGGGCGCGGACACCGTTTTCAGAAGATATTCCATCAACATGGAAGATCATTTTCTTTTCTTCTCGTGGTCTTTCACCTTAGCACTGTTCCCTCCCAAGGAGTCCCAGTTTCATCCAATCGGATCTACACTCACGCCTGCCCTTAGGTCCTCTCAAGGGACAAGTTTTAACCCCTTTCATTCTCTCTCGGCACAGTCTTACTATCAGACCTCAATTAACATATTTTCTTCAAGGAGTTTGCCGATTTGTTTCTCCCTCTCAAAGTCTAGTAGACCGGGGGTCCTGACCCTCATCCTCACGGCTTTACGCTAACCACATTTTAAGCCATAACAAAAAATCCCCTTCGTCTTCTCACACAGGGAGTTGTTTTCTGGATAGCAATTACCTCTCTCCGCAGAGTCTTTACGTATGTAGCGTTTTCATGTAAACCACCTTTTGTTTTTTTCTGGTCTCCACCCAGACAAGGTTGTCCTAAGTCCGGTTAGTTTTTTCCTCAAGATGGTGATGTCTTTTGTTGCCCGCCTACCTGAACATATATTTCTGACGGCGCTAAGCCCCATGCCAGTTCATCGGGTCAAGAAAGCTCTACATTACTGGACCTTGGTCAGACCCCAAGGCATATACGCGCCCAGGACAAGTTCCCTCTAGAAACCTCTTTTTCCTTCTTACAGGAAGATAAACACAGCAGACAGGCCGGGCTCTACAAATACTTGATCAGATGGCTTAGATCCACCATCCGGGGTGCTTATTGCATTATTGCAAAAAAACAAACAAAAAAAACATTAATAAATACTGTATATCATTAATGATATTATTATACTTGTTATTATTATTTCTTTAGGTAGCACCATTCATCCATGGTGCTGTATCCTTTCCAGCCGCGGGCACAGCACATTCTACCTTGACCGCGGGGGTCTCCAGGGCTTCTGAGCTATTAGGCACCAGGAGTTAGCACAACAAGTGTGTAAGGCAGCTACGCGGCCAACATGCACATGCTTACCAAACGCTTTAGTGTTCTCACTCAGTCCTCGGCAAATGCAAGATTGGGAACCTGTACTCTCCAGGCGGCAGTAGCCCACCTGTAGGTGCATTGTTGTTTTTATTCAGTAATGATTTTCCATTGCTGTTCCCACCCAGGGACTGCATTAGGACGTCCCACGGTCCTCTGTCCCCCAATGAGGCGAGGGAGAAAAGGAGAATTTTGTGTACTCACCGTAAATTACTTTTCTCTTAGCCTCTAATTGGGGGACACAGCACCCACCCTGTTGCCCGTTTCGGGCCATTACTAGGTTATCATGTTAATCCTGAACTGTTTTATAGTTGCCTGTTTATTTTGCAGGCCTCATGATACTGTTACTACGTGGCTGCCTGTTCGGTTACAGGTTTTAGCTTACTGTTATTATGTGACTGTCTGTTTGTTTAACAGGCCATATTTTACTGTGATTCTTGTCATTCTTCCATTAATTCTCCTACTGCTTTAGCACAAAACTGGTGAGGCAGTGCCTGCTCCAAGGGTGTATACTGCAGAGGAGGAGCCACTTAACTCTTTTTTGCAGATTCTGCTTAGTGTCGCCTCCTAGTGGACAGCAGCATAACACCCACGGTCCTGTGTCCCCCAATTAGAGGCTAAGAGAAAAGGAATTTACAGTGAGTACACAAAATTCTCCTTTTCTAACAGTGCCATTACTTTTGTCCACCCCCTTTTTTATGTTTGGTGTGGAATTATATCCAATTTGGCTTTAGGACAATTCTCTTAGTGTTTTTTCATTGAAGACAAATTAAATGAAGATAACAATACCAAAGAATTTGTGATTGCAATCATTTTCAGGAAGAAACTGAGTATTATCTGACAGAATTGCAGGGGTACCAATACTTTTGGCCACAACTGTATGTATATATGTATCTTTCTATCTATACTTGTATTTGTGTGTGCGTGTGTGTGTGTGTGTATATATATATATATATATATATATATATATATATATATATGTATTGTTATATTATATTTATTATATATATACATATACACACATTAGTGTGTATGAATCTACTGCATTACAGGTTACTGTAAGTCTGTAAAGAAATCAGATTACACTGCACATAAGTGCAAGCAATATGCCAAAGATATCATTTTAAGATGAGTCTTCAATTTTAATTGCTATGCTTATTCCGGTTTAGACAGCCGTTCAATTAACTATAAATGTGGAAAAGTGCTTTGTATCCTTCGATGCACTCGTTAATCGCATTTTTGATAAAAGCAGATCCTGTGGAAATGAGTCTGTGTTTCGTACCTGCTTGGATCCACACAGTAAACATCTTTGCTGCATGTTTTTCTTTAGTCTGCTGAGTGCTGACCTCTTAACAATTGCTGGAGGGTAGCTCCGGCAATTTCTTTTTACCTTGTGAAATGCATACATCTGCAAGACGCAGACATCGTAGAGAAAAGCACAGCACAAATGAACAGCTCTTTCTTTAGGTAAGGAATTGTGAATTCTGGTACGTATGTTCTGCTGTGCCATGATGTCTAGCTCCTAGTTTTATGTTGCCGGGTTTAAGATCTCAGTAATTGCAATGAATTGTGCTCCATAGACGAGGCCACTTTGGTAAAATCTTGTGTTATTGTGGCATAGTAAAAAGCTTAGTATTTTGGGTTATGTAAGCTATTGACATCCATCATTATGTTCTTCAGTAACGCTGATGTGTCCTAAATTCTATAAGAGGAGTTGTCCTTGGAGACATCTGTTTTCTCACCATTCAGTTCATGTGCAACTTGAGACTCCCCATTGTAGTTCGTTCAGGGCATATTGTGCAACGGGAAACACTTAAATGGGTCACCAATCAAAGATGGAAGGACTTATAGACATTTGGGTGGTACATTTATGGCTTTTGTTACATTTGTATATTCAAAGTTGGAAAAAGGACTAGTGGCATAGATTAATATTGTTCATACCAGCCAACCTTATGGGTGTGTGTGTATAGGAGCAGCCTTCTCTCCTGCGACAGATGATGTTGGGGAGAAGAAGTATTGGGCTCTGTGCACAGCTAATACAGATATGTGACAAAAGACATGGCACTTTCACAGCGGCCACTGCTAAAGCTAAGTTTTCTCTAGTTTCCTTATAGTCTCAAGCAGTTTCTGCCATATCTTTTGCCACATATCTGGATTAGCTGTGCACAGAGCCCTGCCACACATTGTAGCCATTATACTATTACATATACTTATAAGTGTAGTGTTGCAGCGGATTCCACTTTAATGTTCATGATTTTTTCTTGCTAGCACCTACATTCAAGGTGATGCCAGTCATTCCTTAATTATTACTTAGTAGATCACTGTGACTAAGAGATTAAGCCAAAAACGCGCCGAGATTTCATCTCTGCTATCATGGACTTTCATATATTTTAATATTTTGCACAAATAAAGAGAAAAATATTTTTTATTGTTTTTTGGAGATTCCTCCCACTTTTTCTTGATGTATCCTGGCTGAGAGTCATGGCATTGTGGGTCTGAGCCCAGAAAATATGAGCACCAGAATGAGTTAAATGCATAGTGAGAGCATATATGTGCTTTTTTGTAAAGAATTTACTCAGCCAGGAGGTCTCTAAGGTTTCTGGGCACCTTTAGATGTTCCACTGTACAAAATTCATTCTTAGTTATGATGGTTGAGAGCAGGGGATTAAGGAGAAATCTGGGAAGATAAAACATTTTTTGTATGGGCCCTACACTTATACTATAATGCGGAGCTGCCTACTACACTTTTATAATGTGTAGAACTCCTATAAATCACTTGTTCACTAACTGCTCCTTATCCGTCACCCCTTTTGTAGGTGACAATATGTCATACCTGATTGAGCACCTCTCCCCCTCCCTCTCAGAAAGCTTCAGTGCGTCAGTTATCTGATGCTACCTCCTTCGATCAGATGGATGTGATGTCATAAAAGTTCCTGCACTGAGCCGGTATCTGAATATCTGCTTCTTTACAAAGAGTAGGGGGCATGTCCACACCCCCTCTCTGCAGAGGCTGTCACAATCTAGGATCTTCTGTGACATCGTGCCAACATAATTGAATGGGGAAGTATCTGTTTTCGGACACGCTGAAGCTTACTGACAGGGAGGGTGAGAGCTGCTTATTCAGGCGTGACGTTTTGTTCCCTATGGGAAGGGTGACAGTTAATGAGCAGTTAGTGAATAAGTGATTTACAATCATTCTAAACATTATAGAAATGTAACAGGCAGCTCAGCATTACAGTATAGGAGTGAAAGGACCATATAAATTTTTTTTATCTCCCCCGGAGTTCCCCTAGGTTAGTGGAGACATCTTGGCAGATGATTAATTGGAGGACCACTCTCTAGTAATAGTGTTATAATCTGTGGTTGATTTGAAGAGGTCCTGTCAACTCCTAAGATTTGACCATTTTAGCAAATATGGCCTAAGCAGTAAATATGCCCCAAGCACGTATTAGAACTCACTGTTGTGCCATCCCTCTGTAAGGCTGCTTTCACATCAGCGGTTTTCGCTGATCGCGGCAGTTGCGGTGAAAAAACCTGCAACTTCTGCGATTACCACATAACGGCCGCACTTGCGGTTCACTTGCGGCAAGCCCCATACAATGTCTATGGGGCTTGCGGCAGGTGTGGCAAGTGCAGTATCGGCACTTGCGGCAGGTGCGGCCTCGAAAAAAACGCGGCCGCACGTGCCGAAACTGCACCTGCCGCACACCTACCGCAAGCCCCATAGACATTGTATGGGGCTTGCCGCAAGTGAACTGCAAGTGCGGCCATTATGCGGTAATCGCAGCAGTTGCATTTTTTTTCACCGCAACTGCCGCGAGCAGCGAAAACCGCTGATGTGAAAGGGGCCTAACTCCTCCTGAAAATGTGTTAATACATTGACAACTGGAGATAGTAATTATGTTTACCATTCGGATGTTTCATTACAGTCTGACACGCTGTGTCCAGTCAGTGATGACAAGTGTTGAAGTGTATAAGGGCAGAGAACATCACCTCGATACTCTCGTTAGTGAATACCAGCCAGAGGAAAGTGCTTCCTTCTTTCTTTTGGTTTGGCTGTCTGGTCAGCACTTGCTCAGTAACATGAGCCCTGAGAGCGAGTGTACACATTGCACCACAGATCCCTTCAGGATGCTGATCCCAACAAGTTACCTGTGAGACAATCCTGCTTTGCTTCCTAATAGCTTCTCACATAAATGCTAGGACATGATGGCTCGACTCTCTTGTCAGTCTGTCTTTTTCTGCGGAGGCGCCCATTCTTTCCAGTTCTGAATCAGGATCATTCACTTTCAGTGACATCTTATGTGACACTTGCTGCAGGCAAACTCTGGTTTCTTACATCTATTTCATCGTCACTGAGTATAATAAGTGTCATAATTTTTAGTTTTTTTTTCTGTGGACGTTTAGGTACACAACAAATAAATCCAGTTGGTATGTTTCTTTTTTATTTAATTTAATGAAAGGTGTTATATTATTTGGCTGCCTCCTGATTTAGGATTGTGGAGGGGGCTGAGCGCCTGCTGTGGTGGCGGGGGTTGAGCGCCCGCCGTGGTGGTGGCGGAGTCTGAGCGCTCGCCGTGGTGGTGGTAGGGGCTGAGCGCCCGCCGTGGTGGTGGCGGGGGCTGGACGCCTGCCGTGGTGGTGGCAGGGGGCTGGGCGCCCGCTGTATTGGTGGCGGGGGCTGGGCGCTTGCCATGGTGGTGGCGGGGGCTGAGCATCCGCCGTGGTGGTGGCGGGGGCTGAGCGCCGGTGGTGGAGGGGGCTGAGCACCTGCCGTGGTGGTGGTGGGGGCTGAGCGCCCGCCGTGGTGGTGCCTGGGGCTGAGCGCCCGCCGTGGTGGTGGCGGGGGCTGAGCGCCGCCGTCGTGGTGGTGGGGGCTGAGCGCCTGCCGTGGTGGAGGGGGCTCAACGCCTACTGCACTGGTGGTCTAAAGTTGTAGAGCGGTTAATGGCTGCTTCATTAATGGTTTTAAGTAATGGAGGGGTAATCCATTCTTTGGTGGTTAAGTGTAATAAGATGAATAAAGAAAAAATTTCAGCTCACCACTTTGAAGGCTGTTGCAGACACTGCAGCATGGATGTAGCCCCATCCAGGCTAAGCACAGCTATACCCAAGGAAAGGAAAAAAGGTTGTTTCCAGTTGAAGCTTGATTAAGGCACCTGCCGAAACATAGTTTTTAGGGGGGTGAGGGGTGGATTTCTTTTTAATACATGTGTAACATGTTTGGATCCATGAAATATTGAAGAGTATTTGCAAAAAAAAGTCTATCACTGTTCCTTAAACGCTCGCTGGAAACAACTTTTTATCTTTTGCTTGAAGTTGGTTAACTACTATTTTGGTGAAATAGGATAATCTACACTGTGTTCCAAATTATTATGCAAATGTTCTTTTTCTCTGATTTTTCTAAATGGTTGGTCCAAATGACAGTCGGTGTAATAAAAGTCATCACCCGTTAGAGTATACATCAAATTGTATTGAAGAAACCTCCCAATGATAACAGTATAATTTTCAAAATTAAAAAAAAGTCTAAAAGCACTGTTCCAAATTATTAGGCACAGTAGAGTTTCTAAACATTTGATATGTTTGAAAGAACTGAAAATGCTCATTTGTTGAATTTGCAGCATTAACAGGTTACATTCACTGAAATAAAATGCTATTTAACTCCAAAACATCCTAACAGGCCAAGTTACATGTTAACATAGGAACCCTACTTTGATATCAACTTCACAATTCTTGCATCCATTGATATTGTGAGTTTCTGGAGAGGTTCTGCTTGTATTTCTTTGGATGATGTCAGAATAGCCTCCCAGAGCTGCTGTTTTGATGTGAACTGCCTCCCACCCTCATAGATCTTTTGCTTGATTATACTCCTAATGTTCTCTATAGGGTTGAAGTCAGGGGAAGATGGTGGCCACACCATGAGTTTATCTCCTTTTATGCCCATAGCAGCCAATGGCACAGAGGTATTCTTTGTAGCATGAGATGGTGCATTGACATGCATGAGGATGATTTTGCTCCTAAAGGCACGTTTTTGCTTTTTGTACCATGGAAGAAAGTTCTCAGTTGGAAACTCTATATATTTTGTTATAAGTTTTCGTGCAATATCAAATGTTTTCATCCCTTGTCCAAGGCATTGCACTATTTGTTGCTTTTCGGCAGCAGAGAGATCCTTTTTCTTTCCCATGTTACTTGAAAACTATGGCCTGCGTAATATTGTGGAACACCCAGTTTTCCTTTTATTTGGCTCACCTGCCAAACTAATTATCACAGATATCTGAGATTGATTTCAATGATCCAAAGAACCCTGACACACAATACCATCAATGGGTTTCATTGAAAAAAAAAAAATAAAACCCTATGACACTTAAAACCAATTTGCATAATAATTTGGAACACAGTGTAGGCTTAATAACGGACTCCCTAGTAATCTGTGCTAGTGGAGGAATTATTGGCTGCATGACTAGGAGTCTAAAGTGCTGAAGGGGTTAATGACATTTCTCTGGATGTTCAGGGTATGGGTTGATACCTGGGTCCAGAAGCAGTGTTTTTAAGCTCTTCTGTTGGAAGGAATCACAACTGTCTCCTGCCTTCCTTCCAGTAAATGATTGTGATGTGACGGAGATGGAACTACTTTATGACTAGTGATAGACCTGCGATGTTCCTTTCCTTTGCCATGGCCTTTGTCATAAAGAAAGTTTGAAGTATGCAACATGGCCGAATGTGGCCTGCTGGAGTTAATGAGAATAATCCATCACTAGCTCTTCTCCAGTGTCTTGATTCATTGTATGATGGCAGAGTACATTTGTTCACTTTGTCATTTGCTTCTTTTTATGGTCCTCTCAGGGCACAGGGTCATAAGACCCACCCAGTCACATCTTCTAAGCCACAAAAAGTCTATTCCTGCCAAAACACAAATCTCACTGCAGACGTTGCCTTTTGCTTTCACCGTCAAATCTATTTCTTTGAATTAACAGAGGAACCCAGAACTTCTTCATTTTCCAAGCTAGTGTCAGCTACATACCTTAATATAATGTACCTCAAACAATGTGCAAGGGTATTTTTATAAACAGGACCACACCTGTCCATGAGTGAAGCTCAACCTCATTAACGGCATTATATCTTCTAGGAAATTAATCCCCTTTAAAGGACACTGGATGACCTAGTACAGGTGCTCATGCATCATGGCAGGGCCAATAATTAAATATTCCTTCCTACTTGCTGGCTTTCCACCTATCTCCCCCTTTTCTGATTCTCTGAAGCCAGAGCTGTCAATCAATGAAGAGGAGGGAGTGGAGATTGAGGAAAAACAAACAGGTAGGTAGGTGTATTTAAATGATTAGCCCCACCACTATGAACAAGCACCAGTCATCTTTTGCTGATAGTCTTTTTAATGGCAAGTACAAACTTGATCTAGGTAAATGTTAACTTTCCTGTGTAAATTGGAACTTAGTAACATATAGGCCTTGATCCCTGAAGACTGGAGTTGTTCACTCCAGACTTGATGAGAAGAGCGCCTGATACATTAAGAGGCACCCGATTGTTAATGAATTAGATGCGTCTAAGGTAGTGTGCGCCTCCCCACAAATCCTAACCAATATAAAGATAGGAGTAACTTCTAAACATAAAGAAGATAGACCATGTCTAAACAGGTGATGGTGTATAAAGCAAAGATTATTGTTCCTAATAAATAACGACAGCTATGGTTCCATCCATACAGAGCGTTATCATCCTTGGTAAAGACCTGCATTGAGTTGATACATAGCTGCTGCATTTCACAAAAATATTGTGACATTTTGAAGAGTGTTACATCAGATATTTGGCGTAAATACTTTGAATCGGGGCCATAGTCTATAATGTCAGGTCTATAATTGTAAGGGCACTAACTAACTTATTGTTCAGGAAGTAGTCATCAGAGGTAAGCTCCCTCCGCCATCAATCTCAATAATATAATAAAAATTGGAAAATTAGATCCCAATAATCCCGAAATAAGAGATTTTTATTAAATTGACTAAAAGGTAAAATGCAATGCGCTTCAAGTACAAACGAGCCTTCCTCAGGAATATTGCCCAAGGAAAAGATTTTTATTAAAATGAATAAAATGTAAAAAAAATGTAAAGGTGAATACAAGGTGTTTTGGTTACAACAATCCTTCGGTATATCTAAAGAAGGCTTGTTTGTAGTGGGACACCTTATATTTTACCCATTAGTCATTTTAATAAAAATCTTTTACTTCCATGATTATTCCTGAGGAAGACTTGTTTGTAGCTGAAATGCATTGTATTTACCTTTTTAAATCGTTTTAATACTTGCTCTACTTACTGCGCTCAGATAGCTCTGCATATTTTTTTCTCCCTCTCTCCTCAAGCCCCTGTCACACTAAGTGAGATCACTGCTGAGTCACAGGTTTTGTGACGTAACAGCGTCCTCAACAGCGATCTCGCTAAGTCTGACACGTACCAGCGACCGGGCCCCCGCTGTGAGATCGCTGATCATTACAAACCATTCTTTACCATTTTTTGGTTGTCGCACTCCCGCTGGGCAGCGTGCATCGCTGTGTTTGACAGGGACAATGACCAACGATCTCAATACTACGCCCGAGAGTGACGGGGTCCCAACAACCGCTATATCGTTGCTGCGTCGCTGATGATATCTGACTGTTTGACATCTCGCCAGCGATCACGTAGCGACGCACCAGCGATCCCTACCAGGTATCGTTGTCTGTATCGCTGGTGTGTCGCCAAGTGTGACGGTACTTTAAGCAGAATTCCAGTATCACATAAGTTATTGTTCAGATGCGCTTATCCCTACATTTTTGTAAAATGGCTGCAAATTACCAAAGAAAACAAACAAAAAAAGTGTACAAAACGTGAATAAACACATTCCCGATTGCCACTTATTGATTGTTTTTTAATTATTCAATACTAGATGGTGGCCCGATTCTAACGCATCGGGTATTGAATATGTATGTAGTTGACATACTGTGACTGACAGAACTTGTTCAGTCAACGTGAGTGAACTATATATTATATTATATAGCAGCGCTATGGTATATGGTGGTACATTACAGTACATGTATAGCAGCGCTATGGTATATGGCGGTACATTACAGTACATGTATAGCAGCGCTATGGTATATGGCGGTACATTACAGCACATGTATAGCAGCACTATAGTATATAGCGGTACATTACAGTACATGTATAGCAGCGCTATGGTATATGGCGGTACATTACAGTACATGTATAGCAGCGCTATGGTATATGGCGGGTATTACAGTACATGTATAGCAGCACTATAGTATAGGGCGGTACATTACAGTACATGTATAGCAGCGCTATAGTATATGGCCGTACATGACAGTACATGTATAGCAGCGCTATGGTACATGGCAGTACATTATAGTACATGTATAGCAGCACTATGGTATATTATGATACTCCGCTCTCCGCGGCCCCCCTCTCCTCCTGGCCCCCGGTCCTCCACAGTAAAAGTAAAAATAAAAAAATCCTCAGTGAGGATACTCACCTGTCCGCCGGCTCGCTCCACCTCCATCTTCTAGGTCCTACAGGCCTTAAGGACCTGTCGTTGCCTGGGAAACCGATCAGCTGTGGGGGGAAGGGGGGCAGGATTGTGTCGGGGGGCAGGATGGAGCAAGCGGGGCAGGATGGAGCTGGGGGTGACAGGATGGAGCCGGGGGGAGCAGGATGAAGGTGGGGGGGCAAGAACAGCAGGGGGCAGGATGGTGGCGGGAGGGGGGCCCAGGATGGTGGCGTGGTGGGCAGGATAGTGGTGGGGGGGCAGGATGGAGCCGGCGGGGCAGGACGGATGCGGGGGGGCAGGAATGGATGTCGGGGGGATCAGGATGGTGGGGGGGAGGGGGGAAGGATGGAGCCGGCAGGGCAGGATGGTGGCGGGGTGGGGGGGGGGGGGCAAGATGGAGCCGGCGGGGCAAGATGGTGGCAGGGGGAAAGCAGGATGGTGGCTGGGGGAGCAGGATGGAGCCAGGGGGGCAGGATGGAGCCGGCGGAGGGATCAGGATGGTGGTGGGGGGGGCAGGATGGAGCCGGCGGGGCAGGATGGTGGCCGGTGGGGCAGGATGGAGCCTGCAGGTCCAGGATGGTGGCGAGGTGGGGCAGGATGGTGGTGGGGGTGCAAGATGGAGCCGGCGGGGCAGGATGGATGCGGGGGGACAAGATGGTGGCGGGGGGACGAGATGGTGGCGGGGGGGGGATCAGGATGGTGGTGGAGGGGCAGGATGGTGGCGGGGAGGTAGGATGGAGCCGGCGGGGCAGGATGGTGGTGGGGGGCAGGATGGTGGCGGGGGTGCAGAATGGAGCCGGGGGGGCAGGATGGAGTCGGCTGGGCAGGACGGATGCCGGGGTGGGCAGGATGAAGCCGACGAGGCAGGATGGATGCGGGAGAGGGGCAGGATGGAGTCGGCAGGGCAGGATGGTGGCGGGGGGGGGGGCAGAATGAAGCCGACAGGGCAGGATGGATGCGGGGGAGGGGCAGGATGGAGTCGGCAGGGCAGGATGGTGGCAGGGGGGGGCAGGTTGGAGCCGCCGGGGCAGGGTGGAGCCGGCTCGGCAGGATGGTGGCAGGGGGGGCAGGATGGTGGCTCTCCTCCTGCCCCCCTCCGCTGCTCTTGCCCTTCCGCTTCCCGCGCCCCCCCCCTCCCGTCTGCCCCTCCGCTCCTTGCGGCTCCCCCTGGCCCCCCCCCCGCTCCTCCATGGTGATAATAAAAAAAACCTCATTGAGAATACTTACCCTACGCTGGCTCACTCCACCTCCGTCTTGTAGCTCCCAGGACAGGACCTGTCGTTGCCTGGGAAACCGATCAGCTGATCAGTTTCCCAGGCAACGACAGGTCCTCAAACCCTGTAGAAGCTAGAAGACAGCGTGCGCCGGCGGAGAGTAAGTATCCTCACTGAGGTTTTTTTTTTTTTTATTATCACCGTGGAGGAGCGCCGGGGGGGTCGCGGGAAGTGGCAGGAGGATCGGGGGGAGGGGCTGCGGGCAAAGCCACCGCTTAGGCCATCGTGTATCCCAGCGAGAGCGGCGCCGGACTGCAAATAGGCGCGAAATTCGAACTTTGAATTCTCGCGCCTATTTGCATAGTCTCTGTGCTAAACAGCCTAGAATCCATAAATAGATAACCCAATGATAGATATACAGTGTTGTAAACTATTTAAGTGATATGTGAAAGCTTACGATGCCTTAAATAAACATTTGGGAGGTTAGCCAAAAGTAGATGTGATTGTGTATAAATGCTGGATCAGACTACGCTTGGATTGTTTGTAGTCTGTTACCATGGGAACACGTCCTAAGGAGCTGTAGACACAAAATGAAAGACTATTTTCAATTTAGCCTTAATTTTCATGCCATCATTTTTAGCAGTTCATAGTCATTGGGTTGATAATAATAAAATATAAAATGATCTCTAAATGCATTACAGGAAATCTGCCGCCAGGTTTTTACCACCTAATCTGAGAGGAGCACATTGTAATGACAGAGATCCTGATTCCGGTATATCACTAATTGGTCTGCTCAGTGTACCTTTTATTAAATAATTGTTTTATCATCAAAGGACTAGTGAACCTGCTGCCATGTAGTTTACCATAGTCATGACTTCTGTATACCTCCGCTCCCTCCATTGATTAGAAGCTTTCCATGTACCGTGCATAGGCATAAAGCTGCCAGTCAGTGGTGTATGTGAGGATTAGAGCCCCTAGATCTGCAGCAGATAAAACTGGGATTTTTATCAGAACGGCAGCAAGGAGTCAGTAAGTGATACATCATGGAATCAGGGTCTCTGCCCCTACATGCTGGGGAAGCAGAAACCTGGTGACAGATTCCCTCAAGCTCTGACACAGTGGATCTCCTAGTATTCTGTGATTGTGCACGTTGGCACAAATTATAAGTTTCTTATTTTCACATGTACTATTGATTTATTAGAAAGAAATAAAACGATGATTACCCTTAGAAAAGAAAAGCAATATTTGAGTTGGTAATTGTTGAGATTGTCTTGCTATCTCTCAAGTCAAACCAAAATGTCACCGTAATAATATGGTTTAAATTTCTTTTTTTGGAGTTTTAGATTGTTAGTCACATGACAGGTCAATAAACTAAAGTACGGCATCACACAGCCCGTATCCTGTAGTTGGCACACTTATTACAGGTGTAGGGAAACTGCAGTGTTACTTCCACTCCCAGTGTAAAGCTGTTCTCCTGTCTAATCAGCCGGTCACTGATTAAGATCCCAGAGAACCTACCTAATGGCACCTTCACCTTTTCATTGGAGTAACCGGCCTGGAGCGGTATCATGGGGGACGCCAGGCTGTCTAATCAAAAGAAAAACCGTGGATACTGTAAAGTTAGAAGCGGCTCCCAGGATTCCTGCTAAGTGACCACAGATTACTGAGGTGGTCGCCACACAGGGTCCTGTGAACAGCTTGGCAGCAGCTGTAAGAACGGCCATTATAATACATACATGGCCCGATAATCTCTTCATAGTGCTGGATGTATTTATTGTAGCAATTAAAATGAGCTGTACAAAAACAGAGAAAAAAAATCCTCCAGACTCTGCAGTTATTGTTTTTTCTGTAAGAATCCATCATGTTTATTTTCTAAGTAACCCATGTACTATACGTACATCTCTTTGCCTTGGTGTAGAGTATGTGCATTCATTTATGAAGCATGTAGAATATTATCCTAATTACATGCTGTCATCTATTCTTTCCTACTTACCTGCTGTCCCCTATTCTATCCTCATTACGTGCTGTCCCCTATTCTATCCTCTTTACGTGTTGTCCCCTATTCTATCCTCATTACGTGCTGTCCCTATTCTATCCTCATTATGTGCTGTCCCCTATTCTATCCTCTTTACGTGCTGTCCCCTATTCTATCCTCATTACGTGCTGTCCCCTATTCTATCCTCTTTACGTGCTGTCCCCTATTCTATCCTCATTACGTGCTGTCCCCTATTCTATCCTCTTTACGTGTTGTCCCTATTCTATCCTCATTACGTGCTGTCCCCTATTCTATCCTCATTATGTGCTGTCCCCTATTCTATCCTCTTTACGTGCTGTCCCCTATTCTATCCTCATTACGTGCTGTCCCCTATTCTATCCTCTTTACGTGCTGTCCCCTATTCTATCCTCATTACGTGCTGTCCCCTATTCTATCCTCTTTACGTGTTGTCCCCTATTCTATCCTCATTACGTGCTGTCCCCTATTCTATCCTCATTATGTGCTGTCCCCTATTCTATCCTCTTTACGTGCTGTCCCCTATTCTATCCTCATTACGTGCTGTCCCCTATTCTATCCTCTTTACGTGCTGTCCCCTATTCTATCCTCATTACGTGCTGTCCCCTATTCTATCCTCTTTACGTGTTGTCCCCTATTCTATCCTCATTACGTGCTGTCCCCTATTCTATCCTCATTATGTGCTGTCCCCTATTCTATCCTCTTTACGTGCTGTCCCCTATTCTATCCTCATTACGTGCTGTCCCCTATTCTATCCTCTTTACGTGCTGTCCCCTATTCTATCCTCATTACGTGCTGTCCCCTATTCTATCCTCTTTACGTGTTGTCCCCTATTCTATCCTCATTACGTGCTGTCCCCTATTCTATCCTCATTATGTGCTGTCCCCTATTCTATCCTCTTTACGTGCTGTCCCCTATTCTATCCTCATTACGTGCTGTCCCCTATTCTATCCTCATTACGTGCTGTCCCCTATTCTATCCTCTTTACGTGCTGTCCCCTATTCTATCCTCATTACGTGCTGTCCCCTATTCTATCCTCTTTACGTGTTGTCCCCTATTCTATCCTCATTACGTGCTGTCCCCTATTCTATCCTCATTATGTGCTGTCCCCTATTCTATCCTCTTTACGTGCTGTCCCCTATTCTATCCTCATTACGTGCTGTCCCCTATTCTATCCTCATTACGTGCTGTCCCCTATTCTATCCTCTTTACGTGTTGTCCCCTATTCTATCCTCATTACGTGCTGTCCCCTATTCTATCCTCATTACGTGCTGTCCCCTATTCTATCCTCTTTACGTGTTGTCCCCTATTCTATCCTCATTACGTGCTGTCCCCTATTCTATCCTCATTACGTGCTGTCCCCTATTCTATCCTCTTTACGTGCTGTCCTCTATTCTTTCCTCTTTACGTGCTGTCCCCTATTCTTTCCTCCTTATGTGCTGTCCTCTATTCTTTCCTCCTTACGTGCTGTCCTCTATTCTTTCCTCTTTACGTGCTGTCCCCTATTCTGTCCTCCTTACGTGCTGTCCCCTATTCTTTCCTCCTTACGTGCTGTCCCCTAGTCTTTCCTCTTTACGTGCTGTCCCCTATTCTTTCCTCCTTACGTGCTGTCACCTATTCTTTCCTCCTTACGTGCTGTCCCCTATTCTTTCCTCCTTACGTGCTGTCCCCTATTCTTTCCTCTTTACGTGCTGTCCTCTATTCTTTCCTCTTTACTTGATGTCCCCTATGTCTGCTCTTTTCTTTTTCTTCTCTTGAGGACCCTTCCTACCACTAGATGTCACTGTACCTCTGCACTTCTGCACTTTTTAATATCTGCCAGATTTACAGTCTAATCCTATTATACAATATTTAGGATGCATTTATGTGTATGTTCAGTAATTTGCAATGGTGTTTAAAAAAATGATTAAAAAAAAATAATTTGTTGTACGCATTAATGCGGTACCTAATATGCAGCAGCCTCGAAGCCCTGTTACCGGCAACAATAAAATGATGCAAGATGGAGAAGCTGTTCGCTCAAGAATCTCTTCTGTCTCAAAATGTAGTTTTGTAATGTTATTTTTCTTTTCTTTTTTTTTGTTTTCGCAAAAAAAAAAAAAAAAATGACAAAGGTGGCCGTGTTATTAGATGAAGGGCTACTCTCGTAATCAGACACGCCGCTGCCACATTGAATTTGGATGGCGCTTTCTCTCTGTCTCTTTTTTTAATCATTTTTCTTCCTATCACAGGCAGAATACGTCCAGCTTGTTACTGAACTTCGTATGACAAGAGCCATTCAGCCACAAATCAATGGATTTTTGCAGGGGTTCCACATGTTCATCCCACCTTCTTTAATCCAGCTTTTTGATGAATTTGAGCTGGTGAGCCATTATTACTGTTTACTGTCGCTTTAATACATTGACATTGCATTATTATTCTTTCTACTTACAATCAATTTCTTTTAAGGTCACCAGTGTTACATCTTGTAGTGGGAACCATATTGCACAATGTGTTTTTTTTTTTTGTTTTTTTCTTTTCTTTTTTTTTCTCCCTTTTTATATCTTTTCACATATCACAATCCTGTTCCTATAGTCCTAACTTAATGTATTTTTATGGTCTTCAAAAATATTGATATGAATTGTGATATTCGGCTCTGTGTGACTCACGATCCTAAAAGGTGACGCTGGTGAGCGAGCGCTTAGATCCCGGGAACAAATTACAGCTTTGTAGCATCTACAATATAATGTTATTGTCTGTGCCAGGGTTCATGGTGAGACTTCATTCAATTAATAACAGAAAGCTGCAGATTGAAGTGACTTCTCTCCAGATACATCCATACCTATACACACATTCTATTTTATCTATCTATCCTATCTATAATAATAATAATCGTTATATAGCGGCAACATATTCTGCAGCGCTTCACAATTCAGAGGTTCATATTCCAACAATCATAAGAAACAGTTATCAGACAATACAATACAATACAAAAAACAATACAATACAGAATACAATGCAAAGCATAATGCAGTAATTAAAACATAATAATGTCAGCCCTGCTCATAAGAGCTTACAATCTAACAATGAGGTGGGGGTGACACAAAGTACAGGTGCTTATTTACAATGATGGTATAGTCAACTTGAGGAGATGGGGAACAGATAGGAGCAGCATAAGTGGCCACCAAAGATTATTTGTGATGCATTTGAGACTGGTGGAGCGGATAGGCTATGTCCAAGCAGGGTGGATTTGATTTAAATCTAACTGATTTAAATCACGATTTAAATCACGATTTAAATCACTAATCAGTAAGGCTTGATTTAAATCAGTGATTTAAATCAAAGTTTCTACCTAAACTAGTTCTTGCTACTTTAACATGCAAGTAGATGAAGATTTTTAGAATCACTTTTTATATTACTTTTTTCTCCCCAGTTTAATGGGTTAATCATTCATATTTGGACACCACTGTTCTGTTGTACTTAGGAAGAGAGAAAAATAATCCTGACCTTAATAACAATTTAAATAGATTTATTCAACTGAAACAATAACAACATTACAGTATAAGTTATTTGCTTAAACAAACATCCATGTTTGTTAACTAATTTGGCTAAGCAAAATATATAAATATTTTAAGAAACTCAGACTGTCAGCCCAGCCGACACATGAAAAACTTAAATACTACTGTCCCTGCTGTCCTCTGTAGCTCACTTGTCGTCATCTTCATCATCATCTTCTTCTTTGTTCCTATTCATAATCTGGAAAAGAAAACCAAGCTTTCCTGCTTTATTGGGTCCCAACCGATTTCTCAATTTAGAATGAATGAGTCCAAAGGAAGAGAATATTCTTTCAACGCCTGCAGAAGAAGCTACTGCTGCTAAAAGTGAAATCATTACTTGAACAGTCTCTAAATCCAAGCGCTTAAGTGACTTCCACCAGTTTACTGGTGTGACCTTCCTTAAAATATCTTCAGCAAACATATATTTCTTGAATGGTTCCCCCTTAGCTCTGAAGTTTATTATAGTTGGCATTAAAGATGGATGATTGCTGGATACCAATGTCATAGCTAACTCCTCTTCCTCAGCACTTAGGTTTTGACCCTGATATTGGATATTGACAATATTTGCCAAAAAATGAGCTGGAGTCAGTGCTTTTCCCATTCATTTGTTTACTGCTTGTAATTTAATTCTGTCCATGTGTAGTTCTGTTTTTAAGTGTTCACTCAGTTCCTTCCAAATTTCAACAGCATCCGCAATAAAACAGCTATTTTTCTGTATTTTGTTTAAAGCTTGAGAGATGGGTTTCAGGAAGCTCAGCATATGTTCAACATTTCTCTTAAGCCCAATGTTGAGGATTTTGGCCGTGACAGTGCCATCTATTTTATCTCGATTTTCTTCACAAAGTGTCATCAGAATAGGCCAGTTTTTGATATACTGCTCAAAACAGTCCACCACAGAGTTCCATCCAACATCTTGTGGGAGCATTAGCTTGGTTCCACCCATCCTTTTCAGAGCTGCTGCAGCAAAATGATTATTACGGAAGTATTTAGCAATTTCAACAACATTAGCCTTTATTTCTGGAACACTTAAGTCTTTGGCTAAGAGGTGCAGCAAATGAGCACTGCAACCATATGTTATTAGCAGCTTTGTATTCCCTCCCTGCTCTTCTAAATCTCCTCTCATCTTGGATACGTTTGCAGCATTGTCAGTGACCAAACTGCGTACTAGACATTTGAATTTTTGTTCACATGTCGTTATAGCTTTTACTGCCACTTCTTGTAAGTATTCTGCTGTGTGTGCATTTCCTGACGTATCAGTTGTTTGTGCAAGGAAGACTTTACCTTCTTCTATTGTTATACAAGCACATACAATAGGATCATTGTGGACATTACTCCACCCATCAATACTTAGGTTAACAATTTTACCCTCCAGAGCTGTTGCACATTGCTCCATTTCTCTGTCATACACTTGATCCAGCAGTTTCCCTGCAACATCAGCTCTGCTGGGTGGACTGTATCCTGGTCTCAGTGACTGAACCATATTAATGAAATGTGGGTTCTCAGTCAGACGGAAAGAAGAGTTCGTTGCATAAATAAACTGGGCAATTTTTTCATCAATCAACTCTTTTTCTAATCTGCTAGTTCTTATCACAAACCTATCTATGGTGGTTCCAGGAGGTAAAGGTTTTTTCTTCCTTTTGGGTGATGGTGATATGTGGCTGTGGGTGTCTGATGATGATGCTGCTGCTAATGAAGCACTATCCTGGATGGATAACTCTGAAACTGTAGAACAGGATGATGGTGATCTTGGAGGTGGATTGTTTCCAGAATCCATGAATTCCCCTAAACAAAAAAAGTCAATGCTATTATTTTATTGTTTATTATACAATTTCTGCTTATTGTACACAACACATCACTGCCCCTGCCCCAAAAGGAATATTTGTTTTTCTTCATAACTGTACCAAATGACAGTAACATGCAGTAATAATAAGAAATATAATTTTTCTCACACATGACAGTTCAGTCTTTAGAAATAGGATTCAATAAAAATGTTTACCAACCTGAAGATCCTGCCTGTTCAGAAGTGTTTCTTTGGTCATCTTCATCACCGCACTTCTCATGATGTTGCCTCATTCGCGCCACCGGGCCTTGCATCTCTTTGTTGCATCGTTTGCATTTTGCACGCATGCCTGCCTTACCGATAGGCGAAGGAGCTTCATTAAAATATTCCCAAACTGGGTCTCTTTTACGGCCTGCTGCCATTATAAGGAAAGCATGTAATAAACCTCAGATCGTACACACAAACAGATCCAGACTTGTCTGTCTGTGGCTATGCTGCAGTATTGTGCTCAAAGTTTCACTTTCATTTTCTTGTCTGCTTGCCCTTCCTCCTCTTCACACTTAGATTCACATTCTTCTTGTGTTGTGCAGATCTATTCCACTCCAAACAATCAGAAACATATTGTCTAACTTCTTGGACTTGGCACTGAAGGGGTTGATTCTGTATTCATAGGTTTGTAGAACAATAGGATTAAGGTCTTTTTCTCAACTCTGTTCATGTTGTAACATTTTTGCCGTGAAGAAGAGGCTGGGACCTCTGCGGAGTCAAATTCAGTTTTGAGAACTGCGTAAGTAAAGCGAGCGTCCGTGATAATATAGGAGAGAAACTGCCCACTAATCCTACAGAAACCTCTGGAAGAGAATGGCATTGTGAATGTTACACATATACAGCCTTTATTCTACTGAGTTAAACAACTCAGCTTTATTTCATGATGGAAGAACCTTTGGATGATAAAATATTTTCCTCAAAAAGCAGTTTATTGAAAAAATCCGATTTAAATAAAAAAAATCCGATTTTTTAAAAATTTTTTTTAAAAAAAACATTGATTTTTATCCACCCTGTGTCCAAGTGACTTTGACTAGGGATCTTGATAGGCCGCCCTAAAAAGATGTGTTTTTAGGGATCGCCTGAACTATGTAAGTTGTGGATAAACCTAATTTCTTGGGGTAGCGCCTTCCAGAGAATTGGTGCAGCTTGGGAGAAGTCTTTGAGCTGGGAGTGGGAGGTTCGGATTAATGCAGAAGTGAGTCTAAAGTCACTTGCAGAGCAAAGAGAATGGGTCGGGTGATAGACAGAGATGAGGGTAGATAGGTAGGGAGGTGCTGCTCTGTGAAGAGCATTGTGGGTGAGAACAAGCAGTTTGAATTGGATCCTATAATGCAGCCAGTTCAATGACTGGCATAGAGCGGAAACGTCTGAGTAATGGTTAGCTAGATAAGTGATCCTGGCTGCTACATTAAGGATGGACTGGAGAGGGGAGTCTAGTTCGGGGAGCCAAATAAAAGAGAATTACAATAGTCAAGGCGGGAGTGAATCTGGGCCACAGTGAGGGTTTTTGTGGTTTCCAAGGTGAGAAAGGGGTGAATTCTAGAGATGGTATTCAGTTGCAAGCGGCAAGAGCGGGTGAGAGATTGTATATATGGGGTGAAGGAAAGATCAGAGTCAAACATAACACCCAGACAGCAAGCCTGGTGCCTAGGCATTATCGTGGTCCCGTACACAGAGAGATATGTCAGATTTAGGAAGGTTAATGGAGGGCGGGAGCAGAAGTTCAGTTTTGGAAAGGTTGAGTTTCAGATAGAGAACGACATGATATTGGAAACTGCAGCTAGACAGTCATTAGTGTTCTTTATTAGAGAGGGAGTAAGGTCAGGGGAAGAAGTGTATAGTTGGGTCATCAGCATAAAGATGGTAATCAAAGCCAAATCTGCTGATGATCTGTCCATTCGGGGCCCTATAGAGAGAGAAGAGAAGAGGTCCAAGGACTAAACCCTGAAGGGACCCCAATAGTGAGAGGAAGAGGAGAGGAAGTGGAGCAAGCAAATGATACACTGAAGGAGCTGTCAGAAAGATAGGAAGAGAACCAGGAGAGAGCCGTGTCGTTGATGATGATGTAGTGCAGCATGGAGAGTAGGAGATGGTGGTCAACAGTGTCAAAGGATGCAGAGAGTGGTAAAAACTGCAATAGAGAGCGCGCGCAAATAGGGTCTTATCTCACATAAATAAAGATGTTGAGCCAAAATGGTTATGCTCACCTTTTCAGGTTGTGAGAGCCACAACCACTATAACACATGTAATCACCAGCTGCTGCACGTAACCACTTTTAATAAGGGATTTACCACGAGCGCTGCCGATCAAAAGTCATAGTCCAGATCTTTTTGAAAGTTTTATTGGCCTACGCGTTTCGTAGCTGCCTCGCTGCTTCTTTAGGGCACACATTATTGTAAATCCCAGAAATATTACATAAATATTTTATTACTACATTTAATATAAAAAGTTGAGAGTGAGTATAATCTTAGAGAGAAAGGAAGGGGAATTTTGTGGTCTGTCATGTGTATCAACACTCTTAAAATTCCTTTAACCCCTTCATGACATCTGATGTACCTATATGTCATGGTGGGTTTTTGACTGATGACGTATAGGTATGCCACGGTGATCGTGTGCAGTTCAGTGGCTCGCATCGCCCCTCGCTGCTTAACCCCCCTAATTGCTCTGATCAACATCTATTGCAGCATTTAGGAAGCTGGGAGGCGTGCATTCACTCTCCCACCGGATTGGCACCCCCCGCAACGTGATCACAGTGCCCTTTCATTGCCATAGCACCATGAAGTTTAATGCCAACTCCAGGTATGCAAGCTGCAGTGGCCCGTTAGACCGTTCCAAGAGCATGGTCTAACAGGTGTAATGTATTGCAATGCTTGTGCATAATATTGGAGGTTGTATTCCGTGTTTCAACAGTTGTCTTGAATGGAAAACACTGTAATACCTAGTACAGCCGCTACAAAGTGTACATTTTGCATATGGGCGGAGTGCTAAAAAGTCCTTATAACATCTAGTTGGTGAGGTTGCCAAGAGTTGGCTCCCACCAATTATATATTAACTCCCTATTATGTTACTGAAAAGTACAACATTTACTGAGAATTTTTGCACTTTAAGGATAATTATTATCATTTATATTGCACCATTAATTCAGTGCTGCTGTATATGAGAAGGGGTTACATACAGATATAGGTTACAGTGAACAAATTAACAATGATGGACTGGTACAGAAGGAAGAGGATTATGCCCTTGTGAGCTTATGTGCTACATATATGGCCCTATCCTGCTATATATGGGCCCCATCCTGGCATATATTATTATTTATATAGCACCATGTGTTGTACATGAGAAGGGGTTACATACAAAATACAGATGTAGATTACAGTAGACAAATTAACAATGATGGACAGATACAGAGGGGAGAGGACCCTGCCCTTGCAAACTTATTTGCTACATATATGGCCCCTATCCTGCTATATATGGGCCCCATCCTGGCATATATTATTATTATTTATATAGTGCCATGTGTTGTAGATGAGAAGGGGTTAGATACAAAATACAGATATAGTTTACAGTAAACTAACAATGATGGACAGGTACAGAGGGGAGAGGACCCAGCCCTTGCGGGCTTCCATTCTACATGTGAGTCCCGAGTGCATGGTATAGTGGGTATAATTTATACTGTCTTTTATCCAAGTGCCTATTTTATAGGTTCGCTGTGAATTAATCCATCTTCTCCCTTTAAACATAAAAATGTTCCCATGTATTAAACTCTATGATGCCGCCATAGAAGTAAGATAGCATGTCCAAAATAAACAGTGGTTTGAAAGAATAAATGTCCATTATTTGTTTTCTTTCGTTATTTTTCTTCTAAATTGCTATAATCAGCCCATAAATAGCCGAAGCCTTGTGTTTTGTTAGAGAACCTGTATTTTCCTTTTAGGCTTTCTGGTGGTTAGCGCAGCACTATTCTTTTTTTTTTTATTTGTCTGGCATGTAGCAGTCATATATACAATGCTCCTAATAATGTATTATCGGCAATTATCTTTCTGTGCATATTTTCAATTGTCTTCTAAATGTAATCTGCAGAGTAAATAAATCCAATGTGCTGTGAAGAGTTCCAATGCAAATAAGCCTTTCTGTAATTGCAAGATAGGAGGACGCCAGCATTACTGCACATTGCACAGCGCAAAGATACACATTATTAACTAGCGGAAGATAAATATGCACAGTCAGTTCTCTTAATTTCCTAATACAATCCTGGAGCACATCATGGCACTCACAGGGGGACAAATAAGACACTTATTAATTGTTTACATTTATTATCGGGATTATGGCGTACATTTTATTTGGAAATTAGATTGCAAATGAAAAGTTAAAGCCGCACAGTACAATTAAACATCGGAATATGCAGCTGCTTAGGATCTTTGATATTTCAGTAACATGCATGTCAGTGCTGTCGTTGCAATTTTATATGACATTGCAGAGGCATCGAAAATGGCCGAGTAAAACTGCAGAGCTATGTCATGTATACCTTTTTACCGGGAGTCCATTTGTCTGCATTATTAAATAGGCTCGCCGTGGTAGGTTGTGCACCAGTAAGCTCTTTTTTTTTGGGTCACTAGTGATGTTCTGCCTTCAGCCTAGATGTGGCTCAGTATCAGTATTTTCTACCTGCACAATAAATGCAAATAGTACACCCACCTATCAATCACTTCCTAATGCAAGAAAGTAATAAGGAGCAGTGTACACTTTAAGCATATGTTTAGTTGTTAATTATTAATACATTTAATTGAATGGTGTCAGCAGGACGTAGTCATCCATGTGGCATGCAGAAACCGCAACCGTCCTGTCACTTGTCTGATACAGTTCCGTAATGATGAAATCCCATAGTGTGTACATAGGTTTGGACTTTTATACTCTGTTAACATTTAATAAACCAGTAAAAAAAGATGTGCAGGCTCGATAATCATATATTCAATTAAAAAAAAAAACACACAGGTTTTATAAGAAGACATTAAAAAAAACGGGAAGAGATGACAAAATACCTCTGTATGGAAAAATGGCAGGTGATTCAACAAAAAAAAAGTACAAAAATATAAATATAGTGTATATATAATAAATAATAATATTTATCCATTTATATAGCGCTATTAATTCCATAGCACTTTACATACATTTGCAATACTGTTCCTCTTGGGGCTCACAATCTATACATCCTATCAGTATGTCTTTGCAAACACTGGGAGAACATACAGACTCCTTGCAGATGTTGTCCTTGGTGGGACCTCAGTGCTGCAATGGCTGCAGTGCTAACCACTTGAGCCACCAATCCCCTCAGAGGGTATAAAAGCATGCATAACAAGCTAAGTATCATAGGTGACAGTAGAAAATGCAATAAAGATCAAAATGTACAAAAATCACCTTGATAAGAAGGGCGATTCCATAGGTACTGTAATAGTGGAATATAAAGATGGACAAGTGACTAAGCACTCGACGAGTGTTTCGCAACAGCTTCATCTGGGGACCCACTTTTCATATTTGGCTTTATATGCCTTTCATACCCTTTGAGGGAATTTCTTTCTTCCATATATCTTTAATATGTACGGTATTACATATTTTTGTAAGCTATCTCTTGTTGACGCACTTCCATTTCTTCCTTGTATATTTATTTTGGGACCCCTTCTAGGTTTTTTTAGATTCTTTCTAATAAAGGCTACATGCTTTTTATTTTTTTTATTGAATATGTGATTACTCCTAGCCTGTACATCTTTTTTGTTGATTTATTATCTCTACGTGTGCATTCGGATCTATTTTCCTCCCTGAACTACTGCCTCTTAGTTCACCTCCATTAACATTTATTAGCATTATATTTCAAAGCTTAATTAGTAATTGACGTATTGCTGACGTTATCATTTAAGGAGCTTCTTCTGTCCGGCATGCCAGAAATAGACGTGAATGACTGGATCAAGAATACAGAATATACTAGTGGTTATGATAAAGATGATCAAGTAATTAAGGTAAATACTTATAGGATTGACAGGTCTGTGTATGTTTAAACCTATATATTTCACTACATTATGCTGGCTCTCTCACGTTAAGTGAAAGTGAAGTCCTCACTTAGGCCCCTTTCACATCAGCGGTAATCGCTGATCGCGGCAGTTGCAGTGAAAAAAACCGCAACTGCCGCGATTACCGCATAAGGGCCCTTTCACATCAGCGGTAATTTGAAATCGCGGCAGATGCGGTGAAAAAAACGCATCTGCCGCGATTGCCGCATAGCCGCCGCATAACCGCTGCACTTGCGGCGCGGTTGCGGTAATCGCCATAGTAAGTATAGGGGGACTTGCGGTAGGTGTGGCAAGTGCGGTTTTGCACTTGCCGCACCTGCCGCAAGTCCCCCTATACTTACTATGGTGATTACCGCAACCGCGCCGCAAGTGCAGCGGTTATGCGGCGGCTATGCGGCAATCGCGGCAGATGCGGTTTTTCACCGCATCTGCTGCGATTTCAAATTACCGCTGATGTGAAAGGGCCCTAACAGCCGCACTTGCGGTTCACCTGCGGCAAGCCCCATGCAATGTCTATGGGGCTTGCGGCAGGTGTGGCAAGTGCGGTACAGTTGCGGTTTCGGCACTTGCGGCAGATTTGGCCGCGAAAAAAAACTCGGTCAGCCGCGGTTTTCTCACGGCTGCATCTGCCGCAAGTGCCGAAACCGCACTTGCCGCACCTGCCTCAAGCCCCATAGACATTGCTTGGGACTTGCCGCAGGTGAACCGCAAGTGCGGCCGTTATGCGGTAATCGTGGCAAAAGTGTATTTTTCACCGCGACTGCCGCAATCAGCGATTACCGCTGATGTGAAAGGGGCCTTACACAGGTATTATACAGCATCCATAAAATTGTGGTACAGATTTCAGATGGAAGTATATAGAGTGTTTATCTTCATTTTGGATTTCATATAAATCTGAAATGTGAAGACTATTGTCCCCTGCATGCATTACCTGCACTGTAGCAACCAAGAACCGCCACTGCACAGTATATGGAGCCTTGACTTTCCAGCTATGTACAGCCAAGAACCGCCACTGCACAGTGTATGGAGCCTTGACTTTCCAGCTATGTACATCCAAGAACTGCCACTGCACAGTGTATGGAGCCTTGACTTTCCTGCTATGTACATCCAAGAACCGCCACTGCATAGTGTACAGAGCCTTGACTTTCCAGCTATGTACATCCAAGAACCGCCACTGCACAGTGTACGGAGCCTTGACTTTCCAGTTATGTACATTCAAGACCCGCCACTGTGCGGTGTACGGAGCCTTGACTTTCCAGCTATGTACATCCAAGAACCGCCACTGCACAATGTACGGAGCCTTGACTTTCCATCTATGTACTTCCAAGAACTGCCACTGCACAGTGTACGGAGCCTTGACTTTTCATCTATGTACTTCCAAGAACTGCCACTGCACAGTGTACGGAGCCTTAACTTTCCAGTTATGTACATTCAAGACCCACCACTGCACAGTGTACAGGGCTGTGACTTTCCAGCTATGTACATCCAAGAACTGCCACTCGCAGTGTACGGAGCTTTGACTTTCCAGCTATGTACTTCAAGAACTGCCACTGCGCAGTGTACGGAACCTTGCCTTTCCAGCTATGTACATCCAAGAACCGTCACAGTACAGTGCACGGAGCCTTGAATTCCGGCTATGTACATTGTGGACAGACTAGAGATGAGCAAATTTGTTTGGGGCTGACTTTCAGGGGATTCCCATCTTCAAAGTGCTGGACCCTGAATCGCTGTGGTCCGGTATGCTGGTTGGTCAGGCCTGTATGAGCTGCTACTCACTGTGTGTGATCGTCTCGCACTGGCCCTAAAAGCCAAGTAATCGCCATAATGTGTAACGTAAATGTAAGAAAAGAATGAAATCCCCACCATCCCGCCCCCGGAAGTGTTTCGCTTATGTCTGGCTGTATGTGGGTGGAGAGCCGACCAGCCAATCATTGACTAGCAATGACTTACGTAGTCATGTTCAGGTTCCGAACATGCAACCCCCGTACCTGAGCTTTCAGGGCTTCGTTCATCTCTAGTTCAGACGTGGAAGGAGCTGCAAACAGATGATAGTGTTGGACTTCCATTGATCTGACATTGATTACCTATGTAAAGATTGGCCTTCAATATACAAGTCCTGGACATCCTCTATATTGAAGATCATTGTTGCTTGCAGCCCTGTAGTGCAGGGCTCATGTTTGGCTGGTGACAACACCTTCATAGTTTTTATACTGTGCATTAAAGTCTATGGATATATTCTCATTTAATGTCCAGGAATCCATATAAAATCTCTCCTGGATAAATTGCGTACATTCACATGTGCACTGCATGAAAGATAAATGTATTTTCTATATGGAATTGCTGTGATGGAGAAATGAGATTCATTTTTAGGAACAATTACATTAGAAAAAAAAAAAATTAAACATTGTGTCTTTTATGTGTAACTTAATAGATAGAACAGTTTTTTAATAGGGAAAAAAGTAGCACGACAGAATGTGTGGATAGAATGTATCATCCTGTATATTACTTTATCCAAGGAGCTTTTTCTTCTAATTGATCAATGTTTTGTTATGTTTTGTTTCTAGTGGTTCTGGGAGATTGTTCAAGAATTAACACAGGAGGAGAGAGTATTGCTTTTGCAGTTTGTAACAGGCAGGTATGTAAGATTCTGCCTTCAGGATTTATATATAGTGTGCATGCTATATGTGCAATTTACTGTTAAAGGATCTATACCGTACCGTACACCGGATTTTTAAAAGGAAAAAACAATGTCCCCAAAGCACTAATGGGCAGGTAGTTTCTATCTAAATGGGTGTTTGAACAGAGCACTGTCTTCTTTTCTGCTCTGCTCTGTGGAAGAGGCAGGACAGCCGACAACAAGCTGATTGACAGCCAGCTCCCCGCTACCTAATTGGGGGAGCCAGCTGTCAATACCTATGGCGTCCACAGAGTAGAGAAGCCTCTTTGTCGATGTAACATCAGCTGAAGTTGCAAAATCGCCAACATGCGTGGTCTAAGACAGCTCCTTGTTGGTGGTAAATGGTGCCAGACACAACAGGCAGGTAGGTGGCAGCTTACCTGCCTGTAAGTGCTTAGGCACTTTATTTTATTTTATTTTTGTATCCACTTTTAAAGGGGGTTATCCAGGATTGAATTATTAATGACTTATACATAGGGTAGGTCATCAGTATGAGACTGGTGGGGTGTCCGACATTCATTAAACCCATTGATTGGCTGAAAACTGCTTAGGCAACGGCCAGACATATATGATGTATAGGCGGAACACAGGATCACGCAATACATTGCTTAGTGCTGGGCAACCGCTTTAAATGATCATAAATCTGCAAATTTACATTTCCTGCCACTTTCCCTTGCATATTCAGCAGTGGTTGCCGCTATTTACGAAATACTTTTTCTTTTGTTTGTGTATGTATGTGTAGCAATAGTAGTGTTTGGAGGATGGCTTATACTTTCTGATCAAACAATATTAACTAAGCACTTTCTGTTATTTCCATGTACATATAGTGTATATAAAGTGTGTGCACATACAGTTAATATAAAAAGGCTGCACACTCTTAAAATACCAGGCTTTTGTCATGTAAAAAAAAATCATACCACGAAAAATAATTTCAGAATTTTTTGCACCTTTTTAATGTCACCAATTAATCTGTACAAATTAGTTGAGAAACAAACTGAAATAAATTTGCTAGGGGATTGCAAATAATAACACAAAATCAATGTTGGTTGTCTAAGGGTACTGTCACACTTGGCGACGCACCAGTGATCCTGACAGCGATACGACCTGGTAGGGATCGCTGGTAAGATGTCAAACAGTCAGATCTCACCAGTGACACAACAACGATACGGAATGATACGGAGGTCGTTGGGAACCTGTTTCTGAGACCTGTAGTATTGAGGTCGTTGTCCCTGTCAAACACACCGATGCATGCTGCCCAGCGGGACCCCAACGATCAAAAAATGGTTCATGCGACTCTGACACGACCAACGATCTCACAGCAAGGGCCTGGTTGCTGCTAAGTGTCAAACATAGCAAGATCGCTGGCGAGGCCGCTGTTGCGTCACTAAACTTGTGGCTTAGCAGCGATCTCTCTTAGTGTGACAGGAGGCTTAAGTGTGAAGACCTTATAATTGAAGACGTGGTTGTGTTCAGAATTTGCCGATCATATTTACACTCATGTTAAATAGTACTCAGTACACAGCTCAAGCAATTTAAAGTGATTTTAAGCTCCATATAAAACGTTGTGCTGTTCTAGTAGGATTTTTTTTAGTTGCATTTTGCAGCAAAAGCCATGGTTCGAAAACATCTTACAACACAGCAAAAGGATCTCCTTTTTAAAAGTTATCAGTTAAGAGATGGGTACAAAATAATCTCTGAATATTCAAAGCATTAGATATACCGTGGAACACTGAAGACAGTCATCAAGAAGTGGCTTCAATTTGGAACAGTCACATTACCTAGAAATGGACTCAAAATGTGATGAAAGGACAAGAAGAAAACTGGTTCGAGAGTCTGACAAGATCTACAGCAACATAAAAGGAGCTGCAGATATTTCTTGCTAGTTCTGGTTGTATACTGTCTTGTAAAACAATCTCCTATATTCTTCATGCGTATGGGACTATTGAGTAAGTTGGCAAAATGGAATCCTTTTCTAACAATTACGAACATCCAAGCCAGTCTATGTTTTACCAAAACCTACATAAAGTCTGCCAAAATCAAGTAGGAAGATGTGTTAAGGTGTGATGAGACAAAGGTTGTTTTTTAGCCATAATTGTTTAGCACAAAGCCAACGCTGTGCATCACCAAAAGAACACCATACACTCAGTGTAAGCATAGTGGAGACAGCATTATTATTGTTTGGCAACTGAAGCTTTATTCAAGGTGGAGACAGTAATAAAGACTTGAAAATATCAGTAAATTTGTTATGAAAAACTTCAGGCCTTTGTGAAAAAGCTGAAAAAGAAGAGCAATTGCAGCTTTCAGCACGACAAGAATCCTGAGCATACCTCCAAATCAGTAAAAGAATGGCTGGGCTAGAAGAAAATCATAGATTTGGAGATGCCCAATCAGAGCCCAGACTTGAATCAAATATTCTGTGGGTGACCTGATAACTGTACGCAGGAGATGCGCTCGTAATACAACAGATTGAAGCGCTACTGCAAAGAGGAGTGGCCAAAGATTGCCAGTGCTAGATGTGCCATGCTGAAAGGCTCTTACCCCAAAACACTGAATGCTGTCATAAATGTAAGGAATGCTTCAATAATCAGTTTAAGGGTGTAGCAACCACATCATTTTAGATCTTTATTTTTCTTTTTTCTTTTTCCACCTTATTATTTTTGCAATTAAAAAGCACAGATTAGGGGTGATTGAAGGGGATGTGCACATATTTAGCATTTGGTGCAGAAATGTCTGCATTGCTCGTTTTTGCAGTTCAATACATTTTTCCCCATGTTTTTCTTGCAGATTTTTTTTCCATTCATTCAGCACTGTAAGTATTGACATGAGGCAGGTTTATTTCTGCACCAAATCTGCAAGGAGAAAATACTAAGTGTGTGCATGAGACTTCAGGATTCTCATTGACTTTGCTGCCATCAGGATTCCCTTTAGGTTTTGTGTCAAATTTGCACTGAGAAACATACACAGCGTGTGGACAAAGGTGGAAACATTTCTGAAATGGGTTAATTTTTTTTTAACATGACAAAATCCTGGAATTTTAATATCTCCTTTGTGCATGTGTATGTGTATATAGTATATAAAATGTGTGTATGTACATGTAGTAAATACAATGTGTGTGTGTATACATATATAATAGATTTAACCATTCAAAAACCACGGTAAATCTAGTTACCGTATATTTATTTTTCACAGGTTTGATGGCCAATGAGTAGCATTCATTATATACATTGTCCATCCAGTCTTTGAATCAAATACAACTAAATTCCATTTTCGAATGATTAAATGTGTTTTTTCTTTATGTCTCTATGAACAAATGTATCTTCGGTCTTCCTCTGCTTCAGTGTATTCCTGTGTGTTTCTCCATTACGATCTCATCTCTGTCTAAGCATAGCTTTAGTACCACTTCAGCGACAAAAAATCAAACATTCCGTCCCCTGACTGCACACCATAAAATTAATTCAATGGATATGGTAAAACAAATGCATCTATGATTGCAGCTTTTAAGAATCCTGGATGTCTTTAAGAATAACTGAGATGTCTTTGTCTCCTGCTGTATACGCGCCTTACAGTCATAATGAAATAGCTTGAGTTCTGCTAGTTGTATTGTGTCTCCTGCTGTATATCCGCCTTATAAGCAATATTGGAATGGCTTGAATTCTGATAGTTGTATTGTTTACGAAGCAGTACTGTGGTATGGATACAGATCAATGCAAAGCTTTACATAAATCCCCTACAAAGTAGTCTTCTGTCTTCTAACCTTTTCTCAACTGCTTAAAACGGACACTTGCCTACAATCATTCTTATTGCTTACAGAAAAATGCTGATGGTTAATCTGATTTATCAAGTAGTCATGTTGCTAGAATCTGCTATTGAATAATGACCTATAAAATGTTTTTTTCCATATCTGTATTCAGGTAGACCACTACAATATGTAGGTTTGTGTTCCCTCTAAACCTTCCCTCGGCTGCCATACAGCAATATGACATTTCATTCTAAACATAGATTATTGTTGTGTCTATAAAAGTGAAATACAGCCAAAAGGCAACAGCAGAAGGAAATGTAAATCACACAACATATTTAGTGCTTTCTTCTCACCTAAGCCTTTTGTGGATGTAACATTTAGTTAAAAATGTTGACAAATGTATCACGATATAGTAAAGCCTTTAAGTGTGTTTTTCTTAAAAAAAAATTTAAAAAAAAAGCACGTAGATAAGCAAAAAGTATATTATTATATTATACTGTACAAAAGCACAGCTTAACAAAATATAAAAAGGCACAGATTTTATACCTTGACAGGTCCTGCACATTTTGGTTTAATATTATAAATTTTAAGAAGGTCAATAGAGAGGAGACTGGGCACCACTCAGCAACACATAATACAGTAATACCTGTTATAGGTTTCATGCTGATGTTCCTCACTGGGATGACAGAGAAGATTGCGTTGCACATCCAGAAGCTGTACTGAAAATTGCAAACGAGGAATAAAGAGTGGCACTCCCCAGTCTTCACGGTGCAGGTTTTTTATTAGAGGTGCGGGTTACAGCGGTGCAGGGAGAGGGGGAGAAGAGGTGCCGGACTACGGCTCACTGTTTCGTGCTGTTTTCATTTCCACGGGTCCCAATTACCCGGGTGGGCCATTTATATGGATACACCTAAATAACATGGAATGAATGGTGATATCAACTTGAAATAATTCATGAAAGAATAAAGTTGCGTTAAAACCAAGCACATCATTGTTTTTCTAATGAAATTCTCAATAAGTTTAATGTGTCACATAAGCCTCTTCCCATTGGAAAAAAATAAAGTTGGATCCAAAATGGCCAACTTCAAAATGGCCGCCATGGGCACCACCCATCTGGAAAAGTTTTCCCCCTCCCATGTACTAATGTGCCACAAACAGGAAGTTGATATCACCAACCATTCCCATTTTATTTAGGTATATCCATATAGATGGCCCACCCTGTACTAAAACAAAATCCTTCATATAATTGTCATCAGAATATTCAAGCAACCCAAGATATAAAATTATGATTTCATTCAAACAGTACAGTGAATGCATAAAAAAGTTGACTTTTTATAGTTCTAAAATAGTAAGCAACAATGAGCTTGATGGTTATACACCTTTTCATAAAAGGTAATGGCTTGAATAGAGGTAAGCCCATAATAGGGGTCTTGGTGTTGTGACATTGTATGTAGTTAGGTAGCATGTTAAAACTATGCTCAACAGATACACATTGACACTGGAACAGTCTCTGTGTCCCCCTTGATACATCACTCTACACCAGAGGTCCCCAACTTCAGACCTCGAGGACCACCAACAGTGCAGGATTTCATGATTTCCTTAGTATTGCAGAGGTGCTAATGTGATCATCTGCACAGGTGATTCCAATCCCTGGGCAGTACTAATGAAATCCTGAAAACCTGCACTGTTGGCGCCCTCAAGGCCTGGAGTTGGGGACCCCTGCTCTACACCATCTCTCACAGTTTTTTGTTCAGCCCACCGTATCATTTATTTTTCTTGACAGCAATGCTCTGTGATAATATCTCTGCCAATGTTGCACACTTGTGCAGCCGATTTAGATACTGCAAGTAAGCATTCCTTACTCTGGCACTAGTCTCCATGATATCTTTGTTGCAGGAATGGTCTGCATCAGCATACAGACTTCTCTTGGTGTGGCAAATCTTCACCTCTTATACAATGTTTCTTTGATAATGGCTACTTTATATTAATATAATGGAAATAGGACAGTCACATATGTTGTAAGCAGACCACTTTAAGCTACGTGGATGAATGTATTTTCAGTATGACCTTTGTAAAGAGACAATCTGTGACAATATGTCAGTTATTCACGAGGTTTTAAGGCACAAAAAAGACATTCTGTAGAGAAAAGGATAGTTGATCCTTTCCCATAGATATTTTGAGAAGTTAGGTAAGGCTACTTTCACATTACGATTTCTTTAAATCCGATGCTGTCCGATATAGATCGGACAGCATCGGATCCAAACTGATCTCTGCAATCGGATGCCAAATAGGCATCCGAATCCTACTTTTTGCAGGATCAGTTTGGGCTGTCACGTAGCTCCCCCTCCTCTCCCTCCTGTCATCTTGCTGCCTCCCTGCAGCCCCCCTGTTTTGCCCTAGTGTCCCCCTACTCTCTCCCTACTGTCCCCTGCTGTGCCCTCTCATGTGCTCCCCTCCTGTGCCCTCTCATGTGCCCCCCTCCTGTGCCCTCTCATGTCCCCCCCCTCCTGTCCGCTCCTCATGTGCCCCCCTCCTGTGCCCTCTCATGTGCCCCCCTCCTGTGCCCTCTCATGTCCCCCCCCTCCTGTCCGCTCCTCATGTGCCCCCTTCCTGTCCGCTTCCTCATGTGCCCCCCTGCTGTCCACTCCTCATGTGCCCCCCTCCTGTCCGCTCCTCATGTGCCCCCCTCATGTCCCCTCCTCATGTGCCCCCCTCCTGTCCCCCCCAACATAACAAATGTTTATTCTCACCTTCCAGCGCTCCCTCGGCGTCTCCAGCTGCAGCCGATCGGGTGTGCAGGACCTGTGATGACGTCAAAAGCGTCAGCGGTTACCGCGGTAACCGGTCACGTGACCCCATCAGCTGATCGGGTTCTGACATCATCACAGGTCCTGTTACCGAGCGGCTGCAGCTGGAGACGCCGAGGGAGCGCTGGCAGGTGAGAATAAAGATTTTTTATTTTTAAACACTTGATTTAACTTATATTTAACTTCTGCAATGTATGTATATACATTGCAGAAGTTAAATTAGGCGGCACACAATAGGTTTAGTGTACTGAGCATGTAGTGAGCATGCTCAGTACACTAACATCGGGTCCGAGGAAACATAGATGTTTCCTCGGACCCTTCTCCATAGGGCCCCATGTTATAGGGATCGGGTCAGATCGGATGTGCACTAAATGCCATCCGATTTGGTCCGATCCGAGTCTGTCAGATTTTATTTTCGTTGCAAAAATCGGTGCAGGCTCCGATTTTTGCACCGATGATAAAATCGGACAGACTCGGATCGGACCAAATCTGATGGCATTTAGTGCACATCCGATTCGGTCCGATGCCCATAGGGCTGCATTGGGCCAAATTCGGATCCGATGCTGTCCGATTTTCATCGGACAGCATCGGATTTAGACAAATCGTAGTGTGAAACCAGCCTAAGCCATATGTGAGGCTTGACCTTTTAAATGTATGTTCAAACCAAATATCTCCATGGTAAATAGAGTAAAATTGGTTAAGGAACAAGCCATGAAGTAATGTGAAGTGGGTTTGGGCTTATTAGGGAGTAACCAACCCAGAGCCAGAGTCTGCTCAGAAAATGATATATATGTTTGGGCATTGTGGGCTTGTATTAGAATTCTCCACCTTCTTTCCCTCGGAGGATCTCAAACCACGAGTGACAGATGCCATGATGACACCATGCTAAAGAATCATCATATGCAAGACTTTTTGCAACTGTTAATTTTTTCCTGAAATCATAACTATATATTGACTTTTAACGTATAATTAAATTGATTTTTGCTTCATCATACTTTTTCATTCTTTGATCGCACTTTGTGGAAAGTTAGAATATTTGCCCAGTTCCAATCACAGGAATACATCTTTCTGCTCTTCTCCTTGTTGACAATCCTCATTCCTTGTGTGTAGAGAGGGTGCTCTCAAATATAGTTGATGGTCTTCCTCATGTGACAAACTACACCAACAGTAATACAGACTCCCTGCTTTGCTCCTCAAACAATTGCTCCTGATGCTCACTACTAGCTAGATATGATGCAGAAACAGTTCCTCAGCTCTAATTTCTTTAGTTAAGCTTTCTGTGTTTCTGATCTTTACTAGTAGGAAACAGACTACCTATGGCCACTATCTAGGGTCACGACAGATCTTGGAAGTGCAGAACATAACAGTAAGGACACAAAAAATTAAAAAGTTTATGGAAAATTGTTTTAGATTTATTTAGGAATTTTCATTAACTTTTGTGCCCCCTCTTTCTGGAAAATGGGGGCATTTGAGCACTAGCGGATTTCACTGGTGTATCCCTGTATATTGCTTTTGTGATTTAATCTACTTGTCATAAAGGATCGAGGTATCTGACACAATGATTTCTTAATTTCTGGGAGTCTTTGAGGGTAGCTGCATCCATTTTTTGTTATTTACTGATGACCATCCTTTATTTGCTTAATAGAGGATAAATGGCCATGGAAGCCAATTGTTCAGTTATGACGTGGTCTTTTCAAAACTGTCAATGGTTATGGGTTAAATGTCTCCAAAGTTTTTGTCAGAAAAGGTATCTAGAAAAGAAAATGTAAAAACTGTTTCTTCATTACCTTTCAGTTATTAAAAGGAATCTGTCACTCCCAAAACCACTTATCTAAGTAGGGGACTTGGCCCTTTTAAGGCTCATACCTGTAGTATAGATTTTAGATGTCATAACAAAAAAGAAAATATATATGTATGCAAAGGAGGGTGCTTCAGAACCCTCTCGGTGTGGTCAAGGACTCCACTTGTATACTAATCACTTTGTCACATCTCAATTTCAAACAGTGGCTCTGTACTTTTGCATAGATACTACAGCTGCGCTCACATAGTGTCACTGCCAGCTCCATCGCTGGCTCCTGTCTGTGTCCTCTGATTGTTACGGTACTGCAGACAGAAGCCAACAAAGAGGGCAAACTGTGAGTATGGCTGGGACCCTGCAATGTCCGTGTAAAGTCGCTGATTCACTTCAAGCAATGCTACCTTATTCGACTGTCAATCAAGATATCTAATTGGGAAACTGTTCCTCTGTGCAGCTTACACTGGATCTATGTGTGTACACAGACACAGAGGACATGCATGGCTCCAGGTGAGCAGCGCAGAGGAACCACAATGGTTTCCCTTTTGTTTTCCTTGAGTTTTGTAACCTTTGGGTTGGCATCTGTTCTCTCAAAGTTTCATTTGTGTTGTGCAATATACAAGCCCTCCAGGTGAGCATATCACTGTACTATTTAGTACCAACTTATCTCCGATAAGACCCAATTGCATTTTTCTATTCCTCAGTATTTTCTCCATTGTATCAAGAAATAACCATGCTAATATGCAATTTGATGAGGCATAACAGTGCACTGCGCCTTTGGCCATGCCAAGGTTGAACTGAAGCCCCTTCATTTTCCTGCATTTTTTATGGCAGCTAAACATCTATAATGCACTGGTCAAAAAAATAAAGGGTACACTTAAACAACGCAATGTAACTCCAACTCAATCTATTTCTTTTAAATCAACTGGTCCAGTTATGAAGCAACACTGATTGTGAATCGGTAACTCCTGCTGTTGTGCAAATTAACCAGACAACAGGTAGAAATGATAGGCATGGACTGGCAGGTATCAGCTTTTTAAATTAACCAATAGACCTAAGATTTTGCATTTACAGGCGCTACCCATTAAATTCCATTGTCTATTTTTTAAGACTATTTCCCAAATTCAGACAAATTTTATATGAGACAATACAAGAGCCCAGCTGGCAAAATCGGTATTACATAGATTAAAAAGAGAGGGGGGAGTGGGTCTGCCGGATATTAAGCTATATCATTTGGCGAGTCACCTCGCTCAGGTAATAGATTGGTGCAGACATAAAAACAATAAAATCTTGGTCCAGATCGAACAGAGCTTCACTCCATTCCAGCCCCATACACTGCCATGGGTGACAATAGAGACTAGAGAGGCCTTGTGTGTACATCCAACTATTGGTGCCACGCTTTCTACATGTAATCACACTTGGGTCCGCTCTACAAATGATCTCTACTGACTCGACCTTATTCCCGATTCTTAGTCATCCAAATTTAAACCAAGTGTTGAAGACCAGTTTTGTGGCCGGTGGATTGCGGGGGTATAGATAGAGTGGAGAGCTAGGGAGATGGGGAGAAGTGGCCGTCTCTGGAACAACTAAGTTCCATCTTAACTCCGAGTCCTCTAGGATTCTGGAGATGCCTACAACTTACTCATCATTTTTAGAGTTTACCTCCCAGAGTAGCATATTGTAGACCTAAAACGATTTTTGAGACCTTGTGTCAGAGCTCTTGTCCTGGCAGGGACACTTCCTTTCCCCTCTATCCTTTCTTTTTTGCCTTTCTGTCTTCTTTTCCTTGTGTCTTTGTCGTCTGATCTTTCTCAGTCCACTTGTCGACTCCACCCAATTCTCTTAGTCAAGATAAGACAGAGTGTATATTATAGTTCTTCCATTCGGATATATGGAAAATCTATTAGCAGATATACACTATATATCCTTGTTACTAATTTGTATAAGTTTACCATGGTGTTTATCCTATTATATACCAGAGTGGGAGTTCAAGTGGTTTATTGCGACAAGTGGTTGTCTGATTTGTTTTTTATGTTCCGATGTAAAATATTTCAAAAATAAAGAATTTAAAAAAAAAGAAATGATAGGCAATTAGCAAGCCACATGGATTTTACTGACATGCTGAAGGTCATTTTGCACGGCTCTAGCACTGCTTCTCCTGTTTCTCTTTGCACAAAGGAGTAGGATAGCAGTCCTCTAGGGGTGGGAGTAACGACAAAATGCAAACGTGACCAAAAATGGTCGGTGGTCACCCCTGCAGAACCACTCCTTTATAGGGGGTGTCTTGCTAATTTGCCTATCATTTCTACCTGTTGTTTGGGCCATTTGCACAATAGCAGGAGAAACCGATTCCCAATCAGCGTTGCTTCATAATTGGACAGGTTGATTTCACTAAGTGTGATTGACTCTGAGTTACAATATGTTGTTTAAGTGTTCCCTTTATTTTTTGAGCATTGTTTATGTTACAGGTATGATGATTTTACATTCATGCCTGTATAAGGCCTTGAATTAGCATTTTATGGGTGACACTCCCTTTAAGTGGACTATGAATCTGATTGGACAAAGTGAACCATAATTGGTCTACTTTGAATAAGTGGAAACAATGACAATGAGTCCAACAATAAGTACTCATGAGACCTCTTACCCTGTATGGCCAGCTGTAGGTCTACCTATGGCTTTATGTTACAAGCGCTAATTTTCATTGTCACCAGACAGTACAGACCATTTACTAGTTGAAAAGATCTTCAAAAATTGCAGCTATTACTTCAAGTAAATGTTTGTAATAAACGCTCGGCATTTGATTTGTCAGTCGCTTCATTTCTTAGTTGACTGAGTTTCAATTTATTTCCTTCTTGTTTCCTACATTTGGTCTAATTCTCTCATGTAGTTTCATGTTACACATGGGTTGCAGCAACAATAATATGCATTTATGTCAACAACTCATGTGCTGCCATTATTACACTGTATCAGACATCTACATATGTAATAAGTCATGGTTTGTTTGTCATTTTGTTTAGTTCCAGAGTGCCTCATGGCGGTTTTGCATATATCATGGGAGGAAGTGGGCTCCAAAATTTCACCATTGCCGCTGTGGCTTACACATCAAATCTGCTCCCAACATCTAGTACATGGTATGTTCAGAAAGTCACATCTTAAATTTCATGCAGACATTCATTCTGTATATTTATATATTAAGACTATTTTAATGCCATTGTGTTAGTGCGATTTTCTTTTTTTGTCATCTATATATCATATCTCATTTAAAGCATTCTTAACCTAGTTTTTTTCAGTTATACTGGGCAGAATCTGAGACGGATATACTTGTGCCAAAAAATGAGCCAGCTTATGTGGGCTCGAGTCTGGTGTAGTTGTTAATTGTGCCTTATTGCCAGAGAGAAGACTGATTATTCTGGAAACAAATTCAGTGTATATTGTAATTATTGGCTACAGAACCTGTAGTTTCGAGGCTTATGAGCCTAGAGAGAAGTCTCAGTCATTGATTGACAACTTCTAAGTGCACCCTCCTACAGGGAAGGCTGTCAGTCATTAAAAAGGTTCATCAATTCTGGAACATCTGTTTAATAAATGTAGATCTAAGTTAGTTGAACTGTTATCCAGCATTTCCAAGAGAAAAAATGCACAGCTTTTATTTAGAAAAAGGGTTAATATCCATCATCTTCTGTCAGGGATAGGTAGGAAGAAGAGATTAGGGTTTAAACATAACAGTTGATGATTTTGAACCTTGATGATTCAAAATGTGTCATTTGCTATGTATTTTTAAACCCTATTTTCTTTGTCCCTGCTCTTCCCTGACATGACAATGATGGTTATTAAGGGAATCTGTCAGCATGATTTTGTATTGTAAAGCAAAGACCTGGCTGTAATGGTGCTGTAATATTGATTACATTCATATGCACGGCAATGATGGTGCCAGAGCAAGATTTCAAACAGAGGACAAGCCGTTCAAAGTCCAGAGGAAGGCAAAGGGGCTCAGTATACAGTCCGGCCCCTGTGCAGGAAAATCTAATTAGAAGAAAAACTTAATGATGAGTTATCCCTCCACGACTTGTACATCTAGGCCCAAGGTTGTTTCCTGCCTTCAGTGTGTGAGCCCACATCTTTCCCTGCACATCAGCTGATCTGATCAGCTGACATGCACTTATAACAGCGGCAAGCCGATTGTAGATCTAGGTAAATTGCGCTGTCAATCTTTTTGACAGCTGGATTTAACAGCGTGACATTCCCCGCTCCAATTGGCAATTGGTTGCCAAGAAAGCCAAGGTTCCGCTGATGATGACCCGTGTCTCTGATTACGTATTTCCTGTGGACGACGGTTGACCTACGGCATTCACAGGAGATGACTATTTGCTCTGTACAGATCGGTACTTCGGCATGCTCTGCACAGCATAAGTGATCAGGCATTGGCCACTTCAAGCCCCCCTAAGAAGACTAGTAAGAACAATAAAAAGTTGAGAAAAAAAGTTTTTTTAATAATATGAAGAAAACAACAACAAAATAGATACTTGTTCAAATCACCCTCTCTTGCCCCTTTGAAAATTTAAGAATAAAAAAAGTACACATATTAGGTATTGGCATGTTCAAAAATGTCCAATAGATCAAAACATAAAATAAATTGGTCTAATAAGTAAATGGCATAAGAAAAAATAATCTGGAGACTTGAGACTCTAATAGCCAGGTCAGATTTACCACATAATGCACGAAAAAACAATTGTGGAATTGCACTTTTCTTGCAGTTTTCTTGCACTTGGATTTTTTTCCCATTATTCAGTACTCTGTATGGTAAAATGAATGGTGTTATTCAAAAGTACAACTCATCCTGCAAAAAACAAGCCCTCATATGTCTAATTATGGAAAAAATAAAATGGGGGAAAACTAAAAAAAGTGCAAGAGAGGGAAAAGGTAAGATCTTGAAGGGGTTAAGGAACAATACCACAGCAAATTCCTTTATCAATTATATTGATTTACTCCTTATTACAGCACCATTACAGCCATTTCTTTACATTATAAATTCATGACAGATCCTCTAATTGTTTTGAGGTGATTTTGTTTTTCTTATATTTTTTCTTATGAATACTTGATAGAAATTCCACTAACTTATAACTACATTACAGTGAACCTGTTACCATTTTTTTTTGCTTCTAAACTCTGTTCATTATCTTTAATCAAATGTGAATAGGGTTCCTGTAACCTCTTTATATCCTCAGACGTGCTCCTGCCAACCTGAGAAAAAGTTTTATACTTGTCCCATGCTATATGTAAATTGTGCGGTCCAGTTATTATTATTATTAAATATTTATATAGCGCCATTAGATTCCATGGCACTTAACATGTGTAAGGGCAGACAAGGACAAGAAGGTAAAATAACGACAAATCATACGGGTACAGTAGGGCAGAGGATCCTGTCCACGAGGGCTCAGTCTATTGGGGACGAGTGGGGAGACAGTAGGAGGGGAGAGGTGAGGGTGAGACGGTGCAGCGGATCAGGTCTCAGTGTGGGTTGTATGCTTGGAGGAAGAAGTGGGTCTTCTGTTTTTTCTTGAAGGTACCAGGGTAGGGGAGTGTCTGATGTGGTGGGGGAGAGAGTTCCAAAGTATGGCAGATGCACGAGAGAAGTCTTGTATGCGGTTGTGGGAGGAGGAAATGCAGGGGAAAAGAGGAACAGCTTTGAGAGGAGCGCAGATTGCGTGAGGGGAGTGTCGGGAGACCAGGTCGGAGATGTATGGAGGGGACATGTATATGGCTTTGTACGTTAGGTTAGGTTAGGGTTTTGAACCAGGATCTTTGGGAAGTGGGGAGCCAGTGAATGGGTGTTTCCAAATTGCGATCAGCGTCGCTTCTTTCAGACACCACCTCTTTTAAGTAAAAAGTAAGTGGATGATGTCTCTACATAGTCCACACCTTGTCCGACATCTTGCATCTGCACAGTGGAATCAGAAAACTGCACAGGCGTGTTTCACTGTCCCTTATTGTCCACCAGTGATTACACTGCGCATGCGCGAGGCGTGGGGCACTGTGTGGCTGATGTTGTCCACGGACTTGTAATTAGAAGAGGTGTCGCTTGAAGGGAGTGTGGTGGTGATATTTGGAAACACTCATCAGAACGCATCGCACAATTTACAAACAACGCAGACAAGTGTAAGGGTATGTGCACACAATCTGGAGGCACTGCATCCAGGACATGAGGGAAGCCGGAGGTAAACGCAGCCACCCTGTGCTCATTGATCTGCGTTCAGTGCAGTGTGGCATTCTCCCACTGAAGATCGCACCTACAGCATCAAATTAACATGTTGCAGAGATGCAGAAGCATGGCAACCGCATCGCAACTGAAATAACGCTGTGGAGGGGAGAATCAGAGTGAGCATGGGATTTCTAGAAATCTCTTCCACTGTGCATGTACTGTACAACACAGGTTTTGGACGCAGCAGTAATGCACTGCATCCAAAATGCTGCAATTGCAGATCGTATGCACACAGCCTAAAACTCTTTTTCTGCTTGATGCAGGGGCATGTCTGAGGATACAAAGGCGTTACAGGGACCACATTCACATTACCTTAAAGGTGATGGTCAGGTTTGGAAGCAAACAACTGGTGACTGGTTACCTTAAATATCTATGTTACAGCTGAAATTTATATCCATGCATCTAATCTAAACAAACTTCCAGATCCAGAAGACAAGGAAATCGTTAAGTTGAACTGATCATTTGTTCACTTTTTTCCCAAATATTTTAACAAATATTATTCCCCATTATTTAACATCATGTGTTATTCCTTTGAATGAGGAGAGCACAGAAGGGAGAGGGAGACAGCACACATGGGAGGAGCGAGAGTTCATATGGGAGAGAGCACACAGGCAGAGAGGCAAAGCATAATGGGGGCGCGCGCACCGGGGGTGGAGACACAGTCCACAGGGGGGAGCAGCCCAAAGGAGAGAGCATATGGGGGGAGAGCGCCCAGGGGTAAGCGAGAGCCCACGGGGGGGAGAGAGCCCACAGGGGGTGAGCACACAAGGCGAGAGACACTGCAAAGGTGGAGACAGCTCAAAGTAGAGAGCGCATGGGAAGGGATGCGCACAGGGGGAGACAAGTCAAAGGAGAGGGCACAGAAGGGAGAGTGCACATGGGGGAGAGCGCATGGGGGGAGACAGGTCAAAGGAGAGAGGGGAGAAGATGACACAGGTGGGAGAGAGAGGACAGAGGAGAAAGTGCACAGGGGAGAGATGGCCGCTACCGCCACAGCCACAGAACCCATCCTCATCGTGACATCACCCCCCTCTTTATGCGATAGCATCAAGCACCCATCTAGTATAGTATAAATGTATAATTTCTCTTTGTGAAAGCTTTTTCTTTCTTGAGAATGGGGCCCTGAAGTCCATTGGAGAGATGGTCAGAATTGCTATTGGTTTACATAGGAACCAGGTCTCCAATGACAGCCTTGCACAATGGGGTCCCATGTTCAGTTTAGATGCAGGTACTATTTGTGGAACCTGCATCTACTATACATTTATAGCAAATCCTGTGAATATGTCTGAAATGTTTAAAATGAGAATACCTTTTTAAATTCACTTTTTATTTATTGCACTCACCATATTTTTGGAATTATAAGACATACTTTTTCCCCCTAAATTAGAGGTGCATTTTATAATCCGAATCTTGCTTACCCAATGGGGGTTGCAGCTGTGGTTGAGCGGGGAGGTACAGGAGGCAGGGTCACCAGTGGATGTCAGCAGTGCTGAAATGCTTGCAAGCCTGGAGCTGGGGGTGTCATGGCAGCGTGTGGCGGTGTGCTGCGGATGCCATTAATATTTCTGAGTTACAGCAGGCAAATGGCTGCATAGACAGCACAATCACAGATGGAGATCTCAGAGAGCCGAGAGCTCAATCTGTCACTGCCTCTACCCAATTGTTTTCAAGAAAATGGCTGTGGAGGGTGGCGCACGTGCAGATGGAGATTTTGGCTGTCCGAGATCTTCATCAGCACCTGCGCTGCTTCCACAGCCGTTTGCAAGAACCTGGAAGAAGCAACGGTGCCAGCTGCACACCGCCATGACACCTCCAGCTCCAGGCCCTCAAGCATTGCCCCACTATCGACATCCACCAGCAACCGAATCTCCTGCCCACAGTATTGCCCCATCGTGCCGCCACCGACCATCCTGCTTGCTGTGAGCCTGATGCTCCACAACCACCCAGGTAAGCTAGACTGCATATGACATGCATCGGATTATAGGACGAACCTCGTATTTTAGATTACTTACATTTTTTTCCTAATTACTTCCTCTAAATTTGGGGCACGTTTTCTAATCCTTTGCTTCTTATAAAGGGAAAAATACGATATACCATTAATTCAGATGACTTCATCACTGTCCCTTTGGGGCTCAGAGTCTAAATTCCCTATTGATATGTCTTTGTCTTTCCAATTCTTTGTGTCAATATCGTAAGTGGTGTAGTCCTTATAACTACATCTAAATGCCCAGTCTCACATAACGACGCATCAGCGATCCCGATAACGATGTGCAAAGATTGCTGGTGCGTTGTTTACACATCGCTGATAAGATGTCAAACAGGTATCTCACCAGAGATGTTAAAAAACGACGCACCAGTGATCCAGAATTATACCGAGGTCGTTGTGAATTTTCTCTCCATAGCGTAGCATTGAGATCGTTGCTCATTATCTTTGTCAAACACAACGATGTAGCGCTCCCAGCGGGAGCGCAACGACGCAGGAATGACCTAGAGCAGTATGTAACAATCAACGCTCTCACAGCAGGGGCCAGATCGTTGGTGCGTGTCACACAGAAACGACATCACTGTTGCGTCACGGATTTCATGACACAACAGCGATCCCAATAGCGAGTCTCGTTAGCGATCTCTTTATGTGTGACAGGGCCTTTACTTTTCATTGTATACTTTAAACAGTAACATTTTAAGGAAGGTTTTAACATCACAGTACTTGTTTTTCCTCTGCACTTAGATGTATTTCAGAACCATTGACTATCACTTTTGGTTGTTTATGTAATGCAGGCTTTGCTTGTTTCTGTCTTTCAGCATCAATATGCTTAAATTGCCGGAATACCCGAGTAAGGAAATCCTCAAGGACAGGCTTCTTGTGGCATTGCACTGCGGAAGCTATGGTTACACAATGGCATAATGAAGAAAGAAAAACTCATCTGACTACTGATGCGCAATTCAGAGTGGCAGAACCAATTTAAAAATCTGTCAAGAGGAAAACAGACTTGATACTGCCCACGGGAAGGGCTGACTTTCAAAGATTTGTAAAGTACCTATTTTCTCCTAGATTAAGTGTTGTTTGTGTGGATGTTTGATTTGAAAAGAAAGGGGGAAAAAAAAGCTGGTCTTAGCCGTGGCATCATGATTGTTTGATTTACTTCTGGAGAAACAAGGTGCAATTTACAAGGGAAGAAAACATTTGAGTTTTAGGCCAGTTTTTATTTGTTCAGGTTTTGTGGTGTGTTTAAATACTGTATCAGTTTGCTTTTAATCTGTTTTATTATTTTTTTTTTATTAAGCATCATTTATTGAGGAAGTGTGTGTGTGTGCGCCGTCTGTTGTAAAGTCCGCAGCTGTAATTGTCTGCGCTCTGCACTTTTCCCATTTCAGTGTACATATGCTGTAAAAGTGAATTGTTTTGTAATCCTACCCTGCCATTTCCAAAGTTATACCTTTTTAATTTAGTTTATAACCAGTTTACTTGTGTCATTCAGCAGATCAGTTTCCCCCATAAGTTATTACGCTACTGATCTGTTTTTCATTTTATAGCTGACCAGGAAATTGACCGTCATGTTTTATGTTTTACTTCACTCTTTCCTTTTACTATTACATGTTTTAATCTGTTTTTTTTTTTTTTTACTGTAGTTTAGACCTTTGTTGCGCAGAAGTATCTAAAATGTATTTTTGTACAAAACGACCCTACAGAAATAAAGTATTTTATAAATTGCGTTTGATACACTGTCACAATATCAAGATGCATTTTCTTTGTGTCCCGACACCCACTTCAGATCATTAATGTTGTACTGCAGATCACAAATCATTGGGAACGACCAAGCTGTCACAAAGGTTCCTTAATTGAAAAGATAAGAGCAGTGGCATTAAGCTTAGCCCATATTAAATGGAGAGGATAATTGGTGTGAACACAATACACTGAAGTGGTCATTATATGACTATACTAATAAAAACCAGCGGCTGGGCTACGTACTGTTCTTTTGGTTCCGAATCAAAGCATTCAATGGCAGTAATAATACAATATTGTGTTTTGTTAGCACATTTTATTTGGCTGCCCTCAAGCAAAATACCTACTGCATTGATTTCTGAAAAGTTTTTTTTCTACATTGTTCAAAAAACTGCTCTTTCATTTTAGAAAAGAATCTCGATTTCTGTGTGATATAAACATTTATTGCTGCGGCTAAATTATGAGAAGATCTTGGCAAGTCATTTTCATACATAAAATTAGAAGAGCCAGGTCAAATGAGAAATTGTTAATTTTAAGCTGACATATAATTTGGATTTCTTCTGGGAAAAAAACCCAAACCCTGATTTATAAATGCAGGCGGTTTAATATCTTCCTGAAACTCCCAGGAGTGACTTTCTGCCTCTCTCTTTGCTAAATACAGACTATAAACTGAGATAACATGTCCAGACAGCAATTGTAGATCGTCAAGCTGATAAACATTACATTGAGGGGAAATTCATGCAGTAAGAACCCAATTAGATAAATAGGAATAGAACAGTAGATAAAAGATGAATTTTATTGCTTAGGATTTCATTTCGGATAGTCTAATGCGCTAGCTACTTTTTAATGGCAGGCTGCATTAATTGAGAGCCGGAATAATTTGTGGTTTTTCAAACAATGAGACATTTGCATATCGCTATTACAGGGTTATAGAAAATAAAATTTTCTAATTGTCATCTCTGTTACATTGGTTCTATACCAAAAACATGTTACATATTGGCTTTATTTTAATGTTCTTCATAATGAAATGGATAAAGGTGGTACCTGGAGTTTTTGAATAACTAGCCAAGAACTAGAAATGTGTTAATTAATATAATAAAATCACTATTATATACCTATTCAGTCACCAGCTGCTGTAGAATCGCTAGTCTGGTTGTTATGCATTAATGACGTCACATCCATCATTGAATCGACAGCTGCAGCTAATCACTGGCCTCATTGGTCATAGGACATACATGTAAATATTATCAATTGTGTACATGTAGATTAGACTAAGGTTGGCTGAAGTTGTTGATATGGGTGGGATCAGTTGATGGTCTAACGTGTAGGCTGACCTCCCATTTCTCTCCGACAGAGAATGTTGAGGGAGAGAAGAATCTGGCCCATAAATGTTAGCAGCTGATCCTTTTGTTTTTTGTGAAGATAAGCCTCTGCCAGATGAGTATAGCAATGTGCCCAAGACTGACCGGAGTGGTGTGAAGAGAAGATGAAGACGTGGTAGGGTGAGTATAAGAGTAAGGTTATGGAACTTGGGAAGTTAGAAGTGTTAAAAGTTTATTCATTTCTACATCAAAATGTACAAAACCAATTTTTTTTTTGTAGGGACCACATCACATGAAGTGACTTTGAGGGGCCAATTTGACACAAAATACACAAAAGTGACACCATTTTGAAAACTGCACCTCTCAAAGTGCTCAAGATCACATTACAAAAGTTTAATATTCTGAATACTTTAGAGCAGTGGTCCCCAACCTTTTTTGCATCGGGGACTGGCTCTGTGCAGGACCACTTTTCAGGGACCTGGCAGGGCGGGATTGCACAGGGGCAGGGCTTGGGTCATAGGGGTGGGGCTATGGAGAAGGGGTGGAGTTTAGTACCCTGTTTCCCCGAAAGATGCGTTACATCTTATTTTCAGGAGGATGTCTTATTTTTCCATCCCCTTGCAGCCCCCAACATGGTATCCCCATCATCCCCTTGCAGCTCCCACCCATTTCCTTGCAGCTCACAATATTTCCATCATCCTCTTGCATCCCACAATATCCCCATCATCCCTTGCAGGCCACAATATCCCCTTGCAGCCCCTATCATCCCCTTGCAGCCCCAAATAACCCCATCATCCCCTTGCAACAGTCCCCAATAACCCCATCATCCCCTTGCAACAGTCCCCAATAACCCCATCATCCCCTTGCAACAGTCCCCAATAACCCCATCATCCCCTTGCAGCAGTCCCCAATAACCCCATCATCCCCTTGCAGCAGTCCAATAACCCATCATCCTTGCACAGTCCCATAACCCCATCATCCTCTTGCAACAATCCCCAATAACCCCATCATCCCCTTGCAACAGTCCCCAATAACCCCATCATCCCCTTGCAACAGTCCCCAATAACCCCATCATCCCCTTGCAACAGTCCCCAATAACCCCATCATCCCCTTGCAACAGTCCCCAATAACCCCATCATCCCCTTGCAAGCAGTCCCCAATAACACAATCATCCCCTTGCAGCAGTCCCCAATAACCCATCATCCCCTTGCAACAGTCCCCAATAACCCCATCATCCCCTTGCAGCGTCCCCAATAACCCCATCATCCCCTTGCAGCATTCCCCAATAACATCATCCCCTTGCAGCAGCCCCCAATAACCCATCATCCCCTTGCAGCCCCATAACCCATCATCCCTTGCAGCATCCCAATAACATCATCCCCTTGCAGCAGCCCCCAATAACCCCATCATCCCCTTGCAGCTCCCAATAACCCCATCATCCTCTTGCAGCAGTCCCCAATAACCCCATCATCCTCTTGCAGCTCCCCAATAACTGTTATGATCCGATGACTCAGGAGTAACATTCAGATTCAACAGAAGTAGTTGGTAACTATACTGACCACAATTTCTGACTACACACCACAACTAGAAGTAGCTGTGGGATGTAACTAACCAGACCTAGACACCTCTGCACAGCCGGAGAACTAATTGCTCCTAAAGATGGATGTAGGAAAAGCTATCTTGCCTCAGAGCAGAACCCCATCTGAATAGCAAGCCCCCACAGATATTAACTGGGAAACAAGACAAAGAAAAACAAACACAGGCAGAATAAAAGGTTTAGCAAAAGAGGCCAAACTAGCTGTATAGGAAAGACAGGATAGAATATTATTGCGGTCAGTATAAAACACTATCAAAAAAACCACAAACAGCAGATAGTACAAAAATTACCCTGAGTCACTAAGACTCGGCGCCCTCTATATCTTGCAGACTAATATAAATCAAGTACCAGCAGAACTGGAAATAACTGATTATAGTGAATGGTAAAATTCCTAGGAAGAAAACTTGCTATCTGAGAGCAGATAAACAAATCTACAGACTAAATTGCAAACCCACAACTCAGAATAAGACAAAACATAAGTAGAACCTTAAGCACACAAAAGTGTGCCTCAAAATATCAAAAAAACATCCACTTAGCTTGCAAAGAATTCCACAGAGCAGAAGAAACCAGAGAGATGTGAACTCCTCCAGGAACCAAAGACAACTGGCAAGGATTGATCCACTTCAAACCATTATGTGCTCCAAGAACCAGATTGCCAATCATCATCATCACCTTTGAAGCCTACAGTCAGCGGCATCACCAGCAACAACCACCAGAGGGAGCTCCAATGAATTCACAACAAATAACCCCATCACATCATCCCCTTGCAGCAGCCCCCAATAACCCATCATTTCCTTGCAGCAGCCTCCAATAATGCCATCATCCTCTTGCAGCCCCTAATAACCCCATCACATCGTCCCCTTGCAGCCCCCAAATAGCCCCATCATCCTCTTGCAGAAGTCACCAATAACCCCATCATTTCCTTGCAGCAGCCCCCAATAACCCCATTATCCTCTTGCAGCAGTCCCCAATAACCCCATCAACCCCTTGCAGCCCCCCAATAACCCCATCATCATCTTGCAACCCCCAATAACACACATACATACACACACTCACACTTTCCTCACCAGTCCTCCAGCAGACTGGCAGCTCAGAGCTTGCTTCCCCGCCTTTCAGTGACAAGGCTCCAAGCAGATGAGCCAGCAGTCAATCAGAGGCAAGCATGTAACATCATCGCATAACGTTTGATGCTCCCCTTTGATTCGCTGGTGGCTCATCTGCTGGGAGCCTTGTCACTGATAGGTAGGGAAGCAGGCTCTGAGCCGCTGCACGCAGACCGCAATTTCACTTTGTAGTGCTGGTCTGTGGCGGTGCCGCGAACTGGCACATGGACCCCAACGGCCCGGCATAGGGACCCCAACGGCCCGGTACAGGTCCTCCGCGGCCCAGTGGTTGGGGACCCCTGCTTTAGAGGACTTGAAGCAATGTTGGAGACAAAAAATGAACATCATAACATTTTCCACAAAAATATTACTTTAGCCCCAAATTTAGCATTTTCACAACCTGAGAAAATGGTCCATACAATTTGTTGTGCAATTTCTCCTGAAAAAAAACTATAAGTGGTGGAAAACTATTGTTTGGGTGTAAGGTAAGAACTTGGAAAGAAAGGAGCACCATTTGATTTTTGCAGTACAAAAGTTGCTGAAATAGATAGTTAACGCCATGGTGTGTTTGCAGAACCCCTGATGTGTTTAAAGACTGGAAACATTCCACAAGTGACCCCATTTTGGAAACACCCCTGAAGTAATCTATTTAGAGGTGTGGTCAGCACCTTAAACTTACAGGTGCGGCATGGGAGTTTATAACGTTGAGCTGTGAAAATTAGAAGTAATTTCTCCAACAAACCTGTTGCTTTTGCCCCAAATTTTACATCTTCACAAGGGTAAACAGAAGCAAATGAACTAAACAACTACTACTTTCGAAGCATAGTGCAAAGCTAGGAAGAGAAAGAGCACCATATTGGAGTGCAGATTTTGCTACAATAGTTTGGGTTCCATGTCACATTGTCATAGCCCCCCTCATAAATGAGTCCACTTTAAAAACTACACCCCTCAATGAATTAATTTGGGGTGCAGTGATCATTTTGATGATACAGGTCTGTCATAGTATTTTATACCAGTGGGCAGTGAACTAAAAATAATTACATTTTTACCACAAAAAATGTAGTCTTAAGGCCACGTCAGATGCTTCAATTTGATGAACGATGTTGTTAGCGATCATATGCATGCGCGATCGCTAACAACATCGTTCACATCGCTGGTGAGATGTCTTACAGGCAGACTCAACAGCGATGTGGACCAGCGAGAACGCTGGTAACCATGGTACATATCTGGTTACTAGGCGCTGCGCGGGCACTTAGTAACCCGATGTGTACCATGGTTACTTCTCCCAGCATAGGCTGTGCCGTTGGGAGATTGTTCATCACGGTGTCGCACACCACGATGCTGCAGATTGCTCAACGGATTATCGCTTGATTTGAGGTCCTGTTCATAAATCTTCCACCAAACAATCAAGTGATTTTTCATTGACAGATCGCTCTGTTACACGCAACGACGCACAAACGATATCGCTTAAGCAAAATTCCGGATCGCTTAAGCGATATCATTCACAAGATTGAAGCGTCTGACGTGGCCTTTAGCCCTATATTTTACATTTTTGCATGGGGAAATGGAGAAAAATAGCAACAAAATTTGTTACACAATTTCTTCTAAACGTTGCAATACCTCACATGGATGTACAGTACTACTTAGCCACATGGTGAGACTTGCAAGGGAAGGAGCGCCATTTGACTCCAATTTTGACAAGGTGAATAGGTAAAAAGTGCCTAAATGCATTGCACAATTTCTCCTGAACGTGGCATACCTCATATGTGATGTACAGTACTGTTTGACCACATGTCAGGACTCGTGAGGGAAGGAGCGCTATTTGATTTTTGGAGTATAGATTTTCCTAAAATAGTTTGTGGACTCCGTGTACAAAGCGCCAGAAGAGCAGAATCCTCCTCTAGTGACCCCATTCTGGAAATTACACCTCTTTGGGAATTTATCCACAGAAGTACTGATTTTGGCTGCTTGGCTGTCTTACGGAAACAAGCAGCAATGGATATTGCTGAGTGAGAATTGGAAATCTGCCAGTGTAGTGCCTGTACATCGTGCTCAGCTTGAGCTTCTAGAGACACGCTTGTTATAAAGGAAGGGGACTGTCACTACAGTAATGCCAAACATGTGAATGCTAAATGTGGTTTAGTTGCACTGTAGGGCTGAGATGGAGGGGGGCTTATTGATTTGGGAGTGCAGATGTTGCTGGGTTTCTTTTTTGAGGGGGGAAGCCATAGAGCTTTTCCAGAGCCTTTGTGTTACTAGTAACATGAAAAATCTTTAATTTCCTATTAATATATGACTGACCTGAGTGGGAACTAGTTTTTTTTTGTGGATGAAGTTAAACCGCTGGATGATAGGCCAGAGAGAATCTAAAATTGCTCCCTCTGCCTCATTATTGTGTGTTTTCTGTTAGGGGTGCTACCTGAATCATGTATTTCAGAGATTTACATGTGAACCCCGATGCAAACAGCGTAAAGCGCAGGAAAAATGTGAGCCGTGCCATACTGCTATCTTTGTGAGGTAGAATGAATATATCAACAGCAGATCAAAAATTGCTTTATATTGATTGTTCACGCAGTTCACTATGTGGTATAAGTGATTAGATGGTTTTATTCTTTGGGTCAGTATGATTACAGGGTTGCCAGATTAGTTCATTTTTATGTTTGGCTACTGACACACATTGAAAAAATGCTGTTATTATAAAGATATGTTTTTGCATTGCCATATTTGGAAAGCTATAATTTTTCTATAATGCTTCTGACCGAGTAATTGAGGGCTTGTTTATTTTTTTTTTTGCAAGACGAGTTGATGTTTTCAGTGGTACCATTTTGGGACATGTAACGTTTCATGATTGCATTTTATCCCCATTTTTGGGTGTCAGAATGAACATGAAACTTGATTTTTCTCTTTTACACCGTCCACTGTGTGGTAAAGTTGACAAAACTTTATTCTTGGATCAGAATGATTATAGCGATATATTGTTTTTAATATTTTGATACACACAATAAAAATGATTTTATAGCAAAAAGAATTGTTTTTGCATCGCTCTATTCTACAAGCTATAGTTTTTATTTCTCTGAAGGAGCTGAGTAGGGGCTTGTTTTTTTGTGCAGCAAGATGATGTTTTCAGTGATACAATTTTATTTACATGCAACTTTTTTCGGTTGTATGGTGAAAAAGTATAGTGTTTTGCCAACTGTGACATTTTTATAGATTGGGTTGCATCGGACGTGACAATACCAAATGAGTGTTCTTTTAATTTTTGATTTTGCATAAGTATATGCATTGTTATAATATTTTTTTCATTTTTTTGGTTCTTTATTTTTGTATATTTTTCATTTATTTCCCACCCGTTTACTTAGTTTGCCTTATTTCTCTGATCACTGGTGTAATGCATTGTTATGTAAATGATTTGCAATACATTACACCTGGCATCATCTAACAGTCAACTGTAGCCAGCAAACTCGGAGGTCATTATTTGACCTCAGATTGTCAAGGCAATGATCCTCAACCTGCGATTAAATTGTGGGGGTGCTGATTGTGTGGGAGAGGGAGCGCATTCCTCTCCCAGCCTCCTAAATGCTGATCTCGCTACTGATCACTGTATTTACAGGGTTAAACAGAAATGATTGTGCAGGCACAGCTCCTGTGCCCACACCATCATCATGACTTTACCTATATGTCATCGGTTGGGAACCCTTTTCTGACCATGACCTATAAGTACATCATAGTGAACAGGTTAATCATATGCCCGTTGACTACACATTGTCCTCAGTAGTGATGAGCGAGCACTGCCATATGCAGATGCTTGTTACTTGTAATGAGCAGTTTGTTGCTTGGATGGGTACAACTTGAGTACCCGAGGATAATGGAGCTCAATGGGTAAAGCAAGCAGTTTCCTTGAAGACTTCTTGGAAACATTTGAAACTTGAGTTCCCCATCGACTTATGTTATACCCGGGTACTCAAGTTGTTCCCATCTGAGCATCAACTGCTTGTTACAAGTACTGAGCACCTGGGCATGGTAGTGCCCACTTGATGTGTTGATGATTTTATCTAAATAAAGGATTAATAAGAAGAATCGCACCAGTATTCCTGTTTGTTTATATCATTCATTTTATGCAGAAGTTTTCGGTACCTGTTGCACATCAAAAAATTGTCATTACAGTAAGAATAATCACATGACTTATGCCCATAGAATGTTAGGATAATGTCTATGGCCCCTTCCACATCAGCAGATTCAGGTCAGACGACCATTACACTCAGTGCTGTGTGCAGCCTTGCCCAGGTTATAACTGAAGGCATTATGAATGCAAGACACCAGCCCCAATCACTAACAACCTCCTTTTTCACAGAGGGAGTGACCACTGGTTGTCCTGCAAACACAATGGGTTCCACATAGTGCGCAGTTCACACAGGTTTGAACAGTGTATGCCCAGCCTCTTACATTAGCCCCCTTCTCAGTAGGTGGGCTGTTACGGCAGTCAACACCGCTACCTGCGCCGGAACAAACGCTCCCATATGGCCCAGCTACACACAGCAACAAAAGAGTGCAAGAAAAAACCACAATGACAAGTGCTGAAATTGTGGAATATTATTTAGTTTTAAACTATAGCAAATTGTGGGGTATTGGTTTGTCTTTTGGTCCAAAACACGTAAGCTTGTGAGCCCTACACGGCTCCCACACATCACAAGTCCTATCCACTAAATTCTCATCTAAGTGAGCAAAGGACACTTGCTCTGGCGCAGGTAGCGGTGTTGAATGCCGTAACAGCCGCTACTGAGAAGGGGCTAATGTAAGAGGCTGGGCATACACTGTGCAAGCCTGTGTGAACTGCGCCCTATATGGAGCCCATTGTGTTTGCAGGACAACCAGTGGTCACTCCCTCTGTGAGAAAGGAGGTTGTTAGTGATTGGGGCTGGTGTCTTGCATTCATAATGCCTTCAGTTATAACCTGGGCAATGCTGCACACAGCACTGAGTATAATGGTCGTCTGACCTGAATCTGTTGGGTAAGAAATTTAATTTCTATTTGTGTTCTTTGCTCACTTTAGATGAGAATTTAGTGGATAGGACTTGTGATGAGAATTTGTGGATAGGACCGTGTAGTGGCTCACCCCCTTCTACATCAGCAGTTTTCGCTGATTGTGGCAGATCCACCAGATTTATTGCATCTGCTGCCTAATGGCCGCATTTGCGTCACATTTGCGGAAAGCCCCATACATTGTCTCAGGGGTTTGTGGCAAGTGAGGCAATTACGGTTTTGCTGTGATCTGGCAAATCTAGCAGTTGCAGCTGCGAAAAAAAAAGCGGCTAGCAGTGTTTTTTTCTTTTCGCCGACGCAAGTGTCGGATCTGCCACATCCGGCAGAACCGCACTTGCTGCACCGAGCGCAAGCCCCGTAGACAATGCACGGGCCTTGCCAGAAGTGCGGCGTTAGGCAGCAAATGCGGTAAATCTGCCGGATCTGCTGCAATCAGCGAAAAATGCTCATGTGAAAGGGGCCTAAGTTGTATGACTATGCATTGTACCAATAATAGTACAGCTCGTGCATTAGTTGTGCATAGCACACTTGTTCAGTGGCCCCATCAAAAATCTACAGCCACCAGATCAAAACACTGTGAATATCCTATTACTTGCTTATGATTAGTAGGTCCCTATGACATCTTGTGTGCACCACTCTACAAAATATTGACATTGTGCCTTCTAATCTGAGGAATCACAAGGAGTAGGACGTCCTCAGTGCTCTAGTCCTGCAACCCGTTTTTATTAAACTACCTGCTAGTCATAAGGGCTCAGTACTATAAAGACAGGACTAAGAACTTTTTGTCCTATGATTGTAGGCATTATAGAATTATATTGGGTGCTGCATGTCTGAAAACTGCATTCTAGATGAGAATGCACTTTGGGTCATCTGAAGGACTTGTTTTATGTTCTGGACAGGATGAAGTCACAGGATATGACAAACCATCACGCAGTTAGTGAAAATTGAATGTAGCATTTTACTTTCTAATAAATGAAAAGGATGATTGTGCTGTAATCTGAGGTTAAAGGGAAGGGCCAAACACAGAGTACCCTAATTTCTGCTATTTAATTGACATCCACTTTACATACTGCACACGTGGAATCATTATTTGTAAGGTTTGCAGTTCCAGGTAGAATAGCTTTTTAAAGCTTAATTGCTTGGAGAAGATAACACTGAATGGGAATAACATATAGCCTATTGAGAATCTGAGAGAAATACAAACAGAAGGGATTTCTGACTATGAAATGTCAAGGCTATAACCAAAGTGTTATTATACAATCTACAAAACTGCATCCTGACCTGTAGAACTCATTTTAATATTTTTTATTGACTCTTGAAGTGTTTTTCAGTGTGACTAACACTGAGAACTAACAAACAAAGATGAGCAAAAAAAGAAAAAAATAACATTAATCTCTGCAAATGTCATACAAGAAAACTAAGCAGGTACATCTTCATTGCAGTCATTCATTGATGTAAATTATAGATAATTCTTCTTAACGGGATCCTGTCACCTCCAGAACGCCTCATAAGCTACCAAAACATGTCCCAGCAGCATCCCATCACTAATCTCACACTCCATTTGTCTCCTAAAAGCATCCTGTGAAAGTGCATAAAAACATTTTAATACTTAATCATTAGTGATTATAATTAGCAGGGGCTAAAGAATATAGCCCTTAGGGGCGTGTTGTTTTGCAGGCTCCAGGATCCACCCTCTCTCTGTCTGTGTGCTCTGTTTGTGCAGGCTTTGCCCTTCCCCTCTCTGTCACTCATAGAATACAAATCATTAGTTTTGCCTTCAGCTCCACATCACAGCAGCACAGACAGAGAGAGGGTGGATCCTCGAGGCTGCAAAACAACACATTCCCTGAGGGCTAAAGAATATAGCCCCTGCTAATTATAATCCCTAATGAGGGAGTATAAAATCGTTTTTATGCACTTTCACAGGATGCTTTTAGGAGACAAAAGGAGTGTGAGATTAGTGATAATATGCTGCAGGGACATGTTTTGGTAGCTTAGGAGGCGTTTTGGAGGTGACAGGATCCCTTTAATGCGTCAGAAATGTAGATGAACACCTTATGACGAGACTAATTTAGTTTTTTATTACAGTTTTCACCATTTTATAAATAATTATGTAAAAAATGCAATATTTTTAAAATGACATCCTTAAAATGTTTTTGCCTGATTATTGAACCAATGATTATGCACTTTCTATGTTTTGCTGCAGATAGGGATAGGATAGAGGATAGCCGCATTCACACAGCATGTATATCAGATGCACCTCTACTATCCCTCAGGGCAAGCAGGATAAATCCACTTGGTCCCCCATTCAATGCAACACGCTAGTTGTTTTACTCTACGATATATAAGACTGGAGTCACTCATCCATATGACTTATGCGAGGATCTCATCACACTTAACCAACCGATCATGGCTCTCCTGACCTGAGCGTTTCACCTTCATGGTTTGCTATGTAGCTGTCACTTTCCAGTCAGGGGAGCAAACGGCCGGGCATTTTAATGCGATCCCCGCACATTCATAGGCCAGTATGACTCCAGCCTAACACTAGTCTAGTTATGAAGAAAAAAAAAAATCCTGATGACCCAAATATTTTTGCTGATTTTACCCAAATGAAAGGTGCTGATTCCAGATAAGAAGTAAAATAAAGTATGCAATACGTGAAATTTCTTCACAAATGAGATGTTTGACTAAACGTTTTAAAGCAGAATATCCAGGGTAATAAGAAATTCTGAAAAAGCAATAGCACGTTATATACAAATGTATCTCAATAAATTAGAATATCATCAAAAAGTTCATTGTTGTCAGTAATTCAAAACATAAAGTGAAACGCATATATTATATAGAGTCATTACAGAGTGATCATGTTGTAGGGCTGGTTCTGTTTATCGATTATTGTTGTCGGTTATCGGTTATGACTGCAATCACCGATATCCAGAATCTTCCCTTCCTTACTGCTTTCTGTTCCTATGCTGATTAACTGTATATATATATATATATATATATCTACCAACGACTTAATGAAAACAAGTCTGTTCTAATAAATGAATATTTATTAAACACACCCAAAAGTCTACAACAATAATATATATATTCTAGATAGCACGATAACTAATACACAATCAATTACTGTTACAATGATGTAAAACACCCACAGTTACTAATGCCCACGTTACCTAAATATACACACAGGCACACTATATTAGTGATCAAACTATCCTGTAGAAGATAGATAGCAATTCAAGGGTTGATTATAAGAGAGAGAGAGAGAAGGAGGAGTTACAGGAAAGATATGGAGGTGATACTTAAGGCCAGATGTTGAAGGCCCTATTCCATGGTGGTCCAAGTAGAAGAGAGCTTTGGTGTCTCAGAGTGCATTTTAACCTGTCCCTCAGCTGTGCACATGACGGACACACCTCCTCATCCGTGCACTTCTGACAGGGTTGTAAGGGTGCACGCTCACCGTGCACTATATTGAAATGAGATGGCTCCTGACACTATAGAATGGCATACAATGGAAATAATACTTCTTAGAGATACCTTTAGTGATGTCTACCTATCACCTTAGACATCTTGGCTGTTGTAGTTTGTTAGAAGAAAGGGGTGAAAATAACCCTTTGTGCCAGCAGCCTGTAGATCTTTGATATTTAAATTAAGAGTCTTATCTTTTAGCTTCCCACACTGAAATGCAAGAATGGACATCTTCTGATATGGTAATTAACCATGTCAGTAGATAAACAGGTTTCCATTAGATACAACTGAATGAACATTTATTATGGCCTATTACACCAATGTGGCATAAATATAAATATATACATATACATGCCCACAAAGAGATATATATTATGTGTCGTATTAATTATTAATTATGCCATCACTTCCCCCTCAACATTCCCCCTTTTGTCGGAAAATACGACAATAAAATGAGTGGGAAGTGTGGGATATATTTGCCTACTCAATCCTATCACCAATAACCGTTCAGGATGAAATGAAGTAAAATTTTCCACTTCGGTATCTAGACATCACCCATCGCCATCACCTCTCCCCTGCCGTTCGCCGTAATCCAGTGTCTCATCCATAGATTACACCATAGTCATCTTTGTGGATCTTCTTGGTCTCTTTGGTTCAGGAATAAAGTTCTCTATTTGTCAGTACACTTCTGATCTTGTCGTTGCCAATCTCGAGAAACACGCCTATCCCCAAGTAGTCTTCTTCCCAGCTTGACTGCTTATACTCTGGAGTTGCTGCACCTTCGTCTCTTGATCGGCCCACAGAGTTTTCCTGTGTTAGCCCCTCTCCCTACCAGATTTTTTTTTTTTTCAAGTCTGGTGTGTAGGGACTGCCGGGGTGATCACAATCTGTAGCTGGGCCTCACCAGGTGGTTTCTTGGAGCACCTCCTTCTTGGGATTAGATCAATCAGGGGATGGCATTCTTCTTAGCTGAGGCAACTTTCAACAGAGACTTATCCTGCAAGCTTGATTGAAGCATCTATCGTTAATGTGGTTCTTCCATGGATAGATAGTTGAATCTCTACTAGGCAGGTCAGAGTTTATTGGGTAGGGGATGATATCAGCATACCTAAGTTGACTGTGAGACGAACGCACTCCAACCGACCTTTAATCCATCCCTTGTGAACGTTACCGACTCAAGGGTTGAAGTAGCAAATACCTTAGACAATGATGAGGCCTGTCCCTACAGAACCTTACTCTTTCTTCATTCATACAAAAAAAACAAAAAACAAGCAAACCTATATCCCTCCCTCCGCAAACAAATACCATACCAATGTAAAAATTAAACAGTATATAACAATACTATATTTCCCTCCCCATCCATTAACCATAAATCATGGTAAAAGCCAAACAAGATATACAATGTTATGAGGATTCAGGGCTGAGTTGACATAATGTCGTAAACATTCTTATCAAATATAATTCTTTTTTAGTGCTAAGTCCTGGACCTTCGGCGGTTAAATTCGTGAAGTTCTGCCTGGTTCTCTTGTATCTGGTGGGCAAGTCTCTTTACTCTCCGGTAAATAGGCACAGTCCAATGTACATAACAAGAACCAGAAGAACAAGCACAGGGGGATAATGAAATTAAAAAACGATGTAGCTGTTGGACTATAGCCAAATATACTTTCCCACCAGGACACCTTAGAGTCGGCATCTAAGGCATTGGTAATCCTCGTTATCTTGGTCTTGTCATGCTCAAGCTGAAAGTGGCATGATTCTCAGCCTCATGAAGATTTCGGAGTATGTCGTCTTCTTCGCTGAAATCTAACAAGAGACGTTTGAGCTCACGACCAAAACCAAGAGGAATCTTTTGCAGTCTAACAGGAGTGTCAGGGCGAATGTCGAGTCTCTTCTCCGGTGTTATCGGGATCCTCCCCTGCTGATCTGCGACATCTAAACCTAAAACGGGACTAAGGGTACAATATGCTCCTGGGAGGAGTATGCCTCTTTCGTGCAATTAGTGCCATATAAAGAATATGTTACATTTTTCCCTTGGTACCAACACCAATACCCTTGACCCAAATATTTCAGACGAGAGGAGGGTATTGTGTTAGTCTTCATCTCACATGACCCCTCAGAGTCCCAACACTGGTGCCTAAGCACCCTATCTTGACTCCCTTGACAGAGGATAGCATCCTCTTTCCTCCAACATCATTCTGTATCAAACAGATAAGGATGGCCTCGCTCATAGGTTAGGATGTCTGAGGTGAGCTGTGGATGAAGCACCGTCTGATTGCTAACAACAATTCCTATATTCATGGCACTGTACCCCTTTTTGATATTACCAGATACAGGTGCCAAAGAAGACGCCGTGCAGGTGAGATTATGGCACCCATGCCATTGAACCAGCCACCAGTTTGTATGGTTGGCTGCAAACGGGGAGATTAGGGAACTTACTCTTTGTCTGAGGTTTAAATGGGAAGTGGCCCTTGTATAGAACTCTGTCTTGCACTTCTACAAGACCTGCAACTAACCTTCTAAACTTCTCTCGTAGAGCCGAAGATAGAGAGGTAGTGGCATCAATATGCGAATGTTGCAAACCCTCTAAGACATAGTTTACATCAAGCTGAGTTCTGAACCCTTCCCCAGCATGTCGCAATGTCCCGATTACCTCTCAGGACTTCCATATCCATAGTGTTCAGGGCACCTACTCCCAATGCACCTCCACTAATTCCCATCTCTATCAAGTCTCTCCTACCCCTGAATTTCCTGTGTCGGGGATCATATTTTCTCACTTATTGCCCGCCTCTACCCATCCTCCCATCATGTCAATTTGGTTCCTCACAAACTCCTCACATCTGTGATCCCAGTGATCTACTCTGAAATCATCTACGGAAATTCGCCATGTATATAGGACGAATTTAGTTCCTGTGATGATCTTCCATGGAGATGACAGTTGAGGAGCTATGGATCTGCCAATTGGTGGGTAGAAACATTGCAAGAATCCAGGTGTGGTTTGACTGGTTGGAGACCTTCAGCCTCATATGGGACTCTTACCACTGTCACACATACTTGTCCTCTACCACTGAACTGGTACCATTTATCGCTATCTCCTGCCTGTAACTGTTGAGGGACTACTGGTAGAAGAAGTTGTTGGGTACAGTATCATGACACAGAATCCCCTGACATATTGTCCAGGGATACTGTGGAGCTGCGATATGTGTCATTAGAACGGGATCTTTCGCCTCTTCCTCTTCAAATGACACAGGTCCATCTTTTAGTTTGGTTTGCCTCACTGCAATCCGAAATGCAGGGATCTGCTCAGTTCCTGGTTCCCGAAGGACACCAGACACTGCTGCAAACCTTGCCAGTTTGTCGGCCTTGTTATTGCCTGTGGTCAAAGGCTGTTCTCCTCTTTGATGCGCTGGGACTTTGATAATGGCTGCCTCCGCTTGATCTGCCATGCCCCAATCCCAAAATTACTTTAGGACCATAATGTGGGCCAGAGGTTTATTCTGGCTGTCCACAAACCCTCGTTTTTTCCACGTGTTCAGGTGCAGGGTGAGAGATCGAACTACATATGAACTGTCACTATACAGTTAGGGCCAGAAATATTTGGACAGTGACACAATTTTCGCGAGTTGGGCTCTGCATGCCACCACATTGCATTTGAAATGAAACCTCTACAACAGAATTCAAGTGCAGATTGTAACATTTAATTTGAAGGGTTGAACAAAAATATCTGATAGAAAATGTAGGAATTGTACACATTTCTTTACAAACACTCCACATTTTAGGAGGTCAAAAGTAATTGGACAAATAAACATAACCCAAACAAAATATTTTTATTTTCAATATTTTGTTGCGAATCCTTTGGAGGCAATCACTGCCTTAAGTCTGGAACCCATGGACATCACCAAACGCTGGGTTTCCTCCTTCTTAATGCTTTGCCAGGCCTTTACAGCTGCAGCCTTCAGGTCTTGCTTGTTTGTGGGTCTTTCCGTCTTAAGTCTGGATTTGAGCAAGTGAAATGCATGCTCAATTGGGTTAAGATCTGGTGATTGATTTGGCCATTGCAGAATGTTCCACTTTTTTGCACTCATGAACTCCTGGGTAGCTTTGGCTGTATGCTTGGGGTCGTTGTCCATCTGTACTATGAAGCGCCGTCCAATCAACTTTGCAGCATTTGGCTGAATCTGGGCTGAAAGTATATCCCGATACACTTCAGAATTCATCCGGCTACTCTTGTCTGCTGTTATGTCATCAATAAACACAAGTGACCCAGTGCCATTGAAAGCCATGCATGCCCATGCCATCACGTTGCCTCCACCATGTTTTACAGAGGATGTGGTGTGCCTTGGATCATGTGCCGTTCCCTTTCTTCTCCAAACTTTTTTCTTCCCATCATTCTGGTACAGGTTGATCTTTGTCTCATCTGTCCATAGAATACTTTTCCAGAACTGAGCTGGCTTCTTGAGGTGTTTTTCAGCAAATTTAACTCTGGCCTGTCTATTTTTGGAATTGATGAATGGTTTGCATCTAGATGTGAACCCTTTGTATTTACTGTCATGGAGTCTTCTCTTTACTGTTGACTTAGAGACAGATACACCTACTTCACTGAGAGTGTTCTGGACTTCAGTTGATGTTGTGAACGGGTTCTTCTTCACCAAATAAAGTATGCGGCGATCATCCACCACTGTTGTCATCCGTGGACGCCCAGGCCTTTTAGAGTTCCCAAGCTCACCAGTCAATTCCTTTTTTCTCAGAATGTACCCAACTGTTGATTTTGCTACTCCAAGCATGTCTGCTATCTCTCTGATGGATTTTTTCTTTTTTTTCAGCCTCAGGATGTTCTGCTTCACCTCAATGGATAGTTCCTTTGACTGCATGTTGTCTGGTCACAGCAACAGCTTCCAAATGCAAAACCACACACCTGGAGTCCACCCCTGACCTTTTAACTACTTCATTGATTACAGGTTAACGAGGGAGACGCCTTCAGAGTTAATTGCAGCCCTTAGAGTCCATTGTCCAATTACTTTTGGTCCCTTGAAAAAGAGGAGGCTATGCATTACAGAGCTATGATTCCTAAACCCTTTCTCCGATTTGGATGTGGAAACTCTCATATTGCAGCTGGGAGTGTGCACTTTCAGCCCATATTATATATATAATTGTATTTCTGAACATGTTTTTGTAAACAGCTAAAATAACAAAACTTGTGTCACTGTCCAAATATTTCTGGCCCTAACTGTATATATATAGTTCGATTCCCTGGAAGTTGAAGGAGGAGAGCCTCCTTGACAGCCTCCAGTTCAGCCCGTTGTGCTGACATGTGACCTGGCAGCCGGACAAGACTCTGGGTGCCTGTGGTCTCATCCAGCACTGCAAATCCGGACACATATGTGCCGTCCAGACAGAAACGAGAGCCGTCAATAAAGATGACCCTGTCTTCTGGATGTATGTCGGTCCTGAATATTTGTGGTGTACTGCATAGTGATGGTTGGCCACAGTCATGTTCGGTCCCTGTCATGTTTAACAACTGGGACAGAACATACTTTGCTTTTGTGGTCCACTTTCAGATTCCGGCCACTGAGGTCCATGATCCATTTCCCGAATCTCTGTTGGGAGACTCCAGGGAGTGTATCTCTGAGTAAAAGAACCAAAGGAGAATGTGGTGTCTGTACAGTCAGAGATCTGAAACCTACAATATGCTCAGTGGTTTTAACAGCATAGTGTATGGCAGCCTGTTGTTTGGCACATTCGTCGAACCCTCGTTCGATCGGCGAGAGGAGCCGGGAAAAGTATCCCAGTGGTCTACTGTCATGTCCTATCTGCTGTAGAAGGACAACAGAGATAGACTCAATCCCGGCATGTGCCTGGATGGCCATTTCTCCATCTGGGTTGGGGGTGGCTAACACAGGTGCAGAGGAGAAGTCTCTTTTCAGAGTTGAAAAGGCCTCATCCTGTGCTTCTGACCAGCCTGGAGTGAGGGTTCTTCTCCTCTGAGGAGTTCATAAAGGGGTTTCGCTTTGGCAGCAAAATCCTCTATGAATTCCCTCATGAAGTTGGCCACTCCCAGGAACTTCCGTAAGTCCTGTAGAGTGCCAGGCCGAGGTAACTTGACCATAGCTTCCACTCGGGCCACCACAATTCCTTTGGCTCCAAAAGCGACCTGCACCCCAAGGAAAGTCACCTCTGTTCTGGCCAAATTTGCCTTGTGAGGACTCAGCTTGAGTCCAGATTTAGATAGGAGTCCCAAGAGCTCCCTTAACAGAATCAAGTGTTCTTCCATGGTCTCTGTGTGCAGGAGTAAGTCATCTACATATTGCAGGAGACATGCCGGCCGAGAAAACACGCTCAGTACGACCGCTAATGCCTGATGAAAATACGTAGGACTACTGTGGAACCCCTGGGGGAGCACATTAAACATGTACTGTTTGTTCCCCACTGTGAAAGCAAATTTGTACCTACAGTTCTCTGTGAGTTCAATAGAGAAGAACCCATTGGCGACATCAATGGTCGAGAATATGCAGCTTTTGCCACTTATCCTCACCATTATGTCAGGAGTTTGTGCAACTACGGGGGCAGACATTGGAGTGTACTTATTAAGGACACGTAGGTCTATGGTGAGACACCACGCATCAGTGTCCTTTTTCTTCACAGGTCATAGAGAGTTGTTGCACCTTGAATTCCCCTCTATGACCACACCCTCGGTCTCCAATTCCGGGACAGTGTTGACTATCGACTGTGTCGCTTCCAGTGGAAAGCGATATTGACGTTGAGGGGGTGGGTCTGGCCCCTGTATGTCCACCTGGACACCAATCAATCTGCCACAGTCGTTTTTACCCTGGGCCCACAGATCAGGATGTTCGTACACAATGGGTTCAAGGTCTATATTATGAGAGACCTCTGGCCATTTGTGTTCGAGCACATCAGCTGAATTCTCCATTGCTGGCAAAGGTGGTCCCAGACACTGGCGTTGTATGACACACACCTTGGATTGTCTGGGTCCCTTCCACACAATGCAGTTTGCCAAATCCAGGATCCATGCATTTTGGGTCATTACATCAGTTCCGATGATGTTGTCAGAACCAGGGTAATACCGTATTGGGATCTTGAGGGTTAAGTGTTTGGCAATCTGGACAATCACTTCCTCAATTCTGTGGGCCTTCACCCCCCCTTGTTGGTGATCAAATCTGATCATCAAACACTGAGGGCTGTTTGGATGCAAATCATGTTTGATATTTGTAATGGAGATTTCTGCACCAGTATCAAGCATAGTTTGTGTGTCCTGATCTTTAATTCTGGCTTTTATGTGGGGCCTCCCTGAAAATCCAGTATGACAGGACATACTGGAGCCAGCTCTTTAGGGATCCCTAATTGTCAATCGATCTTGACAAGATTTCCAGTAGGTACCTGAGAGGTATATACTGCAATTTGGAGATCCTCAACCGTAGTTCTATTTGTGGAATCAGTAGATTCCACAACCCCTGTACCATCAACTGGGGCATTTACAGTGGCAACACATTTTGGTGTCTGTTCTTGTAAATATCCCCGAGACCCATCAGCCTGTTCCCCCACTGTTCTGGCATAATTAGGTTTCATCTTGAAACCATTATTATTGCCAGATTTTTCAGGGCTGTTTCGGTTCCGTACCCACTGAGGACAATTTTTCTTCATGTGCCCAAATTGCAAACATAGAAAGCATTGAATGCTCCCTGTCCTTTCAAATGGTGGGGCCGAGGGGGAACAGCTGACTTCTTTCTAGCATGGCGCACACGTTCATCTTGTGATCTAACGTGTACAGGCACATGCTCCCTAACCTTAACCGACTTTTTATTGTGCAGTAGATCTTGTCTACACTGCTCAATAATCATGGCCGCATCAGTGAGCGATGGTTCCCTCGCTGCACTCAGCCTAATTGCAGTATCAAGGTATGGGAATTTTTCCACAAACATGCGGATCATGCCTTGTGGAATACCGATACCTTGATCCAGAGTGACCTTCCTGTACATAGCTTCAAACCGACTACACAGCGATAAAGGTTCATCGTGTATAGTTGGTCTGAATTTCATCAGGATTTCTGGAGTCACGTCCCCGTGGCCCGTTGCCAGTGTCATTAGTAAGGAAAGGCGTTCTTTCTTATCATGAAACTGTCCATTACTGGGTTCCGTGCTCCCCATTGCCTCATACCTCTGATTGAGGTGTGTAGGCAACCACAACTTGAATAGCTCCATTTGAAGTTCTGGAGCCACAGAATATTTATTGACCTTCAAAGATATCACATGCAGTAACGCATCTAGACTGGGATCATATTTTGGGATCTCCTTGCAGATCCGTAACAGAAATTTTATCCTTTCCATACTGTTACTGTTAGGATAAAATTCCTCTGACTTACTGAACGATTTGGCGGATTGGAAGTGGTGTGATCCCTTTCCCACCTACTCCATATCCCCAACTCTCGTCCTGACCTGGAAGCGGTCGCTACGTGTATCTCCCTTGGTGTTTGAGTGAAATGTAGTGACCGTTCCACCTGTCCCCTGGACTCTATAGCTCCGGATCTCTGATCCATGGGAGACGTGGACCATGTTGCCGTGGTCTCCCCATCCTGTGCAGTACCCGAAACACAAACCTGTTTGTGGGCAAAGGCACCATGCTATTTGTACCGGGCCCTGTGACAGATTAGAGATCACCTGTTGTAAATTCGCAATCGTTTGCGACTTTGCAGCCAGATCCTCTCTAAGTGTGCTCACTAGTGCATGGATGCAACTCTGCTCTTGAACTGATTTATCTCAGTGTACAGACTGAGGAGCTCTCTATCCATGTCAGAATAATAGGTTTCTTTCTCTGATATCCTAGATTCTAACACACAGATTTCCCGGCCCCTGTCAGCTGTACACTGGGCCCTTTCTTCTAGCTCAGTTTCTAGAGTGTGTATACGTTTAATGCTCTCCACACAACAATGGCAGTGTAGGTTACCCGAAACTTTGTCTGCCTTTCTTGTGCTAGCAAGTGTTTCCACATGCTCCGGCCTGCAAATGCTGTCCTCAAAAGTATACACTAATTTAGCCAGCATTTGGAGGCGTTTCTTAGTTTTGTGGAAAACACTTTTACTAATATAAACTTTGGGTGTGTTTAATAAATATTCATTTATTAGAACAGACTTGTTTTCATTAAGTCGTCGATATATATATATATAGTTAGCATAGGAACAGAAAGCGGTAAGGAAGGGAAGATTCTGGATATCGGCGATTGTAGTCATAACTGACAACATTAACCGATAAACAGAACCAGCCCTACAACAGATCATTTTCACGTTTTTATTTCTGGTAATGTTGATGATAATGACCTTTGGATTTTCATTGGCTGTTAGCCATAATCATCAACAGTAACAAATAAACACTTGAAATAGATCACTCTGTGTGTAATGACTCTATATAATATATTCGTTTCACTTTTTGTATTGAATTACTGAAATAAATTAACTTTTTGATGATATTCTATTCATTGAGATGCACTTGTATCTAAGTCACAATTTAATAGATGACAAATAATAATTAGTTGCACTGTGAGTAAATCAATTATAGCACTTTAGATTGTAACCGCCGTTTACATTTTTATCTAATATATAACCCTGAATGTATGTATGTGTGTATGCATGTCCACTAAAGGAATCCACACCATCGCATCTATAATCACGAAATTTTGCCCAGCCACCCCATTTGACTAGAGGAACGTCATAGACTATGTTTTGAGGGGAAATTTTAACCTCATACTTGAAAATCATTTGCCAAAAAAAAGCCTATTTACTGTTTGTGTGTGAGCTAATAGATACTGAATTGGCTGTTTTGACAGTATGCCTTGATATTTATCAGGTAGGACAGTAGAAAACAATAACTGCTCAGCTTCCGCTTGGTTGGAATAGGCAACAAAGGACATTCATAGTATAACATTTTATAACACAGCTTATACATGTCTATGAAACATTCAGTGACACTTGCAGAAGGCAAGGAACTTCTGGAAAATACCACACATTGGGACCTGACAGTTAATGAAGCAGCAGCCACACAAACACCAAAGCCACTAAGACACCTCTTTGCTATTCTAACAACCTCTAACAGTTCGAAACCTGAGATTTTAACAAAGTACAAAACTGATCTCAGAGAGGACCAGGGGCGGGTTAAGAGTAGACAGGGCCCCAGGATGTTTAGAAGACGAGGACCCCCCCAACCCCAAGTTAATGTGACATGTCCCATGATTACTTTTGAAAGATCATGTGATAGGTCACGAAATTAGCACACAGGCACAGATCTGTAGAGGCAAAAGAAGAACAATAGTAGCGTGCGTAGCCACCTAGCCCCTAGTATACAGCCGGACGCTACACACAGCAGCAGTATACTAGTAGTAGGCTGCACACAGCCCCCAGTATACAGCCAAGAAGCCTATTTACTTTGTAACTTGTATGTGCAACATAATTTTTTGTTAAACCATTCTATTTTGTTGTAGCTAAGAACAGTTGATTACTATTGCGGGCAACACCAGATGCTACAGCGAGTTCAATAATAATGTAGAGCAAATGAGTATAATAAAGTTTCAAGTATACTTTATATATTAAATCTGGAAGAAAAGCTTTCAAAGTCTTCTAGAAGGTGTCCCCCATAGGATGTTTCTGAACCACATATATGCTTGTTGGCAGGGAAATCCGTATTCAGCTCCATACACTGAATATGGCCTTATAAGGGTGGTGGCGGGGCCTACACAGCGTTCACATTCCTGGCTACAACTGATTTGGTGTCAGGTTACCTCAAGGGACAGTGCTGAGCTTGTCATGCATCAGCAGTGCAACGTCCTGTGATCTTATCTCTCTGCATTCAGATCAGCTCTCCTCCATGCAATCAGTTGAGGAGCTATGTGTGGGCCGTCAGCTGATAACTTGGAGCAGAGCCGATGTGAATGCAGAGGAAATAAAATCACAGGAGTTGTGTGCACTGCTGACAGCATGACGAACTCGTCACTGTCCCTTAGCCTGTAGCAATCTGGTTGATCAGTTGTAGCCATGCTACACAGGCACACTGTGTAGACCCCACCCACCACCTTTATAAGGCCATATTCAGTGTGGAGCTGAATATGGATTTCCCTGAAAACTATCTATGTGTGGTTCAGAAACAGCCTAGGAGGGACATCTAGAAGATTTTTGAGAGGTTTTTTTTTTTTACAGATTTATTTATAAAGTACTAAGAGTAGAGCCCGCATTGCCCGCACATAACTAACTGTTCTCATTTCTGTAAGCCTTGTTTCTCTCTGCTGAGATGTTTCAGTGGTCCTTTGAGGAAGCAGCTCTTGTTATCATTTCTGTAAGCCTTGCTTGTCTCTGCTAATATGTTTCAGTGGCTGTTTATTTGGGGGAGGAGTGTGTAGGTTTAGGGGAGGGAGCGTTTTGGGGGTAGGGGTGCGGATTCAGAGGGTATTTTTTGTGGGGGTGGCAGGGGTGTGGATTGGGGGGTGGGAGTACAGGTTTGAGATAGCGGGGGGTTGTTTTTTAGGGGGTGTTTTTTTTGGGAGGGTGGCCGGGGGTGTATGTTTTTTGGGGGTTGTGGGTTAGGGGGTGGCTTTTTTTGGGGGAATGGGGGTTTAGGGGTGGCATTTTTGGACGGCTGCGGATTGGGTAGGCAGTTTTTTTCGGGGGGACGGAGGTGCAGGGGACTATGAGGGGGTGGGGCTACCTTGAGAGTAGTACATACACATACATTCATTCAGCTTTATATAGTAGATATTTGAAAGTTTATTATAATCACTTGCTCTACATTATTATTAGTTAAAAATATAAATGGCAGTTACACTTTAAGCAAACATCTACATTAGATGGGAATAAGTAAATGTATCCTTGAATTTAATAACTTGAAGATCTCCCTCCAGCAGCAATCACCTTGACTTTCCTAATAATGATAGTGAACAAACCATAACCCAAACTGGCTAATTAAAGGGAACATGTCAGATCCTCCATGCCATCAAAACCGTCAATAGTTTTGGGCACATATCAAATTTCCCTACATAACAGTCCCTTCATTTATTTGCATATATAAACAGATCTTTATAAAAAAAAAAATACTAAAGTCCGTTTATGATATGCAAATTAAGCCTTGACTAGTCAAGAGGGGATTAGTTCCCCTCCTAATCGACCCATTTATCATATTATCACGCTCCTGTTGGCATCATAACATGCTTTACAAAAGCTGGCGTCCTCACCATCACAATACAAAGCTTGCGCATGTGAGCGGCCTTGTTCTCCTTACATCATTGAGCTTCTGAAGCTGGGTATATGCGGTATGGCTTCAAAGAAGCTCACTGCGCATGATCGGAAGTGTGAACTCAGGGTTCAGGCACAGGTGAGTGACAGGCGGTCATCCATTCCCTGTCTCTATCATCTCTCTGTCGTTATGGTCCCCTTTGTTTTGTCCCTGATCTTCCCCCTTTCTGTTACACCACATGCTGGGTAACTCCATGCTCTGTCTCTACAGAGGATCACTTCAGTTTAACACTGTCTTTACTTAATGGTTTTTGCATAACAAACTTTACAAACGAAATAGCGGCCAGAAAAAACACATCTCTTCTCTTTGGGGTGGGTGGGGTGGAGGGTTAGCCAATAGTGTTAGAGAACAGCTTTGTGCTCTCAGATGCTTGGGGGGACTCTATCCAGGAAAGTCAACGTCATACACATAGAAGTCCATCCTGTTCCATCACCTTTTAGGCTTGGGGCCTTGTTGCTAAAGTCCCATCTTCTGGACCCTTCTGCCTGTGTCTACTTCGGTAGAAGGTCAGTCTCTAGTCTTGGAATCGTCTCACATTCTGTGTCTCAGGCTATGTTCACACGTAGCGTATTTGCTGTGTCTTACTGTGTTTACGCAACGCTATTTTGCGCTTGCATAAATGCAGTGAAACGCAATATGGAAACACATACCTGTAAAAGCTTTGGCTTTTGCATAAATGTGTTCACACGCTGCATTCTTTTGCGATTTTTTTTTTTTTTGCGTGTGCGCATAAAGAATGACCATATCAATCCTTTGTGCTTTTTTCATAGGCAACATGATAAAATGGGCTTGGGAAAAGGGCACTGTGTGAATGCAGTTGCGCTTTTTTGCACCGTATGCATGCAAAAAAAGGGCCACTGCAAAAAAACACGGCAAATATGCCACGTTGTTAATGTAGCTTCAGTCAACACTTCAGGGTCACCATATCTCATTCAGATTCCTCTCTCCTGGTCGTTTCCACAGTTCACTCACTGTGGCCTTGATGACCTTTTAGGCCAAGGGTCTGCTCCAGTCCCATTGTGGGCTGGTCCCAACACTTAACTATTACTTGCCCTACAGTCTGGCAACTACATATATAAATGCTATACATTATACAATGTTTTCATGTAACACATCACAGTATGATTCGCATATTACATTATTACAAAGATGCAGTACACAATTCACATGACATTACAATAATGCAATTGGTGTCTTCAGGGAAAGGAGCATGACAGCTGAAAGTTCACCTCTTTACAGTCTGCCTTTGTACAATTCTGCAGTTACTCTATGTGACTACAGACTTGTGAATTCTCACAGCAGTCAGTGTGCACACTGCCGAGATTGGTGCCAGTGCCAGGAGCTAGTGGGTGCATGACTGTAATTCTGTAATTTTCACGTACATCTAATGATCCAAATGGACTGTGCTTCTTGTCCGACGCACACTGCAGGTAATAAGCCAAACCGAAACTCCAAGCGGTGAAAGTAATGGTGCCGTTAATATCTGCGCGTTTCAGAGCGTTTCCACGCTCTTCATCAGGAGAGTCAGCACGTTACAGTCTTAACAAACAATGGTCTTAACTTAGTAGTGAAAACAATTTCTGAACCTTATCCAAAATTTTTTTATCTTAGTGCCATTTTATTTTTGTATTTTTTGAGATCTAGAGCTGTTAAGACTGTAACGTGGTGACTATCTTGATGAAGGAGCGTGGAAGCGCTCAGAAATGCTAGAGATTAAAGGCACCATTATTTTCACTGCATGGAGTTTCGATTTGGCTTATTACCTGTAGTGTGCGCTGAACAAGAAGCACCATCCATTTGAATCATTTATACAGCAACAGCGTTTGCGTGTAGTGTGGGTCCAGCAGCAACTGCAAAGACGTGCTTATACCAGTTGTGGGCCTCACAACCCTACAAGGTGAGCAGTGATGTTCTTTTCTTGCTCATTAGATTTAAAGGATAAGACACCATTTGCGCTTTTGTTCCTTTTCTTTTGTTTAGTTCTTTCATGTACATCTAGCCACAGCATGACTAGACGTACGTGGCATCACTCAATGCTAGTAAATTGATGGAGGCCGGTCACATGACTGTCCATTATTGGCACCTGAGATTTCTGACAGTCCCGGTGCTATGAGGTGCTTGTGAATACAAGTCTTCAGTCACATACAGTTGTGGCCAAAATTATTGACACCCCTGCAATTCTGTCAGATAATACTCAGCTTCTTCCTGAAAATGATTGGAATCACAAATTCTTTGGTATTATTATCTTCATTTAATTTGTCTTCAATGAAAAAAAAACACAAAAAGAATTGTCCTAAAGCCAAATTGGATATAAATCCACACCAAACATAAGAAGGGGGTGGACAAAAGTATTGGCACTGTTAGAAAAATCATGTGATGCTTCTCTAATTTGTGTAATTAACAGCACCTGTAACTTACCTGTGGCACCTAACAGGTGTTGGCAATAACTAAATCACACTTGCAGCCAGTTGACATGATTAAAGTTGACTCAACCTGTGTCCTGTGTCGTACCACATTGAGCATTGAGAAAAGAAAGAAGAACTGTCTGGGGACTTAAGAAACCAAATTGTGAGGAAGCATGAGCAATCTGAGAAAGCCTACAACGTTTTGGAAGAATGTTCTCTGGTCAGATGAGACAAAAGTAGAGCTTTTTGGGCAAAGGCATCAACATAGAGTTTACAGGAGAAAAAGAGGCATTCAAAGAAAAGAACACGGTCACTACAGTCAAACATGGGGAGGTTCCCTGATGTTTTGGGGTTGCTTTGCTGCCTCTGGCACTGGACTGCTTGACCGTGTGCATGGCATTATGAAGTCTGAAGGCTACCAACAAATTTTGCAGCATAATGTAGGGCCCAATGTGAGAAAGCTGGGTCTCCCTCAGAGGTCATGGGTCTTCCAGCAGCACAATGACCAAAACACACTTCAAAAAGCACTAGAAAATGGTTTGAGAGAAAGCACTGGAGACTTCTAAGGTGGCCAGCAATGAGTCCAGACCTGAATCCCATAGAACACCTGTGGAGAGATCTAAAAATGGCAGTTTGGAGAAGGCACCCTTCAAATATCAGGGAGCTGGAGCAGTTTGCCAAAGAAGAATGGTCTAAAATTCCAGCAGAGCATTTTAAGATATTCATTGATGGTTACTGGAAGTGTTTTGATCGCAGTTATTTTGGCTAAAGGTGTGCAACCAAGTATTAGGCTGAGGGTGCAATACTTTTGTTTGGCCCATTTTTGGAGTTTTGTGTGAAATGATCAATGTTTTGCTTTTTGCTTCATTCTCTTTTGTGTTTTTTCATTGAAGACAAATTAAATGAAGATAATAATACCAAAGAATTTGTGATTGCAATCATTTTCAGGAAGAAACTGAGTATTATCTGACAGAATTGCAGGGGTGTCAATACTTTTGGCCACAACTGTAGAGTCCCATGGGAGGATGTTAAAATGGTCCTGTTCCTTATGATTTGTATGAACATTAGCGCTCATCTACCTCTGTCAGTTGTGAGCATACGCTTGCTTTTTACTATCCACATAACATGAGCAAGCACGCACTTGCCGCTGTCTTAATCATACGAGTGTAATTAATTGTCTCTGTGAGAAATGATATGAAATGAGATCTTAGTGCATATGGGAAAAAGATCAGAAGGCAACAAGAGGAACTCTCATCTGCAGCTCCTCTTAATTGTACAGAATTACCTTTCAATATGGAAATATTCCCAGATGGAAATCTCTAATGTAAAAAAAAGAGAGGGGCACCATTTCACTTGTATGAATACAAAGCTATATCATGGTGTTATCCTTCCCTGGAAGCACCTGTATATAATGCTGAATGGAGCACCAAACAGCAAACATGTATTACCTACTACTCAGAATTACAGAGATTTTGTGTGCCTCCATGTCCTTGAGACTTAAGAAAGTTTATTTTTATTTAGAAGCTGCATCGATGTGTATCCTTATCTATATAGAATTTGTATTTGCCATAGGGAATAAAGATGACATTTTCACATAATCTTGCAACCTGCAGAGATATATTTTGAGTATTTCTATTTTTGCACAACAAACTTGGGTTGATATTATGTTATTATGGGCTGGGAACAGATGCCCTGTCAAGCCATAGATCACGAGCGCTCATTAACTTTTACAATCCTGTATAAAATGCTGTGCAGTAAAGCATCATTTTCAATGGGAGGAATACGTTAAGCTTCTTACGCCATGAGCCCATAAGAACTATATAGTGTGAACAGCAAGCAGTGTATATCCTGCTTGACTGAGACAATGCCACTATAAAAGGTGGTAATGGCTGCTCTGTCTAACAATTTTTCCAGCATCAAGAAACCCCAGAAGTGATTAGACGTCAGCCTAAAAGAAATATGAAAGTTAAAGCACTTTGCTAAGATCCTGTTTAATGCATTTAAAGTAACCTCAACTATCTACCAGCAACGTTAGATTTAATTTGATTTCTCCGAGGCGCCTTTTGATCATTTGCCTTAGGTTATGTTTACAAATAACAGCTTTGTGGCAAAAAAAAAAAATAGTCATTGCTTCTCTGGTTAATAGGACTCGTGCACACATTGAGTAACACATGCAACTCTTTTTGCTTCCGTATTTTATCCATTAATATGTTTTTGCTAATCTGCAGCATGTCAATTGTTTCAGTGTTTTTCACCAATTCTAATGAATGGAAAGAAAATCAAGGAAATACTAAAACGCATAAAAATGCATAAAAATACGTGTTTTGTACGCCTTGTTTAATGCTACGTGTTTTTAGTGCAGGAAAATTTGTAGGAGATACCCAACGTGTGAACAATACCGATCCTGCTTACCAATTCTTAAGACGCCAGCCCAGCGTTGAAATGTGTCAACTCATGTTGATCCGAAGAAATCTTCATTACCGCAGCGCAGCCTAAAATCATGATATAGTCCAAATTGGTCGAGGAAAGAAGTCAGCTACAGTAAAAGTTTATAAACCTAAACTTGGTTGATACCTAAAAATTTATGTCTTAAGGTGAATTAATACATGCAAAAATTATTACTTCCGCACGAAAATCCTGCATCAACAATTCTGATGCATTCTGCTATATCTGTGGAGAGAACATGGTTGAAAAACAAAGAAAAAAATCTCACCGACTTTGTGAATCGAGTATACCTGACATATTTTGCAGTACATCTTAGAGACCAGGATAAGTCTTGGTCTCCACATATGGTTTGCAAAATATAAGTGGAGCACCTACGACAGTGGACAACTGGTGAAAGAAAAAGTTTGGTGGCCAGTGGTATGAAAAGAAGCCAAAAAACCCCATGTCAATTGTTATCTTTGAACTGTACAGTTTAAAGGCTTTACTCATTGCAAGAAAGCTCAGTGGGATTATCCTGATTAGGAATTGGGAACATGACTTATTCCACATGACAAAGATGATCCCATACCAGTGTTCCTGACTACTGTCAGTCTCTGAAGAGGGATTGGAGTGTATGGCAGGTAGTAGTAGTGGGAGTGAATTTCAGCGAAGCTCTTTGAGGCCTAAACCATTAAGCTAAAAATAACTAAATGGACTGATTCAAGACTTAAAGGGAACCTGTCAGCTAGTTTATGCTCCCATAGCTATCACTGTCTGTACCTGCAGCTTCATAGTACTACTCTAATCATCCCTGTCTGAGCTCATAGTGTAATGTCAAAGGTGAAAAAAAAGCATTTATACACTTACATTTTATTATTCAAATGAGGCAGTAGTCACTCTGGCAGGTTAATAGTTAAAGGGAATCTGGCAGTTCAAAAATCCATATGTAACTGATATAATTTTCTAATTCCTTTCTCTAAGTTCTCTCTTCATGCATTTCTATTATTTATACTTCCCTCCTATCGTTTGTAAACTTCAAAATAAAAGATTCATTCCATCTGTCAATCACAGTGATCCTTCTGCTGCCCACTTCCCAAGGAATGAATATTCATGCATCATTATACTGTCCTGCCCTCCTCTGTGATCTGTCTGCTGTCATTGCCCTGATTGCAGAGAGATAAGGGAGAGGAGAGGAGGTGTGCGCTTAGCTGCAGCTCTTCATGTCATTGTGTGTATCTGAGACATGTGTCTAGTGTGTGCAGTCTGAGATATTTCTACGTTATTATAAAAACATTTGATCATTTGCTATGCAGATACACACATTACATGTATGCAGAAAAGCTAATGTGCTTATAATAGAAATCTCTCTTACACAGTGCACACAGTGCAGGACAAAACACCTCCCCCCTCCCAGCACAGAGGGGAGAAACAGAACACCAGCTTGGATAGGCATGGATATTTAAATAACACTTCAACAGCCGGCCTAATCATTTTCGTAAATAATGGACAGGACTAATGTACCAGCTCCCTGTAGGTGTGAAAATGCTGATAGCAAGGAAGCTACAAATGGTACAATAATTATTTTACATGTTTTTAAAAGGTCTACTCAGGCACTATTCAAGGGTAATATTAGTATCATACTGAAAAATGACCTGACAGTGTCCCTTTAACATTGCACCAAATTTCAGAAGATGCTGATGGGATCTGTGTGATTTCATGACCACGTGACTATAAAAGTCAGAGCTGAGTCTCCATAGACCATAATGATTTTGTGTGCTCGGCTCCGCCCACTATGGTCACATGATTGTTACATCACACAGGCCTTTTTACACAGACAAGTTGGCAGTGAGTTCCCTAGTAACCTGCCAGAGTGACTACTTCCTCCAATGTGTAGTCACTTCCTCATTTATATAAGAAAATGTAAGTGTATAAATGCTTATTTTTCAGCTTCAACATTACACTATGTGCTCAGACAGGGATGTAAGCCTCAGAACTTTTAGGCTATGTTCACACAGTGTGTTTTGCTGCGGATTTGGGGTCAGGTTTTGCCTTCGTTTTCCACACACATTGGTTTTATTTAGCTGCCAAAAGTTTCAACACCCCAAGTTTTGCTGCGGGTTTGAAAGAATGAGCTTAATCAATTATTTTCTGGGTTTTTGGCTTTGTACCATGTCAAATCTGCAGCAAAAAACGCAGCGACCAATTCCGCAGTAAAAATGCACAAAAAATGCACCAAATCCATCTAAAAAAAACGCAGTAAACTTCTTGTAGAAAATTCAGAAGTTAGAAACACCTCAGGTTTTTCTGCGGATTTGCAAAACCAGAAAAACAGCATGTATGTACATAGCCTTGAGGTTCAGACTTAATGAACAAAATCTTATAAAGGCGGTAATTAACATTACAGCCTATTGGACAAGAAAAGAGATATTTCTCCCATATTTCAACCAAGAGGAAGAACTTGTATACTGCAATGATATACCTTGAATTGTACTTTAAATGAAACTAATGGAATATCAACCAGAAGACTAGCCGATTATTATAGGATGTACTAATTATGGCACTTCTGAATAGTGATACACAAGTAGGATCCAGTCCCATGTAGTAGTCAAATAGAGCTTGGCAATCAAGTAATGGTTGCTACTGTAAAGGTACCTTTACACGCCGCTACAACAAGGTGGAAACAGCTGGGTGCTTCACGTGCACGAGCACGCACCAACAGTTACAAACGGTACCCGATACCGCCTTTACACGCCGCTACAAGGTGCTTTACAGAAGGTTGAATCTATCTCTGGATGCACCGCCGGGTGCCTAAAGTTACCTTCTGTAGAGCACTGTCCCTCATTTACACGCCGCAACAGAAGGTAATATGGGAGGACCTGGTGCAGCAGGGACTAAACATAGGCGTGCCAGAATTGTGGATTACGAGACGTTCGTACGCTGATAGGACAAAGCAATAGCATCATGATTGGCCAGCCAGCGCAGGAGGCTGACTAATACATGACGCTCGAGCAATTGTGTAGTGTGACTGGTCAGCTCCTTAAATATGCCGCCCTATGCAGCGACAACCAATCGCAACACAGGAGCTTCCACCAATGATCGCTGAAGGGGGGTGGTTTCCCGGAGGCTGTGTCACACCCCGGGGAGTTATCTAGGTAACGAATAAACCTTACCCTACCGTATTTACACGCCGTTACCATCGGGTTGAAATCAACCTGTTTTAGAGCACTGCCCTGAAACAGGTGCCGCAAGTGACGGGTGGCAACAACCGCCTTTACACGCCACTACCTCGGGTTGATTTGACGGTGCAAGATACATTTGTCTCATAAACCCGGTTGTTTCCACCCGGCTGTAGCGGCCTGTAAAGGTACCTTAAGGGTTCAAAAGAAACCTAACTGTTATCGCCCATAGATGTTGTTGATTAAGGGTCACAGACATGTAGGCCTGATTCACCTCACTAAACTGACCCTTCTTGCAACTGCATGAAGTATTGCACAGTATCACTAAACATCCATAACTGCACCAAATATTGTACAGTGTCCCTGAATATCATTTAATTAACATTTACAACTGTATCAAATATTGCACAGTGTCCATATGTCTCATAGTATGCAAAAAATTAATCTAGTCCTGATTAATCCCCTAATATGTGTAAGGCTTGTTTATTTTACAGTAAATCCTGATTAGAGGTGAGCAAACCTTATGACGTTCGAGTTCTTTTTGGTTTGCCAAACTTCTGAACCCCATTCAGATCAATCGGAGGCAAAATCAAGGACCTTCAAAGGGGCCCAAAAGCTGCCGAACACAGCTCAAACCAATTTACAGTGGAGCCCGCTGTGTGACACAGACATTATCTTCCTACATTATTGCTTAGCAAACTTCAACACTGCTGTCACCATGCTTTCAGGACTGATCATGAACCTCAGACATCCTCATGACTTCTCAGAGGTTGTCTTAGGTTGCATAGTGGGTATCACGCAGCAGGGAATCCCCACTGTGTGATAGAAAAACACAGTCATTGTAATTTAGCTCACCAACTCCCACATAGAGTAGTCCAGATATGGGTGCGGTGCTTAGACTTAGTCCATGGGCTGGTTCCCAGGTTGCAAATACAGAGTTCAATAAGAAAAGAAGTGAGGTCCAGCAAAATCTTGGCCACTTTTTCATCATGATGTAATATGGGAAGATGTTTTATGATAATATCCCTACGGAGTATAGAAACACTCCAGTAACATAGTCTCTTCTATCCCTTGGAAAATCACCATATCAATGTTCTTATCTAGATTTAGTCTCAGACACCACTATAGCTCTTGTGATACACTTGTTAAAATAACTTCTGTTCCTGAAATGTGATTTGATTTTACCACACTCTGTATCAAAATCAACATTTTGGTGTTAGGACTTTGGATCTTCTATTGGCATTCTGTTTGTCTTGCTCCTTTTTAAAGATTGCGTCCACTGCTTCGTACTTGTACATGTGATCCTCCTCTCTGCCTTTATAAACCCCTCAATCTACCGTCTAGCATGGCTCGAGTATACAGTTTGAATTACAGCCTTCCTGTGCTTTACCAGTCTGCTCCAACTTCTGCTGATCCGTTTTGGCTTCTCTAGCAACTGCCATTGGACTCCAGCCATCTCACTTGCCTCCAGCTTCTTTTCTGATATCTGCTGCCTGTGTAAAGTTCCCTGACTCTGCTTCTCGTTAACCAAGCCCAGTGTCACGTAAGCCTCGAGTGCCCTGCCAGCACTTATTGAACTATTGTTTATTGTGTAGATGCAGCTCTCTGGACACTCGGTACTCTTTTAATAGCTGCACTGCACTAATATGTACTAGACTTGTTTTTCTGTGGATTCTCCTTGGGTGTTTATTCTTGGACTGTGTTTTTCTCCATCAGTTTTTCACTGTGAGAATTATTATTATAGACTTTCTTATTTACATTATCGTGTTAGAACTGTTTCAAAAGACTTTCATTAGTTTCCTGTTTGATGAATTACTCATTTGCTGCACTTCACGCTATATCTGCCACATGTGATAAATATAAACATGTTCACATTTAAATTTGGTTTCATTCTGTCTGTGTTTCCAGCTGCTATAAGATCCCTGAGTAATCCTACAGTAAATTACAGGATTTTTCGAGCCATTTGGGGATCTGCTGGGGCTTTGGCTTCTGCACCAAAGTTATACCAGCTGGTTGCAATGATCAGTTCTTTGCAAGAGGATGTGGAAGGAGTAAAATATCAGGCATTGAACATAATGGACACGTTTTTGGACAAACTTTGCAGGACCTGATACCCAAATGGCAGCTCAGAAAAGTAAACTTGCAGGATTAAAGTCTAAGTACAGACAGGCACTTCAAGACATAAGCATGCAGTTGGTAACATGCGTGGCCATACCTACAGGGCCACCTCAGCTTGCCAGTCCACCTAAGTTGCCACCATTCAGATATAATTTTGATTGTGACAAATTCTGTGGATTTGTGAACCAGTGTATGTTATATTTTGATGTACATGCCACCCTTTTTCTTACTGATGGATCTAAAGTACTATGTACAATCATGTTGCTGACCTCACAAGCACTCGCTTGATGAGTGAGTCTCATGATACATGGTTAAATGTTTTGGATAATTTTTTGACCCCTATGGCATAAATGTTTGATTACCGTAACCGCCGTGCAACTGCTGAGACCGCTTTAATAACTTTGCACCTGAGTAAACATTCAGTTATTGAGTATGCCACTGAATTTAGTAGATTAGCGGTAGATACTAATTGGGACAGTTATGCACAGTTGCCGAGTTTTAGGAGAAGTCTATCTAGCTTGATTAAGGAAGAATTGGCACGCTGAGGGTCGCCACAAGAGCTAGAAACGTTTATACAATATTGTGTACACATAGACATTCGCCTTACTGATCGTAGACAGGAGAAACTGACGGTATTTAACTATATGTCTAATTTTTCCCTTCCTCCCAAAGAGGCTGCAGGTAAAACCTCTCGGGAGGCAGAGGAGGTCCCTATGCAGGTTGAGAGTAATGGGCACCGGGAGCACTTGTGGCGCCCCACTATGCAGGTACCACAAAAGGGGTACTACACCCATAAAAGCGGTGTAGTCTCCCCACTGCAAGCGGATTCATGGACAGTAGGTGGAACCCTAGAACCCACACCCCACACTAGTCAGCAGTTGGAAGGGACCCTGGGAGGGGTATATAGTAGCCCTTAAAGGGAGAAAGAAGGTCCATGTTATGTTAATAAAAGCTTATAACCTGACGTTAAATTCATCCATTGGTTTTATAATTTACTCTTTTGAAAGCTGAAACCCTCCCAAATTTGGTTTAGGTTAAGAAAATAAATTGGCATCAATGCTACAATTTTGATCATTTAAAGAACACAGAATGGTTAGATTTTGGCAAGACAAAAGTTTTGTCGCCCACAGAAAGTAATGTGATATTCAAACAAATAATTAACTTAAAATACAAATATATGTTGCATAACATTGGTGAATGAAGTTGTGGTGCTATTGGAGTCATATTTAATAATGTGACTTCCATGAGCTTGAAGGACTGCATCCATGCGGTCGAATCTTATTCATGCAATTTATTAATGAAGTCATCAGGAATAGCAAAGAATGCAGTCTTACATGCCTCCCAGAGTTCATCTAGATTCTTTGGTTTTGTCTTCCAAGCTTCCTCTTTCATCCTACCCCAAACATGCTCAATTATGTTCATGTCTGGTGACTGGGCTGGCCAGTCCTTGAGCACCTTGATCTTTTTTGCCTCAATGAACTTTGTTGCAGATGTTTGATATATGAGATTGAGCATCATCCTGCTGCAGAATTTGGCCCCTTTTATGATTTGGAATGTAAGAGGTAGCTAATACTTCTTGATATTTTAGGCTATTGATATTGCCTTCCTCCTTGCAAATGTTTCGCACACCCCCACACTGAATGTAACCCCAGACCATGATCTTTCCACCACCAAATTTGGATCCATACGGACTCCAGTAGGTCTCCTGCAGTATTTGCGGCGGTTGTGGTATAATTCTACTAAAGATTAATTCGAGAAATCCACCTTCTGCCACTTTTCCAGCGTCCATCTGTTTAGCAGGCTGTGGGACTTTGCAAATGCCACATGGTTTTTTATTTGCCTTTTGTTTAGTGCTGGCTTCTGGGCACTGATTCGACCATGGAGGCCATTTCGAGTCAGAATTCTACAAACTGTTCTTGTTGACACAGGGACTTAAAGTGACCAGGCCTGTTGGAGCTCTGATGCAGTGGAAGAGGGGCTTGTTTTGGATTTTCTAACCAACATACGTTCCCCCTGAGCAGTTGTCTTGTGGGGTCTGCCAGACCTGGACTTGTCAAACACATCTCCAGTCTCTTCAATTTTTTTTTCAATTCTTTGTACTTGACAGTGAGACACATTAAAGGTGCCAGCCACATCTGCGGTGGATCTGGTCTTCAGCCTCTTGATAATCAAGGCTTTGGTCGCAAGGTGGATTTTTGGCATGTTGTCATAGCTCAAGTTGCAGTTCAAATGAAAGTCTGGGGTGCTGGGTTTCTTTTTATACACACCCACTAATTAACCGATCATTTACGGAGCACAGGTGAGGATGTAAACTATGACTGGGTGCATTATATGACCAGGCGACAAAACTTTTGTCTTGTCAAAATCTGACCATTCTGTGTTCATTAAATGAACAATATTTCAGCATTGATGCCAATTTATTTTCTTAACCTAAACCACATTTGGGAGGGTTTCAGCTTTCAAAAGAGTAATTTATAAAACCAATGGATGAATTTAACATCAGGTCATAAGCTTTTATTTACAAAACATGGATAAGCGACCTAACTTTTGTCAGGGACTGTATTATAACAGTGATGGTGAATCAGACATCTCTGAATTTAGCCTGCTATTAAATGTTGTATTTCATTCTCTCTCTATGGCTACACCTCCCAGGGAGCTGAAGGAAAATCATTCTTACAGTTCACTCCAAGTAAAAGTTTTGAATTCAGGACAGTGGATTTCCAGTGCAGCTATGATTGATTCAGGAGGTAATGTTATGGATATCTCATTTGCTAAAGAACATGGTATTGAGATGTTGCAAAGAGCCTTTCCAAATACCATGGAAACAGTGGATGGGTCACTTTTAATTTACAGGTTCACAGGACAAAAGTGCCTTAGCGCCCGCGCTGCTGCTCAAGAACTCACCAGAATCACCGGATTCACTTCACTAACTAAGAAGGAAAAACCCTTTAAGTGGTCATCACAGGCTCAAAAAGCTTTTGATCGGCTTAAGACATGTTTCACTTCAGCTCGACTTTTGATCCACCCTGACACGGCACATCCCTTTATCATGGATGCTTTTGATTGGGCATTAGGGGCCATTCTCTCTCAAAGAACTGGAGAGATGGCTCTGTTACATCTTTGCGCTTTCTTTTACCATAGACTTACCTCTGCAGAGAAGAACTACGATGTGGTAGACAAGGAACGTCTGGCTATTATTGTGGCTTTTAAGGAATGGAGGCACCATCTTCAAGGAGCCGCACAACAGATAGTAGTGCTTACTGACCATTGCAAATTTAGAGTTCCTTAGATCCGCTAGATGTCTTTAGATGACATGCTTTAGTGGACATTACATGAACTTCAGTGGTTGTCCACTAAAAATCTAAGACTGAATGTTCCTTCACAGAAGCTTGAACAGAAGTTCATTGGTCCTGTCAAAAAATAAGCAGTATCTTGAGTAGTGATTGGCGAACCAGAACTGTAAAGTGTTCAGGCACAGATCACTGGGATGTGCATGTTTCAGTTTTGGAAGCAAATAGTTATTAGACAGGAGCTCATACTTACCGCATCCTGCCATCCTTCTACGTCTACTTCAGGGGCCACTCATTAATTTCCTGGATATTTACTGCAGAGGGACACTATACCCAATTATAGATGCTGTCAAAGAGAATGGGCATCTGTGTTTGGCTGCTGGAGAAATCTTGAAACTGCCCATACATTGTAGATGCTAGAATGTATGGGCTGGTTTCAGGTTACTCCATTGAGGTGTAGCCCAAAGGCTGCAGTCCTGTTTATCCAGCAGAGGAAAGCAAAACTGGTGCTAAACTTCAGAAGGGGAAAAATAAAATTAACAAAAAACAGGCCTCTCTCTTCGAAGAACTCAAAAACAACTGAAAAAAGTTCTCCAGACAAAATGCAAACTAAAGGATGCATTAGTGACCCAACAACAGGCCTAATTAGGTCAGCCCTCTCTTTATTCAAAGTAGAAAGACTTGAGTAGCTATTTGAACACTACCCAGGATGAAGGTTGCCATTCTACATGGTACTCTGCTGCCGGACGGTTTTGGGTAGCAGGGGCTACTCTTCCAAGGGCAATCTCCACCACCACCTGCCTCCCAGCACAACTTATCATGGCCACTGCTGGAGAAGAGGATGGAGGTTTTAGGGGACATTCACCCCCTCTAGGAGAAACTGGAGGAACTTGGGCAACACCAACTGGCTTTTCATAGTCGATGGCCATGTGGGTTTGGGGGCAGCTAGCTAACAAAGAGAGGCCTGGCCTCCATGTGACACATCATCTTCTCCCAGTTGGCTTATTGCTTCCACTTTTTAAAATCGACATCGGTGGCAATGCAACTTACACCAACCACGAATCACCCCTTGCTTCCCATCACCTTCATGAAGCTGACCTCCTCCTCAACATAGATTGTGCAGAGTCTTTTGGGAAGATGGTTACGCAGCAAGGTGTTCTGTTGACGTAGCAGCAATGCCCTGTACCTTCTTCGGCTATGATGCCAAACCCCCTCTGCTGGATGAATTCCACCACCTTGCCTCAGGTACATTGGTCATCAAAGTCGTTGGCCTTAGGCCCATGCAACCACTCTTGGATGATGGCACCCACAAGATAAATCTCAAGAATGCAGACAGGACAGGGTGGTAAATGCCATATTGTTTAGTTGCCTGGAGGGGCTAGGGCTCCCCACATGGCAATATCCCAGTCAAAGGCCTCTGGCAGGAGTTCTACACATGACTGGAATACAGGGCCTTCTGCCTCTACTACCTTCTCCTCTTCTTCATCTGCCTCGTCCTCCTCATCCTCCTCAATATGCTCCTGGTCCTGAATTTGTTGATCTAGCAGCTGCAGCACTGGCTGCAAATGTGATAACGCCAGGCATGCTAATATATTATCCTGAGTGTGCATCTGCTGCTCCTAGCTGGCATGGGGAATGGCTCTCCTTCTGACTGTGAGCTCCTTGGGTCCTCCTCTGGCAACGGAGCCCAGCACTAGATCATGACCTCGCTGCATATCAGAACGAATGTAGGTAGTCCGGTGGAACTCCAGGTCACATACTGTATGTGTCCTGTGCGGATTGCTACGATTGAGGTGCTGAAGCACCCTCTGCCTCTGGGGTGATGTGGTAGATGACATCCTTCAGACCTGGCATATTTTGCAGTAAATCCATCATTATTATCACTGCGTACTGCAGGTATGATTTTTTGCTCAATCTTGTCGCCAAGCTCCTCATTAACTCCTCCATGGGGTTGACTGCAGAAGGCACCTGACTTACATTACAAATCCCATTCCCCATGCCACAGGTAACACCTGAACTTGCGGTTGAGAGGAGTGATTATTGAAGTCTTACATATTTGGAGGAGAAATAAGGGAAACAAATAAGTTTATTCAGCTCGCCATCAATTCATCTGGAATGCTGAATAAGGCTAGTGGGCAGCAATGCAAGGACAAGTTCAATATTAATGATACATATAACACACTTCTGCACATGCCAAAAATCTGTATTCTAAACAGAAATGAAATAAAGTGCTTCAAGAAGCAATATCCATAGTATGGTGTTTCATGAGTGTGAACAGACCTATAAGACCATGTTTGTGAAACATATAATGGCCATATGGTATTTTATATGAATTACTGTCACATAAGTGTAGAGGAGATGGCTTGCATGCTTCTGACCCTCTGCATTAATAAAAGTGCTAAAAAAATAATAAAAATAATTTAAAATAAATAATACAATTAAAAAAATATTAAAAAAATTAAGCTCTTCTAAATGGATGTTTTAAGGACATTGTAAGGTTACTTGACTTCACATCTGCTGCCACATCTGCTTCCAAAATTCACACCCTTTGGTGTCAAAAACACCTGCCAACTCCAGGATTGCTTAAAGAAATAATTTTAAAACTCCAAAAAAATTCTACAGGTAAAAAAACGGTTAGACCTTTTGGCTGGGAACACTCCTCACTGTAAGGTTAGGTGTTGTTCCCAGCCAGTGGTATTTCAGGTGAGCGTTTGGGCGCCACTTATAAGGATACCTTGGAATCTGATAGCGTCGCACCAGACAAGACTGAGACAAGGTTTTGAGTTAAAATCTGTATTCATGCATAAAGCAAACAAATAAGAAGCAGAGCAACCTGTCTATAAAGTAGAAACAAACTGAAGATTTAGTCCAGAAACCATATACAAAGTGTCACTGGCACAATTAATGAAATAGTCCAGAAACAGTCTCAGGAGAAATTTGTGTAGCAAACAAATAGTTAACCAGTGTACTTTCGGACTAAAACAAGTCCTGCACAAGTCCAGCAGTGCAGCCCACATTGACTAAAGTACACTGTGTACACTGGCATTGTGTACACTGGCAACTTAAACAGAAAGTCAAGTGTATTACACCATGAAAGTTCAGGCAGACTAACTGTTCGCTTCTCCATGGAATTCTTGGAAGATAAATCAAACAGCCAGGATCTGAAAAATGCACCAATGATTGCAGGCAGCTGAGAAGCAGAAGATCAAAGTAGCAGAGCATAAGGCCTTTTTCAGATGTTTGTGCCTCTGGTACGTGTGCTGTCCTTGTAGCCACATGCCAGAGACACGAACACATGTACACACATTATATTCTCTGCTCTTTTTCATGTCTGTGTTTCTGTATGACCCGTCTCTCCATGTTGAGAAGATACGTGTCCTTGTGCTCCACACAGCAACATGCCCCTCAGGGAACGGTACTGTCGCCATTCCTTTTTACGTTATACACAGCTGATTTTCAGTATAAATCAGACCTCTGTCACCTTCAGAAGTACTCTGATGACTCAGTGATAGTCGGAGGTATTGAGAGAGGCTGGGGGGAGGAGGAATACAGAAGGGTGGTTTTGGAGTTTGTTGACTGGTGCCAGGCTAACCATTTAGAACTCAACGTAAAGAAAACCAGGGAGTTGGTGTTGAGTTATGGAAGGTGCATGAAGGATTGCTTACCTATCACTATTGATGGTCAGGATGTGGAGATGGTGGAGAATTTGAAATATTTGGGGGTTCACCTGGACAGCAAGCTTGATTGGAGGTGCCATATGGAGAAGGTTTGCAAGAAAGGGATGAGTAGACTTTACTTCCTAAGGAAGTTAAGGTCGTTTAATGTGTGTAGCAAAATGCTTGAAATGTTCTACCAATCTATTGTGGCGAGTGCAATCTTTGCTGCAATAATATGCTGGGGTAGTAGTGTGCGCACAGCTGACGCTAATAAGCTGAATAAACTTATCAAGAAGGCTAGTGCGGCGGTGGGTCTACAACTTAGGACTTTCGAGGAGGTATTAGAGGATAGAATTAATAAGAAATGCAAGGCTATAATGAGCAACAATACACACCCGCTCTCTGAACTGTTTGCGAAGCAAAAGAGCACATGCAGCAAGCGTCTAATCCAACTAATGTGTAAAAAGGAAATATACAGAAAATCATTTGTTCCGACAGCTGTGGGGATGTTTAACAAATGTATAAGTGTAAAGCATCCCAAGACCAAGTGAAGTTCTAAGTGTATGGGGGGAATAGGGGAGATACATGTACCAGTCTACCCGCATCTGCTGTCCATATAGACTTATTTTGTAAAGTGTGTAATGTTCTTTATCTTTGTTCTGCTGCTGTAATACTGTAATTTCCTCCAGGATCAATAAAGTTTATCTTATCTTATCTTATCTTATGTTCATTTTTGCCCCGACAGCATGGACACATGCAGGTCAATTGGTCTGTGCCAAAAATGACCTGCACACGGATGTAATCCGTGTCACATCTGTGCGCATGGACCAGAGCATAGAGTTTTTAGTTGAAAAAAAAAGAATTTTATACTTGCCTGACTCCAACGATGCTGCCTGTCACACTCGCTTCTGTGGCTGCTCATTGAGCTCATGAATATTCAATAAACTGACTGGTACAGTGTCCCTAAAAGCAAGAGGGACAGCCAGCATTGGAACCTGATAAGTTTACAAAGTCATGCTGTCCGAGTGCTATCTGGATGTCACAGGGCAAAAAAAGGCCCCTTACCCAAGTGCGTTTTTTGCACGGATGTGTGGAAGAGACCTAACAAACAGCAGCAAGATGTTAGGAAGCCTAGTCTGGAGTGACTTAGAAGCTAGATAGCACAAAATACTCAGACGTGGAATGAATCCAGGACTGTGACTTACGTGGGCAGAACCGACAAGAAGTTCAAGATCATAAGAAGCAATGAAGCATCTGACTCCATCTTGGGTAAGGGCAAAGAGACACAAAAGATCCATGGAAAACCCGAAATCCTTACACAGTGAAATTTTTAAAGCCATTTTAAATTTCAAATTTTTTTCCCGAACAAAGCCAAGTATTGCCAAATTTTTGGTAAATTGCTTAGCTTTCTGATTGCAAACAGAATCTTCAATGTTAATGCTGAATTTGACATAGGAGAACATGTTTGAGGAATTTTCACACATCTCTAAACATAATATCCTATGTATAGCCCACCCTGTTAATTATAGCATGCATTGCTCACACACATACAGATGGTTTATTGATCTCTGGAGCTCCAGTCTGGGGTTTATATTAATAGCCCTCTCTATTTATGTGTTTCTAAGTTGACGTATTATTTATTATTTTCTATTACGCATCTATACTATGTCTTTCTATAACTTCTTTGTATCTGTAGTTTATCCTTTCTTTACTTCTAATCCTGTCTTACACTATAGCCCATATGTAAACCCTATGATATTACATAAATGTCCAAATGCACTTGTCAGCTTGGTATATATATATATATTAGTATCTGCCCATTAGCGGCAACGTAGCCAATTGTTCTGCAACTTGGAACTCACTTCCTTGTACCTGCATTTGGCTGTGTTCGGTTGCGTTTGCGTTCGGATGCGCATAATTTGTGCACCCACCGAGCGCACTCCAAACGCAGCCTGTTGCATTTTTTGTGCCGTCGCGTCACATGTTTTATCTGCGTCCGCAAGCGCACAAACCACGCACTGAAGTCAATGGGTCCGCTATGTCCTCCGCATGACAGCGCAGGAGAATGCTGTGGATCACATTTAAATCTCTCCCGGTGCGCTGCTGATCATGCGCACCGAATCAGCTAGACTCTACTGATCTCCGCTGGTGTTGGCGCAGGAGATTTGAAGAAACAGCTGATCTGACAGCTGTTTAAATCTCCCGCGCCGACATCGAATAGGTGATGTCGGCACGGGAGATTTGAAACAGCGATCAGCTGTTTCTTATCTCCTGCACTGATATCACCCATTCGGTGTCGGTGCGGGAGATTTAAACAGCTGTCAGATTAGCTATTTCTTCAAATCTCCTGGGCCGACCCTGGTGGGAGATCAGCTGTGGCTGGGAGGAGGAGATCTCTACTGCTGATCTCCGCCTCCTAGCCGCCACCGAGACACTGATTGGCTGGCCGGGCTGCCTACTAATGTGAACGCATGCGGAGATTCTCCGCTGCGTTCACATCAGTATGGCCGTGTTTGCACTGCATTTACTCTGCATGCATACGCATGCAGACACAAACGCCAGTGTGAAACCAGCCTAACGGGATAGTTATAGTCCAGACATGCATATTAATGCATTCTCTTTGTGTGCTGGCCTGGGGTGCGCATCCTTTCTGATCTATTTGTATTGTGCGTTACACAGTGGAATGCATCACCTTCCATACCTGTTCAGATGGTACTCTGCTGTCCTCTTTTGATGATGCAGGATTAAAACCTCTAATGATCAGCGGCCACACACATGTGTTCATTAGATATGGATATGCAGGGTTGCTTTTCTCTATTAGATTATATCATAGATTCATCCCATCTGCTATATAAACGTGGTCATGGCATTACCATACCATGTATTACATCATCTGTTTTTTCTACATCAGCCTCCTGATAAATCTTTAGGGGAAAGAAGTTTAGTCATCTTTCATTCATTCTCTGATAAGTATTGTTGTTATTTCCCACTCACCTTATATTGCACTTGATAGTTGTTACTGGTTAGCATTCAGTGTTATGTTGAATGGTTGATCATTATATTATACTAGATGGGTACTGGATGCTATCGATTCAGGAGGGTGGTGGCCTTCTTTCCCTGTGTGCTCTTCCTCTTTTCTTTTCTCTCCCCCGTGTGCTGTTTTCTCCCCTCTGTGCTCTCAGCTTTGACCTGTCTTCCCAATGCCTTCTCTCTCTCCCACTGTGTGCTGTCTTCTCCCCTTATGTGCTCTCTCCTTTGAGAGGTCTTCACCATGTGCGCTCTCCCCCCATGTGCGGTGTCTCTTCCCTTGCTGTGTGGATCAGACGACACTTTGTCCTGCTACGAATCACCCCTCTCCTATGCACTTGCTCTTCCCCCTGTGCTCTCTCTATTCCTTCTGTGCACTCTCTCTTCCCCTGTGCGCTCTCTCTTCCCCCTGTGCATTCTCTTACCCCTCTGTGAGCTGTCTCTGCCCTCCGTGAGCTGTCTCTGCACCCATGTGAGCTGTTTCTACTCTCTGTGAGCTGTCTCTGCCCCCCTGTACAATGTCTCTGCCCCCTATGTGCTCTCTCCCCCCCTGTGCATTCTGTCTCCACTCTGTCCACTTTCTCTCCCCTTGTGCTGTCTTTTCCTCCTGTGCACTCTCTTTTCCCTTATTCTGTCTTTCCTCTGTGCTCTCTCCACATGCTGGCACACAGTAGCCCCCATGTTGGCACACATGAGCCCCCATGCTGACACATTGTCTCTCCATGCTGGCACACTGTCCATCCATGCTGACACTCTGTCCCCCTTGCTGGCACACAGTCCCTCCATGCTGGCACAGTCCCCCCTTGCTGGCACACTGCCCCCCATGCTGGTACACATGAGCCACCATGCTGGCACAGTCACCCCATGCTGGCACAGTCTCCTCCTTGGTGGCATACTGCCCACCAAGCTGGTACACAGGAGCCCCCATGCTGGCATAGTCCGCCCAAGCTGGCACAGCTTCCCCATGGCAGCACAGCCCCCACATGCGAGTACATATAAGCCCCCATGTTGGCACAGTCCTGTCATGCTGGCACAGCTCCCCCATGCTGGCACAGTCCCCCCCATGCTGGCAAAGTCCCCCCTCATGCTGGCACAGTCCCCACCATGCTGGCACAGCTCCCCCATGTTGGCGCACAGTTAAAAAAATAACAAACTATATCATACTCTCTGCATCGCTTCTTGCTGCCAGCACTATTCCTGGTGTCTGTGCTGTGCCAGCTTCTGGTCCTGTGAGCAGCGCACGATGATGGCATCACTATTCAGCGATGATCATAGGATCGGAGGCCACCGGGCACAACACAGACAGAGGGGATGGCGCGGCAGCAGGGAGCGATGCAGAGAGGTGAGTATGAACCGGGATAGTCAGTACTTTCTATGCAATGAAAGCATGAAAAGCACTGAGTATTACCATGGGGCAGCAGCCGCTGAGCTGTGGACCCTCTCCTGGGCTCCTGCAATATGTGCTGCTCCCCCGCTGGTGATTGACAGCGGGATGCAGTGCATATCACATGAGCATAATGAGCGGCCCCACGTGACCACGGCCCGCAGCTGCAGCCTGCTCCTGGCCTCCTGACAGCCCCCAGACACTGCTCCACAGTCCCCCCTCCCCTACCGCACAACAGATTGTAGTTTTGCATCATAAGATGCATCCCACACTCTCCCCCAACATTTGAGGGAAAAAAGTGCGTCTTATAGTGTGAAAAATACGGTAAGTCATTTGGCTGTATGCAGCAATGTCTGGGGAAGTTGGGGATGGTGTAGAGCATTGTGGGATGAGCAGCGCCAAAGTGTCTCGTTGATTTAGGGTGGAGTTGGGTGTGGGATGCTGCGCCAACACTGGCGGAAGTGCACAGTGGGCCATTACCCCCCGTGAGCACCATATTTTCACACGCAAGACAACATGATGCCAGAAGTGGATGATGGACGGGACAGTGTGATTATGTAAGTAGATGCTGACAAAGGTATACTTATCATTTATCAGTCAGTGGTCCAGGGCTAAAGATATTTATGGTGAGTGAGGTTCAACCGCCGAGGAGCAGGGGCAGCATTATCTTAGGGTATCTATCCTCCACTGATAGGTAGGTCATTTTTTTTTGAGGCATCAGGGACAGAGCAATATCTCTATATTTTGATATGAATCATTTTCTCTATGTTTTATGAGTCTATATTTTTTATGTATATTTAATAAGTGTATTTTTTAAAATCTTATTAGAGTGAGGTTCCCTATGATAGTTGCGATATTTTGGATGCTCGGTTGTACCATTTCCCATGTGTTACTCATGTTCTTAATCTGCCCCATAAACTTCATATAAAATCGTTCAGACATTGTTAGCACCAAAATTACTATATATCAGTGTAATTAAAGACATGCTTTAAGCATTTCTCTGCTTGAGGAGTGTTTGAATCTAATATTGGGTTGTTTCTATTATGTACACGTCTCCAGTATCATTTAATTCATTATTGCTCCTGTTACAAATATTTTGCAATCTGTGTCTCATAGGCATCTGTGGTCAATAGCCAATTTACAGACTCTAAAGGGGCCGTCACACGCAGCAACTTAGGCTGCGATGTCGGAAGCGATGCCGCGGGAGCGCGGCTGCTTCCGACATCGCAGCCTAGCTGTCACACAGGCAGATGTTGCCGGTGACGGCACTGCAATGTGGGCGCAGCCATCACTCGCTGGGCTGGGAACAACCCAGTGAGCGATCTGCAGCAATGCTGCGGAATAGGCTGTATCGCTGCCAACATCGCTATTGCTGTGTCAGACGGCGCGATACAGGCTAATCACTGGGGCAAGATCGCCAGGTTTATGAACATGAACAAGCGATATTGATGTGTGTGACGGCCCCTTTAGGAGAACCAGATAAATTGCTTTTTATTGCTTCTGCTTTTTGTAGGAGGCATTCAGCTTTTGTAATTATATTGGGGAATTGCACATAATGCAAGGTCTCATTCATGCAAGCTGCACAGATCTGTATTACAGCACCCATACACTGCTATAAGCCTAGACCACACATTTTTGTGTTTCCAAGTTTATATACAGTGGGGAAAAAAATATTTAGTCAGCCACCAATTATGCAAGTTCTCCCACTTAAAAAGATGAGAGAGGCCTATAATTGACATCATAGGTATACCTCAACTATGAGGGATAAAATGAGAAAACAAATCCTGAAAATCACATTGTCTGATTTGGAAAGAATTTTTTTGAAATTTTGGTGCAAAATAATCATTTGGTCAATAATAAAAGTTCATCTCAATACTTTGTTATATATCCTTTGTTGTCAATGACAGAGGTCAAACGTTTTCTGTAAGTCCTCACAAGGTTGGCACACATCGTTGCTGGTATGTTGGCCCATTCCTCAATGCAGATCTCCTCTAGAGCAGTGATGTTTTGGGGCTGTCGCTGGGCAACATGGACTTTCACCTCCATCCAAAGATTTTCTATAGGGTTTAGATCTGGAGAGACTGGCTAGGCACTCCAGGACCTTGAAATGCTTCTTATGAAGCCACTCCTTCATTACCCTGGCAGTGTGCTTGGCATCATTGTCATGCTGAAAGACCCAGCCACGTTTCATCTTCAATGCCCTTGCTGATTGAAGGAGGTTTGCACTCAAAATCTCACGATACATGGCCCCATTCATTCTTTCATGTACACGGATCCCTTGGCAGAGAAACAACCCCAATGCATGATGTTGCCATCAGTAGGTATGGTGTTCTTTTAATGCAACTCAGCATTCCTTTTCCTCCAAACACAACAAGTTGTATTTCTACTAAACAGTTCTACTTTGGTTTCATCTGACCATATGACATTCTCCCAATACTCTTCTGGATCATCCAAATGCTCCCTGACAAACTTCAGATGGGCCCAGACATGTAATGGCTTAAGCAGGGGAACACGTCTGCAATTGCACGATCTGAGTCCCTGGTGGTGTAGTGTTTTAAAGATGCCATCAATAGACCAGAGATCAAGGAGAAGCTCCAACACTTCCATACTAATGTGTATGAGCTTAACCCAGAAGGAGCAGAACTGGTGGTAAAGGACCTCAACAACATTCTGTATGCCATGGCGGAAATGTCCGACCTGAAAAAAAGCATCAACAAGAGGCCGAGTAAACCAAATCCCAACAACTGGTTTGATAAAGAATGTAAGACCACACGGAAGGCCCTAAGAGTGGCCTCAAATGAAAAACACAGAGACCCAAACAACCCCGCTGTGAGAGAAGCCTACCACACCATACAACGAAGTTACAAAGCCATCCTCAGAAAGAAAAAGCAAAACCACATCTCCACCAAACTCCTCCAACTCCAAGACGCCCTGGAAGGAAACAAATTCTGGGAACTGTGGAATCAACTTGGTTCTAACCAGAAAAGCAACAGCCTCCACATCCAGAGCGGCCACATCTGGCTCCAGTACTTCAAGGACCTTTACAAAGACATCCCAAGTGAAGACCTGAACCCGGCACAAAAAGAGCTTGTGAGAAAACTGAAAGATATGGAGGAAAAGATCAAAGATTTCCAAAATCCTCTGGATGCACCAATCACACTGCCAGAAATAGCAGATAGGATCACACAGATAAGAGGTAAAAAAGCCAGCGGTCCAGACGGGATCCTCCCAGAAATGCTAAAATACAGCCCGCCAGACATCCTGGCTGCGATAACAAAACTATTTAATATCGTACTGCAGGCTGGCTACTTCCCCAAAATCTGGAACCAAGGCCTCATAACCCCAATACACAAAAACGGGGACAAGTACGATCCAGCAAATTACCGGGGGGATATGTGTCAGCAGCAACGTGGGCAAACTCTTCAACAGCATCCTGAACAAGAGGATCCTCACCTTCCTCACCGAGCACAACGTCCTCAGCAAGAGGCAAGCAGGGTTCATGCCGAACCACCGCACCACTGACCACATCTACACCCTGCACAGCCTCATCAAGAGCCATGTCCACAATACAAAGAACGGGAAAATATACGCTTGTTTCGTGGACTTCAAAAAGGCCTTTGACTCAGTGTGGCACCCAGGATTATTCCTAAAACTGCTGGGAGCGGAATAGGAGGCAAAACATACGATGTCATCCGAAGCTCCTACACTGAGAACAGCTGCAGCGTGAAGGTCAATGGAAGGAGGATGGCTTATTTCCAACAAAGCCGAGGAGTGAGACAGGGCTGCAGCCTAAGTCCAACGCTCTTTAACATCTACATCAATGAGCTGGCGGTGGCCCTGGAGTTCTCCTCAGCACCAGGACTCACTCTCCATGACACCCAGGTGAAAGTTCTGCTGTATGCCGATGACCTCGTACTGCTATCCCCAACCGCAAAAGGCCTCCAAGATCATCTGAAAATCCTAGAGACCTTCAGCAGCACATGGGCAATGCCAATCAACCAGAAGAAAACTAACATCATGGTGTTCCAGAAAAGAAAGCAGAAACCTGCTGCCCATCCTCCCTTCACGATAGACAACTGTCCACTTACAGAAACCAACAGGTACACCTACCTGGGCCTAGAACTCAGCCAATCAGGGAGCTTCAAGCAAGCCATAGAGTTACTGAAAGACAAGGCATACAAAGCCTTCTATGCCATAAGAAGACGTCTGTATCATCTCAAGGCACCAGTAACAGTCTGGCTAAAAGTCTTTGACACCATCATTGCCCCAATACTTCTTTACGGCAGTGAGGTCTGGGGCCCAGTCTCCTACCAAAACTGGTCAAAGTGGGATGCTGGGCCGACTGAAATATTCCACCTATATTCCACCTAGAGTTCTGCAAGCATCTTCTCCAAGTCCATCGGGGCACATCAAACAGCGCCTGCCGAGCAGAGCTGGGCAGATTCCCGCTATACCTCGAGATCCAGAAGAAGGCGCTGTCATTCAAGGCTCATCTACAAAGCAGTAGTCCCAACTCCTACCATCACAAAGCCCTCCTGCACCAGACAGCCCCAGGAAGCCTCCCAACACAAAGTACCCAAAGACAGCCTGACCAAGCCACCAACCCACATGGCCTGACAAAAAGCGAAATCCATAAGATGGTACACAAAGGCAAAGAGGAATATCTCAGCATCTGGAGGAACGACATAAACAAATCACAGAAACTGACGATATACCAGAAACTACAGAGAGAGTACAAACTGGCGCCATACCTAGAGAAACTGGAAAACCCCAAAGAGCGACAGATCCTGAGCCGGTACAGACTGAGCGCCCACAGCCTACTCATCGAATCCGGGCGGCACCGACAGATCTACAAGCCCCGAGAGAGCAGACTGTGCCAGCAGTGCCCCCAGGAGGTCGTGGAGGATGAGGCCCACTTCTTGCTGAGGTGCCCTAAATACTCCGCAGTGAGGGACACTCACTTCAAGAGACTGTCCGATCTCCTCCCAGACTTCACCTCCATGGAGGAGGAAGAGAAACTGCAAATAGTACTGGGGGAAGAAGAAAGTGCAGCGGCCATAGCTGCGCAATATGTCAGTGCCTGCCACAGACTAAGAGGAAACTGATATGTCATGGACTTCTGTACCCCAACCCTGAACACTTCCCTTTCCCCCAACTAAGAGCCTGATATGCCATGGACTTATATACCCCACCCTGGACATGTCCCCATCCTCTAAAAGGATCCCGATATATCATGGACTTCAATATGCCTACCCACTCCCCACTCCCGTCCCCCTATTTTTACTATTTGCTTTGGCAATGCTGATATTTACTTAGTCCTGCCAATAAAGCTCATTTGAATTGAATTGAATTGATGGTAGCCTGTGTAATGTTGGTCTCTGCTCTCTGCAGGTTATTCACTAATTCCCCAAGTGTCGTTCTGGGATTTTTGCTCACCATTCTTGAGATCATTTTGACCCCACGGGATGAGATCTTGCGTGGAGCCGCAGATCGAGGGAGATTATCGGTGGTCTTGTATGTCTTCCATTTCCTAATTATTGCTCCCACAGTTGATTTCATCACACCAAGCTGCTTGCCTATTGCAGATTCAGTCTTTCCAGCCTGGGGCAGGGCTACAATTTTGCTTCTGGTGTCCTTTGACAGCTCTTTGGTCTTCACCATAGTGGAGTTTGGAGTGTGACTGTTTGAGGTTTTGGACAGGTGTCTTTTATACTGGTAACAAGTTCAAACAGGTGCCAGTACTACAGGTAATGAGTGGAGGACAGAGGAGCCTCTTAAAGAAGAAGTTACAGGTCTGTGAGAGACAGAAATCTTGCTTCTTTGTAGGTGACCAAATACTTTTTTCCATTAAAATTTGAAAAAAAATTGTTTCCACATCAGACAATGTGATTTTCAGGATTTGTTTTCTCATTGTGTCTCTCATAGTTGTGGTCTACCTATGATGTCAATTACAGGCCTCTCTCATCTTTTTAAATGGGAGAACTTGCTCAATTGGTGGCTGACAAAATACTTTTTTCCCCACTGTAGGTGTAAGAGAAAGCTGGAAAGACAATAATGACGCAAAACGGTCTTACCTGGGTGTGGGTAAGATGAAATGAAAGAGTTTACCGTATATACTCGTGTATAAGCCGAGTTTTTCAGCCCAAAAATTGGGCTGAAAAGTCCCCCCCTCGGCTTATACACGAGTCACTATACGGGGTGAGTGGGGTGGGGGCTCTGTCCGGGTGCTGGGGAGGCAGGAGGAGGCGGGGGGAGGCTGCTGTATGAGCGGCCCCGTCACGTGGGGCCGCTCATTACATATGCACTGCATCCCCCTGTCAATCAGCGCCAGGGGGAGCAGTGCATATAGGTAGATAATTCCCCCCATAAATGCTGGCACACGTCCCCCCTGTTGTAAGGCCCCCCCTGCTGAATACTTACCATCCCTGGTCTTCAGCAGCACCCCGGCGCCGGTCCTCTGTGCTCCGGTCCTCCGCGATCCCGTCTTCTGTGCTCCGTTCCCCGGCTGTATCATGTGACCAGCCGCGTCGCAGACGCGATGACGTCATTGCTTCTGCGACGCGCGGGGAACCCGGATGCAGCCGTGGAGCGGAGCACAGAAGACGGGATCGCGGAGGACCGGAGCACAGAGGACCGGCGCCGGGGTGCTGCTGAAGACCAGGGATGGTAAGTAATCAGCAGGGGGGGGCCTTACAACAGGAGGGGACGTGTGCCAGCATTTGTGTGGGGCTGCTGTTTATAGGGGCTGCAATACCACTGGGGCTGCAATACCACTGGGGCTGCTGTATATAGGGGCTGTATACACCACTGGGGCTGCAATACCACTGGGGCTGCTGTATATAGGGGCTGTATACACCACTGGGGCTGCAATACCACTGGGGCTGCTGTATATAGGGGCTGTATACACCACTGGGGCTGCAATACCACTGGGGCTGCTGTATATAGGGGCTGTATACACCACTGGGGCTGCAATACCACTGGGGCTGCTGTATATAGGGGCTGTATACACCACTGGGGCTGCAATACCACTGGGGCTGCTGTATATAGGGGCTGTATACACCACTGGGGCTGCAATACCACTGGGGCTGCTGTATATAGGGGCTGTATACACCACTGGGGCTGCAATACCACTGGGGCTGCTGTATATAGGGGCTGTATACACCACTGGGGCTGCAATACCACTGGGGCTGCTGTATATAGGGGCTGCTGTATACACCACTGGGGCTGCAATACCACTGGGGCTGCTGTATATAGGGAGTGCAATACCACTGGGGCTGCTGTATATAGGGGCTGCTGTATACACCACTGGGGCTGCAATACCACTGGGGCTGCTGTATATAGGGGCTGCTGTATACACCACTGGGGCTGCAATACCACTGGGGCTGCTGTATATAGGGAGTGCAATACCACTGGGGCTGCTGTATATAGGGGCTGCTGTATACACCACTGGGGCTGCAATACCACTGGGGCTGCTGTATATAGGGGCTGCTGTATACACCACTGGGGCTGCAATACCACTGGGGCTGCTGTATATAGGGGCTGCAATACCACTGGGGCTGCAATACCACTGGGGCTGCTGTATATAGGGGCTGCTGTATACACCACTGGGGCTGCAATACCACTGGGGCTGCTGTATATAGGGAGTGCAATACCACTAGGGCTGCTGTATATACCACTGGGGGCTGCTGTATATCACACTGCTGGGGCCTGTATACCACTGCTGGGGGCTGTATACCTGTGCTGGGGTCCACCCTCGGCTTATACGCGAGTCAATAGATTTTCCCAGGTTTTGGGGGCAAAAGTAGGGGGGTCGGCTTATACACGGGTCGGCTTATACACGAGTATATACGGTATGTGCTCACCTATTATAGTTGTGAGAAGCCACAACTCCTATACAAACATGCGATAATAATAATCGGCTGCAGCAGTCCCCCAAAGTGTCAAATGGATTCCATAGTATTCAGATAGAGAAAAAGAGGTTGTAACCACGCTGCCCAGGTATGCACAGCAGACAAAGCGATGATCCTTATATTTAAATGAAGTGATTTTATTTTACGCATTTTAGAGAGTGCAGCTCCTTACTCAGATGCGCATCTGTGATTTTATCCGACGATGGAGCTGTAAACAAAATTACTTCATTTAAATATATGGATCATCGTTTTGTCTGCTGAGGATATCTGGGCAGTGCAATTTTATATAGAGCCACACATTTTTTTCTTAGTGATTGTAGTACATTTGTAAAAAAGTGAGAAAAAAATCATGGTATACAAGGCAGTATAAAACATAAGTACGGGTTTTTAAAGGGGTTCTCTGAGGATGAGATAGGATGATAATTCAAACTACATCCCATCCTTTTCACTTGTCAGTTTGAGCTTCCGACTAAGGTCCTGTGCCCACGATGAGTTATTTGATGCAGATTTTGTGAATCTACATCAAATTCTACATTTCTATCCTGAAGCCAGCAAAATCTATGGGAGTTCAGAAGCGCTGTGCCAATGTATGTTTTTCCTTGCAGATTTGGTGCAGATTTTGGTGCACAAAAAAGAAATATGCACCAAATCTGCAAGGAAAAAAAGCAATGTGGACACAGCACTTGAACTTTCATAGACTTTGCTGGCTTCAGGATAGACATGCAGATTTTGCACACAGACAGCACACAGACAGCACACAGACAGCACACTGACAGCACACTGACAGCACACTGACAGCACACTGATAGCACACTGATAGCACACTGACAGCATAGCTGCAGAGTTTTAAGCAAGGTCTTTCCCATGCTTGAAAAAGTTAGAATAGACAGGATAGATAGATTATAGGATAACTAGATCATCTCAACAGTTTCCCACCGCATGCTTCTAAGGCCGCTCATTAAACTTCATGCATATTCACTGCACTGACTGGCAATGACCAATCACAGATGCTCACTCTCTGTGAGAACATCTGTGATTTGGCTCTTGCAATCAGACTGTGCTCTCACAATCTGTACTATGTCTATGCTTTGTTGTGATACACATTACTGTATGGCAACCAACCTGCCATTATAGTGTGTAAAATAAATTAATAATGGGAAAAAAAATGCATAGGGCTTGGCTGTATTTTTCATTCTCAGCACAGATAAACCACCCTCAGCTGCATAGTTTTACCTTGACTGGCAAAAAAATGTGGGGGCTTCGCCCTATTTTTAATTGCCAGCCAATGTGAAACTATTCTATAGCATTGGGGGTCCCTATAACTATAGCCCCAGCCACGCTGAGAATACCAGCCCCCAGCTACCTAGTATTAGTTTGGTTGGCAATTAAAAATAGGGCAAAGCCCACACATTTGTTTGCCAGTCAAGGAAAACTGGGCAGCTGTATTTTACACACTGTGATGGCAGGTTGATTGCTATGCACTAATGTGTATTGCAACCAATCATAGACATGAGTACAGATTGTGGGATTTAGTCTGATTGCAACAGCCAATCACAGAGGCTTTCACAGATAGTGAGAGTCTATAATTGGCTATTGTCGGTTAGTGCAGTGAATATTTTTGTAGTTAATGAGCGGCCCCGAATGCAAGCAGTGCGAGACTGGTAAGATGATCTAGCTATCCTATTATCTAGCTATCTATTCAATCATCTATTTTATCTATCTCTCTGTCTATTCTATTCTAACTTTTTAGAGCATGAGAAAGACCAAGTTAAAAATGCATTGTATATGGATATCACACAGATGTCAGCCAAGAAATAAATAACACAGGCACATTGCACTCGCATGCCACCAAGAACACACTACCAATGTCAATCGTCCGGTTCTCCTGGATGAAAAATGGTCAGATTTTTCATATGGTCTTGTGTTTCCACCCTTTCTCTATTAATTTTGGGTCTAAGTTAAGATTGGCCCCATTGTGGCTGGCCCTACAGTTGCTGCTTTGCCTAGTATCCTTATAGTTTCCATGGTATTTGATGCTGAATATCCATCCAATGTGACTTTATTTTAGCTAGGATGTTCAGAGATAATAAAGAAAATGTTTTTCCATGTTGAGAAAAAAATTTCATTTCCTATTATCGTATTTATCTATAGCATCAGCTCTGCTATTAATAACCGTCTAGCTAAAGTGAACTTTCACTTAAAAGTACTGTTTTGTGAAAAGTTCTTACAAGCTATTGATACTGCAATGACATGGTAAAAACAGAAGAAAGCTTTTATCTTTACTAGGACTATACAATTTTTTTTCAGTAGTCAAAGTGAGCAACAGATACATTTTCACTTTGACTTCGCCATATACTTGGTTATATGACCCAGCATGTCCAGAACTTCAATATAATGAAATTGCTCAGAGCACGGAGAGTGAAGCACTCATTCACTGCTTGTTCTCTTGCTTCCCAGACTTTAAATCTATGGAAAACCATTATGTTCATAGCAACTAGGATGTGTTATTATCAGCTCTTGTGTAGCTAAATTGCCAACGTGCTAAAAACTAGATATTAAATTCATCAACTTTTATTGTTCAACTTCCATTTCCAGGTACCCTCAGAAAAAGTGTAGGGGCTTCCTTTATTACCACAATCAAGTTATTCCTGAAAGCTTGAGGAAGCCTTTGAGCAAAGATCAAAGATTACTGTATGACCGTGAACCTAGCCCCTCTCTGCTGCCTGAGGCGAACTTCAAAACGGCACACCCCCCCCGCTATTAATATTTTTTGATCGGTAAAAATAAATCTGGCTTAAAGGGAACCTGTCACCCCAAATAACCCTCATAACCTATTAATACCTGTCCCTGCAGCCTTACAATACATTCTAACACATCCCTGTCTCACCTTTTGTAGTAATCTACAAGTACAATAATGTAGTTTGCAAACTTACAAAAATCTTGTCAGAGGGGCGTTCCTCCAAGGCATTTTGACCGGTAGGAGGGTCCCCTGTGCCGCGCTACCCTGCCTCGTTGCTCTAATACGCCCTAATGGGCGTCATTGTACAAATACAGAGCGCGGGCACGTTTTTCAATATAGGGCGCCCGCAACTCACCGCTGCGATGCGGTCATGTGACGCCGGCATTGCCGTGTCACTTCCTGGTCCCACACAGGCAGACTTCAGCATGTAATCTGCGCATGCGCGAAGTCTGCCTGTGAGCCCCGCGACCGGAAGTGACGCATCCCAGCATCACATGACCGTGTCGCAGCGGTGACGTTGCGGGCACGCTATATTGAAAACGTGCCCGCTCTCTGCATTTGTACAATGACGCCCATTAGGGCGTATTTGAGCAACGAGGCAGGGGTAGCGCGACACAGGGGACCCGCCTACCGGTCAAAATACCTTGGAGGAACGCCCCTCTGACAAGATTTTGTAAGTTTGCAAACTACATTATTGTACTTGTAGATTACTACTAAAAGTGAGACAGGGATGTGTTAGAATGTATTGTAAGGCTGCAGGGACAGGTATTAATAGGTTATAAGGGTTATTTGGGGTGACAGGTAGCAAGTAGCAAGATAGTGGACATTTTAGTTTACAGAAACAGAAAAAAAGATGTCCACACAAAGATATCAGTGCCATCACATGCATATACAAGAACCACATAGAAAAATCGAGAACAAGGATCATTAATGGCAATGGCGGCTTGGCACAAGCAAACAGACACATAATAACAACTGGCAGAGCTGTGATTCTGTAGGCAGACACAGTCCTGCACCCTTATAGCACAGGAGGCAGCACTGATTGCCAACCTTTTTGCACACGCCTACAAAAGTCTGGACCGCTGCCTGGTACTAACTAATCAGACATGTCACCATGCAGCACAGAAACATGGCTGGAATCCTGTATGTACCGAGGGGCGGCACTGAACCTGATGTGTAAGTTATGGCCAATCAGTCCTGCAGCAGAGGGACAATGCATCCTGCATCATAAAAGTCATGGAGTCCCAGAGCAGAAGTTTTAATTGGGCACCCTCCAAAAAAAGAATACCGTATTTGGCTGGGTCACGTAGGTACATCTCTAACAACATTTCAGCCATTACAAAGTAATTTTCCTCCTACTGAAGCACCTAGATTCCCCTTTCATTGCCCCTATAAAGTGTAATGCCAACAGAAGTGCCCCACAAACCCTATGATTCCCTACAGTGCATTCCACCACATGCACAGTATGATGACCCTACTGTACCTCCTTCAACTACCCCAGTACAGTATGATCCCCAACTATGACCCCTGCCTTGCCCTCCATGTAGTATAATAGACCTCTGTACAGTATAATGGCCCCCAACACAGCACTCAAATTGCCCTTCATGAAGTATAAAGGCTCCCTTGTAGCCCTCCAAGTATTATCAAGCCTCCCGACAGAGCCCTCCAAATATTATAATGGCTTCCATGTGGTATAATTGGCTCCATATAATATAATGCACCCCCAAAGAATTCCACATAGTATATTGCACCCCCAAATTCTCCATATATTATGCACCCCTATAGTCCTCTATATAATATAATGCACCCCCTTAGTCCTCTGTATAGAATAATGCACCCCACAGTCCTCCATATAGTATAATGCACCCCATCAGTCCTCCATATAGAATATTGCACCCCCACGTCCTCCATATAGTATAATGTGCACCACAGCACTCCATATAGAATAATGCACCCCACAGTCCTCCATATAGTATAATGCACCCTTAAAGCATGACATATAGTAAATCACCACAGTACTCCATATAGAATAATGCACCCCACAGTCCTCCAAGTATATGTATCAATGCACCCCCACAGTCCTCCGTATAGTATAATGCACCCCACAGTCCTCCGTATAGTATAATGCACCCCACAGTCCTCCATATAGTATATTGCACCCCCATAGTCTTCCATATATTATAATGCAATCCCATACCTCATATAGGATAATGCACCCCCACAGTACTCCATATAGTATAATGCACCCCTATAGTCCTCATATAGCATAATGCATCCCTATAGCCTTCCTTATAGTATAATGTACCCCCATAGTCTTCCATATAGTATAATGGGCCCCATTTGTCCTCCTGTATTATAATGCACATTACATAGTTTCCCATCAGTGTACTGACTGATTAAAAAAAAAAAATACACCCTCGCTGCTCCAGTCTCCTCAGCGTCTGCTCTGCTGCTCTGCACTTCTAAGCAAAGTCGGACTCATGATGACATCATCGTGCCCCGCCATGCTGAGCTACAGAGGGCAGGCAGTGGCGGGCAGGATTTGGGAGAAGAATGCTGCCGACAGAGGCGGCTGGGACTATAGGAGTGGGAGCAGCATCCGCTGGGGGCCGCCCCTGGTGCACACACCTGATACGCACAGGCATCGCATGCCCCGTACATACATGGCTCCGCTCTGTAACACCTAGTACACACTCAGCTCTGCTCCGTACAACTTGTACACATGGCTCTGCTCCTACACCTCGTACACTCTCAGCTCCGCTCCGTACACCTCGTACACACTCAGCTCTGCTGTGTACAACTTGTACACTCTCAGCCCCACTCCATACACCTCGTACATTCTTGGCTTTACTCCGTACACCTCATACACATGTGGCTCTGCTCCGTACACCTCGAACACACTCTGCTCTGCTTTGTACACCTCGTACACACGCAACTCCACTCTGTACACCTCGTACACACTCTGCTCTGCTTCGTACACCTCTTATAAATGCGGCTCCGCTCTGTACATCCTGTACACACTTGACTCCACTCCGTACACCTCATACACAGCCTCATAAACACTCAGCTCTGCTCCATACACCTAGTACACTCTCAGTTCTGCTTTGTACACCTCGTACACACGCGGCTCTTCTCCATACGCCTCGTACACACACATAGCTCAACTCCATACACCTTGTACACATGCTGCTCCACTCCATACACCTAGTGCACACTTGGCTCTGCTCTGTACACCTCGTACACACTCGGCTCTGCTCTGTACACCTCGTACACACGCGGCTCCGCTCTGTACACCTCGTACACATTTGGCTCAGCTCCGTACACCTCATACACACTCGTCTCTGCTTCGTACACCTCGTACACATGCGGCTCCGCTCTGTACACCTAGTACACACTTGGCTCCATTCCGTACACCTCATACACACTTGACTCTGCACCTTACACCCCGTACACACTCAGCTCTGCTCCATACACCTATTACGCTCTCAGTTCTGCTCCGTACACCTCGTACATACGCAGCTCTTTCCATACGCCTTGTACACACACGGTTCAACTCCATACACCTTGTACACATGCGGCTCCGCTCCGTATACCTAGTATACACTTGGCTCTGCTCTGTACACCTCATACACACTCGGCTCTGCTCGGTACACCTCGTACACATGCGGCTCCGCTCTTTACACCTAGCACACACTTAGCTCTGCTCCGCACGACCCATACACATGCGGCTCCACTTCATATGCCCTGTACACACTCGGCCCTTCTTCATACACCTAGTAGACACACGGCTGTGCTCCGTACACCTTGTACACACTTGGCTCTGCTCCGCATGACCCATACACACGTGCCTCCGCTCCGTACACCTAGTACACACTTGGTTCTGTTCCGCATGACCCATACACACGTGGCTCCGCTCCGTACACCTTGTACACACTTGGCTCTTATCCGCATGCCTTGTACACACATGGCTCTGCTCCATACACCTAGTACACTCTCAGCTCTGCTACATCCACACGGTGAATCCTTCCCGACCCCACATATAAACTTCACCTCATCCAGGACCATGATTACCTGCATGGTGGAGTCCTGCTCACGCCAAGGGGATGATCATGTGATCCATGACTCCTCCCCTCCATTGACATCATCACAGGTTCTGTCAGCACAGAGCAGAGTGTGCAGCTCTGTGGAGAATAAAGTCAGCTCACACTGCCGGGGTCTGCGCAACATGCAGGAGGCAGGGAGAGACCACGGGTGCTGCAGCAGGAGACCAGCCCCTGCCTGCTGTGCCCAGGGCAGATGCCTCACCAGCCCCCCCATAGATACGCCACTGACCTGGTCGCATTGGTGGGGGTGGCCAGGATTATAGTAGCAGGAGCGGCATTTGCAGGGGGTTGTGCTACCACCAGGCACCCCTGCAGATGCTGCTCCCTGTCTACTAGCAGGGGTCGCCGCCTGAGGGAGACACTTCATGTCGACTTATGGTAGATGCGCCCCTGATGACCGATAACCTAATCCGGGACCCACACCCCATGTAGTAATTTCAGGGCCACATACTGGCAACATTCATCCACCCACTCTTAGAAAAACTCCACTCCTCCACCACGTGCTCATCAATCACACATTAAGGGTATGTGCACACGTGAGAATAGTGGTGCAGATGTCTGCATCTTCAGATAAAATATGCACCAAAAAGGTGTCATGCAAACGATGTGTTGTTTGGTGCGTATTTTGTGCAGGAAGGTGCAGACTTTTGTCCATGTTTGTCCAGCATGTGATCTTATGTTAGTGTCACCTCAGAAACAAGGCTTGTGCCCTATGTTTTAGTGTTAATTTGATTAAAATGTATTGGGAGCATATGTATATATATATATATATAATATGTGGGGACCTGCGGAGGGGCTACATGATTGTATTGAAAACTACTACTTTATGAGAAACACTGAAGCCTCATCGGCTTTTGCAACCAGAGCAGGGACATCACTGTCTCTTCTATACAATTGGTGTAGGAGCACAAGCTATGCCTATTCTGAAAGTTCTCTATGCACTGAACTGTCATAAGATCGTGCTCCAACACTGCTTCTGATAGTTCAGTAAATAGAGAACTTTCAAATTAGCCATAGCTTGTGTTTTCACAACTCATCGGTACAGAAATACATCACCAGAACCCCATCAGTACAAACACAAAGCATCAACACCTTCATCAGTACCGAAGTTCATCATTACAACCAGGGGCTGGCTGGAGCCTCCATCCCTGGGTGGCAGATTTGCCCTGCCGGCCCTGACTTGAGAAGCGGGGGGGGGTGCTGTCAGGTCTGACTTGAGAAGCGGGGGGGGGAAGGGGGGCTGTCAGGTCTGACTTGAGAAGCGGGGGGGGGGGGTGCCGTCAGGTCTGACTTGAGAAGCGGGGGGGGGGGTGCTATCGGCCCTTACCTGATCAGAGACTCCCGCAACTCCCGCGGCCGGGCCGTCTCGCGTCATGTGCCGGCCGCAAAGCGACGCCCGCGGCCGGCCCGTTTCTATAGGGGCGGCCCTAGATGTGGACTATACCACCAGCCCAGGGGGCACTTGCCCCCCTGCCACCTGGGCCAGCCCGCCCCTGATTACAACCACCCAGAAATTCCTAATCAGAACCTCCAGCAGAACATAAATACATCCACATAACTCCCATCAGTACAGAAACACAGCATCAAAACCCTCATCAGTACAGGAATGCATCACAAGATTCATTAGTACATGCTACATCAATTGTAATGTCAGGTCAGCCCTGTATACATATATGTATCGCATGAACCTACAACTTCCAACATGTCCTTAAAAATGGTAAGAAGATACTGGGAATTGTTATTACCAGTCATCATCAGACCACGATGATACAGGAACCACAATGCTAATGAGAATTAGTCAGTATCTCAAATAATAATTTAGATCCAGGTACCTTATAGTTGACCTTGCTTTTGAACAGCGTCTTTCTCTTTCTTTTCTTCATCTTATCCAGATACCATGATCACATTTTACAGCCACAGTTCCATCTTCTCAAGTCTTCTATAGCACTTCCCAACATGGTGCTCTTAAAAATAAGAGTGTCATTATAATTTCCCTCAATTAAAATAACTGCTCTACACTGTGCTCCTGAATAAATAATTACTCCTCACTGTGTTTCCTGCACAAAATGTGATGCACACATTTTCCCTCTTATGGTATATGCCCTCCACACAGCCCCCCCTTCACACTATGCTATATGCTGTGTTCCCTATGCTTTCCAGCCTTTAAACTGTGCCTTCTCATCACATTCCCCTTCCTTGCCAAACTGTCCATCTTTGCTGTGTCACCACACTGTCCCCACATGCAGCATCCTCTCCATACCACCTCCACCCCCACATTACTAAATTTCTATTATGTGCCACCTCACATTTTTCTCATCACATACTGTCTCCTCACTACCTCTGTACTCATCCCCATACTGTGTCTGTGTGGCACCCAACCAGTCAGACCGCCACCGGGGGTACTGCACTCTTCCGTTAGTGGGGGTGTAGGCCTCCTGTTCTCAAGGTACCCGGATGGTGAAGTTGAGACCTGCACCACACGCACCACACACACTTAGGACCCCAGGATGGGATGGTGGGTGCACCCCAGGGAGATGGACCCGGTTTCAACTAGGGGGAACAAGGAAGTGTAGAGTTAGTCAGTCGGGAGAACAGCGAGAGAGTCAGGAGTAGAACAGCTAAGGAGTAGGAGGTCGGATGTGCTAGATCCCGTGGGCTGGAGCACGGTCACGCTTGCCCCGGGAGGCAACGACCAACAGGTTTGGAGGAAGAACAGAGCCCTTGGGGTACAGAACGAGACATAGATCTCCAAATGCCCATATCTGGCGAGAGAAGAGAGGGGCTAGTGAATGACACAGGGAACCGTTGTAACTAGAGGCTCCGATTTCCTAATGGGAGCTGTGGCCAAACACCCGAAACAACTTGGAGATGGCAGACGAACTAGGGAGCAGTATCAGGAAGTGGTACAACTGAGCACCCGAGGCTGTTGGTAACTGAGCTCTGATTGTGGAGGTGCTGAAAGGAGAGGCGAGATGAACTTGAAGCGCTGAGAGTCCCACCAGAGACGAGAACACACCATAGGAGCAAGGAGCACCTAAGGGGGTTTTGGTGACACTGTCCCGGTTCTAGAGAAACCGCTGAAACCGGAGATTGACAGAGGGAAGCACGCGGCGGCCAGGTTAAAATGTTACAGTAAACGTACAGAACTCCAACAGACGTGTGTGAGAATTTCATTAACGGCGACCATCGGCTACTGATGCCAAATGACATCCAGAGGTGCTGATAAAACAATGAACACTGGCCAAAGACCCTGAACTGACCTTCCTACTCACCGCCTGCAGGGAGCGAAACCACTTGAGTTGCCGGTCATCATCCCCAGAGGTTCTGAAGCAGCGGCGGCCACATATAGCCGCACACCACAGGTGACGTCACTAATACCCCTTTTCCCTGTCATCCCCGTCAGAACCCCCCTCTTTTAAATGACACCGTCTGTCTCCGTGAAAAGAACCGAGAAGAACAACTGCCCGGTTGCCGAGTACCCCTGGCCCTGGAGCGGGCGTGTCATCTGCATCCATCTCCCCTTTCTCCTTATACTATGGCCACACCCATCGACCCTCACTTCCCATACTGTGTCCACATCCATCCCCCCTCTCTTATCAGACTGTGCACGCACCCATCTGTCCTCACTTCTCATACTGTGTCTGCACCTATCACCCTAACTCCTCCTACTGTGTCCACACGTATCCCGCCCTCTCACTCCCTCTACTGTGCCTCAAATTTACCCAATTGCTCCCTAAACTCCCCCTTCAATTCTCATACTGTGTGTGCACCCATCACCACCTTTGCTCCCCATTCTGGATTTTCAAATTCCCCCATTTGCTCTCCGGCGTTCATGGGAACTCATAATTTCTGCTGTACAGAGCACGTTTATACACTGCTCTGTACAGCACAAGCGATCATATGATTGCAGCCTCAAGGCTCCCAGGTCAATTTTACCATATAGTGAACAGGGTAATTAAAAAAAAGCCAAAAAACAATCATGGATTTGCAGGTTTTTTGCAAATTCATGGCACTTGGAATTTTTTTTACTATTTTCCAGTACACTTTATGGTATAATGGTTGCAAAAATACAACTCATCCTGCAAAAAACAAGGCTATGTTGACAGAAAAATAAAGAAGTTAGGGCTCTTGGAAGAATGGGAGGACAAAATGAAAGTGCGAAATGGAAAATCGCTGGGTGGTGAAGGGGATTAAGCCCTCAGAGTAAGACCTCATTCACATGTCCATGTTTAAACATATATGAAAAAATGTTACTGATGTAATTAGGGTTTTGCATCAGTGTGTCATCAATGTATGATCAGTGTGTCCATTCTTCGCACCAGTGTGTCATCAATGTATGCTCTGTATGTCCGTTCTTACCATGTGTGTCATCAGTGTATGGTCCGTGTGTACGTCCTTACCATAAGTCGTGTGGTTGTCAGTGATTTTCACAGATGGACAAATACATCTAAAAATTACCCTACATTTTTTAATGTTATATACGTTTGCTGACGTATTTTCACGGATCCATACACTAGTATTGTGCTTTTCATTTGTGGTATCAGAAAAAACAGACATGGCTCTGTGAGCTTTGCATGGACACAGGATCCACAAAAAGCATGGACATGTGAATAACACAATACATTATAATGGGTACTGTATGTGTTGTATTTGTGAAAAAAAAAATGAATACAACACCTAAGTGTAACACGGACGCCTGAATGAAGCCAAATAGAGATTGCTAAAGCAGGTAATCCCTTAGTCTTTAAAAGTGATGCCCGTGTCCAGGTGTGGGTGTTTGGGGATGGTGCAGGGCCATAGTAGTTGTGGGCAAGGTTGAGCCTCAGCTGCTGCTAAGTCCTGGATTAGTCCGTGCCCTAGCCACCTTTCCAGTGCAGCCACATTTTGAATTGCAGTTCCCATTCTTGTAAGAATTTACAGACACTTCAGGATTTGTTGTCAACATAGGAACTTTACTTGAAGTTTCAAACAACCGGGGATTCACAGGCATGTTGCAGGCATGATGATTTCCCACCAATGGGGTTTCATAAGCAACAGTCACCAGTAATTTAATGGATGACTGCTTCCCTGGCACTTCGGCTTCTGAAGAAACACTTAAGTCTCTCGTCATTTTTGCTATCATAACAGTACGTATGCATGATCAAACAGTCTTTTTGCATCCACTTTGTCCCGCCCACAGGGATTTAGTATAAACTGTGGTAATAAACAACTAGACAACACTTCTCCTCTACAAACCCATGGCTCGCTCTACAGAGCCCAGAGGCCTTTGGCAACCAAGAGGAATCTGTGAGTAGCTGCCAGTAGAAATCGTGCACCACCCGGGAACTCACAGACTTAACCCCTGGGGGATACAGTCATTTGACTTTCACCATCCAGTCCTCCATTTTCTTTGACCACTGCATGTCTGGCTCCCGAGTCTGACCCAAAAGTCCAGCCATATTAGACTCTAGGGGCTCCTACTCACCACAATTCCCAAAAGTGCAGCGTTTGTTACTTCTCTCCGTTTTTCTCCTGCATCCCCCATTCTGCAAATCCCTTTTATGCTTTTAACTCCACCCTTTCAAGGGGTGCACAAAACACCTAACCACAATTAGCACTAGTTAGCCTGATCAGTGTATACACTGCCCCGAAGGCCCTTTGCAGTCAAATAGGTCATTATAATGAACAATTTCATCTGTTTTGGAGGTATAAGTGCAACTTTAAAAGTTGTACTAATATGTCCGCCCCAGCACTGCCTATAATATGGTGTTAGAAAATGAGTTTCTAAACTAAATAAACCTTGTAATGCTATTTCATGCACAGGCGTGTCAAATATTTTTCAGGACAAGCTATAGGAGGCATCAGAGTGTACCTATTGCCTTCGGTCTGTGGGCAGAATGCTTTATAGTGCCACTATTTCATGGCTTCATTAAAAGAGCATCATAAAAATACAATAGTTAATTTTTGCAATGCAATGTGATAATATAGGGTTCAGGCTCTGATAACACTGCAGCATATGTACTGCGGCTGGGCCGAGGTGTCCCCAGATATTCTATTAGGATGCTGGCAACTTTGCTTACAATATGTCTCCATAACAATCCATTGAAGTGGGCAGCATTTTATATCCTGTATGCCAGGGATCTCGATAGACGTTGTTATCCCAGCAATGATGCAAGCTCTAGCTCTTCTATCCAAATAGCACAGAGTCTGTGGAGTTATTAAATATGAAAAAAAAGAAACCATTTGTGAACATTTTATATATTAATTGACTATGCCTGTGAAAATACGTAGAGAACACTTCATTTTGTGAACTGTAACTGAACTTGATTTTTACAATTTATTGTGAAGTGTAAATGTGTTTTAATAAACAGTAAGCTAAGGGGTGATTTGTTCTTTCTGTATATACTGTAGGCACATTTAATTAAAAAAAAATAGGTTAAATGATGAAAAAGAATGTATCATTTTCCAGTATTTGCTAACCACTGCGGGGTAGCTAATTATGATAAATAATATATTTTCTGTTACTGGCTTAATGTGCCATTTGGTATATATGTGGCAGATGAACAAAACACTTAAAAAGACATGTAACAGCTTGTGTATTAGTTTAACTAGTGTTTATAGATTTTTATTAGATTTCTTTATAGAGATACAGTGGAACAAGCTCCCACAGGGAAGCTTCTGATTTTTTTTCTATTTTGTAGTTCCATTATTATCTTAAACTTAGCAATGCAATGTTAACTAAACAACGTATTTAGATTTCCTGCAGGGACATATGGATGGCAAAATTAAGGGGACCCATGTTCAGAACGCAGTCTGTAAATCAAAGCAGAAAGTGGTTCTCCTCTAAAGGGATATGCATATTATACCTCTATATGATACATAGATAGAGTTGAATGGAGGTGTTGGGGTGGTGGGGTGCCACTTTTCTTCTATAGGATGCAGTGCTTTTGGTGGTAGGGTAGTTCCCAACTGAGAAATATCAGATGAGAAATAACAAGAACATGGAAGGCAGTTGAGGGGCAAATTCATTTCCCAAGCTGCAATAAGCTTGATGGTTACACCAATCTCACAAGAAGCAATTTTTAGGGATAAAAAAAGTAGACAGTTGTGTATATACAACAATAGTAGGATTGCACTTGTAATTAGTGATGGGCAAACCCGAACTGCAAAGTTCAGCATCTATGCCAAATACCTAGTTTTCGGGCATGGACCCCAGACATGGACTTCCCTGAGAAGTCCATGTTACTGTTCGGGTTTGGGATCGATTGGGAGGGCTGTAAAAGAGAGAAAAATGGTGATTAAACAGGAGAATTATACTTACCGAGTGTCCGGCAGCTGCAGACGCACTACTTTTTGTTTTGGTCCTGCTCATTAACTCCATCTTTATTCACTGCACTGGCTCCAACAGCCAAACACAGATGTGAACTCTCTGTGACAGCGTTCTGTGATTGGTTGTTGTGCCTTTACCCATTGTGCCGGCATCTGTGATTGGTTGTCGTTGGCAACAAACCTGCCATCATAGTGGTGTAATAATAAATTAATCATTTTAAAAGGTTTGTGTAGCGGTCCCCTGTATTTTTGATTCTCAGAGTAGACAAGGCAGTCCCCTATGGCAATTAAAAATACAGTGGAGCCCATTGTTTATTATTATGTTTATTATTTAATTAAATAATAAAAAACAAATGTGGGGTTTTGATTGTCAGCCAAAGTAAAACCAGGCAGCCATGGGCTGGTATTCTCAGCGTGGTGAGGCCCATAGTTATTGTGCCCCTAAGGCTACAGAATAGCAGCCCACATCCACCCCAAAAATTGGCGCATTCAGTAGAAGTGGCACTTTATCTGGTTCTTTCCGATTCCCTGGTGTAGTGGCATTGAGGTGTTAGAAGGGGTTAATGACAGCTGAGTAGTGCTATCACTATAAACCAGAATTTCAGAAAATATAAAGCAAAAAATGTAACTCATCCTTGACCTATTGTGGACCTACTCCATATGAGTACAAGACAGGCAGGGGACGTCCCTACATCCAAACGATCAGCAGCAAGTTCACAGCTGTGATATATAGACATGTTCCTGCTTATGATCCCAATTCATTTTGTCATTCCTGTCCAAATAAACAGCATCTCTTAGCAGATCCATCACATTCTAATCCTTTCAGAAGTGTAAAGAGAAATAAAAGCATGAGCCTGATATATTGATGTGTTTTCTTCTCTGCATTATCAAATGTTTCCAATGTGTCACACGTTTTATGTCATGATTCATTTGAGATGTTGATGAACCCACCCACATGACTGGCAACTAATATTCTTGACTCTGTTTCAGCATTTATGAGCATTTAACAACATGTCAGAGCCGTGAATAAACACTACACTGCAATCATGAATCCTTATTTTGGGAACTGTAATCTCTTGTATTACCTCTGTGACACTGTAATGTAATAGATTATGTTCGCACATTGTTTTTTTTTTTGCATATTTTTTTCATTTGTTTTATGCAAATTAAAAGCTGCTTTTTACAGTGCCATAAAAAGCTATGAGCTTTCAGGTATCTCATGCACATACACACTTGCTTGTATTCCCGACTGAAATGTAAAACTGCTGCATTTTTGCTGCGTATTTGAGAGAAGCAGCATGTTAATTTTTTCAGCGTTTTTGCTCCTTTTTTTTTTTTTTTTTACCATTGAAAGCAATGAGAAATGCAACTGTCTTTTTTGCTGCATTTTTACTATTTTTGTGGTGAATGAAACTAAATTTATTTAAACATGTACAGGGTAGGCCATTTATATGGATGCACCTAAATAAAATGGGAACGGTTGGTGATATCAACTTCCTGTTTGTGGAACATTAGTATATGGGAAGGAGAAATCTTTTCCAGATAGGTGGTGACCATGGTGGCCATTTTGAAGTCAGCCATTTTGGATCCAAATTAATTTTTTTCAATGGGAAGGTGGTCATGTGACACATCAAACGTATTGTGAATTTCATATGAAAAACAATGGTGTGCTTGGTTTTAATGTAACTTTATTCTTTCATTAGTTATTTACAAGTTTATGACCACTTATAAAATGTGTTCAAAGTGCTGCCCATTGTGTTGGATTGTCAGTGCAACCCTCTTTTCCCACTCTTGACACACTGATAGCAGCACCGCAGAAGAAATGCTAGCACAGGCTTCCAGTATCCATTGTTTCAGATGCTGCACATCTCATATCTTCACAGCATAGACAATTGCCTTCAGATGACCCCAAAGATAAAAGTCTAAGGGGGTCAGATCGGGAGACCTTAGTGGCCATTTAACTGGCTCACGACGACCAATCTACTTTCCAGGAAACTGTTGATGTAGGAAGAGGGCAACACATCATCATGTAGCAATTTCAGATATCCAGTGGGATTGAGGTTTCTATTAATGAAGAATTGCCCCACTATTTTTGTACCCCTTATACCACACCATGCAATCAAGTTTTTGTGTTCCAACAGTCTTGGAGGGATCTATCCGATGTAGATTAGTGTCAGACCAATAGCAGTGGTTTGTTTGATAACTTCACCGGTCACAAAAAAGTTTGTAATGTTCTGTGTAAGCTGAGGGTCCTGTTCCTATTTTTGTTTTGCCCATTCCGCAAATTCAGTGTGCAGATCTGGGTCATCCTCGTTGAGATGCTGCAGCAGCTGGATTTTGCAAGGGTGCCATTTGTAAGTAGCTAATATCTGCCGTAGGGATGTTCAACTGATGCCATCCTCCAGTGACATGCAGCGAGTGCTATGCTGTGGACTTTTGTTGAATGAAGCTAGGACAGCTACTGATGTTTCTTCATTAGTGACAGTTTTCTTGCGTCCACATTTTGGCAAATCCAACACTGAACTTGTTTCTCAAAATTGGGCAAGCAGTTTGCTAACTGTAGCATGGGAGGTGGGTGGTCTCGTAGGGTGTCTTGCATTGAAATCTGCTGCAATGACCCAGGCACTGCGTTCACCAAACATCAACACAATTTCTGTAAACAAAGAGAAACTTGTAAATAACTCATGAAAAAATAAATTTGCGTTAAATCCAAGCACACCATTGTTTTTCTTATGACATTCTCAATAAGTTTGATGTGTTACATGACCCCCTTCCCATTAAAAAAAATAAAGTTGGATCCAAAATGACCGACTTCAAAATGGCCGCCATGGTCACCACCCATCTGGAAAAGTTCTCCCCCTCACATATACTAATGTGCTGCAAACAGGAGTTGATATCACCAACCATTCCCATTTAATTTAGGTGTATGCATATAAATGGCCCACATTGTACTATAGACAACTGACACACCAAAAACGTAGGTAAAAAAACACAGCAAAAATGCAACAAGAACACTGCAAATCCTGCTTTTTTACTGCTCTAGAGGGCAGGTTTTGGTTCAGAAAAATAAACAACAAAAAGCAATGTGTGAACATACCCTTAACCCCTTAGTGACGGAGCCAATTTCCACCTTAATGACCAGACCGTTTTTTGCAATTCTGACCAGTGTCCCTTTATGAGGTTATATCTCCGGAACGCTTCAACGGATCCTAGCGATTCTGAGATTGTTTTTTCGTGACATATTGGGGTTCATGTTAGTATTAAATTTTGGTCGATAATTTTTGTGTTTATTTGTGAAAATATAAAATAATTGGCAAAAATTTTGAAAATGTGACAATTTTCAAATTTGTAATTTTTATTCTGTTGAACCAGAGCTTTATGTGACACAAAAGAGTTAATAAATAACATTTCCCACATGTCTACTTTACATCAGCAACAATTTTGGAAAAAAAAAAATTTTTGGTTAGGACGTTATAAGGGTTCAAAGTTCATCAGTAATTTTTCATTTTTCCAGCAAAATTTACATAACCTTTTTTTTAGTGACCACATCACATTTGAAGTCTCTTTGAGGGGTGTACATGACAGAAAACACCCAAAAGTGACACCATTCCAAAAAATACACTCCTCAAGCTACTCAAAACTACATTCAAGAAGATTATTAACCCTTCAGGTGCTTCACAGGAACTAAAGCAACGTGGAAACAAAAAATGGCCATTTAAATTTTTCCAACAAAAATGTTCTTTTAGCCTCAATTTTTTCATTTTCACATGGGCAACAGGATAGAATGCATCCTAAAATTTGTTGGCCAATTTCTCCTGAGTACACTGATACCTCATATGTGGTCATAAACCACTGTTTGGGCGCACGGCAGGGCTCAGAAGGGAAGGAGCGCAATTTGACTTTTGGAGCTAATTTACCATTCAAAAAGTGAAATGGCACTCCTTCTCTTCTGAGCCCTACCGTGCGCCCAAACAGTGGTTTATGACCACATATGAGGTATCGGTGTACTCAGGAGAAATTGGCAAACAAATTTTAGGATGCATTTTATCCTGTTGCTTATGTGAAAATGAAAAAATTGAGGACAAAAGAAAATTTTTGCGAAAAAAAAAGTACTTTTTCATTTTTACAGATCAATTTGTAAAGCCCCAGAGGGTTCAAAGTGCTCTCTATGCATCTAGATAAGTTCCTTGGGGGGTCTAGTTTCCAAAATGGGGTCACTTGTGGGGGAGCCCCAATGTTTAGGCACACAGGGGCTCTCCATACGCGACATGGTGTCCGCTAACAATTTGAATGGAAAATTAGCTCCAATTGTTAGCGGACACCATGTCACGTATGGAGAGCCCCTGTGTGCCTAAACATTGTAGCTCCCCCACAAGTGACCCCATTTTGGAAACGAGACCTCCCAAGGAACTTATCTAGATTGGTGGTGAGCACTTTGAACCCCCAGGTGCTTCACAAATGAATCCGTAAAAATGAAAAAAGAAAATTTTTGTGGAAAAGAAAGTACTTTTTCATTTTTACGGATCAATTTGTGAAGCACATGGGGGTTCAAAGTGCTCTCTATGCATCTAGATAAGTTCCTTGGGGGGTCTGGTTTCCAAAATGGGGTCACTTGTGGGGGAGCTTCAATGTTTAGACACAAAGTGGCTCTCCATACGCGACATGGTGTCCACTAACAATTTGAATGGAAAATTAGCTCCAATAGTTAGCGGACACCATGTCACGTATGGAGAGCCCCTGTGTGCCTAAACATTGCAGCTCCCCACAAGTGACCCCATTTTGGAAACTAGACCCCCCAAGGAACTTATCTAGATTGGTGGTGAGCACTTTGAACCCCCAGGTGCTTCACAAATGAATCCGTAAAAATGAAAAAGAAAATTTTTGTGGAAAAGAAAGTACTTTTTCATTTTTACGGATCAATTTGTGAAGCACCTGGGGGTTTAAAGTGCTCTTTATGCATCTAGATGAGTTCCTTGGGGGGTCTAGTTTCCAAAATGGGGTCACTTGTGGGGGAGCGCTAATGTTTAGACACACAGGGGCTCGCCATACACGACATGGTATCCACTTACAATTCCAATTCATAGTGGACACCATGTCACGTATGGAGAGCCCATATGTGCCTAAACATTGGAGCTCCCCCACAAGTGACCTCATTTTGGAAACTAGACACCCCAAGGAACATATCTAGATGCATAGTGAGCACTTTGAACTCCCAGGTGCTTCACAAACTGATCCGTAAAAATGAAAAAGTACTTTTTTTCACAAAAATTTTCTTTTTTTCCTTTTTACAGACTAATTTGTGAAGCACCTGGGGGTTGAAAGTGCTCACTATGCATCTAGATAAGTTCCTTGGGGGGTCTAGTTTCCAAAATGTGGTCACTTGTGGGGGAGCTCCAATGTTTAGTCACACAGGGGCTCTCCATATGCGACATGGTGTCCGCTAACAATTTGAATGGAAAATTAGCTCCAATAGTTAGCGTACACCATGTCGCAGCACATGGGGAGCCTTTATGTGCCTACACATTGGAGTTCCCGCACAAGTCACCCCATTTTGGAAACTAGACACCTCAAGGATTTTATCTAGGGGTATAGTGAGCATTTGGAACCTACAGCTACTTCATAGAATTTGATAATGTCATATTGAACATTTTCTTTTTTTCACGCAATTTCTCACTTTTAGAGCATGTGCACAAGACACGGAGACACCGTGTCCTGGTCGTCTCCTCCCCTGCATTTTTTTTTTGTATTTCTTTATTAAATTTAAAAAAAAAACGACGTGGGGCTTCGCCATATTTTTGCTCCAGCCAGGTACAGCAGGCAGCTACGGGCTGCCACCAACCCCTTCTGCCTAGTTTTACCTGGCTGGAAACCAAAAATATAGGGAAGTCCCTTTTTTTTTAATTATTTCATGAAATAATTTTAAAAAAAAAATGGCGTGGGCTTCGCCATATTTTTGGGCCAGCCAGGTACAACTAGGCAGCTGGGGGCTGGAATCCTCAGCGTAGGGAGGCCCAAGCTTTCTGGGCCCCCCCCGCTGCGAATTGCAGCTCGCAGCCGCCCCAGAAAATGGCGCATTCATAGAAGCGCCATTTTCTGGTGCTGTATCCAGCTCTTCCAGCTGCCGTGTAGCGGTGGCAGACTGGGTAATAAGGGGTTAATGCCAGCTTTTTCGCAGCTGGCACTAAACCCGAGATTCATAACGTCTGGCCAATATTAGACCGGACCATTAGGAATCTCTAGTAATTTGTAAAGAAGACACAAGACAGAGAAAAATATTTTTATTAGAAAAGAAACACAAACACTATTTGGACTCCATCTTTATTATTCTTTGACGTCCGACGTAGTCCAGTGGGAAGGTCCGACGTAGTCCAGTGGGAGGTCCCACGATGATTCTCAGTTTTATAGCATATGGGGCATCCCCCATATGCTATAAAAGCAGGTTTATTGCCAGGAGGATGACAGGTCATGAACTCAGTGAGTTCATGACCTATCAGAATCCTCGGGTCACAAGGGGTTAACTGTGCTCTTCATGGCGGTCTCCACATCAGGTCAACATCAGTGGTGATCTATCAGGATCTTGGGATCCCATAGGGATCCTGGGATCACCACTGATGGTGATCTGATGTGGAGATCACCATGAAGAGCACAGTTAACAAGGGGTTAACTGTGCTGTTCATGGTGGTCTCCACATCAGATCACCATCAGTGGTGATCTATCAGGATCCTGGGATCCCATAGGGATCCTGGGATCACCACTGATGGTGATCTGATGTGGAGATCACCATGAAGAGCACAGTTAACAAGGGGTTAACTGTGCTGTTCATGGTGGTCTCCACATCAGATCACCATCAGTGGTGATCTATCAGGATCCTGGGATCCCATAGGGATCCTGGGATCACCGCTGATGGTGATCTGATGTGGAGATCACCATAAAGAGCACAGTTAACAAGGGGTTAACTGTGCTGTTCATGGTGGTCTCCACATCAGATCACCATCAGTGGTGATCTATCAGGATCCTGGGATCCCATAGGGATCCTGTGATCACCACTGATGGTGATCTGATGTGGAGATCACCATGAAGAGCACAGTTAACAAGGGGTTAAGTGTGCTGTTCATGGTGGTCTCCACATCAGATCACCATCAGTGGTGATCTATCAGGATCCTGGGATCCCATAGGGATCCTGGGATCACCGCTGATGGTGATCTGATGTGGAGATCACCATAAAGAGCACAGTTAACAAGGGGTTAACTGTGCTGTTCATGGTGGTCTCCACATCAGATCACCATCAGTGGTGATCTATCAGGATCCTGGGATCCCATAGGGATCCTGTGATCACCACTGATGGTGATCTGATGTGGAGATCACCATGAAGAGCACAGTTAACAAGGGGTTAAGTGTGCTGTTCATGGTGGTCTCCACATCAGATCACCATCAGTGGTGATCCCAGGATCCCTATGGGATCCCAGGATCCTGATAGATCACCACTGATGGTGATCTGATGTGGAGACCACCATGAACAGCACACTTAACCCCTTGTTAACTGTGCTCTTCATGGTGATCTCCACATCAGATCACCATCAGTGGTGATCCCAGGATCCCTATGGGATCCCAGGATCCTGATAGATCACCACTGATGGTGATCTGATGTGGAGACCACCATGAACAGCACACTTAACCCCTTGTTAACTGTGCTCTTCATGGTGATCTCCACATCAGATCACCATCAGTGGTGATCCCAGGATCCCAGGATCCCTATGGGATCCCAGGATCCTGATAGATCACCACTGATGGTGATCTGATGTGGAGACCACCATGAACAGCACACTTAACCCCTTGTGACCCGAGGATTCTGACAGGTCATGAACTCACTGAGTTCATGACCTGTCATTCCCTGGGCCGCACAGTCGGGGTTAACAGCGGTGCACGCGTGCGCGCACACCAGGGTGCGCGCACAGAGGAGGCGAGCACCGCAGGAGAAAGAAGCAGGAGCCGCCGGCAGGAGAAGCTCCCAGGACCGGAGGACCGCGGACCGGAATCAGGATCGTTGGTAGGTAAGAGTGGTGAGGGGGGATTTACTGGGGCTGGGGGGGGCCCTACAAAGAGTTTAGAGGCGGCGGGGCCTCTGGGGAAAAGGCACTGGGCACAAGGCATCAGGGGAGGGGGAGGGGGGTGCCCGGTGCCCGGAGGCCGGGGGATGCCCGGTGCCCGGAGGCCGGGGGATGCCCGGAGGATGCCCGGAGGCTGGGGGATCCCTGCAGGGGACTAGGGAGCACCGGGGGAGGACATTCCCATGCAGCCTGACATGTGTGACATGTCAGGCTGCATGGAGATACAGGGAAGGCAGCGCACCGCCGCCATTTTTGATTGGTACGGGGGGGAGGGTGGATGGAGGTGTGGGGGGCCCTGGGGGAGGCTCGAGGGGTCTTAGGGGCCTTAGGGGTTAATGGATCACTTTGCTCCGACATGTGTTTTACCGTTCATCACATTACAGGTGCGGGTACAAAAGGAGCTAATTACTAATCTCTAGGGTGTCAGCTACAATCGGTACGCTGACACCCTAGAGGTATTAGCTCCAGGGGCGGCGCTACAGGGCTTTTTCCTGCCAACGTCTACAGACGTCGGCTAGGCTTTAGTACCCTTTTTTTTCCGTCGTCTAGAGGTTAAAGATTCACTTTCCCCTAGAAATTCAATCTTTAATTTTATTTCTTAAATAACTTTTTTTAATTAATTTTATAATTTGTTTAAAGTTTATTACTTTTTATTCATGAAAATAAAGACCATAAGGCCACATGCACGTGTTGAGTATTTAGTGAGCTTTTTATCTCAATAATTGTTAACCAAAACAAGAAGTAGGCAAAAATGCAGAAGTGGTGCACGTGTTTCTATTATACTTTTCCTCTGATTTTTCTGCTCCTGGTTTTGGCTTACCAATACTGAAGTAAAAAAGTCACCATATGCTCATTGTGTGCATGTGGCCTTACACTTCCATCAAAGTGGATGAAATTTAGCGATGGTTGACTGACTAAATGTCAGCATCTGAGGGTTGAATTGAGCTGTTTTTTCTCTGTCATGATCATGGTATACACCATATACTGGCGGTCACATTACTATAAATGAAAGCGCCGATTAAAAATGATTTCTGATTCAAATAATTTTTATTAAAGTTTTCAAGATACCAAGAAAATCAGATCAAATCATATAAAGATAGAATATAATACAATATATGGGGTTAAGTCACATTTGAGTAACAAATAAAACAAGTTAGGAATACAAAAAAAAACAAAAATGTCTAAAGAGTATAAATTTTAATAGCAGTCCCAAGATAATAATTTTATTAAACAGTACTATCTTTAGATTAAGTTATCATCTATTATAAAATAATATATGATCTTAACAAAACAAAATAAAATCAAAACAAATATAACTAGCTACTAGCCAGAAAAAGAAACAAGTAATATATATAACAACAAATCAAAGAAAATAAAGGAGTTACCAAACACCGACACGAAATAAGCGTGATGGGAGTGGCCTACTTGGAGGTCTTGGGATCTTATAGTCTGGTAAAAATGATTTCTTTTCCATCTAACATGGCCAAACATGTTAGACGGGACAGAAATATTTCTCCCCTAGTCCCCACCGGTCCTCTCCAGCTGCCTCTCAAACGGCAGGCATGACTGGAGAAAAATGCCGGCCCCTCTAGATTTGTCTCCCATTTGACATATTAGTTGGTAGATAGATGTCCTTTTCTGCCCTCCCCTCCGGTCACTTCCTCATCACCTCCGGTCACCCCCCATCATGTCGGTACCTGATTATTCTGTGGCCCCTGGTCTCAAGGTATCTCGCTCCTGTGCCTGTCTTCCAGGAAGATCGTGCCAGTGCTGGCATCTGTGCAGAGTACAGACTGCTTTGTGAGTAGAATGATGTGTAATGACCTCAGTGAGGTGCCTGCTACTATAGGATATGGGGGATTCCACCATATGCTTTAAGACTAAGATTAGTAGAGGGACCTATCAATACGTCTGACCTTTTTTTTCTTTCAATAAATTTGGAAAAGAGGGTTTGTGTTGGGGAGTGTTTTTTCAAATAAATATTTTTTGTTTGTTTATTTGTGTGCTTACTGATTTAGTTAGCAATATTTGGTATCTGAATGATGTCTCAGCATTACTAACCTCTGGGCTTGATGCCAGCTGACAGTACCCAGCTTTCATCAACCCCAAATTCCATTACATCGACTGCCACTGCCTCGATTTAAAAAGAGAAAACACAGTAGGTTGACAATAATTGGCTTCACTAATGATGAGTGGACAAATAAATGTTGTGTTATCATTCATATTCTCTGAAAAAAGGCCAAGAAAGCATAAAATCTGCTGGGGTATGTACATTTTTGAGCACAACTGTATTTCAGCTTTTCCAAAATTCAAATATTACTCCATACCCTTCTGAGTCCTCCCATTTGTCCAAACAGAACTTTTTACGTACATGTGGGGAATTCCCGCACTCATAAGAAAGTGGGTAACAAAGTATGGGGTCCACTTTTTGGTGTTACATCTTGTAAAAGTGAGAAGTTTGGCGCTTAAGCAACATTTTTGTGAAAAAAGAGAATTTTCAATATGATGACCTATTGTTATCAAATTCTGTGAAGTACCTGTGGGTTTAAAATGCTCACTATACTCCAAGATAAAATCCTTGAGGGGTCTAGTTTCCAAAATGGGGTGTCTTCTAGGGTGTTTCTACTCTTTAGGCACCCTAGTGACCCTACAAATGTGACATGGTGCATGCAAACTGTTTCAGACAAATTTGTGTTCCATATTTCAAATATTGCTCCTTCCCTTATGAGCTGTCCCGTTTGTCCAAACAGAACTGTTTGTCTACATGTGGGGTATCTCTGTACTCATAATAAAGTGGGGTAACAAGTATGGGGTCCACTTTTTGATATTACCTCTTATAAAAGTGAGAAATTTAGTGCTAATGCAACATTTTTGTGAAAAAAAAGAATTTTCAATATGATGACCTATTGTTATAAAAATTATTTGAAGCATCTGTGGGTTCAAAATCCTTGAGAGGTCTAGTTTCCAAAATGAGGTGCCTTCTGGGGTTTTTCTGCTCTTTAGGCACCCTAGCGACCCAGTAAATGTGACATGATGCCCCCAAACTATTTCAGCCAAATTTGTGTTCCATATTTCAAATAGCATTCCTTCCCTTCTGAGTACTCCCATTTGTCCAAACAGAACTTTTTGTCTACGTGTGGGGTATCACCGTGCTTATAATAAAATGGGTAACAAAGTGTGGAGTCCAATTTTTGGCATTGTCTCTTGTAAAAGTGAAAACATTGGTGCTAAAGCAACATTTTTGTGAAAAAAAATGTTTTTTCAATATGATGATCTATTGTTATCAAATTCTGTGAAGTACCTGTGGTTCATAATGCTCTCTATACCCATAAATAAAATCTTTGAGCGCTCTATTTTCAAATATGGGGGTCTCTTGTGGGGGATTCTGCTGTTTAGGAACTTTAGAGGCCCTTGAAATACTACATGGTGCCCACAATCTATTTCATCCAAACTTGTGTTCCAAATTTCCAATAGTGCTCCTTCCCTTCTGAGCCTTCCTATTTACCAGAGGTTTCCGTGCATGTAACCGCGCATAAAGCAAATTGCATTTTTTACACACAAGGTCTTGTAATCATTGGCTGGGTAAGTCACATGTCCTTGGCATATAAGAACAGGCCATTTCACGTTGTCACCATTTTCGCAGTGTTAGAGCTCAGTGACAGTCTTGCTGCTGAAGTGCCGACACTGCTACTACTGTGTGCACTATTTAGAAAGATAGCTAGTGATTTGGTTCCTTATTAGATAGAGAGATAGATACTAGTGACTCATTCCTAAAACAACCTTTTTAGGGCTTAAGAGCAGTGATAGCCAAATCAGCTTTGGTGCAGTGGTGTCTGAAAATCTCCGCAAATCCTGTGCTGAAAAGCCTTTTTTTGCTAGATCTGCCAAAATCTATCCAACAAATACTTTTTGGCTACTATCATTGTTTGCCCAATAAGCTCTGATGCAGTGGTCTCTAAAAATCTTCAAAAAACCTGTGTTGTAAACCTTTTTCGCTAGATCTGCCAATATCTAGCCAACAAATACTTTTTGGCCACTACCAGTGTTTGCCCAAAAATCCTCACAAATCCTGTGCTGAAAAGTATTTTTTGCTACATCTGCCAAAATCTAGTCAATAAATACTTTTTGGCTACTACCAGTATTTGCCATATCTGGCCTGCAGTATTCACATCCCCAGATTTTCTGAGCCTACAAGAACTGATTTGCAAATCTGTTATCATCACATGAGTGGTAAAAGCCGGTGTCATATAGGAAAGGGAAATAGGCGTGGTGGTAAGGGGACAACACTTGGGGTCCGTGGGGTAGGTAAAAGTGACAAAATGCTCTGCTCAACAAACACCGGCTTCTACCCAATGAAAAATGTTAACCTCTGTTAGTGGATGGTTTGTTATCATCCCTTTCTTAGGCAGCAGCACATCGCTACGACTTGTAGATAAGGGCAGGTGCTGCAATGGATATCAAGCACTCCATCGAATGACCTGTCACCCTAATTACACTTGTTTCCTAATGTGTCACAAGTCTCCAGCCGCCCCAGTGATTGTGGGTCAACACAGATGGCCGAGACTGCAGACCTCTTCACACATACTATAACCTATACTATAGGGAATATGTATATATATATATAAAGATATATATACTAGATGGCGGCCCGATTCTAAAGAATCGGGTAGTCTAGAATCCATATATAGTTTATTTACTAATAGATACGGGAGTGCGGTGAAATGAATTGTGTGTATACAGGTGGCTCTGTGGGTAGCACAGTATACAGTGGCTCAGTGGTTAGCACTGCGCGGTGGCTCAGTGGTTGGCACTGCACGGTGGCTCAGTGGTAGGCACTGCGCGGTGGCTCAGTGGTTGGCACTGCGTGGTGGCTCAGTGGTTGGCACTGCGCGGTGGCTCAGTGGTTGGCACTGCGCGGTGGCTCAGTGGTTGGCACTGCGCGGTGGCTCAGTGGTTGGCACTGCGCGGTGGCTCAGTGGTTAGCAGTGAGTGCGGTGGCTCAGTGGTTAGCAGTGAGTGCAGTGGCTCAGTGGTTAGCAGTGAGTGCGGTGGCTCAGTGGTTAGCAGTGAGTGCGGTGGCTCAGTGGTTAGCAGTGAGTGCGGTGGCTGAGTGGTTAGCAGTGAGTGCGGTGGCTCAGTGGTTAGCAGTGAGTGCGGTGGCTCAGTGGTTAGCAGTGAGTGCGGTGGCTCAGTGGTTAGCAGTGAGTGCGGTGGCTCAGTGGTTAGTACTGAGTGCAGTGGCTCAGTGGTTAGCAGTGAGTGCGGTGGCTCAGTGGTTAGCAGTGAGTGCGGTGGCTCAGTGGTTAGCAGTGAGTGTGGTGGCTCAGTGGTTAGCAGTGAGTGTGGTGGCTCAGTGGTTAGCAGTGGGTGCGGTGGCTCAGTGGTTAGCAGTAAGTACGGTGGCTCAGTGGTTAGCAGTGAGTGCGGTGGCTCAGTGGTTAGCAGTGAGTGTGGTGGCTCAGTGGTTAGCAGTGAGTGCAGTGGCTCAGTGGTTAGCAGTAAGTACGGTGGCTCAGTGGTTAGCAGTGAGTGCGGTGGCTCAGTGGTTAGCAGTGAGTGCGGTGGCTCAGTGGTTAGCAGTGAGTGTGGTGCCTCAGTGGTTAGCAGTGAGTGAGGTAAGATTGGTCAGCGCAGCGCCGTGGGCAGAGTGGTCAGCGCAGTGCCATGGGCAGAGTGGTCAGCGCAGCGGTGTGGGCAGAGTGGTCAGCGCAAACATACACACACACATACACACACTCCGCTATACTTACCACCGACCCTGGGTCTTCCCCGCCGCCTGGATCCTGAGTCGACATGTCGCCGCCCCCGGACGACTGGAGGGCAGAGGACAGGGAGAGGAGAGCGGAGGCTGGAGGGCAGAGGACAGGGAGAGGAGAGCGGAGGCTGGAGGGCAGAGGACAGGGGAGGCTGGAGGGCAGAGGACAGGGAGAGGAGAGCAGAAGCTGTAGGGCAGAGGACAGGGAGAGGAGAGCAGAAGCTGTACGGCAGAGGACAGGGAGAGAAGAGCGGAGGCTGGAGGGCAGAGGACAGGGAGAGAAGAGCAGAAGCTGTAGGGCAGAGGACAGGAGAGGAGAGCAGAAGCTGTAGGGCAGAGGACAGGGAGAGGAGAGCAGAAGCTGTACGGCAGAGGACAGGGAGAGAAGAGCGGAGGCTGGAGGGCAGAGGACAGGGAGAGGAGAGCAGAAGCTGTAGGGCAGAGGACAGGGAGAGGAGAGCAGAAGCTGTAGGGCAGAGGACAGGGAGAGGAGAGCAGAAGCTGTACGGCAGAGGACAGGGAGAGAAGAGCGGAGGCTAGAGGGCAGAGGACAGGGAGAGGAGAGCAGAAGCTGTAGGGCAGAGGACAGGGAGAGGAGAGCAGAAGCTGTAGGGCAGAGGACAGGGAGAGGAGAGCAGAAGCTGTACGGCAGAGGACAGGGAGAGGAGAGCGGAGGCTGGAGGGCAGAGGACAGGGAGAGGAGAGCAGAAGCTGTAGGGCAGAGGACAGGGAGAGGAGAGCGGAGGCTGGAGGGCAGAGGACAGGGAGAGGAGAGCGGAGGTTGGAGGGCAGAGGACAGGGAGAGGAGAGCGGAGGCAGAGGAGAGGGAGAGGAAGCGGAGGCTGGAGGGCAGAGGACAGGGAGAGGAGAGCGGAGGCTGGAGGGCAGAGGACAGGGAGAGGAGAGCGGAGGCGGAGGGCAGAGGAGAGCGGAGGCTGGAGGGCAGAGGACAGGGAGAGGAGAGGCGGAGGCTGGAGGGCAGAAGGACAGGGAGAGGAGAGCGGAGGGCAGAGGAGAGGAGAGTGGAGGCTGGAGGGCAGAGGACAGGGAGAGGAGAGCGGAGGGCAGAGGAGAGGAGAGAGGAGAGCGGAGGCTGGAGGGGCAGAGGACAGGGAGAGGAGAGCGGAGGGCAGAGGAGAGGGAGAGGATATCGGAGACTGGAGGGTAGAGGACAGGGAGAGGAGAGCGAGGCTGGAGGGCAGAGGATAGGGAGAGGAGAGCGGAGGCTGGAGGGTAGAGGACAGGGAGAGGAGAGCGGAGGCTGGAGGGCAGAGGACAGGGAGAGGAGAGCGGAGGCTGGAGGGCAGAGGACAGGGAGAGGAGAGCGGAGGGCAGAGGAGAGGGAGAGGAAAGCGGAGGCTGGAGGGCAGATGACAGGGAGAGGAGAGCGGAGGGCAGAGGAGAGGTAGAGGATAGCGGAGGCTGGAGGGTAGAGGACAGGGAAGGAGAGCGGAGGCAGGAGAGGGCGGAGGACAGGAGAGGTAGAGGAGGCTGGAGGAGAGGAGTGAGCGGAGGCTGGAGGGCGGAGGCTGGAGGGCAGAGGACAGGGAGGGACAGGGGAGGCTGGAGGGGCAAGAAGGACAGGGGAGGCTGGAGGGGGCAGAGGACAGGGGGAGGCTGGAGGGGGCAGAGGAGACAGGTGAGGCTGGAGGGGGCAGATGACAGGTGAGGCTGGAGGGGGCAGAGGACAGGGGAGGCTGGAGGGGTTAAGGCAGAGGGGAGGCTGGAGGCTGGAGGGGTAGGGCACACAGGGGAGGCTGGAGGGGTTAGGGCACAGGGGAGGCTGGAGGGGTTAGGGCACAGGGGAGGCTGGAGGCTGGAGGGGTTAGGGCACAGGGGAGGCTGGAGCCTGAAGGGGTTAGGGCAGAGGGGAGGCTGGAGGCTGGAGGGGTTAGGGCACAGTTGAGGCTGGAGGGGTTAGGGCACAGGGGAGGCTGGAGGGGTTAGGGCACAGGGGAGGCTGGAGGGATTAGGGGACAGGGGAGGCTGGAGGGGTTAGGGCACAGGGGAGGCTGTGGGGGTTATGGCAGAGGGGAGGCTGTAGGGGTTAGGGCAGAGGGGAGGCTGGAGGGGTTAGGGCACAGGGGAGGCTGGAGGCTGGAGGGCTGTGCACATGACTGCTGGAGGCACAGAGACCTCTGCCGATAACTGCACAGAGACCTCTGCACATCACTGCTGGAGGCACAGAGACCTCTTCCCATCTCTGCTGGAGGCACAGAGACCTCTACCCATCTGTGCTGGAGTCACAGAGACCTCAGCCCATCACTGCTGGAGGCACAGAGACCTCTGGCCATCTCTGCTGGATGTCCCTGGTCTGTGCCCACTCACCCTGGCACTGTAGCGTGCGGATGGTTCAGGTACCTGGAGATTGAAGGGTCATGGTGGCATCACCAGGAGGCTGCCGGTGACCACAGGTGGCAGCACACAGCTGCCTTCTGGAGAGCGGGCACCTGAGGTCACATCACCCGCGGCTGGAGCGGGAGAGAGGAGGCGCACTGTCCCGTGGGGATGGTTCAGGTACCTGGATTGAAGGGGTCATGGTGGCATCACCAGGAGGCTGCCAGTGACCACAGGTGGCAGCACACAGCTGCCCTCTGGAGAGCGGGCACCTGAGGTCACATCACCGCGGCTGGAGCGGGAGAGAGGAGGCGGCCGGGACAGGGGGGAACGTTCCTGGGCGGAACGCTCCTCCACCGGTCACTGTAGCCGGGCGCCGCCCGGCTACAGTGGACTGGTGACGTCACCACCATGGGTCCGGAGGCCATCACGGAAGTACCCTTCGGGTTTTCCGGAAGTGGCCTTCGGCTTTTATATTATATATTTATATTATAATAGACAGCTCATGTGACTGACATCTGCCTTAATTCCCTATATGCAGGCAATGGAATAAAACGATGTTTGGGTGAGCGCAACCAATTTCTATATCTCATTAATTCCCTATATGGCACATGTGTTGCACATTGGCTGTTTTTAATCAGATGTTTATGTTTGGAAATTAAAGATAGCACACGTATGAGGCGAGTTGTGTGAGGTGATTTGTGCACATCTGTATCTGTCTGTGTGGTGTGCGTGTCCCTGGGGTGTGTGTATGTGTGTGTCCCTGTGGGGTGAGTGCATGTGTCCCTATAGGGTGTGTATGTGTGTGTGTCCCTGTGGGGGGATTCTGTGTGGTGTGTGTGTGTATCTGTGTTGTGGCTGTCTATTTGTGGTGTGTGTGTGTGTGTCCCGTGGGATGAGTGCATGTGTCCCTATAGGGTGTGCATGTGTGTGTGTCCCTGTGGGGGGGTGTCTGTGTGGGGTGTGTGTGTCTCTGTGTTGTGTGTGTCTCTTTGTGGTGTGTGTCCCTGTGGGGTGAGTGCATGTGTCCCTATAGGGTGTGTATGTGTGTGTGTCCCTGTGGGGGGGGGGGTCTGTGTGGTGTGTGTGTGTATCTGTGTTGTGGCTATCTCTTTGTGGTGTGTGTGTGTCCCTGTGGGGTGAGTGCATGTGTCCCTATAGGGTGTGTATGTGTGTGTGTCCCTGTGGGGGGGTGTCTGTGTGGGGTGTGTGTGTCTCTGTGTTGTGTGTGTCTCTTTGTGGTGTGTGTGTGTCCCTGTGGGGTGAGTGCATGTGTTCCTATAGGGTGTGTATGTGTGTGTGTCCCTGTGGGGGGGCCTATGTGGTGTGTGTGTGTCTATTTGTGGTGTGTGTGTGTCCCTGTGGGGTGAGTGCATGTGTCCCTATGGGGTGGCTATGTGTGTGTGTCCCTGTGGGAGGGGGTTCTGTGTGGTGTGTGTGTCTGTGTTGTGTGTGTCTCTTTGTGGTGTGTGTGTGTGTGTGTGTGTACCTGTGGGGTGAGTGCATGTGTCGCTATAGGGTGTGTGTGTGTCCCTGTGGGGGTGTGTGTGTGTCTCTGTATTGTGTGTGTCTCTTTGTGGTGTGTGTGTGTTTGTTCGGGTGCGTGGTGAGTATCCAATGCTGGGGCTGCACCTTAGCAACTACACACTTGCTGTTACTCTTTGTGTGCGTGTGGTGTGTATACATGTCCCTGTGCATGGTGAATATCTCATGTTGGGGCCCCACCTTAGTGACTATATGCTGGTATGTGCTGTTAGTCTTTGGCGCTATCATTAAGCCCCTCTCATTCACAACTGTCAACTGGTAACTGTCACTTTTTCCCCATTATGTAGATAGGGGCAAAATTGTTTGGTGAATTGGAATGCGCGGGGATAAAATTTCGCCTCACAACATAGCCTATGACGCTCCCAGGGTCCAGATGTGTGACTGTGCAAAATTTTGTGGCTATAGCTGACAGCTGTTGATTTTCCTCCAACACTTTTCCATTCACTTTTTCCCCATTATGTAGATAGGGGCAAAATTGTTTGGTGAACTGGAACGCGCAGGGTTAAAATTTCGCCTCACAACATAGCCTATGATGCTCTTGGGGTCCAGATGTGTGACTGTGCAAAATTTTGTGGCTGTAGTTGCGACAGTGTAGATGCCAATCCTGGATATACACACACATTCAGCTTTATATATTAGATATACAGTACAGACCAAATGTTTGGACACACCTTCTCATTCAAAGAGTTTTCTGTATTTTCACGACTATGAAAATTGTAGATTCACACTGAAGGCATCAAATCTATGAATTGACACAAGTGGAATTATATACTTAACAAAAAAGTGTGAATCAACTAAAAATATGTCTTATATTCTAGGTTCTTCAAAGTAGCCACCTTTTGCTGTGATTACTGCTTTGCACACTCTTGGCATTCTCTTTATGAGCTTCAAGAGGTAGTCACCGGAAATGGTTTTCACTTCACAGGTGTGCTCTGTCAGGTTTAATAAGTGGGATTTCTTGCCTTATAAATGGGGTTGGGACCATCAGTTGTGTTGTGCAGAAGTCTGGTTGATACACAGCTGATAGTCCTACTGAATAGACTAGAATAGACTGAATGCTAAGTAAAGAAAAACGAGTGGCCATCATTACTTTAAGAAATGAAGGTCAGTCAGTCCGAAAAAATTAGGAAAAATTTGAAAGTATCCCCAAGTGCAGTTGCAAAAACCATCAAGTGCTATAAAGAAACTGGATCACATGAGGACCGCCCCAGGAAAGGAAGACCAAAAGTCACCTCTGCTGTGGAGGATAAGTTCATCTGAGTCACCAGCCTCAGAAATCTCAGGTTAACAGCAGCTCAGATTAGAGACCAGGTCAATGCCACACAGAATTCTAGCAGCAGACATATCTCTCCAACAACTGTTAAAAGGAGACTTTGTGCAGCAGGCCTTTATGGTAAAATTAGCTGCTAGGAAACCACTGCTAAGGACAGGCAGCAAGCAGAAGAGACTTGTTTGGGCTAAAGAACACAAGGAATGGACATTAGACCAGTGGAAATCTGTGCTTTGGTCTGATGAGTACAAATTTGAGATCTTTGGTTCCAACCACCGTGTCTTTGTGCGATGCAGAAAATGTGAACGGATGGACTCTACATGCCTGGTTCCCACCGTGAAGCATGGAGGAAGAGGTGTGATGGGGTGGTACGCCAGATAACCTGGCCTCCATAGTCACCAGACCTGAACTCAATTGAGATGGTTTTGAGGTGAGCTGGACCGCAGAGTGAAGGCAAAAGGGCCAACAAGTGCTAAGCATCTCTGGGAACTCCTTCAAGACTGTTGGAAGACCATTTCCGGTGACTACCTCTTGAAGCTCTTCAAGAGTGTGCAAAGCAGTAATCAAAGCAAAAGGTGGCTACTTGAAACCTAGAATATAAGACATATTTTCAGTTGTTTCACACTTTTTTGTTAAGTATATAATTCCACATTAGTTAAATTAGTTAATTCATAGTTTTGATGCCTTCAGTGTGAATCTACAATTTTCATAGTCATGAAAATAAGAAAACTCTTTGAATGAGAAGGTGTGTCCAAACCTTTGGTCTGTACTGTAATATATATATATACTACTAGATGGTGGCCCAATTCTAACGCATCGGGTATTCTAGAATATGTATGTAGTTGACATAGTGTTACTGACAGAACTTGTTCAGTCAGCGTGAGTGAACTATATATTATATGTACCGTATTTTTCGCTTTATAAGACGCATCCCCAAATTTGGTGCAGGAAAAGAGAAAAAAAATAATTTTTAATGTTAAATGGGGTCCATCTTATAATGCCAGTGTCCGTCTTACAAATCATATACCGTATATGTCAATACTGGTATATATATCCCCCATGCTGGCACAGTAGCCCCCCATTGCAGGCTCAGTAGCCCCCCATTGCAGGCACAATAGCCCCCCATTGCAGGCACAGTAGCTCCAATTGCAGGCACAGTAGCCCCCCATTACAGGCACAGTAGCCGCCCATTGCAGACACAGTAGCCCCCATTGCAGGCACAGTAGCCCCCCATTGCAGGCACAGTACCCCTTATTCAGGCACTGTAGCCCCCCTTTGCAAACACAGTAGCCCCCCTTTGCAAACACAGTAGCCCCCTTTGCAAACGCAGTAGCCCCCTTTGCAGGCACAATAGCCCCCCATTGCAGGCACAATAGCCCCCCATTGCAGGCACAATAGCCCTTTTGCAGGCATTGTAGCCCCCATTGCAGGCACAGCAGTCCCCATTGCAGCTCCAGCCCCCTTTTGGCCCCCACCTTTGTGGTGATACTCACCTAGCTTCACCGCTGCCTGCTGACCGCTATATCCCCGCTATCTGTGCTGTGCCAGCATCCGGGTCCTGAGAGCGGCGCTCGGTGATGATGTCACTCGCAGCGACGCTCACAGCACCCGGATGCCGGCAGAGCACTGAGAGCGGGGATATCGTGGTCAGCAGGCAGGCAGCGGTTGAAGCTAGGTGAGTATTACATCCATGGTATAGTCAGTGCTTTCCACGCAATGCAAGCATGGAAATCACTAACTATACAGACAGGCTGCAGCTGCGGACCCGGCTCCTGTATTATGGGCTGCTCCCGCTGGTGATTGACAGCGGGATGCAGTGCATATTACAGGAGATAATGAGCGGCCCCGCATGACCAGAGCCCGCAGCTGGAGCCCGCTCCTGGCCCCATCCAGCCCCCGGATACTGCTCCTGAGCCGCGTTTCGCTTTGTAAGACGCATCCCCCACTTTCCCCCAAAAGTTGGGGGACTAAAAGTGCGTCTTACAAAGCGAAAAATACGGTATATATGTATAGATATGTATAGCAGCGCTATGGTTTATGGGGGTACATTACATTACATGTATAGCAAACGCTATGGTATATGGTGGTACATTACAGCAAATGTATAGCAGCACTATAGTATATGGCGGTACATTACAGCACATGTATAGCAGCACTATAGTATATGGCGGTACATTACAGTACATGTATAGCAGCGCTATGGTATATGGTGGTACATTACAGTACATGTATAGCAGCACTATAGTATTTGGTGGTACATTACAGTACATGTATAGCAGCGGTATGGTATATGGCGGTACATATATATGGAGCGAGCGGGGCAGGATGGATCAAGCGGGGCAGGATGGAGCCGGAAGAGCAGGATGGAGCCAAAGGGGCAGGATGGAGCAGGATGGAGCCAGAGGAGCAGGATGGAGCAAGCGAGGCAGGGTGGAGGCGGGGGGGCAGGATGGAGCCGTGGGAGCAAGAACAGCGGGGGGCAGGATGGAGCAAGCAGGGCAGGATGGAGCGAGTGGAGCAGGATGGAGCGAACAGAGCAGGATGGTGGTGGAGGGGCAGGGCAGGATGGAGCTGGCGGGGGAGGATGGAGCCGGCGGGGCAGGATGGAGCGAGCGCGGCAGGATGGAGACGGCGGGGCAGGATGGAGCCGGTGGGGCAGGATGATGGCGGGGGGGAGGATGGTGCTGGCGGGGCAGGATGGTGGCGGGGGTCAGGATGGTGGTGGGGGTGCGGGATGGAGCCAGTGGGCAGGATGGATGCGGCGGGGCAGGATGGAGCCGGCGGGGCAGGATGGTGGCGCGGGGATCAGGATGGTGGTGGGGGCAGGATGGAGCTGGTGGGGCAGGATGGAGCCGGCGGGGCAGGATGGTGGCGGGGGCAGGATGGATACGGGGGGCAGGATGGAGGCGCTCCTCCTGACCCCCTCCGCTCCCTGCGGCCTCCCTCCCTCTGTCCTCCACTCCTTGTGGCCCCCCTCACTCTGCCCCTCCACACACCCTCAACCCCCACCACCGCTCCTCTATGGTGATAATAAAAAAAAAACCCGTCAGTGAGGATACTTACCCTCCGCCGGCTCACTCCACCTGTCTTCTAGCTCCCAGGCTCCACCTGTCTTCTAGCTCCCAGGACAGGACCTGTCGTTGCCTGGGAAACCGATCAGATGAGGGTCAGTGGGCAGAGTGGGGAATCAGTGGGCAGAGCAGGGGTTAGTGGGCACAGTCATTGGGCAGAGCAGGGGTCAGTGGGCATAATCAGTAGGCAGAGCAGGGTCAGTAGGCAGGAGTGGGGGTCAGTGGGCAGAGCAGGGTCAGTGGGCAGAGCTGGGGTCAGTAGGCAGAGCAGGGGTCAGCAGGCATGGTCAGTAGGCAGAGGGGGGGGGTCAGTGGGCAGAGCAGGGTCAGTGGGCAGAGTGGGGAATCAGTGGGCAGAGCAGGGGTTAGTGGGCACAGTCATTGGGCAGAGCAGGGGTCAGTGGGCATAATCAGTAGGCAGAGCAGGGTCAGTAGGCAGGAGTGGGGGTCAGTGGGCAGAGCAGGGTCAGTGGGCAGAGCTGGGGTCAGTAGGCAGAGCAGGGGTCAGCAGGCATGGTCAGTAGGCAGAGGGGGGGGTCAGTGGGCAGAGCAGGGTCAGTGGGCAGAGCGGGGGTCAGTGAGCAGAGTGGGGGGTCAATGGGCAGAGCAGGGTCAGTGGGCAGAGCAGGGTTAGTGGGCAGAGCGGGGGTCAGTGGGCAGAGCAGGGGTTAGTGGGCACAGTGATTGGGCAGAGCAGGGGTCAGTGGGCACAGTCAGTAGGCACTGCAGGGGTTAGTGGGCACAGTGATTGGTGCAGAGCAGGGGTCAGTGGGCACAGTCAGTGAGCAGAGCAGGGGTCAGCGGGCAGAGCGGGGGTCACTGGCAGAGCAGGGTTCAGTGGGCATAGCAGGGGTTAGTGGGCAAAGTCAGTTGGCAGAGCAGGGTCAGTGGGCAGAGCAGGGGTTAGTGGGCAGAGCGGCGGTCAGTGGGCACAGTCAGTGTGCAGAGAAGGGTCAGTGGGTAGAGCATGGGTCAGTGGGCATGGTCAGTTGGCAGACAGGGGTCAGTGGGCATGGTCAAAGGTCAGAGCGGGGGGGTCAGTGAACTGAGGGTCGTCAGTGGGCAGAGCGGGGTTCAGAGGGCAGAGCGGAAGTAAATGAGCAGAGCAGGGTCAGTGGGCAGTGTGAGGGGTCAGTGCGCAGAGCATGGTCAGTGGGCAGTGTGAGGGGTCAGTGGGCAGAGCATGGTCAGTGGGCAGTGTGAGGGGTCAGTGAGCAGTGTGAGGGGTCAGTGGGCTGAGAAGGGTCAGTGGCCAGAGTGGGATTCAGTGGGCAGAGCAGGGTCAGTGGGCATAGCGGGGTTCAGTGGGCAGTGTGAGGGGTCAGTGGGCAGAGCAGGGTCAGTGAGCAGGGGCAGTGTGAGGGGTCAGTGGCAGAGCAGGGTCAGTGGGCAGAGAGAGGGGTCAGTGGGCAGAGTGGGAGTCAGTGGGCAGAGTGGGGGTCAGTGGGCATAGCAGGGCCAGTGGGCATAGCAGGGTCAGTGGGCAGAGCAGGGTCAGGGGCAGAGCGGGGGGGGCAGTGGACAGAGCAGGGTCAGGGGGCAGAGCGGGAGTCAATGAGCAGAGCAGGGTCAGTGTGCAGCGTGGGTGGGGATCAGTGGGCAGAGCATGGTCAGTGGGCAGTGTGAGGGGTCAGTGGGCAGAGCATGGTCAGTGGACAGTGTGAGGGGTCAGTGAGCAGTGTGAGGGGTCAGTGGGCAGAGCAGGGTCAGTGGGCAGAGTGGGGATCAGTGGGCAGAGCAGGGTCAGTGGGCAGAGTGGGGGTCAGTGGCCAGAGTGGGGTTCAGTGGGCAGAGCAGGGTCAGTGGGCAGAGCAGGGTCAGTGGGCAGAGCAGGGGGTCAGTGGGCAGAGCAGGGTCAGTGGGCAGAGCAGGATCAGTGGGCAGAGAGGGGGTCAGTGGGCAGAGCATGGTCAGTGGGCAGACCATGGTCAGTGGGTAGAGCAGGGTCAGTGGGCAGTGTGAGGGGTCAGTGGGCAGAGCAGGGGCAGTGTGAGGGGTCAGTGGGCAGAGCAGGGTCAGTGGGCAGAGAGGGGGTCAGTGGGCAGAGAGGGGGTCAGTGGGCAGAGAGGGGGGTCAGTGGGCAGAGTGGGGGTCAGTGGGCATAGCAGGGTCAGTGGGCATAGCAGGGTCAGTGGGCAGAGTGGGGGTCAGTGGGCAGAGCAGGGTCAGAGGGCAGAGTGGGGGGTCAGTGGGCAGAGCAGGGTCAGGGGCAGAGCGGGAGTCAATGAGCAGAGCAGGGTCAGTGGGCAGCGTGGGGGGGTCAGTGGGCAGAGCGGGAGGTCAGTGGGCAGTGTGAGGGTTCAGTGGGCAGTGCGGGGGGATCAGTTGGCAGTGTGAGGGGTCAGTGGGCAGCGCGGGGGATCAGTAGGCAGAGGAGGGTAGATTGGGAGAGGACCTTTGATGATGTCACGGTCATGTGATCTGTGACTCCACCCATCATCATGGCGTCATCAGAGGTCCTGAAGCACCAGGAAAAGTGATCTTGTAGTGTCGGCCAGCTGGAGGGAGCTGTGGTAACAGGCGGAGGGGGGGAGGTGACCGGACAGTGGAGGGGGGCTGTGGTGACAGGCGGGTGGTGACCGGAAAGTGGAGGGAGGCTATGGTGACAGGCAGGGGGATGATCGGGCAGTGGGGGGGGGGACTGTGGTGACCGGGCAGTGGGGGGAGCTGTGGTGACAGGTGGGGGGGTGATTGGGCAGGGAGCACGGGCAGGAGGAGGGGGGGGGCTGTGATGAGAGACTGTGTATACGCGCCGCTGTAGCCGGGCAGCAAATAGGCGCGAAATTCGAACTTTGAATTCTTACACCTATTTGCATAGTCTGAGCTCAATGAGCTGCCTGCGATTTCGGTTACAGACAGACTCAAAAAAGCCTTAGACAATTATATAGTAGATAGGGAACTATATGTATATACATATATACTATAGGGAATCATAGATGCTGCAAAGCTTCACTGAGTCAAAAAGAGGAATTGATCTGCAACGATGCCTAAAATCTTTGTGTCGGATCGGATTGGGCAATGCTGATGCTGATGCTGATGATACTCAGATACCTGAGTTAAAAGCCTACTTGATTTTGCGCTTAGGGTGGGAAGAGGGTGGCTCTGAGGGCGGGTAGTGTGAGGGTGATGATGAGGTTCTAGATCTCATTTACTTTCAATCAACAGCTCAGCAGGGGATGAGCTCAGCAGGGGAGGTGGAGGAGGAAACTGATGAGGTTAGGTTATGGTTTCCTGGAGAGAGATGGAGTGCTGCAACAACACCAAGCACTGAGTATTCAGCCACAACTCTGCCTCTATACAGAAGCCATGGTGGTTCTGCAGTTCGCATGGGAGCTAAGCTTTGCCTAGCCTGGACCTTTTTCCAGATTGTGAAGGATGACTCAACTCATGTTATCTGCCAAATATGTAGGCAAAATCTGAGTAGAGGCAAAATAATCAATAATTTGAGTACTTCATGCATAACCTGTCACATAGACATGCAGCATAAGTTACAGGGATAAGCTCACTGTTCTACAATGTGTCTTATCAGGCCAGGCTAACCACCGACTGCCCCATCAAGCACATCTGTGGCTTTTACATCTTCTATGACTGTAGGGACTGGTGTAACACAGGCCTTTGGCCACAGAATGTCCACCTCTTTGTCCGCAACAGCCAGTGTGATTGACAAGGCCGTCAGCTGTTTTGGTAGTGGATATGCCTACTGCTGTTGAGCGCTTTCAGACATTAAGAGCACCACCTGTTTATGAAGGCAACTTAATATCTCCACCTGCACATCCCTCACAGTCCAGCAGTTTGTCTGGTACACCCTACTCCACCCTGTATCAGCACAGCAGCCAGCCCTCAGTCTGGCATAAGTGGTCAAGTATGGAATCTGGAAACAGAGAAGGTGCAATAGGGTATACTTGTGTGCACAGCGGACAATAAATGACAAGGTTTTGATCACCTTTTAAGGGTTGTGTAAGTCACAACTACACTGACTAACATGGATATTTATCCTGATAACAGTATGCCGCCGTTCCCCCAAGGCAAGGTAAACCAGGAATAGAAAGTGAAAGATGGGGTATCTGAACCGCGTTCGCGTCTTGACAAATTCAATCCAACAAGGGATTAATGTTGGTAATTTTATTTTTCTATGCGTTTCGGGGGTATAGCCCCTTTCTTCAGGAAAAGAAAATCACAGATATACATCAGTTATTTTTTTTCCTGAAGAAGGGGGCTATACCCCTGGAACGCGTAGAAAAATAAAATCACCATCATTAATCCCTTGTTGGATTGAATTTGTCAAGATGGGAGTGCAGTTCAGATACCCCATCTTTCACTTTCTATTCCTTATATGTGGTCAAGTAAACGACCATTTCCTCCTACCCATGCCAAAGCAAAGAGCTTGAATTTCTACAAGCTGTTGGCCATGAAAATGCTACCTTTCTGCCTGGTGGATACAGAGGGTTTTTGAAAGCTCATTGCCGATGCAGATGCCCAGTCGCCACTACTTCTTGAAGAAAGCTGTATGTGTGCTACACCAGCATGTCACAGACAACATCACCGCTTCCTTGAGAAACTCTATATGTGACAGGGATGCATTTCACTACAGACATCTGGCCGAGTAAGCATGGCCAGGGGAGTTACATGTCGCTGGGTGACTCTGGTGGCTGCGGGGGAAGGGGCTGCTGTACAAGTCTTGTTATCCCCATGGCTTGGTAGTAAAACCTCTATATCTAACAGTTCTTTCACAGCTTCTGCCTCCTTAACCACCTCTAGGGCCTCCACCTGTGCCCAAAACCTCTCCGGTCATGTGACATGCGTTCCAATTGTGCTGAAGGAATAAAGCACACCTCCTTACTTTGCTGCTAGCGGGGCTCAACGCCATCAGTCTGTGTTTACATTAAAATGCCTGGGAAATGTGAGTTATACAGCTGAGTAGTTGTGGTCACCTTTAGAGACCAAGTTTGATCAATGGCTGTTTCCACTGAACCTGCACAAAATAATGAAAAATAACGAACAAGTTGGTGAATTTACATCACATTTATTCTGCCTCCAGCTGCGACATTTCGATCACAAGAGATCTTTATCAAGCACACTAGCTGTGAGCCCGATGCATTTGCATCGGGATTCTAGAACGTGGCAATATTATTTGCATTAATAGCATTATTATTACCATTAATAGCATAATTATTAGCATTAACAGCATTATTATTAGCATTAATAGCATTATTAACAGCAATAATAGTACTAATAATAGTATTGTTATTAGTATTAATAGCATTATTACCATAAATAGCATTAATAATAGCGTTAATAGCATTATTATGAGGAGTAATAGCATTATTAGCATTAATAAAATTATTAATAGCATTAATAGAATTAAAAAATAGCATTAATAGCATTATTAATAGGATTAATAGCATGATTATTAGAATTAATAGCATTAATATTAGCATGAATAGCATTAATAGCATTATTAATAACATTAATACCATTATTAATAGCATTAATAGCCTAAATAATAGAATTAATAGCATAAATAATCGCATTAATAGCATGAGTATTAGCATAAAGAGCATTAATAGCATTATTATTAGCATTAATAGAATTTTGAATAGCATAAATAGCATGATTATTAGCCTTAATAGCATTATTAATAGCGTTAATATGATTATTATTAGCATTATTAGCATTAATATTAGCATTAATAGCATAATTCTTAGCATTAATAGCATTAATAATAGCATTAATAGCAATATTATTTGCATTAATAACATTATTATTACCATTAATAGCATAATTATTAGCATTAATAGCATAATTATTAGCATTAATAGCATTAATAATAGCATTAAGAGCAATATTATTTGCATTAATACCATTTATTATTACCATTAATAACATAATTATTAGCATTAATAGCATAATTATTAGCATTAATAGCAATAGCATTAATAGCAATATTATTTGCATTAATAGCATTATTATTACCATTAATAGCATAATTATTAGCATTAATAGCATAATTATTAGCATTAATAGCATTAATAATAGCATTAATAGCAATATTATTTGCATTAATAGCATTATTATTACCATTAATAGCATAATTATTAGCATTAATAGCATACATATTAGCATTAATAGCATAATTATTAGCATTAATAGCATTAATAATAGCATTAATAGCAACATTATTTGCATTAATAGCATTATTATTACCATTAATAGCATAATTATTAGCATTAATAGCATAATTATTAGCATTAATAGCATTAATAATAGTATTAATAGCAACATTATTTGCATTAATAGCATTATTATTACCATTAATAGCATAATTATTAGCATTAATAGCATTAATAATAGAATTAATAGCAATATTATTTGCATTAATAGCATTATTATTACCATTAATAGCATAATTATTAGCATTAATAGCATAAATATTAGCATTAATAGCATAATTATTAGCATTAATAGCATTAATAATAGCATTAATAGCATAATTATTAGCATTAATAGCATTAATAATAGCATTAATAGCAATATTATTTGCATTAATAGCATTATTATTACCATTAATAGCATAAATATTAGCATTAATAGCATAATTATTAGCATTAATAATAGCATTAATAGCAATATTATTTGCATTAATAGCATTATTATTACCATTAATAGCATTAATAGCAATATTATTTGCATTAATAGCATTATTATTACCATTAATAGCATAATTATTACCATTAATAGCATAATTATTAGCATTAATAGCATTAATAATAGCATTAATAGCAACATTATTTGCATTAATAGCATTATTATTACCATTAATAGCATAATTATTAGCATTAATAGCATAATTATTAGCATTAATAGCATTAATAATAGAATTAATAGCAATATTATTTGCATTAATAGCATTATTATTACCATTAATAGCATAATTATTAGCATTAATAGCATAAATATTAGCATTAATAGCATAATTATTAGCATTAATAGCATTAATAATAGCATTAATAGCAATATTATTTGCATTAATAGCATTATTATTACCATTAATAGCATAATTATTAGCATTAATAGAATAATTATTAGCATTAATAGCATTAATAATAGCATTAATAGCATTATTATTAGCATTAATAGCATAATTAGTAGCATTAATAGCATAATTATTAGCAGTAATAGCATTATTATTAGCATTAATAGCATTAATAATAGCATTAATAGCAATATTATTTGCATAATAGCATTATTATTACCATTAATAGCATAATTATTACCATTAATAGCATTAATAATAGCATTAATAGCAATATTATATGCATTAATAGCATTATTATTAGCATAATATTTTTTTATTATTATTATTTTTTATTTTATTACCGTATTTATTATTTATTTTTTTTTTTTTATTATTTTAATTATTATTAAATTTATTTATGATTTGTTAGTTTAAGTGAGCAGACACAGTTCTCCTTCAGGTCCGCTCAAAGGGCTCATAGAGTTACATAGCGGATGATGCTGGACGCTGATTGGTCGCTTCTTCCCATAGAGAAACATGGCCATGTTTCTCTATGGGAAGACGCGACCAATCAGCGTCCAGGATTATCCGCCATGTATCTCTATGAGGGGTTGGAGCGGACCTGAATCGAAACTGTCTTTACAAACAGTCTCCATTCAGGTCCGCTCAAAGGCCTCATAGAGATACATGGCGGATAATCGTGGACGCTGATTGGTCGCGTCTTCCCATAGAGAAACATGGCCATGTTTCTCTATGGGAAAAAACGACCAATCAGCGTCCAGGATTATCCGCTATGTAACCCGGAGCTCGGTGGAGGAAGAGAGAAGAGCGCCGGATGGAAGAGTCGTTAGCCGGGCTGAAGGAACAGGATGCCTGGGCCGGAGGGAGGAGTGGAGGTGGACCTGAGGAAGCAGATGTCATGAAGACAGGTAAGTGATCTACGGCGTCGGGGAGGGGGGGTGTGTGCGGACATATGGAGGGGGGGGGGTGTGCGGACAGATGGAGGGGGGGTGTGCGGACATATGGAGGAGGGGGTGTGCGGACATATGGAGGAGGGGGTGTGCGGACATATGGAGGGGGGGTGTGCGGACATATGGAGGGGGGGGTGTGCGGACATATGGAGGGGGGGTGTGCGGACATATGGAGGAGGGGGTGTGCGGACATATGGAGGGGGGGTGTGCGGACATATGGAGGGGGGGTGTGCGGACATATGGAGGAGGGGGTGTGCGGACATAATGGAGGAGGGGGTGTGCGGACATATGGAGGGGGGGTGTGCGGACATATGGAGGAGGGGGTGTGTGGACATATGGAGGAGGGGGTGTGCGGACATAATGGAGGAGGGGGTGTGCGGACATATGGAGGAGGGGGTGTGCGGGCATATGGAGGAGGGGGTGTGCGGGCATATGGAGGAGGGGGTGTGCGGGCATATGGAGGAGGGGGTGTGCGGACATAATGGAGGAGGGGGTGTGCGGACATATGGAGGAGGGGGTGTGCGGGCATATGGAGGAGGGGGTGTGCGGGCATATGGAGGAGGGGGTGTGTGGGCATATGGAGGGGGCGGTGTGCGGACATATGGAGGAGGGGGTGTGCGGACATATGGAGGAGGGGGTGTGCGGACATATGGAGGAGGGGGTGTGCGGACATATGGAGGAGGGGGTGTGCGGGCATATGGAGGAGGGGGTGTACGGGCATATGGAGGAGGGGGTGTGTGGGCATATGGAGGAGGGGGTGTGCGGGCATATGGAGGAGGGGGTGTGCGGGCATATGGAGGAGGGGGTGTGCGGACATATGGAGGAGGGGGTGTGCGGGCATATGGAGGAGGGGGTGTACGGGCATATGGAGGAGGGGGTGTGCGGGCATATGGAGGAGGGGGTGTGCGGGCATATGGAGGAGGGGGTGTGCGGGCATATGGAGGAGGAGGTGTGCGGGCATATGGAGGAGGGGGTGTGCGGGCATATAGAGGAGGAGGTGTGCGGGCATATGGAGGAGGGGGTGTACGGGCATATGGAGGAGGGGGTGTACGGGCATATGGAGGAGGGGGTGTGCGGGCATATGGAGGAGGGGGTGTGCGGGCATATGGAGGAGGAGGTGTGCAGGCATATGGAGGAGGGGGTGTGCCAAAAATAGAACCAGAGGCTCGGCCACAAAGTTAGCGATTTACCGCTCAGGCAGCGACTCGTGCTACATGAGCGGGAAATTGCTAACTTTGTGGCCGAGCCTCTGGTTTTATTTTCGGCCAGCGACTTGCAATGGCCGCTTCGCGGCCATTGCTCGCACTCAGCCAGCGACTCGCAATGGCCTCGCGGCCATTGCTCGCGCAGGCTAACGACTCGCATTGGCCGCTACGCGGCCAATGCTTCGCTCGTGGTGACGGCACATAGTGACAAAGCCACGGCGATTTCGGGGTCCGACACAAAAATGCCTACAGCAATTATAGAGTAGATTACATATTACAATAACCACCCTTAAAGAGTGAAAACACCACCTCTCAATTAGCCATAACCAATCATAGACCTACATATATAATTATAGAACTAGATTACAAAACCTATGTTTAAAAACACCCCATTAGATTACATATTGGAAGAGCACCTTACCAGCCCTCAAACCACCCCATTAGATCGCTCATCACAATAAAGTCGCAACTAGAGGCGGAATGAATGTGATGCAAATTCAACTTGTGAGACGCTGTCCTTTTTCATTATCTGGTGTTTGGACTCCATCTGAGAAGGACTCCTTGGATGGGGCATGATCCCCAACCTTGGGTAATGTTATAGCCCTTTTTCCATGCAGTGCTGTAAGCCAACCTTTATTGATATTTGAGTCCACTGAACCTGCAGTCATGGAAGGCCATGAGCGACAAGCCTGCGAGCCTGGATGGGGCCCTATGCTGGAGCAAGGTCACACACATACCTTGCATGGCTCACATCCTGAACCTGGTTGTCTAGTAATTTCTAGTAATTTCTAGCTCACTATCCCAGCCTAGATGCGTTTCTTTAGAGGGCACAGTCGCTGTGTGCTCACTTTCGCCATTTGCCCCCCGCAGCTCAACAACATGCATCACTACAGAAACCTTTCGGTCTGCCAGTTAACCACCTGATATGTGATGTGCCGACACCATGGAATTCCACTCTGCCAGGGGCAGACTAGCCCAGGTGGCAGGGGAACAAGTGGCTTGTGGTTTTGCCCTAATTTAGGGCAGCCCCCTTAATGACATGGGCCGGCGGTCATCACTGCTTAGCGGCCGCAACGGGACTGTGTGGAGGGTAACATGCGGTGAATGTCCGAAACAACCCCCCCGCTCTCCTCAACCGGCCGTATCCAATAGCACCCACCCAAACCCCCCCCCCCCCGCTCCTCACCCGGCCGGATCCGATAGCATACCCCCGAAACCCCCCACCCCCCTGTCCTCAGGGCTGAAGGATCTGGCTGCCACCCAGGACAAGCTTCCCCAGCCAGCCCCTGCACTCTGCACATGTTGCAGTGACTGTGGCAGCAGCAACGAGCCCTTGTACAGTATGTCATGATGTATAGTCTGGGCCAACATGATCCTGAGGTGGGGCAAATCACGCTGCTGGAGTGATCACGGATCTCGAGGACCTCTGCTCCCTTCTGAACAATATAAATAAATGGCTACTAAGATGTTTAGTGCTGATTCTTGATACACTATCTGCAACATGATCCCCAGATTGTTAGGATTCGAAGTAATGCTGACTACTGGGTTTCCACATTATTAGATCCACAATACAAGTGAAAATTTGGACAAATGCTTCCTGCCTTGCAAAGGGATGCATGCATGCAGGATGATCAAAAGAAGCTTTTAGACAATCTTAGGCTGCCTTCACATTTGCGTATGGGAACGCAGCGTATGCTGCGTTCCCATAAGCATTCAAACGCATGCGCACTGCGGTTCCTATGTTTAACATAGGAACGCATAGTGCCTGCGTTTGCTGCGTTCGGGTGCGGATGCGGACGATATCTGCTCCTTCCGGTGTCCAGCATCCGCACCCGGGACGCAGCTTGCAGCATTTTTTTGTGGGTTTGGGGATCTTGGAAGATCAGCAAGCGTCCCCAAGCGTACAAAAAATGCATTGCCGTCAATGGGTCCGCAGTGTTCAGCGCTTGACAGCGCGGGAGAACGCTGCGGACCCATTGAAAAATCTCCCGGTGGCCGCCGGTGATGTCACAGGAGCTCACCGACGACCACCGGGAGATCAGCTCAGCCACTGCTGTCCTCTTCCTCCCCGCCGCCTGTAATCTCATAGCGATGTCGGCAGGGAGAACAGCTGATGTGACAGCTGTTTGAATCTTCCCGCGCCGACATCTCCTCACAGTGTCGGCGCGGGAAGATTCAAACAGCTCTCAGATCAGCTGTTCTCCCCGCCGACAGTCCCGGAGCTTACCGGCGGCCGGGGGGCGGAGATCTCCGGCGCTGATCTCCGCCCCCGGCCCGCCCCCGGACAGCGCCGATTGGCTGCCGGGCTCCATAGTGATGTGTCCGCAGGCGGACATTATCCGCTGCGGACACATCATTTGGACCCTGCTTCTGACAGCGTTTGTGTCTGCATGCCATCAGCATGCAGACACAAACGCTAATGTGAAGCAAGCCTTAGTACTGGTTTTGCCCAAAACACCAGTGGCGGACATAGTGCACATCACAGTCCTAAACAGGAACTTTACCAGCAGCAGTGTATCTGTTACAAGCAATTTTTGGGAGTTGTTTTAACTTTTTTAGACCATCCTTTGCAATGCCAGAAGAGGAAGGTGCAAGAGTATTTACAGTTGAATATCATGCCATTACTGTGGACCTGGACCCTTGTGTATTTTGGGCTTCAAAAATGGAAAAGTGACCTGAGCTCGCTACTCATGCTTTGGAGATTTTGTCATGCTCAGCAGCCAGCATTCTCTCAAAACATGTCTTCAGCACTGCTGGTGATGTCATGACGTATAATCACATACAGTTTTCACTGACAGTGTAGACAGCCTAACATTTATCAAGATGAACACGTCATATATCTCCAAAGACTTTTCTGCCCCAATGTCAGACTGGGGAGACTAGGCGCTGGTGTACTTTTCAATGTGCTGCATTTGACTCACCGTTGCCGGATACGCAGGTCTCAGGCAATGCTTCACTTGTCATGGTTCTGCGCCTGAGACTGTGGGGCCCGGTGGTCAAATAAAAAGGGATTAAAGGATTGGGATAAAGTCTTGATTGTCGTGACGCCACCTGTGGGTCTTTGGCCCGCCCCCTTGGTTGTTTCCAGCAATCGGGGCGGACAAGGATTTTGGCGCCTCTGCCATGGCCCTCCTATGACGAGGGGCGGAGGCACGCCCCTGGGCCAACACATAGTCTTTCACATGGCGGGAGCCGCCATTTTGGCCCAGTAGAAAGGGCGGGAAAAGTTCTTTTTGGCCGATTAAAGTTCTGTAAGGCACACAATACCGTTGGAAACGGGCTTGTTCGTATCCTGTTCGTGATCACCAGAATTTTGACTCACCGTTGCTGGATTCGCAGGTCTCAGGCGATGCTTCACTTGTCACGGTTCCACGCCTGAGGCTGTGGGGCCCGGTGGTCAAATAAAATGGAATTAAAGGATTGGGATAAAGTCTTGATTGTCGTGACGCCACCTGTGGGTGTCCGGTGATGGCACCGGCGCTGCTTGGGCCTCCGGGGGATGTGCGGCAGCTAGATGGGATACTCCCCACAGGATGAGCAGTAGTCCCCGGGGCCAGGAGCTGCTCTGGATGGAATGCGGCAGCTTGAGTAGTTTGATGAGCAAGGTTAATAACAGTTCTGGAAGAAATGCACTGACACAATGCTCCTCTGTAACAGGTCTTTACTGTAAGTTCGATGCGGTACACGCTATACAGTTCTTTAGGTAATGGACCGGGTGGTCCCAGTGATGAATAGCCTCTGTCCAGAGCTCAACAGTCTTCCTTCTTTTACTAGCTGTCCTATTCTTATTGCTGTCGCGGCCTTAGTGCACCAGTTCAAGGCACTGGGTATCTTTATGGGATTACCTTAGCCGGGTTTCCAACCTGGGCTGTAAAGGGTCCAGAGTCCCAATGGTGAGTACCCTGCTGGCAAGACTGCCGGGGTAGCGGCTGTAGTGAGGCGCTCCTAAAAAGCTACTCCATCGCTCCGGTTTTGCAGGACAGTGGTGGACGACTGACTGCCTCGGAACCGGTGTCCGGTAGGACTAGGGCATGGGTGTCTTTTGAACCTGTTGATTAGTTGCTATTTGCCCACTTTCTGGTCTGGGTCACCGCTTGCTGGTGCCCTCCCGGTTAGGTTGCTGTTCAGGGCTGCACGGCACTGTGCATACTTCTGCTCCTTCTCCTCCTTCTTCCTGAACACGACTCCCACTCCAACTACTACTCCTTCTCTTTCTAACTTTCCCCACACTGCACCTTACACTCCTCCCACCAGGACCTGATTGGCCCTCTACCTCTGAGTGGTGCATGTGGTATATGGAGCTCTGGATTTAACCATTTTATCACTGAGACAGAAGATATTACATCTTCAGCCAGGGATGCAAAACCTTCCTGTGACGCACTCGTTGCGGGGCGCCACACATTAATCTCCCCATTACAATATTTCAAATCTGGGGCAATTATTGCCACTTTAGTGATGGTTATGCATAATTTGTTTTTAAAAACTAAACCCTTTTTGGGTTGCTGTGTGGTGCACGAATAGAGCAGGACTTTCTGAGCACAAACCTACTCCTGACAACTCTGCACCAATTGCCAAATAATCAATCTTGAAATGTTGCCTATGCCTCCTGCGTTGTTGCTATTGTGGCCCAGTACAAAATCTATAGGATGGATACCACTTTACTGTGTTGTGGGTTGTGACACTAATTTTTTTAAAAGTGGGGACTCTTGTTATGGTCTCTTTGCTGTGTGGTCCATGACTTGAGCCGGGGGGCTCTCTGAGCACAAACCTACTCTTGACACTTCTGCACCAGTTCCTAAATACTCAAACTTAAGATGTTGGGCCCAGGCCTCTTGCCTTGCTGCTATTGTGGCCAAATACATAATATTTCAATGGTTACCACTTTGCTGTGGTGTAGCACTAATTAAAATAAGATACATTAAAAGTACATATATGCATGGCAGTGCAGGTGAGGGAGCCTTCAGTGGCAGGACACCAACTGACAAAGACGATGGTCCATTTCATGCCACTGCACTTCTACAGGTTTCACCTGAAGACCCGTAGAAGTGCAGGATCGTGTGCCACGGACTGCCTTATTTTGCTTCACTGGATTGCTCTTCCCAGTTCGGGCTTTCTTTGGCAAGCACCGACTCTATCTTCAATCAGGATTGGTGGATCTGACAATTGTGGTTTACCGAAACACTTTGCGGAGTCCGAGCTGAAGTTGGTGCCCAAAGTAAGTGCTATTTGTCTCTTATTTTTGCTGTCTCTTGTTAGGGTCTCTTTGTTGTATGGTGCATGACTTGCTCAAGGCTCACTGATCTGTCACCCATCCTCCTTTTACTTAATGTAGAAAACTGCTGCACTTTTCCTCTGTTACTTATCCATGTGTCAACTGTAACTGAGTTTCACTGTCTGAAATTTCAGTGAATGTGAGCCACCTCTTGTTTTTTACTGATTTTGTAGGGTATGGAGGCTGGAACAGACAGTGTCTAGTGCACCTTTGATATACTATGATACTATTTATACTCTGGGTGAATTTTTGTCACTTTTCCTGGTGTCTGGCACCAATATAAGCAGTTTGGCAGCTTTTGGGCACCTTTGAAGGTGTATTCTATGCATTTCATGTTGCCTGCCATTGATTTCAATGGGATTCAGGGGGAAGGGGGGTTCGGCAAACGATTCAGCGAACATCCAGCCATTTGGTAAGCTAAACTGACCCCGAACACTAAAGTGTTTGCTCATCTCTAATCATTTGTCTTCATGTGGAGGTGGGTAGTATCTTTGGTCTTTGTGGCACTCTCTAAGCCTGCAGTCAACAAAATAGCTGGATGATAGCACATGCACAGGACATCAGAGTCCCAGCATGGTGATGTTATTATGCAGTGTCAAGATTCTTATGTTCTGTGCATGTGATGACAGTACAGTGATCTGCCCACGCTGGACCCATCGTGATTCTGGATCTGGGTTGAGGTCTGGGGACTGTGGGGGCCAATCCAGCATCTCTACTTCATTGTTGTTGAACAATTTATTCACCAATCTTGATGTATACTTTGGGTTGTTGTCCTGCTGGATCACTGTTATCCTTTTCATGCCTATAGTACTTGAGTGTATGAAAGAAACTGAGCATTATCTGACAGAATTGCAGGGGTGTCAATACTTTTGGCCACAACTGTAAATTCCTTTATGAGGGACCTATATATCAGGATGAGGATCATATATACTAGGATGAGTACCATATATACCAGGATGGGGATCATATATACCAGGATGTTACCATATTTTCCAGGATGGGGAACATATATACCAGGATGGAGACATATATAAAGGATGGGGGACATTATTTCATAATGAATTGGGAGAAGGGCAATTCATAAGTCTTTATAGGATTTAGAATGCTACCAGGGCCTATTTATCTGACCAATGTGTGGCAGAAGGGACAGGTTAAAATTTTGCATTGGGGCCCATCGGACTCTAGTTAGGCTATTTTGCAATAATATTAATTATTTTAATGTCTATAGTGCCAATGTGGCGCCCTGGGCAAGGGTACTCAGAGCCGGGGCATGTCGTCTTCTAGGGTTACGGGGTGTCATGGTGATATGATTCGGCTCTGTGATCGCAGATTTGGCAATAAAAAGGGAATGAAAAATAAAATGAAGGGAGTTAAAGTTTTTGTAACAAATTTGTGACTCCACCCGTGGTTTGTGGCCAATGTGAGCCACCGCCGCTGTTCAGGCCTCTGGGGATGCTGGTGATGCCGGCATCTGGGATGGTGAGCCCTCCACGGGTAGGGCTTTATCCCCAGAGATGGTGGAGGGATGTAAGTCAGGGCTAGGTGCTCAACCTTTCAGGCAGTTCCCACCGCTGACTCGCAAAAATCAGTGTGCAGCTCTGTAGGCGCAGGATGAGCAGTCTATGAGAGGGAAAGTTTGTGGGGAGTGCAAGTTCGGTGTGCAAGTTCAGTGTGCAAGTTCAGTGCACAAGGGTAACAGTCTCTTTACCTTTACTGAGGTTAATCGGGTTTATCCAGGGTACAGTTCAAGTGGTGTTATGGGTACGAAGCTTGTTAGCAAGTTAGGCTGTCCATACCTGGCAAGGGCTGAGGCCTCCCTGCTGTACTATTGTGTTTGTGAGCCTCGGCTGCTTAGAGCTATGCTTAGGCCTCCTCACTCCATGTCTTGGCCATATGACAGGCAGCTTGTGCTCTCTCTGGGCTACTCTTCCAAGCTCGCTATGGCGGCTGTGTCTCTGGCCTTTCTGGGTGGACAGGCAACTTGAAATTACCCACCCTCCGGTTTTGGTTGCTGGGTATGGAATCCCTTGCAACCTCCACCCACAAGGTGCAGAGGCGAGCTGGCTCCACTCCACTCCTCGCACCTTTCCTCTACCTTCTCAGACCCTCACCGTGGATCACCTACATGGGCTGGTCAGTCACCCAGGACGGGCCTAGCGTGACACCCGTCTCTAGGATGTCTTCCATAGTCCTCCTTGGAACTGAACTACCTTACCCTGCCCCCAGACCAGAATTTATAAGGGACCTGCACTGAACCCAGGCTTTAGAGCTCCCCCTTCTGGCCTCGAGTTGGGAAGGTTGCTGTGTGCGTGTGTGGGTTTTACCTCAGGTGGGTGCCTTCCCTTGCTTCCAGGCTGTAGCATTGTGACAACTGGACCCCGGAGCGCCACACCAACATATTCTGCAGCACTTTAGAATTCAGAGGGGACTTGTACAGACAACATCAGGCAGTAAAGAGTAACTGTCACGGTGTAGTGAGAATATTGATAAGGGAATGGCAGTTACGGGCAGGGTAACCAGGGAAGACTAGTCGGACCCTAGTCTGGAAACCCTGAATGGCCCTGATCCGGAAGGTATCTCTGATGGTGAGAAGGTTTGGGCCTCCAGCCTCTCCCTAAAACTCCTCCATTAGCTCTGCGCTATTCCCCCTCACCTCCCACCACAAAACCGGGATACAGCTACTCCAACAGAAAGGACATCAGCCACATAAACACACAGGTCAGCACAGCACGGCTTCCAGGCATAGAGTGAAACTCTATCAGCAGCACCAACTCGTCGAAGGAGAGGCTACTTAAAGGCTAGGAGGAGGAGAGTTCCGGTGAGTCACACATTAACCCCTCAACCATCAGTTGAACCCAATGCAGTTCTGGAGCCCAACACAGGAGGCCAGGACCTTCACAACTGTCAACCATGCAGCTCTTAAAGACATATACACATACACAGCAGCATCCAGCAATGTCAGCGCGTGACAGTACCCCCTCTTTTAAGAGAGGCCTCCGGACTCAACTACGGCACATGCAAAATAAGTCCAAATCCCGTGAGCGACGAGATATGGAAGACATTATGGGTTGTCAAACCTGGGGGTAGGTCAAGGCAGTACAGCACAGGATTACAAATGGCCGATATCCGAAACAGTCCTATAACCCCAGAACCAGGAGTCCCAGCAGCACACCTTCACCTGACGTGTTTTGATAACACCCACACATACTCATGAACTCTCAGATCTGGACCTGCATGTTTATTTCCACCAGGGATGCCAGGTGGGGCGCCGAAACGCGTAGGAGGAAGGAGGATTAAAAAGATAAAACCTACTGATGACTTTGTGACTCTTTTGGTGAGTTTTTACATTGGAGCAGCGCGGACTGTGTCACACCTCTACTCCCATCATCTCCTTGAATTTCACTACTGGTCAGTAGTTGGTGGAGGTGCTGCAGCAGCTGAGAGATTCTTCTCAAAACGCCTTCAAACCAGTTGTGGGGCCCACAACTGAATCAGGTGAGTGGCTCCTCAGCATCACTCTTTCTAGTGTCACTAGTGATAGGGCACTATTGCGCCTCTTGTCCCCCACCCTCTTATTTTTTGTAGACCCACCATTAATCTGAGGCATAGCTGGACTCCACCCCCTTTTCCAGGCTCACTCCCATTCACTTCTGGAAGTGGGGTAGGAGTCGGCGCAACCAGTACGGTAGAAATAGGTGTGGCTAGACAATTACTCACACTGAAAGCCCGCCAAGTTACAATCTTTCTGGACCTCCAGTCAATCACTGGGTTGTGTTTCTCCAGCCAGGGAAGGCCCAATACAATGGGACTGGGCAGGTTCTCCACTATATGACAGGACAGAACCTAATGGTGGAGAGTTCCTATGCTCAGGTTCACATTACGCACCACTTGGGAGAGGACCTTCTGGCTGAGTGGAACTGAGTCGATCGAGGCGATGGCAATGGGTCTCACTAAAGCACTGCTGGTGAGACAATGAACCCGAGCAAAACGGGAATCCATCAAATTGACCCCTGCTCCTCTATCGACCAGAACTGGCACAGTCTCGGTTTTACCATCCACCACCACCTTGGCAGACAGTGTGAACGGAGACTTAGCGAGAAAGGAAAGATAAACTCTCTGGTCGTCTCCTTCTGAACGACCCAAGGTAGGCTGCTTCTGAGACTGTGTGGTCTTGGAGCGAAGTGGACAAACCTTAATAAAATGGTCAGATTTTCCATGGAAAAAACATGCTCTGCCCACTTGGTGAACAGTAGGTAGCCACAGGAGGTTTAACACAAGAACCTACTGCTCCCAACTGCATGGGTTCATCGGGTATAGTCTCCTCAGCAGTGATAGGTACAGGACACATAGTAGGTTTTGGTCTCTCCCTCTGTTGTCTGTCAACCCGTATGGCTAGGGACATTGCAGCCTCCAATGACACAGGTGCGGTGTACTGAACCAGGGTGTCTTGCAGCCTAGCTGACAAACCCAAACAGAACTGACTCCAGAGGGCTGGGTCGTTCCACTGTGTGTCAGTCGCCCATCTCCGAAAGTCCGAGCAGTACTCCTCCACTGCTCATGTGCCCTGCTTGAATTTACGGGGATTAGACTCAGCAAAGGTTACCCTATCAGGTTCGCCATACACCTGTGCCAGAGCAGCAAAAAACCCGTCCACTGACCGCAAGGATTGTGAGTCGGCCAGGAGGGAAAAGGCCCAGGTCTGGGGTCCCTTTTAAGGAGGGAGACTATAATCCCCGCCCGCTATTCCTCACTTCCCAATGAACGGGGCCAGAGCCTGAAATAAAGCTTACAGGCTTCCCGAAAAAGAAAAAAATTGTCTCTTCCCCCAGAAAACCTATCTGGAAGAGAGACCTTGGGTTCTGGCATGGCCAGAGCATGAGCCGACGCCAGGTAACCCACGACTTGCTGCAGCTGTTGCACTACCTGAGTCCGCAGACCAGTTACCTTTCAGAGATGGTCTGCATCAGGTGAGAAAATGCATCAGCTGAGGCAGTCTGGGACATAGTGTCTCAAGGGAAAAGGTAGGGCTGGATATGCATGGTGTAGTGAGAATACTGATAAGGGAATGGCAAGTACGGGCAGGGTGACCAGGGAATATTAGTCTGACCCTAGTCTGGAAACCCTGAATGGGCCTGATCCCGAAGGTATCTCTGATGGTGAGAAGGTTCGGGCCTCCAGCCTCTCCCTAAAACTTCTCCACCAGCCCTGTGCTATTTCCCCCTCACTCCCTCCATAGAACCGGGATACAGTAACTCCAACAGAAAGGATATCAGCCACACAAACACACAGGTCAGCACAGCACGGCTTCCAGGCATAGAGTGAAACTCTATCAGCAGCACCACCTGGTGGAAGGAGAGGCTACTTAAAAGTTAGGGGGAGGAGAGTTCTGGTGAGTCACACATTAACCCCTCAGCCAGCAGTTGAACCTAATAGTGAATGCAGTTTCTGGAGCCCAACACAGGAGGCCAGCACCTTCACAACTATCAACCATGCAGCTCTTAAAGACAAACACATACACAGCCGCATCCAGCAATGTCAGCGCATGACAGTAACACAGTTCAACAGGTACCAAGCTGAATGAGAGCCCTGCCTGCAGGCTTACAATCCATGTTTTACGTGCACGCCTTCATGATATTGGCTGTGCTGGATATTTCAGTATTGTCGCATTGACTGCAAGGAAAAACAATGCAATACACTGTGTGCACAATTATTAGGCAAATGAGTATTTTGATCACATGATACTTTTTATACATGTTGTCCTACTCTAAGCTGTATAGGCTTGTGAGCCAACTAGCAATTAAGTAAATCAGGTGATGTGCATCTCTGTAATGAGAAGGGGTGTGGTGTAATGACATCAACACCCTATATAAGGTGTGCTTAATTATTAGGCAACTGCCTTTCCTTAGGCAAAATGGGTTAGAAGAGAGAATTGAAGGGCTCTGAAAAGTCCAAAATTGTGAGATGTCTTGCAGAGGGATGCAGGAGTCTTGAAATTGCCAAACTTTTGAAGAATGATCACCTAACAATCAAGTGTTTCATGGCAAATAGCCAACAGCATTGCAAGAAGCGTGTTGGGCAAAAAAGGCGCAAAATAACTGCCCCTGAATTGAGGAAAATCAAGCGTTTAAGCTGCCAAGTTGCCATTTTGCTGCCAGTTTTTGGCCATATTTTCAGAGCTGCACAAGGTGTGCTATACTCAGGGACATGACCAAGGTAAGGAAGGCTGAAAAACAACCACCTTTGAACAAGAAACATAAGATAAAACGTCAAGACTGGGCCAAGAAATATATGAAGACTGATTTTTCAAAGGTTTTATGGACTGATGAAATGAGAGTGACTCTTGATGGGCCAGAGGCTGGATCAGTAAAGGGCATATAGCTCCACTCTGACTCAGACGCCAGCAAGGTGGAGGTGGGGTACTGGTATGGGTTCATCAAAGATGAACTTGTGGGGCCTTTTCGGGTTGACGATGGAGTGAAGCTCAACTCCCGGACCTACTGCCAGTTTCTGGAAGACAACTTCTTCAAGCAGTGGTACAGAAAGAAGTCAGTATCGTTCACGAAAAACATGATTTTCATGCAGAACAATGCTCCATCACATGCATCCAACTACTTCACAGAGTGGCTGGCTAGTAAAGATCTAAAAGAAGAAAAAATAATAACATGGCCCCCTTCTTCACCTGATCTGAACCCCATAGAGAACCTGTGGTCCCTCCTAAAATGTGAGATCTACAGGAGGGAAAACAGTACACCTCTCGGAACAGTGTCTGGTAGGCTGTGGTGGCTGCTGCACGCAATGTTGATCGTAAAACAGATCAAGCAACTGACAGAATCTATGGATGGAAGGCTGTTGAGTGTCGTCATAAAGAAATGGTCACTATATTTTTTGGGGTTTTGTTTTTGCATGTCAGAAATGTTTATTTCTAAATTTTGGCAGTTATATTATTTTATCTGGTGAAAATAAACAAGTGAGATGGGAATATGTTTGGTTTTTATTAAGTTGCCTAATAATTCTGCACAGTAATAGTTACCAGCACAAACAGATATCCTCCTAAAATAGCCAAATCTCAAAAAACAACCACTCCAACTTCCAAAAATATTAAGCTTTTGGTTTGATCAATAATAAAAAGAATCCTCTAAAATACAACTTGCCTAATAATTCTGCACACAGTGTAGACAGCACAACCCACTTAATTCTGTATTATATTGTCTCTCATGAATGCTATTATGTAGCTTTTATTGTTACTCGTGCTGTATTTCACTGCATTATTGACAGACACATTTAAATACATGAACTCAGTAGGTTGCAAAAGTGTTATTGTAATGGCATGCATCCAGTGAAATACCAAGCTCAAACTTTCTTGCTAGATGAAGAATTATGAAGTCAAGTCAGTGAAATCTTTCCCTTTGGATTTGTGTTTTTTCAGCTAAAGCGACTCACTCCAAGGAAGAACAGATGTTGAAAACCCAATCGTATTATCAGTAATCATATCTTATTAGCTGGAGATTGTGATTCCATATGTGTCAACAAAATCCTAATTAAAGTCATTGTAATGGCACAACAATATATTTGCTGACAGATTGCAATGAAGGCAAGTAAGGATATCTTTTTAATAAGGAGATTAATTGTTGACATATAATATATTGTACAGTTCTCCACAGATGTGTACAAAATTACATATAGGAAATGAAGCTCCTGAAATTGACAAATCCTTCTGTGTACTTGCATGTTTTTTGTCATTTATACAATAATTTTAGAAATAAAACTGTGATTTTATATTACCGTATATACTCGTGTATAAGCCGACCCGTGTATAAGCCGACCCCCCTACTTTTGCCCCCAAAACCTGGGAAAACCTATTGACTCGTGTATAAGCCGAGGGTGGACTCCAGCACAGGTACACAGCCCCCAGCAGTGTGGTATACAGGCAGGCCCCAGAGGTATATAATGCAGCAGCCCCAGAGGTATATAATGCAGCAGCCCCAAGGTATATACAGCAGCCCAGAGGTATATACAGCAGGCCCCAGAGGTATATACAGGCAGGCCCCAGAGGTATATACAGGCAGGCCCCAGAGGTATATAATGCAGCAGCCCCCAGAGGTATATAATGCAGCAGCCCCAGAGGTATATAATGCAGCAGCCCCAGGGGTATAAAATGCAGCAGCCCCAGAGGTATATAATGCAGCAGCCCAGAGGTATATAATGCAGCAGCCCCAGAGGTATATAATGCAGCAGCCCCAGAGGTATATACAGGCAGGCCCCAGAGGTATATACAGGCAGGCCCCAGAGGTATATACAGGCAGGCCCCAAGTATATAATGCAGCAGCCCCAGAGGTATATACAGGCAGGCCCCAGAGGTATATACAGGCAGGCCCCAGAGGTATATACAGGCAGGCCCAGAGGTATATACAGGCAGGCCCCAGAGGTATATAATGCAGCAGCCCCCAGAGGTATATAATCAGCAGCCCCAGAGGTATATAATGCAGCAGCCCCCAGAGGTATATAATGCAGCAGCCCCAGGTATATAATGCAGTAGTCCCCAAGGTATATAATGCAGCAGCCCCCAGAGGTATATACAGGCAGGCCCCCAGTGGGTTATACAGCAGGCCCCCAGTGGCACTCACCCCCCCACACTGTGCAGAGCCCCCCCTCCCGCTGCATTATCTTACCATCCAGCCGCGTCTTCATCACCGTCCTCCCGTCCATCCTCGCGCGCTGCGTTCCCGGTCTCATGTGACCCGGCGGTCGCAGTCGGATGACGTCATTGCGCCGGGTCACGTGAGAGCCGAACACAGCGCGAGAGGATGGACGGGAGGACGGTGATGAAGACGCGGCTGGATGGTAACATAATGCATCGGGAGGGGGGCTCTGCACAGTGTGGTAGGGCGAGTGCCATTGGGGGCCTGCTGTATATGGGGGCCTGCTGTATACCCCACTGGGGGCCTGTAAACATCTGGGGGCTGTATGCACGGCTCCCCCTGCCACTGTGATGGGCGGGGGGAGCTGTGCATATCTAATGAGCGGCCCCATGTGACGGGCCGCTCTGTCAGGAGCCTCCCCCCGCCTCCTCCAGCCTCCCCAGCACCCGGACACAGCCCCCACACAGCGCATGTACCGTATAGACCCGTGTATAAGCCGAGGGGGGGACTTTTCAGCCCAATTTTTGGGCTGAAAAACTCGGCTTATACACGAGTAGTATGCAAAATGGTGCATTGTAAATTGTTTGGATCTTTATTCAAAAATGATGAACATAACTTTACATAGGACTTTAAGTACAGCTGGGTATAAACATAATATGAAAGCGTACACCTGTATCTATCCATTCAGTTATAGAAGAGAACCTATTTTTTGATCTGGTAGTGTATACAACACGCAGAAACAATTTATGGGCCTCATATATTTATTTACTCAAAAGCAAGATTTGACTATGCCAGTGGATAAGTGGGTCATATCATATCCTTCAATATCAATGTGTTATGCACTCATAGTAACTCACACGGGAAACTAGGGTCTATTTAAGAACAAACACATGTGAGCCAACCGATTTCTGTAAAGTCTAAGGTTCCTACCTCTGCAGTCCCTAGCGGCCCCTGTGCAGGCTGAAATAGCTTACACCAGGACAAGGAGATGAGAACTGGAACCTGGCTTTCTAATCGTCCATCGAGTGTTCCTCGTACCTCCTTAGGAACCAGGGATTGAGGGGAAAAGCATAATAACCCAGAATCAAGAAGGTATGCAGAGATAGAAAGGATCTCTGAATAAAAAAACATAATATAACAAAAACAAAGTAAAAGTGAACAACTACTGCTAGTAAGAAATGCCTCTTACCTCCTAACTAAGCAAAAATGAGTAGAAAAGATAAAAGAACAACAGAGATAAATAATGTAGGTATTCTCTATCTGACTGGCAAAAGTCCAAAGCCAGTATGGCTGCAACTCCAAGATGAATCCACAAACAATAATACCAGCGGGAAATATCAACCAGGGGAAGATTTAAATTGCCATACCCCCATATGCTGGAAGACCGACTCATCGAGGGACCTCCCATTGCACTATGTTGGATCCCAAACTAATGTGGATGTTTTTTTCTTATTCTTTTTGAAATTTTTTTCAATAAATTGGTTAAAGAGGGAATGTGTCAGGAAATCTTATTTGTAATAAAATATTTTTGGTGTCTTTATTCTAGTCATTTTTTATGTCATTACTGATGTTGGGTATCTGATAGACGCCTCAACATTACTAACCTCTGGGCTTGATGTCAGCAGACATTACACAGCTGGCATCAACCCCAAATATCATTACCCCATTTGTCAATTCACCAGGGCAGCGGGAAGAGCAGGGTGAAGCACCAGGGTTGGCACATTTAATGGAGCCATTACTGTGAAGGTTTCTGCTTTACCCTGGCTGGCTATCAAAAATGGGTGGGCCTTACGTTAATTTGTTAGTGAGTAATTCATTTTTTTGCTAAAGACAAGGCTAACCACCCTTTAGTGGAGTGTTTCTCAACTCCAGTCCTCAGGACCCACCAACAGATCTTGTTTTCAGGATTTCCTTAGTATTGTACAGATGATAGTTTAATCACCTGCACTGGGGTTAATTCAAACCCCTGTGCAATACTAAGGAAATCCTGAAAACACGACGTGTTGGTGGGTCCTGAGGACTGGAGTTGAGAAACACTGCTTTAGTGCAACATGAAAGGCCTTAAAGCATGCAAGCTGACAATATGTCTATCTATCTATCTATCTATCTATCTATCTATCTATCTGTAAAGAAGCAGCATAGCAGTTAGTGACAGGGTGCAGAACAAACCAAGCAGTCCTCTTCAAAACTTTCATACATTTGATAAGTGAAAAAAGTTTGCAGCACTCCTCATTTGATGTAAAAATATCAAGCCTTTATTCCGCCCATGGGTACTGGATGGCGACGTTTCAGCCTCACAGGGCTTTTGTCCATCCAGGCTGGACAAAAGCCGTATGAGGCTGAAACGTCGCCACCCTGTACCCATGGCCAAAATAAAGGCTTGACTTTTTTTTACATCAAAGGAGGAGTGCAGCAACCTTTTTTCACTTATTCTATCTATCTATCTATCTATCTATCTATCTATCTATCTATCTATCTATCTATCTATCTAGCAAAATTGGGCAGCACTACCGAAAATAAACAGGTGCAAAACCTGTTAGGGCTGTGTCAAATACCCATCAATACAAAAAAAAGGAAAAAAACAGGCAGCACTCCCAAAATCAAATTATAAGGTGGATACTTTACTCATGCGTGACGGGAACGTTTCAAGGGTCTCACCTTTTTATCACGCAATGTGCTCTTAAACAAACAAGGTATGTATAGTGCTACATCATGTGTTCGCAATCACTTAATCAGTGTTTTTTCAACCAAGTAACCATAGTAATGATATTAGTTTACATTCCATAGGAACATTGTGCATTCAGCCAGTTTCTTGGGTTATAAATAAGGTGCTTATAAATCATGCAGTTTATAATTAAAATCTAAAATTGATCATGCCAACATCTCATGAGGGTACCATTTGCATACAATAAGAAAAAATATATACTTTACTCTTGTTGCCTTGTGGTGATCGCCTCCGCCATTAGTCATCTGTAGCTGGCGTTGTTTACTCACACTACGCATGTCTGTTTTGGGCATCACTCCCTCTCAGTACTGCAGAGCGCCTGGGCATATGCACTTGAGCGATGACTTCACCGTTCCCATTTTTACTCAGGGCAAATATGCCCATTCTCATTTGTAGTTCTATGCAATGGACTTACACTCTATTTTGGACTCGTCCCTATAGCGGCCACCCACATAAGACCAACCTTTAACAGGCTGGCCTCTGTCTTCACACTGTTTTAACTGGGATTTGACCAATTTATTTCAGTCTTTATTGTGTACTTATTGTGAGCAACACCGCTGTGGAGACTGCACTAAGATAGTCACGAGAAGAGCTGACCCGTATCCACCGTACAGTGCCCAGTAATCACTATTTTTGTGTATATATATATATATATATATCAAATCTGTGAGTTTCCAAAATGGGATAATTTGTGAGGGGTTTCTGCTATTTAACCTTCGTCCGGCTGAGTAGGTACAATTGTAACTATTCCGTTTTTATTGCAATAACTTTTTTTCGAAAAGCCGTAGAGGGCTGAAATTTCTGCAGTTTTGGTCCAGAAAAGAAAGTCTTCCCACAGTGGAGGTATATATGAAGGTACAATTGTACCTCTGCAGCCTGTTAATGTTGTAAAATTATGCAGCCTGACGAAGGTTAAATACATTAGGGTCGCTTAACATGTGACATGGCGCCCACAATCAGCTTTTCCAAAACTCAAATATTGCTCATTCCGCTCTGAGCCCTCCCATTTGTACAAACAGAGATTTCTGACCACGTATGGAGTATCACCACGCTCATAAGAAAGTGGGTAACAAACTATGGAGTCAACGTTCTGGTGTTACCTCTTGTAAAAGTGAGCAACATTTTTGTGAAAAAAAAAGAATTTTTAATATGATGACCTATTGTTATCAAACTCAGTGAAGTACCAGTGGTTTCAAAATGCTTACTATTTCCCCTCCGAGCCCAGTTGTTTGTCCAAACAGAGGTTTCTGACCACATGTGGGTTATCTGTGAGCTCAGAAGAAACTGGGTAACAAATATTAGTGTCCAATTAGTCATGCCATTCCTAGTAAAAGTGAATAAATTGAGGCTAAAGCAACATTTTTAGGTAAAATTTTAATTTATTAATTTTTTTTATCCGACTTCACATTCATATGCATTCATTCCTGTGAGGCACCTTGAGGGGTTAATAATCTTCTTGAATTTGGTTTAAGCAGTATGAGGGGTGCAGTTTTTGGAATGGTGTCACTTTTGGATGTTTCTGTCATAAAGGCCCCTCAAAGTCACTTCAGATGTGATGTGGTTCCTGAGATAAATTGTTTGTATATTTTGAAGAAAAATGAGAAATTGCTGATGAACTTTGAACCCTTCTAACTATCTAACAAAAAAAAAGTTTAAAAATTCCCAGAGCTTTGCAATTTTGAATGGTACATAACAAGGTCGCCCTTTGTCTCTGACCCTTTTTGTTTCGTTTATGGAAATGCTTATGCAGAGGATAAGACAGCACGACTCCTTACAAGGTTTAAAAATCAAAGAATTAGAAATTAAGACCCTAGCATATGCGGATGACTTGCTCCTTATGATTACCAATCTCCTCCAGTCCTTCCCATCCCTTGTAAATATATTCACTCACTTCAGTATACTCACTAACTTCCAAATCAATTTCAATAAGTCAGAAGCCTTAAAGCGATCCTAAACCCAGAAACTGACCCCCCCTTATCTTTAGACCTGTCCCTGCACCCCCTCTTATCATTTCTAGCCATCCCTTTTGCATAAAAAATCGCTTTTGTAAAGTTAGAGAAAAGGATATAATAGTTTGACCTGTGTGAGTTCTCCGTTTCTGTTTAAAGCCGCAGATAGGCGTGCCTGTCTGCTGCTGCCTGATAATTATTCACGCCCTTCTCTGCTTGCTGCCTTTGTGAGTGTGTGGCCGCGTCATGAAAGGGGGCGGGGCTCCGGCATCACGCGATTTAGCTCCGCCCCCTTTCATGACACACTCACACTCACAAAGGCAGCAAGCAGAGAAGGGCGTGAATAATTATCAGGCAGCAGCAGACAGGCACGCCTATCTGCGGCTTTAAACAGAAACGGAGAACTCACACAGGTCAAACGTTTATATACTTTTCTCTTACTTTACAAAAGCGATTTTTTATGCAAAAGGGATGGCTAGAAATGGTAAGAGGGGGTGCAGGGACAGGTCTAAAGATAAGGGGGGGTCAGTTTCTGGGTTTAGGGTCGCTTTAAATATTACCGTCCCTAGATGGCTCATATACTCTCTACAAAAGCTCTTGGACTTTAGCTGGCCTCCCACGACTATCAAATATTTAAGAATTGTGAGTTATTTCGGCAATATTGCACATGGCTGATATACATCGCACAGGCCTGGTGCAATGTAAGTGTGAATGTTTTACTGTGCCTTGCAGCATTACACAATGGGCTAAATGCATGAGGTTCTGTGTGTGTCTGTTTGAACACAGCTTCCCACCTATGAGTGTGTCACATAGGATATCAGCTGACTAGTTCTAAGTTAGAGGAGTCTTCCACAATCCTGCAAAGGTGCAGCACACACTATTGAGATTGAGAGAAATCTGTGCAGAGCAGTGGAGGTCCAGAGAGAGAGGGACTGCAAGAGTCTTGAGTGGAGAAGAAACCTCTGAGTGTGGACTTGGGAGCAGCTGGCAGGAGGTCAGTGTGTGTGAACGCGGCCCAAGTCACAATGAGGAATGAGACAGCTGTTAAACTGTGGGTCCACTGACTGAAGGTGCTGAATGGACTTTGTGAGTACTCCACTGATGTGCTAGTATATGCCATTGAGACTGATGTATAAATATGTCCACTGAGAGATAAATGGACTATGGTTTATATGGACATTTATGTTATGTTGAAGATAAAGGAAGCCTCGTGTTTATGTTATGGAGCAAGGTTTATGAGGATGTGAATAAACTAATGGACAACCTTTTATAAAAAACTGTTGCTGTGTTTCTGAATATTGCATAGTAAGTGAGTTTCCCCCAACACATTCAATGGTGCTACCTCACATAATATATATTACTAAAGATCTGAAAGACCTAAACCTAGACCTGAAAGACCAAAAAAACTACGTAACACTTCTTAACTCCATATATTTACTCCTGAAAACATATGACCTCCCTTACCTATCCCTTACCTATCAAGCCAACGTAGTCAAATCATATATTTTGCCAAAAGTACTTTACACAATGAACATGATTCCAATTAGACTCCCTCAAACGTTTTTCACTTCCCTTAGGGTACTTTAACACTAGCGTTTTTTTTAAATCGCGGCAGATGCGGTGAAAAAACCGCATCTGCCGCGATTAACGCATAACCGCGACACCTGCGGCACAGTTGCGGCAAGCCCCATGCAATGTCTATGGGGCTTGCGGTAAGGGTGCGGCAGGTGCGGCAAGTGCGGTTTCGGCCGCAAGTGCCGAAACCGCACTTGCCGCACCTGCCGCACCCTTACCGCAAGCCCCATAGACATTGCATGGGGCTTGCCGCAACTGTGCCGCAGGTGTCGTGGTATGCGTTAATCTGCCGCGATTTAAAAAAAACGCTGATGTAAAAGGGGCCTTAAACGGAGTGTGTCATGATTTGTTTGGAGAAACAAAAGAGCACGACTCTCTAACAAACTGTTACCCTACGCTAAGTCCAATGGAGGTGTAGGACTTCTAGACTTCTCAGCCTACTACCAGTTAGTCCATTTGTGTAGACGGTTGTGACTGACCTATCACTACACCAAACATCATAATACAGACATTGAATTGCTTTTATTGGGAAATAAAGTGCAGGCATATTTGTGCACCAGGGCAGCCCCTCCCACTCACCTAGGTCTTGCCGACACTACTGTTACAACCTTCTCTATTAAACGCAATCTCATAGACCCCCTTCCTGGAATGGCTTACCCATCTTCACTTTCACCTATAGGAGCTTGTGTGTCCAACGAATGGGAACAATCTGTAATATATTTTCTTGTATTATGCCTGAATCGCTTGTTGCTCGTGTGGTGATGCGACCCCGATGTGTCCCCTGACCGGTGCACAGCACATGGGGGATTGTATCTTTTGCTCTGTGGCAGCACTCACAGGGTTAACAGAAGTGAGATCTGAGCTAAGTGCTGATGGAAAGCACTCAGCCCACCTGTGATGGGATAGGAGATGATATGAGCTGCCCTGGGCTGAGGAGTGGATCAGAACAGGAGGATCTGCTGTGTGAAGCTGGGAGCTCTCTCAGAGAGGACGGTGCAGAGAGAGAGTGGTTGTGTGCTGATAACACAGCCTAGCAGTGAGGACCTGGCCCTCACCAGTGGAGCCGGCCAGGACAGAGCCTGTCCTAGGTACAAAGGTACTGTGTGTGTTGGATGGACAGAGTTGTACCAGCTGTGCCCCAGAACCTGGAGGTCTGTAATATACCTGAACTGTACCATTAAACTGTGTGTTGTGTGAACAGTTGCCTGAGTCACTGCCTTCCGTCGTGCCGATCCTAACCGCTACCTTACATGTGGTGGAGGATGCGGGCACAGCAACCTGGTTGCTGACGGCAATGACTTGGTGAAAGAAAAAAAAAAGCAAACTTAGTTCACACATGTCAGTGGTGAAACCTGCTACGCTACAGTACAAACCAGCAGCCAGCATGGAGGACCTGCTTAAGCACCTGGTGCAAGCACAGCAACAACAGCAGCAAATGCACCAGCAACAGCAGGTCGCACAACAGGAGGCTAATCAGCTCTTGATCAGGCAAATGCAGCAGCAACAGGAGCATCAGCAGCGCCAACAGGAGCATCAGCAGCGACAGTTGGATCTTCTGACGGAGGCAATCCGTGCAAAGCCAGCGGCTCCATCCCCAGGTCAAGGAGATGACAGCAGCGTCCGGAAGGCGGTAAGGCGTGCAATGCAAAAGATGACCCCGGGGGATGATGTGGAAGCTTTCCTGGCGGTATTTGAGAGGGTTGCAGAGCAAGAGAAACTGCCGCCAGAGCAGTGGGCTGAAATGTTGGCGCCTTACTTAACCGGAGAGTCCCAAAAAGCCTACCTAGACCTCTGCACAGAGGACGCCATGGACTATGGGACTCTGAAAGGTGAGATCCTTGCCAGAATGGGGGTTAATACGTATGTAAGGGCTCAACGGGTAAGCCAGTGGTCCTTTGAGGAGGGTAAACCCGTCCGGTCTCAGGCCTATGACTTGTTGCACCTGGTAAAGAAGTGGCTGCAGCCTGAAAGCCTGAGCCCCGCACAAATGATAGAGAGGGTGGTTGTTGACCGGTTTTGTGCGCACTCTGCCAGTCTCCATCCAACAGTGGGTGGGACAAGGTGACCCGGGTACCCTAGATCAGGTAGTGAGTGTGGTGGAGCGGCATGTGGCTACACAAGACTTGATTCGGGACTCTGGGACACTGCATGCAGCACGGCGGACCGCATCCACCAAACCGGCAATTAGGGACCCCCAACCCGGGCCTCTGCTGGGTTCAACCTCACCACAGGCAGAGAATGTGCACCGCCCAGAAGTGAGACGGAAACCCGGGTCTCCTAAGCGGGGCACCGTAAATAATTTTTTCCCCGCCATAAGGTGTTGGCGATGCCAGGAGTCAGGACACGCAATGGCGCAGTGTCCCCTCAACACGGAGTCCATGGACTGTGGGTATACCCGCCGGATGTCCATGTTCGCCCAATCTGCCAGGGCAGGACGCTATGGGACTGGGCGTAAAAGGAGTGTTTTGTGCCAGGTTCGGCTCAATGGATATGACGCTATGGCCCTGTTGGACTCAGGGAGTGGTGTGACCCTTGTGTGTGCCTCCTTGGCCTCTAGATCCCAACCCACCGGCCGTACGGTGCGCGTGCTTGGGGTCCATGGGGACCACCGTAGGTATCCAACAAGGAGGGTCACTATCACTACCCTGTCCGGACGGGTTCAACATGAAGTGGGGGTGGTGAAGACACTGCCTTTCGATATGATTTTGGGGAGGGATTTTCCTCTGTTCTGGACTCTGTGGGAGAGGCAAACTAATCCTCAGGTAGTGAATGGTCCAGGCCCTGAGCCCAAAGATCCCGACTCTGGGACACCTGCCATAGGGGTCACCACTATAGGGAAAGAGTGTAATCCCGATAGGTGTTCCCTAGAGGTAAAGGCAGGAGGTTTCAGAGCGTACAACCCCCGCATACAGGTGCAGAAGCGCCAACCACAATGTCCCAAGACCCGTAGATGTGCTCACGGTACAGACAGTGACTCCACTGTGGACTTAGGGCTACGGGACTCAGATGACCTGCCCAATCGTGTAGCAGACGACATAGCGTCAGGACTCCACATAGCCAAAAGGATAGGTGGACCGCGCTACCACACTGGCAGTTGGGGGAGGGGGAGACCTCCCACAGATATGCCTTTGAGACATGGAGTGACTGGGTCCGATTGGTCTTGGTACACAAGGAAACATTTGGTGCCGGTATGGGACCGCGTGTCAGACGCGGATGGCCCTGGTCGACGGTCCCCTCGACCGGTGGGCTCCGAGGACGGGGAGCCCCTGTCTCGAGGCCCCGGATCGTGGGCTGGTGTTCCGCCCCATGGGCTTGAACAGAGGGGGGAGGTATGTGGTGATGCGACCCCGATGTGTCCCCTGACCGGTGCACAGCACATGGGGGATTGTATCTTTTGCTCTGTGGCAGCACTCACAGGGTTAACAGAAGTGAGATCTGAGCTAAGTGCTGATGGAAAGCACTCAGCCCACCTGTGATGGGATAGGAGATGATATGAGCTGCCCTGGGCTGAGGAGTGGATCAGAACAGGAGGATCTGCTGTGTGAAGCTGGGAGCTCTCTCAGAGAGGACGGTGCAGAGAGAGAGTGGTTGTGTGCTGATAACACAGCCTAGCAGTGAGAACCTGGCCCTCACCAGTGGAGCCGGCCAGGACAGAGCCTGTCCTAGGTACAGAGGTACTGTGTGTGTTGGATGGACAGAGTTGTACCAGCTGTGCCCCAGAACCTGGAGGTCTGTAATATACCTGAACTGTACCATTAAACTGTGTGTTGTGTGAACAGTTGCCTGAGTCACTGCCTTCCGTCGTGCCGATCCTAACCGCTACCTTACACTAGGTAGATTTCATGCTCTATAAAGTTTGACCGTATTTCCCTCCTCTAGTTGGGCTTGTATTAGTTTGCCCCTCCCTTCTTCTCCAGTGTTCGGTCTGTAGAAGCCATTATCCTGTCCACATGTTTACTCCCTTTTTACCTGCTGTTGCATTATACTAATACAAGATTTTGGAAGAAAATAGCATTGTTTCTTCTGGTCTTCACTACAGTTTAGATCCAGCTGAATTTAAAGCTGTCTGTGGACGTCCTGGTATGTGAGTACTGGCTATACAATTATCTAAGAAACTGATAGTTAGAAAACTTAGGATTCACATCCCTAAGAAAACAACAGAACAGAGATATTCCTTACATTCTAGACCCTCTATTTGATGATCCTTACAATTCATGGGCCACATTGCCAAGAGTCCCATTATTTAAATTCCTGGACAATAAAATCCAAATGCAAAACATCTGGCCAATAGATGCAACAATGCAACCTCGAAACCTACTTCAGAAACTCCATGTAAAGCGTATCTTTAAGAAATTCAGATCTGAATTCCCAAATAAGACATCATAGTCTTGGTTGGACCTCTTCACGAAATTAGAGTTTCCATGTCCTAAACTTATATCCAAATTATATTCGCGTTTAGTTTTACCTTCCTATCCATTCAAACCAAAGTTTATTTGTTAGGGGGAGACTGAACTTAAGTTAGTTTCTCTGAAGACCAGGTTTTTGAGATTCTATCTAACAGCAAAGGCTTCTCTAGGTGTATATTACTGCAGGAAAACACGTACAAAATCATAACTCGCTGGTATACAACATCCGAGTTTCTCCATCACCTAGGTCTCAAAGAATTACATTTGTGTTTACGATGCCATAGCAGTGTAGGCCATATGATCCATATGTTGTGGGAGTGTCCACTTCTAACCCAATACTGGTCAAGCAACCAGACTTTGAAAGAGTTGGGGCTTTCAAAAACCTGCCTAAAAGCAGAGGAGGTCCTCCATTTTTGCCCCTCAAAAAATATTAAATTAATAAAGCATGACCTTTTACCTCTCTTGCTGGTGCAGCCAAACATCTAATCTGATACCCAGGTTCCTACCATTGGGGAGTGGGTAGAGAAAGCCCATAATATCACTTATGGAAGAACTCTCTAGTTGGTAGACACACTCACATGAGACCTACTTGGGTATTTGGGCTCCCTGGAAAAATAAATTTAACTCAATATCGTTGACATAATACAAACAAAAGATACAGAATTTCCATGACTACTAAAACCTTGGGTTTCTACACAATCATTCCTCGATTGACACGTGACTGCGGTTTCCACCCTTCTATTGTATAACTTCTTTCTCAACAGCAACTACTTGATTTAAATTGGCTTATTCTCCCAAATGGTTCCGTTTGTACTGATTCTAATGTTATATTTTCATGTTACAGTGCCTTGTGAAAATATTTGGCCCCCTTGAACTTTTCAACCTTTTGCCACATTTCAGGCTTCAAACATAAAGATATAAATTCTAATTTTTTTGTGAAGAATCAACAACCAGTGGGACACAATTGTGAAGTGGAACAACATTTATTGGATATTTAAAACTTTTTTGACAAATAAAAAACTAAAAAGTGGGGCGTGCAATATTATTCGGCCCCCTTGAGTTAATACTTTGTAGCGCCACCTTTTGCTGCGATTACTGCTGCAAGTCGCTTGGGGTATGTCTCTATCAGTTTTGCACATCGAGAGACTGAAATTCTTGCCCATTCTTCCTTGCAAAACAGCTCAAGCTCTGTGAGGTTAGATGGAGAGCGTTTGTGAACTGGAGTTTTCAGCTCTTTCCACAGATTCTCGATTGGATACAGGTCTGGACTGTGACTTGGCCATTCTAATTCCTGGTACGTTTAGTTTTGAACCATTTCATTCTAGATTTTGCTTTATGTTTGAGATCATTGTCTTGTTGGAAGATAAATCTTTGTCCCAGTCTCAGGTCTTTTGCAGACTCCAATAGGTTTTCTTCCAGAATAGTCCTGTATTTGGCTTCGTCCATCTTCCCATCAATTTTAACCATCTTCCCTGTCCCTGCTGAAGAAAAGCAGGTCCAAACCATGATGCTGCCACCACCATGTTTGACAGTGGGGATGGTGTTTTGAGGGTGATGAGCTGTGTTGATTTTACGCCAAACATATCGTTTTGCATTGTGGCCAAAAAGTTCAATTTTGGTTTCATCAGACCAGACCACCTTATTCCACATGTTTGGGGTGTCTCCCAGGTGGCTTGTGTCAAACTTCAAACAAAACGTTTTATGGATATTTTTGAGAAATGGCTTTCTTCTTGCCACTCTTCCATAAAGGCCACATTTGTGCAGTGTATGACTGATTGTTGTCCTATGGACAGACTCTCCCACCTCAGCTGTAGATTTCTGCAATTTATCCAGAGTGATCATGGCCTTTTTGGCTGCATCTCTGATCAGTCTTCTCCTTGTTCAAGATGAAAGTTTAGAGAGACGGCCGGGTCTTGGTAGATTTGCAGTGGTCTGATACTCCTTCCATTTCAATATGATCACTTGCACAGTGCTCCTTGAGATGTTTAAAAGTTGGGAAATCTTTTTGTATCCAAATCCGGCTTTAACCTTCGCCACAACAGTATCGCAGACCTGCCTGGTGTGTTCCTTGGTCTTCATGATGCGCTCTGCACTTGAAACAGAACCCTGAGACTATCACAGAGCAGGTGCATTTATGCAGAGACTTGATTACACACAGCTGGATTCTATTTATCATTACCTGTCATTTAGGACAACACTGGATGATTCAGAGATCTTTACTAAACTTCTGGAGGAGTTTGCTGCACTGAAAGTAAAGGGGCAGAATAATATTGCACGCCCCATATTGCTCTCAGCACTTGAAACAGAACCCTGAGCCTATCACAGAGCAGGTGCATTTATATGGAGACTTGATTACACACAGCTGGATTCTATTTATCATTACCAGTCATTTAGGACAACATTGGATGATTCAGAGATCTTTACTAAACTTCTGGAGGAGTTTGCTGCACTGAAAGTAAAGGGGCCGAATAATATTGCACGCCCCACTTTTCAGATTTTTATTTGTTAAAAAAATGTAAAATATCCAATAAATTTCGCTCAACTTCACCATTGTGTCACATTTGTTGTTGATTGTTCACAAAAAAATTAGAATTTCTATCTTTATGTTTGAAATCTGAAATGTGGCAAAAGGTTGAAAAGAAGGTCAAGGGGGCCAAATACTTTCTCAAGGCACTGTATATGTTGAACTCACTTTGTTTGCTATTTGCTAAACTTTATCTATGCAGGAGTTGTTCTGCATTTTTTCCCTTCCCTCCTACCCTTTTACCCTTCCTTCTTTCCCCCACCCCCTTTAAACACCAACTCCCCCCCTCCTTTTACATTCAGACCCTTCCCAGGGCGCCCTTCCCCAGCACCTTTCAATCCTACTCCCCTTGTTTATTTTATCATGATTGTACTTTTGTTCAGTGACTTGATGTATCTTCTTGACAATCTGTTAAATAAATAATTAAAAAAAAGTTTCAAAAATTGTGCTGATGTAACGTAGACATGAGGAAATGTTATTTATTAACTATATTATGTGATATGAAAAAACATATGCAAAAAATATTGTACTAAATATACCACTAACATGAAGTCCAATATGTCACGAAAACAGTCTCAGAATCACTGGGATCCATTGAAGTATTCCAGGATTAGTAATTGAAAAAGAGACACTGGTCAGAATTGAAAAATCTGGTTATTGAAGTCAAAATTGGCTTCGTCACTAAGGAGTTAAATATTCATTTTTATATGCAATCTTATCCTTAATCATGCGGAAAGGCTCTTTAAAGGGTCACTATTGACTTTTAGAATTGTTGCATGTAATAGTTGATGCTAGAGTTCAAGTCTTACTACTCTGACAGGGGTAGGGAACTCCAGGCCTCGAGAGCCACAAACATTGCAAGTTTTTAGGATCTCCTTAGTATTGCGCAGGGGTTGGAATCATCACTAGTGCAGGTGATTACCGTATTTTTCGCTTTGTAAGACGCACTTTTAGTCCCCCAACTTTTGGGGGAAAGTGGGGGATGCGTCTTACAAAGCGAAAGTGTGCTTTGGGGGGTGGGAATGGCGGCTCAGGAGCGGTGTCCGGGGGCTGAATGGGGCCAGGAGCAGGCTGCAGCTGCGGGCTCTGGTCACGTGGGGCCGCTCATTATCTCCTGTAATATGCACTGCATCCCGCTGTCAATCACCAGCGGGAGCAGCCCATGTTACAGGAGCCGGGTCCGCAGCTGCAGCCTGTATGTATAGTCAGTGCTTTCCACGCTTGCATTGCGTGGAAAGCACTGACTATACCATGGATTGATACTCACCTAGCTTCACCGCTGCCTGCTGAACGCGATATCCCCGCTGTCGGTGTTCTGCCGGCATCCGGGTGCTGTGAGCGTCGCTGCGAGTGACGTCATCACCGAGCGGCGCTCTCAGGACCCGGATGCCGGCAGAGCACAGATGGCGGGGATATCGCGGTCAGCAGGCAGCGGTGAAGCTAGGTGAGTATCATGTGCGCAGAGATGTGGGGGCTGCACAGTGGGGCTGCACAGTGGGGCTGCACAGTGGGGGCTCCAGGGGCTGCACAGTGGGGGCTGCACAATGGGGGCTCCAGGGGCTGCACAGTGGGGGCTGCACAGTGGGGGCTCCAGGGGCTGCACAGTGGGGGCTGCACAGTGGGGGCTCCAGGGGCTGCACAGTGGGGGCTCCAGGGCCTGCACAGTGGGGGCTGCACAGTGGGGGCTGCAGGGGCTGCACAATGGGGGCTCCAGGGGCTGCACAGTGGGGGCTCCAGGGGCTGCACAGTGGGGGCTGCACAATGGGGGCTCCAGGGGCTGCACAGTGAGGGCTGCACAGTGGGGGCTCCAGGGGCTGCACAGTGGGGGCTCCAGGGGCTGCACAGTGGGGGCTCCAGGGGCTGCACAGTGGGGGCTGCACAGTGGGGGCTGCAGGGGCTGCACAGTGGGGGCTGCACAATGGGGGCTCCAGGGGCTGCACAGTGGGGGCTCCAGGGGCTGCACAGTGGGGGCTCCAGGGGCTGCACAGTGGGGGCTGCACAGTGGGGGCTGCACAGTGGGGGCTGCACAGTGGTGGCTCCAGGGGCTGCACAGTGGGGGCTCCAGTGCCAGCAGTGGGGGCTGCACAGTGGGGGCTACTGTGCCTGTAATGGGGGCCTACTGTGCCTGTAATGGGGGGCTACTGTGCCTGCAATGGGGGGCTACTGTGCTAGCATGGGGGATATATATATATACCAGTATTGACATATATATGATTTGTAAGACGGACACTGACATTATAAGATGGACCCCATTTAACATAAATTATTTTTTTCTCTTTTCCTTCACCAAATTTGGGGGTGCGTCTTATAATCAGGTGCGTCTTATAAAGCGAAAAATACGGTATATTATCACCTGTGCAATACTAGGGAAATCCTGAAAACATGACCTGTTTGCGGCTCTAAAGGCCTGGAGTTCCCTACCCCTACTCTATGAAGAGACTGGTTGTCTGAGAATTAAAAAAAAATAACTAAAGTAAATGTCGTTATGCGTTGTTAAATACATTTCATGAGCAAAAGACAATCGTCTTCTCAAGAAAGCTAATTACTATAGAATTTAAATGGTTGCCGCCTTTTTATACTGGCAGAAAAGTAGAGTTAGGACAAGTGTATGTCAGCATGTGCAACAGGAAGGTCAACCCCTTTGTGTAGAAGATGAGTCCTCAGTGGCTATTCTCATTTATTACTGGAGATACCAATAGTGCTGAGGTAAGAAGAGGCCACTTACACTGCTGTCCATCATGTTTTTCCAACAGATAGTACATGGTATGGATTACCTCCAGGTCACACCAGTGGAGCTTCCTATTGCACATGCTCACAAGTAGGGCAGGTTTCTGTCAACTTAACAAGTAGGTATCCATTTTAATTCAACAGTGACTACCTCCCTAGACAAAACAAATGTGATTTGACGTTAAAAGTATTTAGAAATGTATTATAATTTCCATTAGTTAAGGAGGATCTGTCAACCCCCCCCCCCCATGGATGTGAATCTAAGCCCAGCACTGAATGCAGCATGTCTGCTGCATTCAGACAAGGGGTCCCCCATGGCTCTGTGAGGCTGCTACCCCGATATATAGGCTTATAAAAACTTACACTAATTTTCCATGAAGGCAGCCCTTGTGCTGCAGCCTGCACCTCTGTACTGCCCATGTCCTTGTGTCAGTCATGAAATCCTCGCAATGTGCATTCCTGTGCTGGTGATGCAAGGAGCAGAGTGAGGTATTACTTCTCAACACCCCAGGTGACTGTCCCGCTTCCTGTTCTGACGTCTGAGCCTTTCCCCGCCCTCCTCCATAGCATAATATGGAGGAGGATGGGGAAAGGCTCTGATGTCAGAAGAGGAGGCGGGACAGCTACCCGGGGTGTTGATAAACAATACCTCCCTCTGCTCCTTGCATCACCAGCACAGGGACGTGCATTTCAATGATTTCATGACTGACACAAGGACATGGGCAGTACAGAGGTGCAGGCTGCAGCACAAGGGCTGCCTTCATGGAAAATTACTGTAAGTTTTTATAAGCCTATATATCGGGGTAGCAGCCTCACAGAGCCATGGGGTACCCCTTGCCTGAATGCAGCAGACTTGCTGCATTCAGTGCTGGGCTTAGATTCAAATCCATGGGAAAAGGATGACAGGTCCTATTTAATTTTTTAAGCTTTCAGTCTGCCCCTGTCACTGACACTAAATAATATACGAGACCCAGAAAATGTAGCTGTATATTGTATACACAACTGATCAATAAGTGTGTTCTCTTCCTTCAAAATGACAACTAGAATTAAGTTAGGATACTTTTTTTTGGACTAAAAGCTATTGCAAACTGGAAAAATCAGTAAGCAAACTATTTAGCAACTAGAATTACCATTTATGGGCTCAGACAGCCTTGTCAGAAAAAGGTATCAAATACATAAATGTTTAAGTTAATATTACTCCGGTGCTTATTAAAATGCAGAATGCTATCAGTAAGACTTTGTACCGGGCTACAAACACTTCACGGAGCCGTTTAAAACATCCTATTGGTTAAACATGACAGTTCTCTCCAGAGATTATTGAAAACGATATATTTTTCTTCCTAGAAGAAGAGAAGAAGCCATTATTCATGGCATCAGACAATAGATTTCAATTTGTTTTAGAGAGCGAATGTTCATCTGTATTATAACTCTGGGACGAAGGAAGTTGTTCTCACTTGTCTTTTGTTATTAATGTCATCCTCTTTTTGCAATAAATGTACAAAAAGTACATTTGTTTTCTGGAAAAGATTCTCATTGACAAAATCGTATGATATATCCAGATTCTATTAAGCTATGATTGGTTCACCAGAAGTGGTGAAATTAAGTCACTTCATCCTGGAGAAGAGAAATATAGATTTAAACATAAATAAGTATTTTATTAGCACTGCCTCAATTGATTTCTTAGCTTCATAAGCGATTGCTGAAAAGATGCAGTTTGGAAACAGTCATCAAACTGTTCTCCATCTAACTTATAAATACTGACTGGAGGATATGTGTTACGGTTGAGGTAATGATATGTAAAGAGAAACAGTGAGAATTCTTCACCTCTAGTTTTTTGAGTGACTTGATAGTATTCGGTACACAAGTGTTATACATTTATGGATATAAAACACATTTACAACACTTGAGTGTATCAATTCCATAAACTGCCTAAAAAAAGAAAGTTAACTAAATATTGCATATTCTCTTATGCTAGTAATTTGCCATCCTTACGTGAAATTTATTATTATTTGCAACAACTGGGTGACTTTTTTTTAAGCTTTGCACCATTAAGACATCAGTGAGTGGTGATTGTTTATCTGCCATGTTTATTGGTCTTTAATACACCTCCAGTGTCATTAGACATTTTGCCTGCTGCTTTGTCTTTCTCACGTGCTTTCCACTACAGCTTTGCTTGTTCATAAAAGATTTACCATCGATGCCAAAAACAAAAACCAACACTGCACTTGCAGGATGCAGTCAGACCCCACTATGTAAAGCAAGCCCGAGTGCAGGTAGCAGAACAAGTGGGTAGCTTTCAGACACTCTACATCATATGTATCAGTGTGAATGGTGTCCTATGCAAGTCCATTATGTGCATGGCAAGTCGCCTCCCACACCTTGTTGTAGGTTGAGGTGATTTATTAGCCTGCACTTGGGCTTGCTTTACATAGTGGGGTCTGACTGCATCCTGCAAGTGCATGTTGGTTTTGTTTTGGCATCAATGGTAAGTCTTGATGCTGCTTTTTCTTAGTAGTTTTTGTACAAATTTGTTAGGACTCATGAGCATGGGAATCCGTGACGTGGATCATCACTTAAGTGTCTTGGCAATGCATGAACCAATATCCATTTATAAAAGTTTTTTGTTTACCCATATAAAAAACGTTTTGCAGTTTTTTATCAATTCAGGTGCAGTTTGGCCCCATGGGCCTTTCATCTAGTGGTGCGAGTATTGTACTGTGCGGCCCATTTGCTCAGGCAGCAGAGTGGTTGGGTAGCTTTCAGACACTCTGCATCATATGTATCAGTGTGAATGGTGTCCTATGCAGGACCATTTATGTGCATGCAAGTCGCCTTCACACTTGTTGTAGGTTGAGGTGATTTATTAGCCTGCATGGGGCTTGCTTTACATAGTGGGGTTTGACTGCATCCTGCAAGTGCAGTGTTGGTTTTTGTTTTTGGCATCGATGGTAAGTTTTTCTGATGCTGCTTTTTCTTAGTAGTTTTTGTTCATAAAAGACTGTGGACCTGATTCATCAAAATCTTTGTTGTCCATGGCATTCTTGATAAATATATAGGATGGAATTAGATGCGCCTGATTGGAATCCCTCTTCATGAATCAGGAGTGACGGACGAGTGGCATGCACTTCTGTGTACGGCTTGCCAAATATTTTACTCCAGTCCCTACCGGAGAATGTTCTGTGACTTTGTGAATCTAATCATGAATTTGACAAGCTGAGATCCTGTCCCACCCCAGCTTTGGCCACTTTATTGAAGCCAGGCAAAAATGGCGTGAGAATGACAAAGTCGCATCTTTGAGTTGCACCAAAATTATGCAATTTTTAACTTACAGACATAAAAACTTTGATGAATTGAGCCCTATCTTCCTAAGTATTCTCCATTTATTTTATAAACTGACACCTGTTTGTCATGATCTCCAGGAATTTAAAGATCTATTAGGTTTAAAACCTGTCATGAAATCTAAACTATTGCCTTATTTTTCTTTCAATCTACATTTTTCTTGGCCAAAATTATGTTCAAGTATTTTTATTGAAAACAAGTCAAATCAGGTAAACAGAGGTACAATAGACAATATAAAATTACTGGGAAGGCAATATACAGTATATATAAAATATTTTCTAGCAATACTTCAAAGTCTCTTGTTATAAAATTAATCTGACTAAGGCTACGTTCACACACTGCGCATTTTTGAGCGCTTTCTTATGAGCGACTTTCAAAAATGCGCAGGTGCGTATTGTCTGACAGCAAAGTGAATGTAAAATTCACTTTGACATTCAGACAGCGCGTATTTTCTCCCCGCGCCTTTCTGGGAGAAAGCGTAAGCGTAAAAATAATTGACTTGCCAATTCTTTACGCAGGTGCTCCTGCGTTTTCTCCCTCTGATGTCACAGAGGGGAGGAAGAATTTATTTTTCTTACATTTGGCTTTGTTTAATTTAGATTTCGCAGTGTACATTAATACACTTGAAATCTAATGGGCGGTCACAGCTGTCACAGAGGGGAGGAGGAAGCAGGATTCTTCCTCCCCTCTGTGACATCACTGTGCTTTCTGGAGTAAAGAAAGCGCAGTGTGTGAAAGCCCCTGCGTATTTTGTTGCACTTTTTTGCGCGGCTGAAAATCGCGGCAAAAAGCGCATGCAAAAAAGCGCAACAAAAAGCGCTATGTGTGAACGTAGCCTAAGACCCAACTATTACACTGAACCTTGATTCCCAAATGTTAGAGTGTCTGAGATTGAAGCTTCCGATGTCCTGGGATAACAAATTCATAGATTATCTGGGGATTAAATTTACTAAACCAATATCATCTATTGTTGAGGTCAATTTGAATGACATTTATAAAACTCTCCAGAGATTACTTATCTAAATAAACTAGAGGTCTCCTGGTTGGGTAAAATAGCTGCCTATAAAATGTGCCTCTTACCAAAACTCCTCTACGTTTTCAGGTCTATACCGCTACTAATTCCAAAAAAATGGCTACAAAAGCTACAAAGTCAATTAGGTACATTTATTTGGGCCAATAAAAAACCTAGAGTTGCTAGATCACTCTTAGAGAAAGGTAAAAGGAGAGGTGGACTTGCCCTACCTACGGTAATATTTCTGCTTACTTTCACGCAACTTTAATTAGGCTGAGTGGGCAGGTGAGGAGAGATCTACGTGGCTTGAAGTGGAGAAGCCTCTGCAGTCTCAGGTTGGATTGGATTTACTTAGGGCCGCTTTACACATACCAACTTCTGTGTCCAACTTCTGAACAGATCTCTGGTTGCAGTGAAATCATGGACACATTGTTCCATTTTGTGGCTGTGTACAAATTCAGCAATGTGTCCATGATTTCACTGCAACCAGTAAGTTGTTCAGAAGTTGGACACAGAAGTTGGTGTGTGTAAAGCGGCCCTTACCCTTGCTCATTTATGTGACAAAACCAAATGATTACCAAGACTAGCCACCATAAGATCTGCAATCCTGGCTTGGAAATTATTGCTAAATTCTTCTCACAGGAGTTATCCCTTAAGTTCCCCATCCTGGATAGATATAAGAGTCCTGGAAATAAAATCCTCAAGAATTAAACTTACTTCTTGGAGGAATCTAGGTATTAATAATATTTCAGATATTATAAATGAGAATAAACAACTCATACCTTTCACACTTCTACGAAATAAATAAACTTCGACTCCTGAAGAAGTGTACAGTGTGTACACGAAACGCGTAGAGTTTACAGTGGGATAAAGAGTTGCTCGGAGTCTATGGGCACATGGATTTGTTATCTTTGAGGACAGCGCGATCATGAAGCCGTTTTTTTCTTTTTCCCTTTATATACGAAATAAATTTGATGTTGATATCTTGGAAGAAATAACATGGAAGAGGATTCAAGATATTATCAAATCCCACAAACTAAATTTTTTTCTCCCGCAAAACATAGTGCAAATGTATAAATTTCCACACTCTCTACTCTTCTGGAAAACAGGTCACATTTATCAAACCCTTAACCAAGATACACATTTTCAATACTCATTACACTTAGAGAAGTGGAATAAAGAGTTAAATGTAGAGATCTCAACTGAGACTTTCGAAAAAATCCTTGACACTGTTTATGCTAGCGTTCCTTTCTCCTCCCTATTAGAAACACAATTTAAAGTCTACACAAGCTGGTACTTTATACCTTCCAGACTGCACAAAATACAACATTCTAACTCCCCCTTATGTTGGAGGAATTGCTTATGTTTCGGGAATTTGATTCACATTTTTTGGAGTTGTAAAGTTCTTGGACCCTTCTGGGTGGGAGTTGAATCCTTAATTAATACCCTGACAGGACTAAATTTAAAACGTTACTCCAGAGCTGGTACTCCTCCTAATGGGTTTTGAAACTATACCAAATAAATTCCGACCCATACTTGCTCACATTTTGTTGACGGCTATATCTGTCATTGCTTCACGTTGGAAAGACCTTCTTCCTCCTACTATTAAAACATAGTTGACAAGCTAGCATCTCATAACATTTATGAGTATTCGTATGCACTCAGAAATAATTTGCAAAAAAAATATTCCAGGAAGTGGGAGGTTTGGAACATTCTTATGAAGCCTGAACCTTCATAGGGGAGCCTTTGCGTTGTTCAAAGATAAAATAAAAAGTCTTGTAACACCTTTTCAAATGTTATATACTCCGACTAGTAGAATTTGACATATACAATATAAATTGAATGCAGTGGGTTAATTCTGATCATTTTGTACTTATCCTCATTTACTCTTTCCCCCCTCCCCCTTCTCTTTTTTTTTTTTAAGCATCATATTTGACTCTTGGCCAAAATTAGAGGGTGTACAGAAGTAAATTCCAATGACATTATTTTATCACCTCTGGTAATTAAATTCTTACTGAACAACAAATTATAGAAAAAAGTCAACCATGCCAAGAAGAATCTCTATGACAAGCTTATATATTTTATCACATTTGAGATTCAATTTTGTATTAACCCACTGAAGAGATTTATGGTGTTGCCTAAGTGGTCTCCATATGGAGACTAGAGGCTGGAATCGAGCAATGAAGGCTGGAATAAAGTTCTATCCTCTTCAATGAGTTCTGTTTTTTTCTTGATTGGAAAGATAACCAGAGATTGGTCTGGAGACCATGTGGGCAACAACATAAAAAAGCCTTCATGAGGGAACATTATACCAGTCTTACACTTGGGATTATGAGGTTGGATGGCATCAAGTGGGCAGCTGGACCCTTCCAGATTTCATTCCATATACCAGCATGACAGCTTGATATTGATTTTTTTAGTGACACCAATTGTACATCAGATTTCCCCAAAGTGAACCAGGAGCATTTTTTTAAATGTGCTAGGCTGCGTGTAGCACATACTCTGTGAACAGCCAGCATGGCCAAATCTGGTGTCCTTGCCTGCAGCATCTCTGGACTTGTTTCCCACAGAGCACATCTGGGACATCATTGTTCACAAATTGCAAAGGGAGATGCCCACATTGGATCTTGATAATTTGTGTGCCCATGTGCACTCAACATGGCAGATAATTCCTCAGACAACCATTATTAATCTCATTGATAGCATTTCAAGATGTGTAAGCATGGTGCTCATACCAATTTTCATATCATTAACATGTATAGTGATTATATAACTTCTAAAATTCTGCAACGTTCCCTTCCAGGTGTTATAATTTCAATGTTGAGTTTTATATATTCTGTGCAAAGGTTTTAGGCAGTGTGAGACATGGCTGGCATGGTGCCATGGTCAGGGGGCATCACATGGGTTCTTTGAGGTATGGCCTGGCAGGGTAGCATCTGACCGGCATACAGCACAAGAGCCTGTTCACATCAGTCTGATTTATACTGTCATCATTGTGTCAATGCTGTTAGACCTGACCAGTACACAGTGGGTTAAAGAGTTTGAAAAGCCTAATGAGCGGAGCTGAGAGAGCAGTGTGTGCTGAGTGTTGACCAGTCCCAGGTGTGGGTGTGTCAGATGGGTGTGGCAGCCACGTTAAGAAGCTCACTGGAGCTGAGTGCAGAGAGAATGATGGGAATCAGAGCAGTCCAGACCTCTGAGCTGTGAGGTCGTGGCAGAGGAAGCCTATCCCTCTGTTACTTGTGTGTGAACCGGTGGCCAGGAACGAATTGTGATGGCTTCTAGAATTGGGGAACTGTGGTCGACCCCGGAGGATACTTGCTCAGGCGTGAGGCAAAACACGTGCTGGAGGAGACCTTGGGGAACGCCTGGTGTCCCTGGTAACTCAGGTTGCGAAACCCGGTTCGGTGCCCAGTAAGAGTTCATTCTGTGTGAGAAGCATCCAGCCTGAGAGGATGTATAGTCATAGGCATTCCGTCCCTTTGGGACTAGAGGGAGGCTTGTCCTTCTCCATGTGGGAGTTACCTGTCCCTCTGACTGAGTGAGTGTATCACCAGGGCATATGTAACTTTATCCTGGAGGATAAAATAGATGTATGAGAGCCTGTGGTCGAATGCAGGGGTTGGAGGGCTCCTAGAGTTGGGAACCATTGCTGATCCTGGATGGCGCTCGACTTAGGCGTGGGGCACAGTCGTCGACCTGTAGACCTGCCTGAGTATGGAGGTTTGGTGGCGGCTGGTGGCCCGGACATGTGGTGAGGAGGCCTTGGTGACACCTGGTTTGCCCGGTAACTTAGGTTGGCCAATCCCTGTACTGGGCCTGAAAAGGCCAGCAACACCATGGATATTGCATGATGGGCTGTGTAAGTGTGGAACAGTATGCATGGGGTCCATGGATGTAGTATGATGGACCACATGCAGTGTGTAAGTTCCCGGTCAGGCTTGAGCCTATACTATGCCATGAGGTATGAGAGACAGAGTACGGCTCAAGGACCCGGCGGTTGTAGCACGTGAACCGTGGGAAAAGATCCAGAAATCCAACCAGGAGTGGTGCCTCTGGTCCACGCTGCTGCCCGAAATGATGCACAAGAAGACGATGCTTGTTTCGTACTGCTCCTTTATTCTACCTCTCACCAACGCGTTTCAGTGCAAGCCTTGCACCTTCCCCAGGGAAACCTGTCTCCAGCATGCCCGCCCAAGTCTTCAACAGGCTCACACCAGTCTACAGCATGCCCGGTTGTCCCAGTCTCCAACAGGCCGACCTAACCTAGTCTCCTACAGGCCTGCCCACCTGAGTCTCCAGCCGGCCCACGCCAGTCTCCAACATGCCTGCTCCAGTGTCTAGGTACATTTCTCCATTCATCCTTCTCTCATTTATATGAAGTTTGCCAGTGCTATATGCTGAAAAACAGCCCCACACTAAAATGTTTGCACCTCCAAACTTCTCTGTTGGTATGGCGTTTTTGGGTTGAGATGCAGTGCCATTTAGCCTCCAACAATGTTATTATGGCATCCAAAGAGTTCAATTTTGGTATCATCTGACCAGATTATATTTTCCCAGTATTATACAGGCTTTTGTAAATGTTGTTGAGCAAACTTTACACATGCTTGAACATGCTTTTTGTTCAGCAATGGAGTCTTGTGTAGTCAGTGTCCACATGGGCCATGGAAGCTAAGTGACTTATTAATTGTAAAACAATTGTACTTGCTTATTCCAGGTCTTTCTGTAGCTTTCAACAGGTGATTCTTGTTTCTTAAATAACTCTTCTCATAATTCTTTTCACTCTTCTGCCTGAAATATTGCAGGGATTGCCTGGTTATGGCTGGTTTATGGTAAAATTATGTTCTTTCTGCCTTTTGATTATGACTCCAACAGTGTTTACTAAAACTTTCAGTATTTTAGAAATGTTTCTGCAAACAATGCCATCAATATGTTTTGCAACAAATGCCTTCAGGCAGCTCTCTGGTTTTATCTAACACTAGATATGTGCCTGATGCTATCGCATTGGGAGGGCAGTGATATCATGATAGGGGTGGGCTCTATGGCACTGGGGGCGATGAACATCTTTTCCCTCCTTGTACGATCTCTCCTCTGTCCCCTGTCTCTCTCCTCCCTGTGGTCTCTCACAATGTATGGAAATAAATGTAGTTTTTCATACTAACCTATTTCTGTTATTTCTTATTAGTAAAGTGTATAATTTCCTGGTAAAAAATATGTAGGGCTTGGCCATATTTTCTATTGCCAACGCAGGTAAGCCTAGCAGCTACTGGCTGCTAACCTCCGCTGCCTGGTGTTACCTTCGCTGGCAATGAAAAATACAGTGGAGCCCTTATTTTTTTCAATTATTTACCTAAATAATTAAAAATAAATTGGTGTGGACTTCGCCATATTTTCTACTGCCAGCCAAGGTAACCCAGGCAGCTGTGGACTATAATCCTCAGCGTGATGAGGCCCAAGCATTCTGGGCCCCACAATCTTAAAATACAGCCAGCAGCCATCCCAGAATTAAAACCTCCATGAGAGATATCAAAACTGGGGGTTACCCACCTCTTCTAGCTGCTGTGTAGTGGTGGCAGACTGGGTAATAAAGGGGTGGATATCAACCTTTTTTGGCAGCTGGCATAAAGCCCTATTGCTAATGTCAGCCGTCAATATGACAGCCAGCCATTAGCAATACTTTCAGTAAAGAGAAAAAAAAATACACAGAGAAATTGTTTTTATTGCACACAAAAGTAGACAGATGTGGCACCCCTGTACATCCAGTCACCACAGAGGTACTGCTCCCCAGTTAGAGGTGTAGTACCCCACTCTCGGGTAAGGAAAGGGGCACTGACGGGTATCCAATCACCCAGACACCACACACCACTCCTGGTCAGGGTCAGGGCGAGATTGCTGCTATGGGAGAGCACAGTCCCTGATCCTGTCTGGGGAAGAGGAACCAGGGTAGTGGGGCTGGGCGGAGAGTAGGGTTTAGGGGAGCACCCGGGAAGGAGTGAAGTTAGGAAGTACACACGTAGGTGACGTGGGACATGTGACAGACCTTATAAAAAGGAGTGACAGGAACATCTAGAGTTAGTTGGTAGTTGGTGGAGAGTCGTTGGTGGGAGCCTGCGAGGGTCGAAGTGTCAGCAGAGGTGTAACCTCTGGAAAGAGAGAGAAAGAACAAGGGTGCTCCAGAAGACAGAAGGAGTCCCAGGGAATCGAGTAGTAAGCAATCCACCCGGTGACGCAAGTATCTACAGCGATTATAATCGTGTGGAAAGACCAGGCCGCAGAAGGGGAACCAAGACCCAGGCTAGTGGAGAACAACCATGCTCAGCTAGCAACTCGGAGGCTGCGGTGTTTCCAAGGTGCCGCAGCCGATATCGCGCACATCCGCTGAAAAGGTAGCCACATTGGGTTCAGGGACAGATGACATACAAACCCTAGGAAGGACCCGTGGTCACCAGCTCGGGGCACTGTGTGAGCGAGGCACAGGGAAGAAGGGTGAAGCAAGCGCAGGAGAAGAATCGACCGTGAAAGGACAGTAGAAAGGGGTACCGGTTTGTGCCACCACTTTACTTGGGAGTTAGCTGGACGCATCACGTAATCCCCAAAGACTCAGCACTCCATGGGTTGTTACAACAGTGATGACTGCTGTGACTGGAACAAGAAAGCTGTGAGCAAACATCTTGAGACTGCTCCTCGCTGTGTCTGTGACTTTCTTGCATCCCTGCGCTGAAACACCAGTACCAACTCACTGATAACATCTGCTGCCCGGGGGGATAGGCTCTACCTGTGGAGGGCCAACCATCAAGCTGCTTCATTACCAACCCCCTCAGTGGAACTGTGAAGCAGCTGCGGCCATCATTAGCCACAACCTGCGAGTGACGTCACGTAAACAAAAAGTCCCCTACCCCAGCAGTACTTTTCCTAAGCTCCGATCTCGAAACAGGGTTCCCTGAATATTCCTCATCCCTTCTGAATTGACTGCTTCGGGGCCACAGGCCTGGTTGGGCCACCATGACATCCCCAGTGAACGACATCGAACCATTGCCCGGTTCTGAGTACCCCACGGCCCCTCCACGGGATGAGTCACAGAGACACCTCGTTATTAATGATGAGCTAGTATACTTGTTACTATTCGCTATTCGCACGGATAGTACGGTATTTGTGATACTCGTTACTTGGTGAGTTTTTGTTTTACTCGTGATATTCAAGTGAGTTAAAAAGCATGTTTCCTGACTGATTTTCAGTCAATAAACATGCTGGGATTACGTGCCAGTCGTAGTAATACCATCACCGCTGTCACTGTTACCATATCAATGGTGATCTCTGATCAAAGCTGTTAACTACCTGATTACCGATTCACGCGGCTCCTGCATGAGCCGGCTCATGCAGGAGCCACAGGGGTTAACTCTCTTCTTACTGGCACCACTATCGCCACAGCTCCTAAATGAGCCGCATGAATAGGAATTGCAGTGATAGCAGCGCCAGTAAGCAGGGAGTTAACTCTGACTACAACAGCCAATCACAGAGGCTCTCACAGATTGTGGGCCTCTGTGATTGGCTGTTTGTCTGATAGTGCAGTGAATATGCAAGTAACTTAATAGGTGGCCCCGGAAGTGATTCTGAGCTGACATAGAAGTGATTCAGCAGGAGCGTAGGAGACTGAGGCACCGGGAGCAGCAGCAAGAGTCTGGTTAGCCCGATCTATCTGTTCCTCTATCTACGAAGTAGATAAATCAGTTGCAGCAGTCCAGCGTTAGATGTATTCTCATGTCTCTATTTTGGCCTTTGGCCTCGTTCTCCTATCTATCTATCATTACTAGGTTCTGTCACAGCTGTATGGCAGAACAGTATGCAGTCTACATCATGTCTGCCTACTATTCCCATGCAGTGTGAGCACTGTTTCAGCCATTTCAGCCTTTCTCCAGCCCTCCCAGACCTCTTCATAGGGTCCAGCAGAAAATTACTTGCGTTCCCCATTGACATACATTGCACTCACTATTTGAAATGAATACACGAGTATTACAAAGTATTCGTTACGACTATAGCGATTACAAATATTACGGTACTCGCTCATCATTACTTGTTATCCACTTTATTGGCTCCCACTAAGTTTCCCTTCCACGTAATCATGTAATTACTGTAATCATGTGTTTGTATACCCAAGTGTCCAAAGATGGCGGCTGCGTAAGTATGCATGTGCTCTCTCTGCCCCCGTCTGCCCCGTTTGCTCTCTCTGCCCCCTCTGCTCTGTGCTCTCTCTATTATCCTCCCACCCTGTTGTGTGTTCTCTGTTTGCCCCCTCTCTGTGCCTCCCTATGTCTGTCTGTGCCCCCCCGCCTCCCTGTTCCTGTCTGTTCCTCCTTGTGCCTGTCTGTGCCCCCCCTGCCTCCCTGTACCTGTCAATGCTGCCCTGACTCTCTTGTCTGTTTGTTCCCCCACCTCAATGTGCCTGTCTTTGCCTACCTGTGCCTATCTGTGCCCCCTGCCTCCATGTACCTGTCTGTGCCTCTCTGTGCCTGCCTGTGACCCCCACCTCCCTGGGCCTGTCTATTCCTCCTTTTGCCTGTCTGTTTCCCTCCAACTCCTGGTGCCTGTCTGTGCCCCTCCCACCTCCCTGAACCTGCCTGTGTCTTTATATGCCTGTCTGCGCTCCCCTGCCTCCCTGTGCATGTCTGTGCCTCCCTATGCCTCCCTGTGCGCCTGGCCTCCCTGAGCCTTTCTGTACTTCCCTGTGTCTGTCTGTGTCCCTTCACCTCCCTGAGCCTCTCTGTGCCTCCCTGTGCTTGTCTGTGCCCCCCACCTCCCTGAGCCTGCTTGTGCCTGTCTGTGCCCTCTGCCTCCCTTTGCCTGTCTGTGCCCCCACCTCCCTGAGCCTGCTTGTGCCTCCCTGTGCCTGTCTGCCCCCCTAGCCTCCCTGAGCCTCTCTGTGCCTCCCTGTGCCTGTCTGTGCTCCCAATATCCCTGTGCCTGTCTGTGCCCCCTGCCTCTCTGACCCTATGTGTGCCTCCCTGTGCCTCCCACCTTCCTGTGCCTGTTTGTGCCTGCCCACCTCCCTGTGTCTGTCTGTGCGTTCTGGTGCCTTTCTGTGCCCCCCACCTCCCTACGCCAGTGTGTGCCCCCACCTTCCTGTGCTTATCTGTGTCTCTATGTGCCCCCTCCTCAATCTGTCCCCCTGCCTCCCTGTCCCTGTTTGTGCACCCACCTCCCTGTGCCTGTTTGTGCCTCCCTGTGCCTGTCTAGCCTCTAGAACTCCATGTGTCCCCCACCTTCCTGAGCCTTTCTGTGCCTCCCTGTGCCTGTGTGCACCCAGCCTCGCTGTGCCAGTCTGTGTTTCCCACCTCCCTTAGCCTGTATGTGCCTCCCAATGCCTGTCTGTGCCTTCTTCTCCCTGTGCCTCCCTGTGCTCCCCTGCTTCCCTGTGTCTGTCTGTGTCTCTCTGTGCCTGTCTGTGCCCCCCACCTCCTTGTGCCTGCCTGTGCCTTCCTGTGCTTGTCTGTGCTCCCCGCTTCCCTGAGTTTTTCTGTCTCCCTTTGCCTGTCTGTGCCCCCTGCCCTCTTGTATTTGTATTTGCCGCACTCTGCCTGTTTCTGTCCCCCTGAACCTGTCTGTGCATCTCTGTGCCTTTCTGTGCCCCCACCTCCTTGAGTCTGTCTATGTCTTCCTGTACCCCCGCATTCCTGTGCCTGTCTATCTCCTCCTGTGCACGTTACTGATCACATGACTGTGACATCACCACAGGCCTGTAACGTCAGGTCAGTTGGAGCATGGCAGTGTGGGCAGTGGCATAAGTGGTGGGTTTGTGTAGGTTCTGGTTGTTGGTAGCCCCGCTGGACGCCAACAGATAAGCATATAATAGATGAGATGTTTCTTGTGTGGCACCTTGGTAATGAGCCACCTTTTAATAGTCCATCAGTTGAACTAGTTGATATTATTTTTCACAAATTGGCAGGATTGCTTTCTAATTACTGGTAGAGTTTAGCTGGTGTCATGACTATCTATGGCTTTCTGCACCTCCCTTTCTTCATATATTTAATACATTTTACCTGTTATTTCTCATTACTACACATAATTTAATGTATGGATTTCTATGTTGTGATTTCTTTACCTGTGTAGATTGGATAACATCTGGTGTGAAATTCATGTCAATGGCACCCTTAGAAATATATGTACTTAGAAAATTGGTGACATGTCTAAAACTTATTTCCCCTGCTGTAAACTAGAATATAGTATCAGTGAAAACTACATCCTGTCCCACACAAAATATGCCCTCCCACAATGCCATTGACAGAAATTTGCTCAATTTATAGCTCTCAGAATACACTGACACAAAAACTTGATTTTTTCGAACAGTTTATTTATTGTACAAAATATTCAAAAATAAATACAACTTTTTAAATTTGGTATCGCCTTCATGATGACCCAAAGAATAAAGTTAAGTGTTAAGTGTTATGATATGTAGTAAACTCATGCGGGATATTACACTAAAAATACTGCAGTCGTTTCCTGTACAAACTATAGATTCAGACTCGTTGCGAGTCTAGCGAGTCCAATGTAAATGAATGGGGAACGAGTATTGCAGCGATTCCTCTGCTGCCGGACCCTATAAGGGGTCTGGCAGCAGAGGAAAAACCTGCCATTCCCCATATTATTCTTTTAAAGCCAGCGGCAAAAAGCCGCTGGCTTTTAAAGAATAGTAAAAAAAAAAAAAAAAAGATTGAACGGGGGTGGGGGGTGGGGGGGAGTGAGGGGGGGTGAGGGGGGGTGAGGGGGGAGAGGTGGGGTGAGGGGGGAGAGTGGGGGTGCACCGGCCCGGCCGGCTACTTGCCGCTGCCTCCGCCGGCGCCGGCCACAGACTTGCTCCCCGAGTCTCTCTGCTGCTCTTTCCGGAGATTCCCGAGCGCTGACAGAAGCAGTGAATAAATTAACTTCCGTGACCGCTCAGGAATCTCCGGCAGCAGAGCGAGTCTGGCTGATAGCAGGGTTCAGCTCAGGTCATAATGACCTGAGCTGAACCCTGACTGTTTAGTCAGTTCTCTGCTCTGCTACATCCCTGTCTGTCTAAGCACAGACAGGAATGTAGCAGAGCTGAGATTGCGTTTTGGACTATGTCGGACGGAAGAGGATTTTTTAAATAAAGATGGAGTCCCTAATGTCTTTTTTGTTTTATTTTTAATAAAAAAAATTTCTCTGTGTTGTGTTTTTTTTCTATTGATAACTGGAAATTCATGGCGGTCATGTCTAATATTGGCGTGACCGCCATAAATTTCGGGCTTAGGGCCAGCTGATAATACAAAGCTGGACCTAACCCCTTTATTACCCAGTGAGCCACCCACCACCAGGGCCACTGGAAGAGCGGGGTTCAGCGCCAGAAGATGGCGCTTCAATGAACGTGCTACCTTCTGGGCACGGCTGCGGGCTGCAATTTGCAGCAGGGGGTGCCCAGAAAGCTTGGGCCTCCCTGCGCTGCGGATTCCAACCCCCAGCTACAAATAGGCACCTGGGGGTTGGGGGCAGCCCGTCGCTGCCTGCTGGATCCGGCTGGTTCCAGAAATACGGTGAAGCCCATGTCATTTTTTTTTCTGAAAAATCAAAACATAGAGAAAATTTTTTTTATTAGAAATTAAAAAAAAGCCATTAGGGACTCCATCTTTAATTAAAAAAATCCTCTTCCATCCGACGTAGTCCAAAACGCGATGTCCACTCTGCTACATCCCTGTGCTTAGATATACATGTCTGTACACAGGGATAGCAGGCTTGAGAACAATCTCAGCAATGCTACAGCTCTGTGCACAGACATGTATGTCTGTACACAGGGAGAGCAGGTGGGCTCTAGGACCCCGGAGCTGCCGCAGCCCGCAGGACCCGGAGCCCAGCACAGAGCACACAGCAGACAGCCGGAAGAGAGGTGAGGAGCATTTCTCCCCCCTCCCTTCCTTCGCTCCCCGCTCGCTCCCCCCAGCCCAGTCCTAATTTAGGTCCGGGGGGAATGGGGGGCGGACTCGTTACTGTGCGAGTAATCCCTGCGATTACTCGCAGAGTAACGAGTCGGGCGAATCTCTTACTACTTGGCGAGTACCGAGTAGTAATGAGTAGATTCGCCCATCCCTAATTCAGACCCAGCAGTCCCTTGTGGTTCCTGTGTGGACTGGAATGACCTTATCCCAGACTAAATAATGGCAATTTGGACCTATCGTGGAGTGCTTCATGTTCCTCCAAAGGATTTAGAGGGCAGAAAAGTGTATAGTGTACCTACAAAAAAGTGCTCAGATAGAAAAGGTTCCCAGAGTGAGTAACAAAAAACATTAAATACTAAAGAAAGGAAAAGGTAAATACTACACTGTGTGCAGTATTATTAGGCAAATGAGTTATTTGATCACATGATACTTTTTATACATGTTGTCCCACACCAAGCTGTATAGGCTTGAGAGCCAACTGCCAATTAAGTAAATCAGGTGATGTGCATCTCTGTAATGAGGAGCGGTGTGGTCTAATGACATCAACACCCTATATAAGGTGTGCTTAATTATTAGGCAACTTCCTTTCCTTTGGCAAAATGGGTCAGAAGAAAGATATGACGGGCTCTGAAAAGTCCAAATTTGTGAGATGTCTTGAAGAGGGATGCAGCAGTCTTGAAATTGCCAACCTTTTGAAGTGTGATCACCAAACAATCAAGCGTTTCATGGCAAATAGCCAACATGGTCGCAAGAAGCATGTTGGGCAAAAAAGGCAAAAAATAACTTCCCATGAGCGTGAAGCTGCCAAGATGCCATTTGCCACAAGTTTTGCAATATTTCAGAGCTGCAACGTTACTGGAGTATCAAAAAGCACATGGTGTGTGATACTCAGGGACATGGCCAAGGTAAGAAAGGCTGCAAAATGACCACCTTTGAACAAGAAACATAAGATAAAACGTCAAGACTGGGCCAAGAAATATCTTAAGAATGATTTTTTAAAGGTTTTATGGACTGATGCAATGAGAGTGACTCTTGAAGGGTCAGATGGATGGGCCAGAGGCAGGATTAGTAAAGGGCAGAGAACTCCACTGTGACTCAGACACTAGCAAGGTGGAGGTGGGCTACTGGTATGGGCTGGTATCATAAAAGATGAACTTGTAGGACCTTTTTGGGCTGAGGATGGAGTGAAGCTCAACTCCCAGACCTACTGCCAGTTTCTGGAAGACAACTTCTTCAAGCAGTGGTACAGGAAGAAGTCGATATCATTCAAGAAAAACATGATTTTCATGCAGGACAATGCTCCATCACATGCATCCAACTACTACACAGGGTGGCTGGCCAGTAAAGGTCTAAAAGAAGAAAAAGTAATAACATGGCCCCCTTGTTCACCTGATCTGAACCACATAGAGAACCTGTGGTCCCTCCTAAATGTGAGATATACAGGGAGGGAAAAGAGTACACCTCTCATAAAAGTGTCTGGGAGCCTGTGGTGGCTGCTGCACGCAATGTTGATCGTAAAACAGATCAAGCAACTGACAGAATCTATGGATGGAAGGCTGTTGAGTGTCATCATAAAGAAAGGGGGCTATATTGGTCACTAATTTTTGGGGTTTTGTTTTTGCATGTCAGAAATGTTTATTTCTAAATTTTGTGCAGTTATATTAGTTTACCTGGGGAAAATAAACAAGTGAGATGGGAATATATTTGTTTTTTATTAAGTTGCCTAATAAGTCTGCACAGTAATAGTTACCTGCACAAACAGATATCCTCCTAAGATAGCCAAACCTAAAAAAAACCTACTCCAACTTCCAAAAATATTAAGCTTTGATATTTATGAGTCTTTTGGGTAGATTGAGAACATAGTTGTTGATCAATAATAAAAATAATCCTCTGCAATACAGCTTGCCTAATAATTCTGTACACAGTGTATTAAAAGGTATGCTGCCTACTTCCTACTACAAAACAGATGGTAGGTGCAATATGAAAAGCATAAACAGCAGAGAGATAAACCCTTAGTTGGTCTTTCACTGATTGACGTAATATAACATCTGTATGGCTGGACATCCAAATGAAAATATCACCTGCAAGAAAAACCATCAGGGGGAGGGAATTTACAGCCCTATCCAAAAAATGACTAGAAAGACAAATAAGTAACTGAAAACTCTAGTTAAGCTAAAAGACAAAGCAAGGATAACAGATAATAAACGTACATGGAAAATGAGCATCCGCTGTTGGCTCAGTGGACAGACAAGCCCACCACATAGGACAGCCTCCAACATGTGAACTCTAATACATGATATTAACATCTTAATTGTACAGTACTTGAATCATATAAAAGATTGAACATCAAAAACAAAAGAACTCCTGTTTGTGTTCTATTTTTCACCATAAATAGTTAATAAAAGATAGTAAATTATATGTATCCAAAAATAATGCCATTGACAAATACTACTTATCCTGAAAAAAAAATCTTATACAGCTAAGTCAATGAAACACTAAAAATATTATGGCTTATGCAGTGTTATGCAGAAAAAACAAGAACATTTACTTTTTCCTAAAACACAGAAAATGGGCAAGTCTTTAAACGGTTAATGGTTTAGGCAAAACTTGAAGCTGAAATTGAAAATACTGACTAATTGCTTTCCTAACTGCAGTATATATCACTGATGTCGGGCTCACCGATTACCCAATATAATGAAAATGGTCAATACTTTTAAACAATTTATCCTTGTAATGGCCCGGTAAATTCTGATTAATATTGTATGTCAAAGTGAACTTGCATTATGAATATTCATTTGGAAAGGTCTATGGCCAGGAGTGAATATCGGATTGCTTATGTGATATTATCTATTGAATTTTTAATTTATGCTACAAAACATTTGATTTGACAAGATTTGACTTTATTTTTAAAGCTATATTTTTTTATATAAAACTTTATTATTTGTCGCTTTATGGTATGGATGGTCAAACAATATATATGCTCATCATACATTTAAAGCAAAGTAATATTTAAAAAATTCAGATAATTTAATACTCCTTCGAGGCACATAATTGTTTTTTTTCCTTCTTTTTACTTTTATTTTTGTGTAAAATGGAAAAAAAGCGTTGAGCAGTGATACTATCAAAATTAGGTAATGGCAATGTGTTGGGGAACTCCTCCTTAGACTGGGTAATACACTCAGGTTCAGTATATCAATTATTACATTTTAGTTAGATTTTTGCTTCCATGTCAGAATAGCTACCAGTTCAATTAATTGCTAAAGAAAAATAAATATTGTTTAATACAGTAAATCAAATGTAGAATAGACATTTGAAAATCAAAAGTGTTACAATGCTGCCTGGCCACCATATAGAATGTTTGTTTTTTCGGGGAAAAATTACCTTTTTTTCTCTTGGGAGCTGATAGCTTTCAGTTATAGCGACATATAGTGATGAGCGAGTAGTGAAATATTTGCACTCAATAAACTCGTAACGAGTAGTTTTCAATACTCGCATACTTTTCCGAATAGCGAGTCCAATGTTAGTCAATTAGTGATAGGCTCCATCCACACACATCCGGTATAAAACTAGCCTTTCCTTGCGTTTTTTTCAATTTTCACTTCATAAAACACCTTGCTGTACCCCCCAGAAAGACCCTAATGGTCCCTTTACACGCCGCCACAGGAGGGTAGAAACGGCAGGCATCGGAAACAATTGTGCCTGTTGCCTTGAAAAGACCACGATGTGGTGGCGTGTAATTCAGGACTTTCCTTCCTTTGTCTTCGGATACCTGTGTCTGGGCCGTGCTCAAAAACAAGAAGGTATAATCCCTATGGTGGCGACGTGTAATCGGGGCACAGACAAGGTTTTTGCGTGGCCTATGGAAAACCCAGGGGCGTTCCACAGCATCATGGTTACCACGCCCCATCAGCTATCATTGGTGGGGGCTACTGTGTAACCATTGGCTGTCCCTGCACAGGGCACCATATTCAGCGAGCCGACCAGTCACACTCCACATTTGCAATGGCGTCATGTATTAGCCAGCCTTCCTGCGCTGGCTGGCCAATCATGATGCTATTGCATTGCCCTATCACCATACGAGCATCGCGTAATACACAACTCTGGCATGCCTATGTACTTACGGCGCGCAATATGTACGCCCATATTCCCTTGTGGTAGCGGCGTGTAAATCAGGGAAGGTGCTCCACAGAAGGTAACCCGCGGCATCCGTCGGAGCTTCCAGGGAACACAAATACCTTCTGTGGAGCACTTTGTGGCGGCGTGTATATGCGGCATCAGGGATCGTTAGGCACCGTTGCAAACGCGTTCATGCACGTGCGATGCCTGCCTGTTGCTACCCTCTGTGGTGGCGTGTAAAGGTACCATCACATTCAATCTGCTCTCACTCGGGTGCCAACTCCCTTTGTGTACTGAAAGGAGCTGGCAATTTGTCAGATCATTCACAATCGACACATCACTCACGAGCATCAGCATTATTTACGTAATAATATCACGAATACCGTACTATCCGTGTGAGTAGTGAATAGTAATGATTACACTCACTCATCACTAGCAGAAAGCACTGAGCAGCTTAAGTCATTTCTTACAATATTGCTCACTATACTGTGATGGATGTGCTGAAAAGTGGACTGTCAATCAAAGTGCCTGGCTGTGATTATAGCCACAGATCACAGTATCGTGAGCAGCTCTGTGAGCAGTGACTATACCCGCTCTGTGCATACCCCTATGACTATACAATGGTGGTTCCCAGGAGGAAATAAGCTTATTTATTCCCAATGGATGCACTTTTTGTAATTTGGTGGTGCAGCATTACAATGCCATTTACATGCAGAAATAGCCCTATATTTTTAAGTAAATAGCATTTTCTGAGTTGACAGTTTCCCTATAAGTCAACTTTAGGCTAGTCTCACACATGAGTTTTTTTTTTCCTGATATTGCAAAAATGTACAGTTTTTTCTCCAATTTGCTATTTTTGATTCATGAGTTAGTATGAGTAAGATTTAATAATTTAACGCCCATTCCTGTCCTAGAAAAAAAAAAAAAAATTAAAACTTCTATCAACTACACAGTGAAAAACAGACTATATTCAGATGACACACAGCTTTTTTACATGGACACTTGTGTGGCGCCACTGTAACCAGGTGGCCACAAGAGGGAAGTGCAGCCAGGTAAGCAGAGTGGGCGGAATGTTGGTGGACACTGACAAAGTGGGTGGAGAGACCAACACAATAAAAACCCAGGAACACACAGGGGTAGGGGAGAAGAAGAACTAGCAACAGCAGAACAGTGGGAGAGAAAGTCAGAACAAAAGCAAAGAGAGAGACTTCCCAGGAGGTTTCGGGTTCCCTGGAGATGCAGTATTCTGAGAGGCACAGACCCTAGGAGAGAAAGCCCACTCCATAGCTTGGAGGTGACGGGAAGGAGAAAGAGACTAAAAGAGACCCCACAGCTGAGAAGGTGGAAGGACAAGGGCCTGGCAGCTGCACACATCTTAGCTGGCCTGAGGCACCCTTGAAAACAGTGTGCCCAAATATCTGAACCTGGGACACTGGACGGCTATGCCAAAAACCAGAGAACCGGCTCTGAGGAAGTGACCAGGGATTTCAGACCCTAATCATGAGACACACCGGTGGCGGGCAGAAACTTTATGTGCTGCAGCCTAACTTTCCACCATAGTCTAAGAACACAGTTGTCATACTAGGACTGGTGACCCTGAGTGTAAGGGAAATATATTCACCCGTGAGACCTCAATAACTAGACTGAACCCGTGGGTGAGGTACTACGTTATTAACACTGAGACAGGGGCCTGAAAGGACTTTGAGGGAGCAACACAGAAACGTTACCTGAGCTGCACAGTTTGAGTTACCAAAAGCAGAGCTAAAGTGTGAGAACTGTAACTGGAAAGAGCTAAAAGAATTGTAACTTGTAAACTGTTGTGAACTAATGCTAAAGAGACCTAAGTAAAGTACCCAGTAAGCTCATGCTGCCTGAGACTGTTTTCTTCCAGCGTCCCAGTTAAGTCCCGCCTGAGGAGTCACAGACTGTCATCCCTGCACACTGGCTGGAGAGCTGCAGCAGCAAAGTAAGTGACTTGTACCCGGCACAAACCCTCACTATGTCCCTCCACTACTACTACACCTGCCCTGTGGACCCTCAGCCCTACCTGAGGAGGGCTTACCATCTAAGCTGCCCCAAGTCACCGTCCCCAGCAGAAATACGGCAGCGGTGGTTCTACCAACCACATACTCCAGGTGGCGTCACGACAAATCCCTTGTAAATAACCCCTTTTTAGACTGATCCCAGGGCACGGGAACGGGTCACGGACTATAGTGATACCCCAGAGAGACAGCACTGGTCGGCTCTCGAGTACCCCATAGCCTGGGGGCGCATCACTTGCATGCGAAAAAAAGGTGCATTGATTGAAATCATTAGCTGGTTTAAGCTGTTTTTATACATGATTTTCAATTTTACAAATAAGAAATCAATTACAAAAATTACAGTGTAAAGATACATATATCATACAAAGCTTTACTGCATTTACATTGTTCACATGCGCTAACATGTTAGATTGTGCAAATAGAACATTTGATCCAAAATCATATCTTATTCTGCATTAGAACGGTGGTGTGAAGCTGGCCTTACTACAGTCTGGGCGTCGATGCAGTTTGGATATAAAATTATCACCCAGCATCCTGGATTCTTAAAACACAACAGTGTCATGTGCATACAGTTATGGCCAAAAGTATTGACACCCCTGCAATTCTGTCAGATAATACTCAGTTTCTTCCTGAAAATGATTGCAATCAAAAATTCTTTGGTATTATTATCTTCATTTAATTTGCCTTCAATGAAAAAACACAAAAGAGAATGAAGCAAAAAGCAAAACATTGATCATTTCACACAAAACTCCAAAAATGGGCCAGACAAAAGTATTGGCACCCTCAGCCTAATACTTGGTTGCACAACCTTTAGCCAAAATAACTGCGATCAACCGCTTCCGGTAACCATCAATGAGTTTCTTACAATGCTCTGCTGGAATTTTAGACCATTCTTCTTTGGCAAACTGCTCCAGGTCCATGATATTTGAAGGGTGCCTTCTCCAAACTGCCATTTTTAGATCTCTCCACAGGTGTTCTATAGGATACAGGTCTGGACTCATTGCTGGCCACCTTAGAAGTCTCCAGTGCTTTCTTTCAAACCATTTTCTAGTGCTTTTTGAAGTGTGTTTTGGGTCATAGTGCTCCTGGAAGACCCATGACCTCTGAGGGAGACCCAGCTTTCTCACACTGGGCCCTACATTATGCTGCAAAATTTGCTGGTAGTCTTCAGACTTCATAATGCCATGCACACGGTCAAACAGTCCAGTGCCAGAGGCAGCAAAGCAACCCCAAAACACCGGGGAACCTCCACCATGTTTGACTGTAGGGACCGTGTTCTTTTCTTTGAATGCCTTTTTTTCTCCTGTAAACTCTATGTTGATGCCTTTACCCAAAAAGCTCTACTTTTGTCTCATCTGACCAGAGAACATTCTTCCAAAACGTTGTAGGCATTCTCAGGTAAGTTTTGGCAAACTCCAGCCTGGCTTTTTTATATCTCGGGGTAAGAAGTGGGGTCTTCCTGGGTATTCTACCATACAGTCCCTTTTCATTCAGATGCCGACAGATAGTACGGGTTGACACTGTTGAACCCTCGGACTGCAGGACAGTTTGAACTTGTTTGGATATAAGTTGAGGTTCTTTATCCACCATCCGCACAATCTTGCGTTGAAATCTCTCGTCAATTTTTCTTTTCCATCCACATCTAGGAGGTTAGCCACAGTGCCATGGGCTTTAAACTTCTTGGTGACACTGCGCACGGTAGACACAAGAACATTCAGGTCTTTGGAGATGGACTTGTAGCCTTGAGATTGCTCATGCTTCCTCACAATTTGGTTTCTCAAGTCCTCACGACAGTTCTTTGGTCTTCTTTCTTTTCTCCATGCTCAATGTGGTACACACAAGGAAACAGGACAGAGGTGAGTCAACTTTAATCCATGTCAACTGGCTGCAAGTGTGATTTAGTTATTGCCTACACCTGTTAGGTGCCACAGGTAAGTTACAGGTGCTGTTAATTACACAAATTAGAGAAGCATCACATGATTTTTATAACAGTGCAAATGCTTTTGTCCACCCCCTTTTTTATGTTTGTTATGGAATTATATCCAATTTGGCTTTAGGACAATTCTTTTTGTGTTTTTTCATTGAAGACAAATTAAATGAAGATAATAATACCAAAGAATTTGTGATTGCAATCATTTTCAGGAAGAAACTGAGTATTATCTGACAGAATTGCAGGGGTGTCAATACTTTTGTCCACAACTGTATGTGATTATCTAATACTAGATGGTGGCCCAATTCTAATGCATCGGGTATTCTAGAATATGTATGTAGTTTCTTTATGAAGATTAAGAATAATGCACAGCGAAGCTGGGTTTAAATCCTGCGCCAATATCGCTGATTGCTGGCAACCGTCCAGGCACAACCAATCAGCGAAGCGTGGTTGAAATCCCGCGCCAATTTGCAGGCAGACTGTCCCTGTTGCTGATTGGTCGTGGGCGGTTGGCCTGACCAATCAGCGATGCAGGATTTGTGTTACAGGCAAACAGACAGAAGTAGACAATTACATAGTAGATACCTACAGCAGTACCGGTGTGCAGCGGTGCCAGAGTCCAGGAGGGGACAGCGAGTGGTCAGGAGGGGGCTGGGAGACAGCGGCCGGATGTGGGCAGGAGGGGGCCGGGGAACAGTGGCCGGGTGCGGGCAAGAGGGGCCGGGGAAGAGCGGGCAGGTGCAGGCAGGGGTGGGCCGGGGGACAGCGACCAGGTGCGGGCAGGAGGGGACCGGGGAACAGCGGCCAGGTGCGGGCAGGAGGAGGCAGGGAACAGTGGCCGGGTGCGGGCAGGAGGGGACAGGGGGGCCCCTCCTTCCCGCACCCGGGCGCTGTTCCCAGGCCCCTTCCTGCCCACAGCAGAGTGCTTAGCAGGGTATACGGCAGCTCAGTGGATAGCAGAGTTTACGGCGGCTCAGTGGTTAGAATATATGGGGGCTCAGTGGTTAGCAGAGCATACAGGGGCTCAGTGGTTAGCAGATTATACGGGGGCTCAGTGGCTAGCACAGTATACTCTGGCTCAGTATTTAGCACTGTATACGGAGCCTCACTGGTTAGCACTCTATGGTGGCTCAGTGGTTGGCACTGTATATGGTGGCTCAATAATTAGAACAGTAATGTGGCTCAGTGGTTAGCACTGTATACGGTGACTCAGTGATTAGCACTCTATGGTGGCTCAGTGGTTGGCACTGTATATGGTGGCTCAGTGGTTAGCACTGTATATGGTGGCTCCATGGATAGTACTGTATATGGTGGTTCAGTGGTTAGCACAGCATGGTGGCTCTGTGACTAGCACTGTACGGTGGCTCTGTGGTTAGCACAGTATAGTGGCTCAGTGGCTGGCACAGTATGGTGGCTCAGTGGTTATCACTGTATATGGTGGCTCAGTGGTTAGCACTGCATATGGTGGCTCAGTGGTTAGCACTGCATATGGTGGCTCAATAATTAGAACAGTAATGTGGCTCAGTGGTTAGCACTGTGTATGGTGACTCAGTGGCACTGTATACGGTGACTCAGTGATTAGCACTCTATGGTGTCTCAGTGGTTGGCACTGTATATGGTGGCTCAGTGGCTAGCACTGTACGGTGGCTCTGTGGTTAGCACAGTATAGTGGCTCAGTGGCTGGCACAGTATGGTGGCTCAGTGGTTAGCACTGCATATGGTGGCTCAGTGGTTAGCACTGTACGGTGGCTCAGTGGTTAGTACTGTACAGTGGCTCAGTGGTTAGCACTGTACGGTGGCTCAGTGGTTAGCACTGTATGGTGGCTCAGTGGTTAGCACTGTAAGGTAGCTCAGTGGTTAGCACTGTATGGTGGCTCAGTGGTTAGCACTGCACGGTGGCTTAGTGGTTAGCACAGTATGGTGTCTCAGTGGTTAGCACAGTATGGTGGCTCAGTGATTTGCACAGTACGGTGGCTCAGTGGTTTGCGTAGTACGGTGATTCAGTGGTTAGCACAGTACGGTGGCTCAGTGGTTAGCACAGTATGGTGGCTCAGTGGTAAGCACAGTACAATGGCTCAGTGGTTAGCACAGTACGGTGGCTCAGTGATCAGCACAGGATGGAGGCAGAGTGGTCAGCGCAGGATGGAGGCAGAGTGGTCAGCGCAGGATGGAGGCAGAGTGGTCAGCGCAGGATGGGGGCAGAGTGGTCAGTGCAGGATGGAGGCTTGGTGGTCAGCGCAGGATGGAGGGCCAGTGGTCAGCGCAGGATGGAGGGCCAGTGGTCAGCACAGGATGGAGGCAGAGTGGTCAGCGCAGGATGGAGGCAGAGTGGTCAGCACAGGATGGAGGCAGAATGGTCAGCGCAGGATGGAGGCTCAGTGGTTAGCACAGTATGGTGGCTCAGTGGTAAGCACAGTACAATGGCTCAGTGGTTAGCACAGTACGGCGGCTCAGTGTTTAGCACTGCGTGGTGGCTCAGTGATCAGCACAGGATGGAGGCAGAGTGGTCAGTGCAGGATGGAGGCAGAGTGGTCAGCGCAGGATGGGGGCAGAGTGGTCAGCGCAGGATGGAGGCAGAGTGGTCAGCACAGGATGGGGGGCCAGTGGTCAGCACAGGATGGAGGCAGAGTGGTCAGCGCAGGATGGAGGCAGAGTGGTCAGCACAGGATGGAGGCAGAGTGGTCAGCGCAGGATGGAGGCTCAGTGGTCAGTGCAGGATGGAGGCTCAGTGGTCAACGCAGGATGGAGGGCCAGTGGTCAGCGCAGGATAGAGGCAGAGTGGTCAGCACAGGATGGAGGCTCGGTGGTCAGTGCAGGATGGAGGCTCGTGGTCAGCGCAGGATGGAGGCAGAGAGGTCAGCGCAGGATGGAGGGTCAGTGGTCAGCGCAGGATGGAGGCAGAGTGGTCAGCGCAGGATGAAGGCAGAGTGGTCAGCGCAGGATGGAGGCAGAGTGGTCAGCACAGGATGGAGGCAGAGTGGTCAGCGCAGGATGGAGGCAGAGTGGTCAGCGCAGGATGGAGGGCCAGTGGTCAGCGCAGGGTGGAGGCTCAGTGGTCAGCGCAGGATGGAGGGCCAGTGGTCCGCACACGTCCATCCCCCCTCCCATCCGCTCCAGTCTCACTGGCACCCAGTGTTTAAATCGCCACCGGAAGCTACAGTAGGTAATAAGCGGTCATGTGATAGGCAGGCTGTAGCCTGCTGTAGCTTCTGGCGGCTATGTAAACACCGGGTGCGGGTGAGACTGGAATGGCGGGGAGGGGGGGAATGGAGCGGGGAGAGGGGGGAAATGGAGTGGTGAGGGTGGAGATGGAGCGAGGGGGGGAATGAAGCAAGGGGGTGGGAATGGAGTGGCGGGCAAGAGGGGCCGGAGGTGGGCGCACCCGTTCCAGCAGGCAGGTGCGGGCAGGAGGAGGCTGACAGCACGATGTCTGTGAGGCCGAAATCGTGCGTCGCTGTTCAGATCGCGGCCGCGGTGCTCGGCTGTATTGCATACACTGCGCTCATTGGTTGCCACGGCTGGTGGCGACCAATGAGCGCTGGCGCGTAATTTCGGCCTCAGACCGAAGTGGCCGCAAGACAATTATATTATAGATGTGTATTACGTATATATATATTTTAAAATCTCTTTTTTACACTGGCATTATATTGGCTACAGGCATGTCACATGATCATTCCAAGGCTACTGTTTGTACATCTAACCCTAACCCTGGGTTAACACGATCCATCCAAAATACTGAGGGGTATCATAGTCACCAATAACCCCAATCAGGGTCATTGGGTACCACCCAAATACTCTTCTCGGATGGTCAGGATCTACGAGCTTTGAATACACTTTGTTTGCCTACTCTTGCATTTTTGTTAACTTTGCTTCCCATGGTGTCTTCTGTCCTTATTACTGCTGCTTCCTTTGTTTATGTCAATTTTAATATGTGATTTTATGATTTACTAATAAAGTATTACATTTTGGTTCTGCATATTGGCGTAAATACTCAATTTTCTCTCTTTGATTAGAATTTTTGTAGCGCAGACCTTTGTGATATTTTGCTTCACTGGGCTCCAGGAAGTTATCTTTGATGTAGATAGATGGATAGATAAATAGATAGATAGCATACTTGCCAAAAGAACTCATGCGTGAAAAGGCTGTAAAAGTTTTGGAACTTATAATTTCTCAATGTTTGCCCTTTGCAGTTTTTTGTTTTACAGACTTCCTTAAACAAAATAATGCATTAAAGGTCTAGTTTGTCTGTTTTTATTTGAGGAATTGAAAATCTTGAAGCAATGATGAGACACAATGCTATGTGCTCTTTGTTTAAATATGAAAAAGATTGAGAGAAAATCAATGGAGGAGTCATTCTAACCGGAGAAAGATGCTAATTATTCATATTTCCTTTGCAATGAAGATGAAAAAAACACAGAGCTCCATCTGTTAGAAAAAGTGAATTCCTTTATTCACATCAACATACTACATGTTCGAGAAATCTATTGGAAATCTAAAACATTGCATATGTTTGTGAGAATAAAGAAAATCATTTTTTTCTGCCAAGTACAGTGCTGCAGGTTTTAATTTTAATCTTTATAGCCAATTGAGATATCTTAAGAACTAGGACATTTTACTCTGCGCCCTCTCTGATTAAAAGCTACATCGACCGCTGATATCATACATTGTTATATACATTCTTACTAAATAAAAGGAAAACAAATCCAAGACTATACTTATGAAACATAAAGCATAAATATAAAAACAAATCTGTTAGAAAAATTAGAAAATAGAAAAAACTCTATGGGGATATTAAAAATGCCTTTGTGGATAGTTGTTGCTGGAATCAGGTGGTCTTTTAATTCCCAGTCAGAACATTTAATTAGTATTCTCTGGATTTCTAGAGTACATGTATTCTATCATGAGAAAATCCCTTAAATATTCTGAAAATGATACTGTAGGAACGAGAGCCAACGTAGATCTGCAACAAAGAAAACTGTACCCCATGTATTCCCTCATGAAGAAGCATAGCAGGCTCTGAAACGCGTCGGATGAATCCAATAACCCTGAAGTAACTTGAAGCTATTGGCTATGTGTCTTCTGTGGCAGCGCGGACCAGGAACACATTGTCCCTTTGAATCCTGCAAAGAAAACTATGATTTTTATCACAACTGCAGCAAAGAGTAAACTAAAGAGAACACCTCAATATAATTAGGATCTCTGTCCCTACATCCTACTGTTGTCAGATTACATAAAAAAAACTGCTTACAGATTCACTTTAACTTGCAAGCTTTTTCTTGTAGTCCCATAGAGAACAATTGGAGCAGCAGTCGAGCATGTGCACTATTGCTTCATTCTAAGGCCTCGCTCTTACTTGAGTTTTCAACACAAAATTCAGACTGCATTCGTACCAATTTTAAATAATAGAGTGTCTATGACAGGGGTGAGGAGCTCCAGGCCTCGAGCGCCGCAACCAGGTCATGTTTTCAGGATTTCCTTAGTATTGCGCAGGGGTTGGAATCATCACCAGTGCAGGTGATTCAATTATCAACTGTGCCTTATTAAGGAAATCCTGAAAACATGACCTGTTTGCAGCTCTCGAGGCCTGGAGTACCCTTCCCCTGGTCTAGGAGTGACTCCTCAACTGGAATCAGGCTGAGGAAAAAATTGCAGCATGTTGCGTACGGCCACATAAACTGACTGAGACTCATCAATGCAAATCAATGGGTGTGAGAAAAAAACGGACGGCACACGGACATGCATATGACATGCGTTATACAATGCATTTTTAGTATCATCTTTAACATGCACTCTAAATTCTCTGTAGTAGCTAGCTGTCATATTTTAATAAAGCATTCTTACATGAAGAGATGATATGATAGATAAAGATGTTAGCTGTTGGAAATCAATGTAACTATCTAATTAATATCCCATTCACCTACATATTCATTCTAACCTTGCTTCCTTTAATGCCTTCTATGTGACTCAAAATGGTGTTTTTACAGGTTTAAGCTAATAAATAAAATAATTACAAAAAAGCAGTGTGGGTTCCCCTTTTTTTGAACACCAGCAAAGGAAAAGCAGACAGCTCTGGGCTGTAGCCTTCAGCCTGCAGCTGTCAGCTTTATATTGGCTCTTTATCCAAAATATGGGGAACCCGAAACTTTTTTTAAATTATTGAGTTAAAAATGCATAAATAATTTTAAAAAATGTGAGGTTCCCCTATTTCTGTAAACGGCCAAGGTACAGCTGACAGCTGGGGTCAGGGACTCTTAGGTTAGGAAGGTCCATGGTTATTGGGCCCTTCCCAGCCTAAAAATAGCAACACTCAGCAACCCCAGAAGTGGTGCCTAAATAAGATGTGACAATTTTGGCACTTTGGCCTGGCTCTTCCTGAAGACCTGGTGTGGTGGCAATCTGTCACATGACGATTGCATCAAATCTTCCAGAGTATCATGGCAGCATCTGGCGCTGTTCCCACTACAGATTCTGATGCTCTATACTATGGTTTCTATGATACTTCTGACTTCCACAGTCAGGTTCAGACATTTGACTAGCTGTGTTTTCATTAGTGATCAGACTAGCAGGAGTTAATCACTGAATGGCTCTTGATTACCTCTACGATTACATGTTCAGGAAAACCTATCAGAGTTGCTTTTTAAGATGGTGGAATCTGTCTTATCATGCTGTCTATAGCTTTTGCAATATTGGTCCATGTGTTGTGGTGATCCAGTTGCTGGTGATCTGTTGAAGTGCTTTTTAGTGTGCTTCGAAAATCTTGTCGTCTTATTTTCCGCCTGCTCTTTATTTCCTCCTGTGCACATATTGTCTTATACCTCTGTGTGTATAGCTGTGAGTACCTTGGTTTTCCCATTGTTCTATTTGTGTGGGGTTTTACCATACCTATCCTGGCACCCCCTGGAGTGGGGAGAAGGGGGTATTAGACCAGAGCTGGACAGGAGCAGGGCAAAGGAGGCAGGTCAAACATCCTCACCATCAGAGATAACTCTGGGATAAGGGACAGCTAAGACTCCTCATGCCTGAGTGTCAGTCTAGGAGACTTGGTACCCTGTTATTCCTTACTACCACATGACACAGTTGGAGTAATATTTTTGGGGGTTGTTTTCAACTGTGATTTGTCAGCTGGCATCAAGCCCTGATGTTAGTAATGGAGGGGTGTTTATCAGATAACCCCATTACTAACTCTGTAAGTAAAAAGATAAATAAACACACAGAAAAATATGTTTTATTAATGCAATTGAAAAAAATAAAAAAACAAATATTTTATATTTGCTACATTCTGAAAAGTCAGATCTATCAAAATATATAAAATCAGATCAGTAAACGGCAGAACGAGAAGGATCAAAATGCTAGATTTACATTTTTTGGTCACTGCAACATTGCAATAAGATGCGATCAAAACATCATGTATACCCCAAAATAGTATCAGCAAAAACATCAGTTCAGGGCAAAAAACAAAAGCTCTCACATAGCCCTATTATCCCAAAAATGTAAACAGTTATGGGTCTTGGAAAATGTTGACACAAGCAAAATTTTATTTTTAGAAACTTCATATTTTTTTCACCACTTAATTAAAACAATCTATGCATGTTTGGCATCTATGCAATTATACTGATCTGGAGACTCATATTGCCATGTCTGTCTTACTGTATTGTGAATATAGTAAATAAAAAAACTAATGACAGTTGTAAAATTACACTTTTCTTTTGCAATTTCAGCACATTTTGATTTTTTTTCTCACTTTCCAGTGCATTACATGATAAAATTAATAGTGTCATTCAAATGTACAACTTATCATGGAAAAATCAACCTCTTGTATGGTTATGTGGACAGAAAAATGTAAATGTTATGGCTCTTAAAAAAAGGGGAGGAAAAAAGAAAAATGAAAGAACAAAACAAAACAGAAAATAGCTCAGTCATTAAAGGGTTAATGCACAGATGGATCCTTATATATATATTATGTTGTTCGCTTACAGAAACACCATTATAATTCCTGTTTTAGAACTATATGAAGAGAGAAACTCTCTACTCAGTGGAGCATTTTCCTTGACTGCTATGTGCCAGAAGAAACTGCAACTAGCCACTCTATCTTGACCACAGTGTTTAAATTCAAAGAGTATTCCCATCATAAAAGATACTCCAGGCGATCGTTCCCTGCAGAAAAAACAGTCTCACACCAGCAGCGTCAGGCTTAACCGGGTACTTTACTCAGAGGGCTCAACAGGTTACACGACACAGTTCATGCTGTTTCACACTCTCTTGCAGCTGGGACCTATCTGGCACTACACCTCTTCTCTCATACCTTTCAGGGGCCTCTCTCTCTCAGTTCCAGATGCTAGCTCCGGGCCAGCGGTCGCGGGTCTTTTCCCAGAAGAGCTCAGCTTGTCTCCCCGACCCTATTTGATGGCCTTTCCTTCACTGCACATGAATTCCCTTCACCTCACCGGTTAATTTACGGTTAGAGCATAAATCGTCCTGCCGCTTCTACAGAGCTGGTACCCTGGCTATGGGTACACTATGCTTGGGTGCACCGTGGAACCCTTCTTTCCTTCCCATGGGAGGTTGACTGGAACCCGGACTGGCCATACGGTCCGTGGTCTTCCACTGTAGCCTACAGTCTATCAGGCTTATGGGGTGTCTCTGCTTAGGAGCTCAGTTCCTCTCCCTCTACACACACCAGGAACTCGAACCTGAACCCCCTGTGTCCCACAGTCAGAGTAGACTCAGCTACTGGGAACTGGGTCATCCTAACTTTGTCTTCCTAGGTTTCAATCTAAACTATAAATAAAAGGTGACATAAGAGGCGCAGATGGTGCCTTATCAAAAAGGACACGTCGTTCATTATAGGTCACAATAAGGGTCCACTCACCTTTTCAGGTTGTGTAACCCACAACCAGCTTGAGCGCTTTAGCAGCTGCTGCAGAACCTCCACCGTCTCGCCAAAACCGCGGGAAAAACTGAAGTTCAAACAGGAATGGTTTCAACGAAAATGCGTTGGTTTATGTGGTGGAATAAAGAAGGAGATGGAGGAAACAATGCTTTTTGGAGTACATTTATTGAAGCAGCAGAGCGGACCGTTGAAACCATTCCTGTTTGAACTTTAGGTTTCAATCTAGTTCCTCCACCTCTTTCCCGGACTTATTCCTTTCCTCCCCTCCTATCCCCTGCCTGACATAAAGTAACTAGGACTAGGAATTCGGGGATGTGTCGGTTGTTTGTGAGAAGTGTCCTGCCTATATGTCCTAGCCGCAGTACCTTACTATGGCTGTCAAACCGCAGGAGCGCCACATGAGTATAACACTAGGGCAGTGGACTTACATTTAAAGCACCACTACAGCGGTGCAATAACAAAACACCCTCTGTAGTGCTGCCTTAAATGAACTTCAAAGCATACGTTTTCCTTTTTGTTTTACAGTTTCCTTTTTTGAAAAAAAACAATTCTTTGCATGCTATGATATCTGAAAATCTGGGGAAAAATAATGATTCCAATTTGAAAGTAAAATAAAAAGCACAACAAAAAACAAACATCCATCTGAACAGTATTAGCTGAATGTGATATGAACATGGAATAACTGAACAAAGGAAAAAAATCCTTTCATGAAAATCTAGACACGTAACAAGTTCATGTTTGATTTTTTGTTGAAGACTGATCAGATAATAAATTCTCATACTTCTCTTTAAAACAAATCTGTTGTACAGTATATGATGCATAGCATGATAACATGCATATGAAACAGGAAATTCTCTTGAAATTAAATTCAATAACAATGTAGATAGTTTGAGAATAGATCTTATAGCATGGTTTATTATGTTTCCAAGTGGTTCTATCCATACAATACAATATTGTGGCCAGTAGTCTGAAGGACACTCTAGAGGAAAGTTAGATGGAAGGAGAGAAAATAATGCCATTTAAAGCACTTCTTTTTGATAGAAGAATAATGCATGTATATTGCTAGTAAACATACCAAATGACAATGTGACCCTTTTTCTGCTGACAATGTGACTCAAATTACATAATCTAGATTGCAATGCAAAAAAGATACAAAGAAAAAAAATTATAATTACTGGTGGGAAAACATTTTTTCATGGCAAACATTTTCAACTAAAATAACTTATTATAAAGTCTATAAAGAGGAGAGAGGGATAGGTACTAGTGATGGGCGAACACGCCGACATTCGGGTTCAGCAGACCCACCCGGACTCTTTTTAAAGTCTGAGTTTGGGGCTTAACGTGACTGGAACTTGAGTCCAAATCCTGAACTTGGACTTTAAAGGGATGAGATGGAGCAGGGGAGCTTTAAAAAGAAATCATATAGTGATTACATGGCAGCATCATAATTACAAGCATCAAGCCGCTTGTACTTCTGGGTTGCTCATTAACTTCCTGGATATTCACTGCAGAGGGGCCCAACAGCCAATCACAGATGCTGTCACAGAAGTGGGCCTTGATTGCTGTTGGAGTAACCTGAAAACAGCACATACATTTTAGCATCTCCGGTGTATTGGATGTTTTCAGGTTAAACTCATTGATGGTTACTGGAAGCGGTTGATCACAGTTATTTTGGCTAAAGGTTGTGCAACCAAGTATTAGGCTGAGGGTGCCAATACTTTTGCCTGGCCCATTTTTGGAGTTTTGTGTGAAATGATCAATGTTTTGCTTTTTGCTTCATTCTCTTTTGTGTTTTTTCATTGAAGACAAATTAAATGAAGAAATAATACCAAAGAATTTGTGATTGCAATCATTTTCAGGAAGAAACTGAGTATTATCTGACAGAATTGCAGGGGTGTCAATACTTTTGGCCACAACTGTATACCGTATATACTCGTGTATAAGCCGACCCGTGTATAAGCGACCCCCCTACTTTTGCCCCCAAAACCTGGGAAAACCTATTGACTCGTGTATAAGCCGAGGGTGGACCCCAGCACAGGTATACAGCCCCCAGCAGTGTGGTATACAGCAGCCCCAGAGGTATATACAGCAGCCCCAGTGGTAGTATACAGCAGCAGCCCCGGTGGTATATACAGCAGCAGCCCCAGTGGTTAGTATACAGCAGCCCCAGAGGTGTATACAGCAGCCCCAGTGGTAGTATACAGCAGCAGCCCCAGTGGTATATACAGCAGCAGCCCCAGAGGTAGTATACAGCAGCCCCAGAGGTAGTATACAGCAGCCCTTAGGTAGTATACAGCAGCCCCAGTGGTGTATACAGCAGAAGCCCCAGGGGTGGATACAGCACCAGCCCCAGGGGTGTATACAGCAGCAGCCCCAGGGGTGTATACAGCAGCAGCCCCAGGGTGTCTACAGCAGCAGCCCAGGGGTGTATACAGCACCAGCCCCAGGGGTGTATACAGCAGCAGCCCCAGAGGTATACAGGCCCCCCCATCAAGATCCAGGGCCCCCCCTTGTCGGCAAACCTGTAAAGTAAAATCATACTTATCACTGTCCTGTCGCGCTCTCCCGCCGCTGCCGACATTGATTCCCAGGCTTCATTCAGCGTCTTCCGGCGGCTTCCTGTGGTCGCGGGCAATGACGTCATTGCCCGCGACCACAGGAAGCCGCCGGAAGACGCTGAATGAAGCCCGGGATCGTCATGTCGGCAGCGGCGGGACAGCGCGACAGGACAGTGATAAGTATGATTTTACTTTACAGGTTTGCCGCGCAGGGGGGGGGGTCCCTGGATCTTGATGGGGGGGCCTGTATACCTCCGGGGGTTCTGTATACTCGCGTATAAGCCGAGGGGGGACTTTTCAGCCCAAATTTTGGGCTGAAAAACTCGGCTTATACGCGAGTATATACGGTATATATAACCAAAATTATTAACGATGCACTTATCGCCAAAGCTAACAGACACTTCTCCATCCTCCTCCTTCTTGACCTGTCTTCTGCATTTCACACAATCGACCACTATTTCCCCTTACAGATCCTCTCTTCCATTAGTATCACTGACCTTGCCATCTCCTGGATCTCCTCCTACCTTTCCAACAGCACATTTAGCGTCTCCCACTCCCACATGACCTCCTCGCCCCATCCCCTCTCTGTTGGGGTCCCTTAAGGCTCTGTCCTGGGACCCCTTCTTTTTTCCATCTATACCATTGACCTAGGACAACTCATGAAGTCCCATGGATTCCAGTACCACCTGTACGCAGACAACACTTAGATCTACCTCTCTGGCCCAGACGTTGCCTCTCTGCTGTCCAGAATCCCAGAGTGTCTATCAGCCATATCCTCCTTCTTCTCCTCTTGCTTCCTTAAACCAAACGTAGACAAAACTGAACTCATCATCTTTCCCCCTCCTCGTGCACCTCCCTTACCTGATTTAGCTATCACAATAAATAACATCACACTTCGCCCTGTACCTGAAGTCCACTGCCTTGGAGTAACTATTGACTCTGCCTTATCCTTCAAACCACACATCCAAGCTCTCGTCACCTCTTGCCGCCTCCAACTCAAAAATATTTCCAGAATCCGTCCCTTCCTCAACCCTCAATCTACTAAAATACTAGTGCATGCCCTCATAATCTCCCGTCTCAACTACTGCAACCTCCTCCTCTGTGGCCTCCCTGCTAACACTCTTGCACCTCTCCAACCCATCCTTAACTCTGCTGCCCGACTAGTCCACCTCTTTCCTCGCTGCTCCTCCACTTCACCTCTCTGCAAATCCCTCCACTAACTCCCAGTTCCCCAGCATATCCAATTCAAACTTCTAACCTTGACTTACAATGCCATCCACAATCTGTCTCCCCCATATATCTCTGAACTAATCTCCCGATATCATCCAACTCGTAATCTTCGATCCTTCCAAGACCTTCTCCTTTCCTCAATACTTGTACGTTCCTCATCTAACCGCCTGCAAGACTTCGCCCAAGCATTCCCCAACCTCTGGAACTCTGCACCCCAACACGTCCGACTATCACCTACACTCAGAACCTTAAAGGGGAACCTGAAAACCCATTTCTTCAGAACTGCCTACAGCCTGCAATGACCACAGTGCCACCTCACCACTACTGTTTTTAACGCTACACCACCATTGGACCTGGCGCTCCATCACCACCAGCGCAGACCCAACCTACTGTCTCCATCCCCATTGCCCTGTAGAATGTAAGCCCACAAGGGCAGGGTCCTGTCTCCACTCTGTACCAGTCTGTCACTGTTAGTTTGTTCATTGCATTTTTAACTTGTTTGTATGTAACCCTTCATCATGTACAGCACCTTGGATTCAATGGTGCTCTATAAATTATTATTAATAATAATAATAAAATAATAATAATAAACAATAATATAAGGATCCACAGGGATCAGGAGACTCCACTACAGTGGTACAAAGTCCATTAAGGGAAGAGTCCATTTTAGGGAGTTGAGGTGCAGCCCAAAGCCTGTAGTCCCATTAATCCAGCAGGGAAAGTGCAACTGGCTCTAAAGTTGGGAAGGGTAAAGGTAAAATTAACAAACAGTCTTGCTGTTCGAAAAACTATAGAACAACTCAAAAATGTCCTTTGTTCAAAATACTAAGGGATGGGTCAGCGACCTAACAACATGCCTTTTGTTAGGGAAGTCCACTTTAATTTGATTAATAACTCTCTAGCAGATCTCCCATTACTGCGTGGGACGGAAGTTGACGTTGGTGCTCCACTTCTGGATGGTCTTGGGGTGAAGATCACAAGAGCTACTCCTCCAGGGGCATGCTCCATCACCACCTGCCCCCTCGGCACGCCCCATTCTGCAACACCTTGCCTTGGTACACTGGTCATTGAAGTGATTGGCCTTAGGTCCATACAAACTACTCCTAGAACGGGCAGCAATAGAGAAAAAAAAACTCACCATTTGCGGCCAAAACAAATCCAAAAATGCACTAGCAGAGAGCAGCCAGACCCCACTAGATGGAGCAGACACAGGTGTGGGCGATAAAGCCACCCCAACCTGTCAAAGCATGGGGGAGGTGGCTTGCTGCTCCATCTAGTGGGGTCTGGCTGCTCTGGGCTAGTGCATTTTTGGAATTGTTTTTGGCCGCAAATGGCGAGTTTCTTAGGTCCATACAACCACTCTAGGGCAATGGCATCCACGAGCCGAATCACCTCAAGAAAGGAAACAGGATGGGGTGGTTCATGCCATATTGAATATTTGCTTGTAGGGGTAGGGTTCCCCACATGGCATTCTCCCAGTCAAAGGCCTCTGGTGGGGGTGCTACACACAACTGGGAAACATGGCCTTCTGCCGCAAGTACCTCCATCTTTCATTGTTCTCCTCAGCCTCCTCTTCCTCATCATGCTCCTAGTCAGTGATTTGCTGATCCAGCAGCTGCTGCACCGGTTGCAGTTGTAATAAAGCCAGGCATGCTGCAAGATACTCCGAAGTCTGTCATCTCGTGCTCCAGGCTGGCATTGAGAATGGGTCACCTCCTGACTGTGAGCTTCTCATGACCTCCTCTGGCATGTGAGCCCAGGGCTGAATCCTGACCTTGCTGCATATGAGGCCCAATTTGGGTAGCTGGGTGGAACTCCAAGTGACATATATGTCCTGTGCAGGCCGCTCTGGTTCTGGTGCAGAAGCACCCTCTGCCCCTGGGGTGATAAGGGAGATTATATTAATTTAACATGCTGCCCACAGACAGAGTGTGAAGAGCACAGCTCATGAGACTTACATGCTTTGGGAGCTGTGGTGTCTTCCGGCAATTCACTGCTCAATTTCCTGACATCAATGAGCAAGTGATTTAGTGCCATTCAACATTGAGTCACTGGCTACACCAAGAATTTACAGTTACTATCATCCATTTAGTTTATGTAAATCAATATATCCCACTAAGTGAAGCCTAACTCTAAATATGAGAGGGTGCCTGTTACTAACAACACTATTATAAGACCTAATAAATCTGCACATTTGATATTAACAGTTATAACAATGAAAATCTATACAAAAAAAGTTTCAATACAAGTTGTTTTATATATACCGTATATACTCGTGTATAAGCCGACCTGTGTATAAGCCGACCCCCCTACTTTTGCCCCCAAAACCTGGAAAAACCTATTGACTCGTGTATAAGCCGAGGGTGGACCCCAGCACAGGTATACAGCCCCCAGCAGTGTGGTATACAGCAGCCCCAGAGGTATATACAGCAGCCCCAGTGGTAGTATACAGCATCCCCAGAGGTAGTATACAGCAGCCCCAGAGGTAGTATACAGCAGCCCCAAAGGTATATACAGCAGCCCCAGTGGTAGTATACAGCAGCCCCGAGGTGTATATAGCAGCCCCAGTGGTATATACAGCCCCAGTGGTAGTATCCAGCAGCCCCAGAGGTATATACAGCCCCAGTGGTAGTATACAGCAGCCCCAGAGGTATATACAGCCCCAGTGGTAGTATCCAGCAGCCCCAGAGGTATATACAGCCCCAGTGGTAGTATCCAGCAGCCCCAGAGGTATATACAGCCCCAGTGGTAGTATACATCAGCCCCAGAGGTATATACAGCCCCAGTGGTAGTATACAGCAGCCCCAGAGGTATATACAGCCCCAGTGGTAGTATACATCAGCCCCAGAGGTATATACAGCCCCAGTGGTAGTATACAGCAGCCCCAGAGGTATATACAGCCCCAGTGGTAGTATCCAGCAGCCCCAGAGGTATATACAGCCCCAGTGGTAGTATCCAGCAGCCCCAGAGGTATATACAGCCCCAGTGGTAGTATCCAGCAGCCCCAGAGGTATATACAGCCCCAGTGGTAGTATACAGCAGCCCCAGAGGTATATACAGCCCCAGTGGTAGTATACATCAGCCCCAGAGGTATATACAGCCCCAGTGGTAGTATACAGCAGCGCCAGAGGTATATACAGCCCCAGTGGTAGTATACATCAGCCCCAGAGGTATATACAGCCCCAGTGGTAGTATACAGCCCCAGTGATAGTATCCAGCAGCCCCAGTAGTATATACAGCCCCAGTGGTAGTATACAGCAGCCCCAGTGGTAGTATACAGCCCCAGTGGTAGTATCCAGCAGCCCCAGTGGTATATACAGCCCCAGTGGTAGTAAACAGCCCCCCCCCCTCCTTATTGTGCCCCCCCCAGGCTGCGGCAGCTGTCAAAATAACAAACACTTTATACATCACCTTCCGGCGCAGCTACTCCGGTCCTCCGCTCCTCTTCTTCTTCTTGTGCCGGCTTCTGTGACCCGCGCGCAGGAAATGACGTCATCTTCCTGCGCCCGGTCACATGACACCGGCACAAGCAGGAAGAAGAAGCCGGCGAGCGGAGGACCGGAGGAGCGGAGTAGCTGCGCCGGAAGGTGATGTATAAAGTGTTTGTTATTTTGACAGCTGCCGCAGCCTGGGGAGGGAGCATGATAAGGAGGGGGGGGCTGTTTATTACTACTGGGGGACCCATATTAAGGAGGGGGGGCCGTGTATTGCAATATGCACGGCATCCCCCCGCCGTTGATGGACGGGGGGATGCCGTGCATATTCATTGCACTAATGAGGCGGCCCCACGTGACCGCCTGCGGTCACCGCGGCCCCCTCCTGCCTCCTCCAGCCTCCGGCCACAGCCCCCCCCCCACAGCATACCGTATGACCCGTGTATAAGCCGAGGGGGGGACTTTTCAGCCCAATTTTTGGGCTGAAAAACTCGGCTTATACACGAGTATATACGGTATATATATATATATATATATATATATATATCTGGTATATAATAGTTATCAGTAGGATATAATAATACATTAGGGTTACCATAATATATTTTACAAATACTTCAGAACTCACAATTATTAATACTATCGATATCATTAACAATTAATGTGAATAAAAAAATCAACAAATTTTTTCCAAGTGCAATATATACAGTGAAATGTAAACGTTAGAGCACCCTGTCCCGTGGTCAAAATTTCTGTTATTTTAAACAGTTAAGCAAGTTGAAGATGCAAGGCTCTCTAAAAGGCATACAGTTAAAGATGACCTATTTCCTTCTTTTCTGCAAAAGAAAAATAATTTCATATTTTGCATTTTAAAAAATACAACATGGAAAATGGGCCGATGCAAAAGTTTGGGCACTCTTGCAGATATGTGAGCTTAGATTACTTTGAGCCAAGGTTTCTGAGCTTAATTAGCCTGGTAGGCTTATGGCTTGTTCATTTGCATCATTGGGAAGTACCAAGTGATGCAACTTTCATAAATTTATAAAAATCCAGCATCCTCTAACCTTATGCCAAAATACAGCAGTGGGTTCTTCTAAGCAGCTACCTACCACTCTGAAAATGAAAATCAAGGAAGCCAAAAAAGCAGAAGGCTCTGGATCAACATGTTAGGCTATGGGTTGAACTAGATGGACTTAGTCTTCCTTCAACCTTAAAAACTAGGTTACTATGTTAAGATAGCAAAGCATTTTAAAGCTTCCCTTTCCTCTGTTTGAAATGTAGTTAAGAAATGGAAGTTACAGGAACAGTGGAGGTCAAGAGAAAGTCTGGAAGACGTTTTACCGATAGCTGCTCAAGGTATTGCTACAGAGGAAGAGCAGAACCCCCGCTTAACTGCAAAAAACTTCAGGAAGATGTAACAGACTCTGGAGTTGTGGCATATTGTTCTACTGTTCCAAGATACCTACACAAATATGGCCTTTTGGAAGAGTCATCAGAAGAAAATCTCTCCTGTGTCCTCACCATAAACGTCAGCATCAGAATTAAGCAAAAGAACATCTAAACAAGCCTGATGGATTTTGGAAACAAGTCCAGTGAACTGAAGAGGTTAAAATAGAATGGAATTGATCAAAGATGTGGAGAAAAAAAGCGCACATAATTTAATGAAAAGAAAATCTTGCCAATCATTAAGCATGGGGTGGATCAATCATGCTTTGGGGTTGTGTTGCAGCCAGAGGCACTGGGTACAATTCACAGGTGAAGGAAAGAATAGATTCAATGAAATTCCCAGAAATTCTTAATGCAAACATAACACCATCTGTAAAGAAGCTGAAGTTGAAAAGAGGAAGGCTTCTACAAATGGATAATGATCCTAAACATATGTCAAAATCCACAATATACTACCTCAAAAGGTGCAAGTTGGAAGTTTTACAAAGACCCTCACAGAGCCCTGATCTGAACGTCATTAAAATCTGTGGCTAAATTTCCAAAATGTTGCAAGTCTGTGTTTCATAAGATAATAATATAACTTTGGATACCAAATCTTCAGTTTTAATCAAATTAGTTGATGCAAAATTAAGTCATATAAATAAAACTACTTCAGTTATTATTTTGTATGATTACCTTGATTTTTAAGAACAGCACCAAGTCTTCAAGGCATAAAATGAACAAGTTGGTGTCATGTTGCAACTTCTATCTTTTTCCCTTTTTCAAGAACAAGCTCAACAATTTTCTACAAATTCATCATAGGTGTTTCGGTTGGGTAGATATCAGAAGACATATAGTACTTGACCACTGAATCACTTTCACCCTGCTCTTCTTCAGAAAAGCAAAAGATGTGTGTTTAGGATCACTGTCACGTTAGAAAAATGCACGTTTACCACAGACACATTGTGATCGTAATAGCTTCTGTTTCACTATTGAGCAGTACATCTATGAATTCATGATGCTGTCAATAAAATGTACCTCCCCAACACATGCAGCACTCATGCAACTTCACATTAGGACCTGTCACCGCCATGTTATATTGTAGGCACTATGCCATTAGAAAAATTATTTTAGAAATATGTATGGTGACGATAGTGAAATATAGTGATGGCAGTGTCCTTATGTAGAGTGATATGATGGCCAGCATGGTGTGAATGGCTGGTATACTTCTCACGGGCAGAGGTCTGATGCAATGTAAATATTTCACTGTGTCTTGCAGCAGTAGATTAGAGTTAATGCAAGCATATGTGTGCATGAGTTATACACAATTCTCTAGGGATGTGGTAAGGGCTAATATCATGTGACTTCTGACTGGTAATGGGATGTGATGTCACCCAGTTCCTAGAGGCTGCAAACCGGCAGCTGGAGCACATGGAAGAGACCAGGTCTGGAGCTGTGGACTAACAAGAGGTCAGTGAGTGGAGTCTGAGTGTGCTCCATTGGCACATTTCTAAAGAAGTGTATCCAAACCTGTGCGGATATACCCGTGTGAGAGGTAAATGGACGGTATACCATACAGAATGTTCTTATAAAGATGAAGGAAGGCTCATATTTAATTTGCACCATGCAGTTTATGCTGTCTCTAAATAAAACAGCTGGACCTATTTCATAGAAGAGATTGTTGCTGTGTATTGGTTTGTGCTGCCAAGTGAGTGTACCCCAACCCGCTTAGTGATCACTATGTCACAGAAAGTAAGTGCTGCTGGTGTTGTGGAGCTACATTTTATTCATAGTATCATGAATTTACAGATATACTGCTCGATAATGATATAGAAGATGCTACCATCACTCCGTGTCCTTGGTATACGTGCCCCTTTTCAGCATGACACTGATCCAAAACACACACCTGTTGTTTTTTTGAAGAATAGGGTGAAAGTGATTCAGTGTCCAATTATGTCTCCTAATCTGAGTCCAACACCTATGTGGAATTATGAAACGATAAGCTGAGCATTACTCTCTATCCAGCATTCAGGCTTTTAAAGAGATTGTTCTTTAAGAATGGAAAAATAATATTGCAATATGTTACTAACTTGTTCATTCCATGCCTAGAAGAGAGTGTTGACCTTAACAATCATGGACACCATACAGAATACTAGATGTTCTGTCCTAACTACACTTTACCCTGAGGCATATGAGTGCAGTCTGACAGCTAAAAGTTTATCTACTAAATCTAATAATGCTGGGTTCACATTGCATATTTTTTCCTGTCCGTGGGATCCTACTTTTTGTAGGACCCCATGGACAGGAACGGACACCACAAGAAGTGACCTTTTCTGTGTCCGGGTCCATGATTATCACGGGTCTGGACACAGAAAGGGCTGTGCGGGGCCCTTTCACTTCTGCAATGTATATACATACATTGCGGAAGTGAAATGTAGTAAAAGAAAGGGTAAAAAAAAAATCTCTATGCTCACCTGTCCGGGATCCCCGATGACTCTAGAAGCTGCGGTGTGACTACAAGACCTGCCGTGACGTCATAACCCGGCAGCACCATTGGGTCACATGACTGCAGTTACTGTGGTAACCGGTCATGTGACCCGATCAGCTGATCGGGATGTGACGTCACGACAGGTCCTGTAGTCACACCGCAGCTTTCTGGAGCCATCGGTGGATCCCGGACAGGTGATAGAGATTTTTTTATTTTTAATCATTTCTTTTACTTAATTTCACTTTCGCAATGTATATATTTACATTGCGGAAGTCAAATTAGATGGTTAGGAGCAGTTTTGGTGTACTGATCATGTTCAGTACAATAAAATCGGGTCCGAGAAACGATCCTGTCTTTTCTGGGACCTGTGCTCCATTACAACGGACAGCCACGGATGTTCCAAAATTGCAATGTGAAACCAGTCTAAGAAGAGTGTTGCTTGAAGTCTGTGTACTTCATTGAACATTAGTAAATATATTCAGTGAAACTAGGAACAATTGAGACACAAATAGTCAGCTCATGTATTAATACAACAGAAGAACACAAATCAAAAATGTATGCACAATGTACATAAAATGTCTATAAATACAGCCTGTATCTTACCTAATAAATGCAGCTGCTAGAATAGCTTAACAATTTAGAGTATAGATAGCTGCAAGGAGCATAAACTTGCTTACCAGTGATGCTATCAGGAGGGGATGGAGTATGTCCTCTGCAGCTCAGTTATGAAGAAAATAGAATCCTTTAACCTGTGGGCAACACTACAGAGAGGAGAATTGGAAGCATAATTGAACAAAAGCTAATGCTGATAAAGTTCAGCCAAAAGAAGGAGCTAAAGTGCAGGGCCATAACTACAACCGGGGCAGCCGGGGCACTGCTCCGGGGCCCCAAACTAAAGCAGCTAAAGAACAAACTTGAAAGTTTTGATTTTGTATTACTTTTGGTTGTGCAGTGTGAAGTCTTAGGGCCACTTTACACACACCAACTTCTGTGTCCAACTTCTGAACAGATCTCTGGTTGCAGTGAAATCATGGACACATTGCTCCATTATGTACACAGCCACAAAATCTAACAATGTGTCCATGATTTCACTGCAACCAGAGATATTTTTCAGAAGTTGGACACAGAAGTTGGTGTGTGTAAAGCGGCCCTTAGAGACTCTCAACCTCGTATTGAAATCCTTACAATCTGAAACCATGGACCTCTTGTCTGCATATGAGTATTGGGTAATGCATTGTTAAAGATAACCGAAATGCGTGATAGGTTCAAAGCACTTGTTTTTGAAGCATCAGATGTGTGTAGTCGATGGGGAAAAAAAAATGAATTTAACCAGAACAGAGTAAGGAAAGTGAAGAAACACTTTGACGAGTTGTGTGAAGACAAGAGATTAGCAGACCCAAGCTGTTCTTGACTCTTATGAAGTACGGTAATACAACCTGATTTTTTGGCCAGTGCAAGTGAAAGAGATATTCACAAAAAAGCTGTTGATTTTGTTAACATGTTTGCAGATGATGTAACTCCAGCCTTTCCTTCACAGTTATGTTCAGTAAAAAATTTGTTTCAAAAGCAACTGGAAAAAATGAAAAGTGTTAAGGAATTTGACTGATTTCCTACTAGTCAAGCATTCTTCACTTTCATCAAGCTATCCAGACGTTTGCACAGCGTGCATCATGTATTTGACTGTTCCTGTGACTGTGTCTAAGGCTGAACGATCCTTCTCTAAGCTTAACTCATAAAAAACTACTTGAAAAGTACTATGGCTCAAGAAAGACTCAGCAGCTTAGCTATACTTCAATTGAGAATGATCGAGCTCCACAGATCAACTTTGACAAAGTAATTGATGAATTCGCTTCTCTGAAAGTTAGGAAACAAATGTTTAAGTAGCTGTTTAAAACTGAACAAATTGGTAATGTTTAAGTAATGTTATGTTTAAGTGAACAAAGTTTAAATATATACTGTTTAAATACTACTTAATATTTAATAAACATATACAGTTATTTGAAAATTGTGCAATATTTGGAATTATTCACCTTATTAATTTTCCAAACATATTCACTGAATATTTAACTTCTAAACTTGTATCATAAACAAAATCTATTAAAGGTCTTGGTGAAGCCTGTGTGTTGTATACAACAATGTGTAGCAGGCTTCACCATGTTCCACACAACCTCTAGTAATTGAAATCTTGAGGGGCCCCACTATGAAGTTTTGCCCCGGGACCCTGAAATTCATAGTTACGGCACTGCTAAAGTGAAGAAATATTAGCTTTTACTGCTGAAACAGAACAACAAAGAATATCAGATTAATGGGAATGGCAGAACACTAGATATAGTAGTTTGTAATGTGGGGTGTATTCATTTTTGCATCAACTAATTTGAATAAAATTGAAGATTTTGTTATGAAAGATATTTTATTTTATGTTATGGGTTAAAAATGTTCTAAAAAACCCCAGTCGTGTTGCAATGTTTTGAATTGTTCTTGCTCTTTTGTTGAGTGAGATATTATTATTATTATTTATTTATTTATATAGCCCCATTAATTCCATGGTGCTGTACATGAGAGAGGTTATATACAAAATTATAGATATAGTTTACAGTAAACAAATTAGCAATGACAGAATGGTACAGAGGATCCTGCCCTTGCAGGCTTACACTACTGCTCAAACGTTTGGGGTCATTTAGAAATTTTCTTATTTTTGAAAGAAAAGCACATTTTTTTCATTGATCCTAACATTAAATGAATCAGAAATACACTCTATGCATTGTTAATGTGAGTAAATGACTATTCTAGCTGCAAACATCTGGTTTTTAATGCAATATCTACAGTACATAGGTACTTCCAACAACCACCACTCCAGTGTTTCAAAGAGGACCTGTCACCCCCTGGTGATTTCCAAACTGAAAGCACCCCTGAATGCAGCGTCTCTACTGCATTCAGGGAAGGGATCCCCCATCTCTCTGGCCCCCTGTAAGTTGTACAAAACACTTTAGAAAGTGTACAGTTAATGAGTCTGAAGGGACTTATTCAGTATTGTGTCCTTGCTGCTCCCTGGTGTCCTCCCAACCTCCAGCCCTCTCTGTGCCACATCGAGCCCCCCCTATGCTGCCTCCTTTATGTGTCTCCCCTCCTCAGCCACTCAATACTTTGCGTCTGAAGTCATGCAGACGCAGAGCGAGCAATGGCAGTAGTGGTTCCGGCAGCTGAAACGCCTCCTGCTGGTGACGTCAGCGCCAGAGCCCGCCCTGCTGTATACAGATAATCTGGAGCAGGGCTGGCCCTGACGTCAGCGATAGGAGGTATTTCAGATGACATGACTGTTCCCGCCCATTGCTCGCTCTGCATCTGCGTGACTTCAGACGCAGAGGAGCATTGAGCGGGCGAGGAGGGGAGACACATAAAGGAGGCGTTACTGATGGGCTGGAGGTGGCACAGGAGGGCTGGAGGTGGGGAGGACTCCAGGGAGCAGTGAGGACTCATTACAGAGTAAATCTCTCTGGACTCGTTAACTGTACACTTTCTAAAGTGTTTTGTACAACTTATAGAGGGGCCAGAGACATGGGGGGCCCCTTCCCTCAATGAAGCAGACCAAAAGAATCTGCAGATGGAGAGAGTAGTCTATTATGTCAATTGCAGAGGACAGGTCTAGAAGGAGGAGGATTGAGAATGTCTCTTAGCTTTGGCTGTAAGCAAGTCGTTAGTAATTTTGGTTAGGCCAGTTTCAGTGGAGTGGTGGGCCAGAAGCCAGATTGTAGGTTGTCAAAGAGAGAGTTAGATGAGAGGTGGGAGTAAAGTTGAGCATGAACATGTTGATCAAGGAGTTTTGTAGCAAACGGGAGCAGTGATATGGGGCGATAGCTCGTCATAGCAGTCGGGTCAATTTTTGGCTTTTTGAGGATGGGGCGTTATGGTGGCATGTGTGAAAGCAGACGGGAAGGTACCATTAGTTAGCGATAGATTGAAGAGGTGGGATAGGGGTGGGATGAGCGTGTTAATGAGGTTGGGGAGGAGGTGGGAAGGGATAGGTTCAAGTGCGCAAGTGGTGAGGTGTGATTTGGATACGAGACGAGTAAGCTCTCCTTCAGTGATGTTGGAGTCGAAGGTTATAAGAGAAGGGCAGAGGTCTTGTATATGGAGTGGTTGTGGTGGTGGAATAATAAAGGTTTGCCTTGTTTGGTTAATCTTATTTTTGAAGTATGTGGCGATGACCTCAGCAGAGATGAGGGAGGTTGGAGGGAGCAGGGTAGGTGGAGAGAGTTAAAAGTGCTGAACAGTTGTTTGGGGTTGTAGGATAAGGAAGATACAAGGTTTGTGAAGTAGGTCTGTTTAGCAGAGGTGAGGGCTGATTTAAAGGTGAGTGTAGCTTGTTTGAAAGAAGTGAAGTCGTTTGGCAGGTCCGCAGCCCTGGACACTTGTCGAAGGTTTTTGGTCAAATTGTTGTGCCAGGGTTGCCTATTGGTTTGTCACACCTTGCAATGATCGAGAGGAGCGACTGAGTCTATGGGCTGATGTGAGGGTGGCATTATAGAAAGCGGTGGCACTGTCTGTATCGTTGAGTGAAGATATGGATGACAGAGGTGGAATAGAGTCTGAGAGTCAGTGAATGTGTAAATGTGCGAAGTTTCTGCGAGGATGTGATAGTGGTTGGACATTGTGGGCCAGTGAGGAGGACAAGGAGGAGAAGGTTAGTAGATGGTGGTCAGAAAGGAGGAAGGGGGAGGTTGTGGGATTAGATAGGGAACAGAGGCGGGTGAAGATGAAGTCTAGTTTATGCCTGTCCCTGTTGAGTAAGTCCAAAAGATGAGGTAAGTGAAAGGAGTTTGGAGACTGCTGGCTTCAGGTGTCAGTAGTGCTATTAAAGTCACCTATGATGATGGTGGGAATGTCAGCAGAGACAAAGTGAAGAAAGCTAGGTGGAGAATTGGTCAATAAAGGTAGTGGCAGAGCCTGGAGGTCGGTATATAACAGCCATTTGGAGGTTGGAGGGAGAGTAGATATGGACGGAATGAACTTTGAAAGAAGGTTGGATAAGGGAGGGTGGGGGTTGGATTGGGTTGAACGAAGTCGCACACACACAGGGAGGATGATGGGGGTTGACCCACGTCCATACTAGAGTGACACCTGAGACCAGTATAGATTTCTAGCGGTGGGAGTTGCCATAGTGTAGAGACAGGGACACTAGGGCGAGCCGCCGAGGAACAGGGACCCAGATATGTTACGTGTGTAAATCTCGTAGACAGGCAGGGGCAGTGTATAGGGTGAGTGTGGGATTATAGGCTCCTCCCTCCCCGACTGCTCAGTTTTACCAGATACAGGTTTAGGGTATACACATACTACTGACTGTTTTTAATATTAATTAAATAAAATAGGTATCTTATTTGTGCACTCCTTTGGAGATTTAGTAATTGGATTGGGTTGAAGGAGCAGTTTGCAGAGAGGAGAAAGCCCACTCCACTGCCATGTCTGTTGCCAGGGCGAGGAGTGTGGGCAAAATGAAGGCTGCCAATGCTCAGTGCAGCAGAGGAAGCCGTGTCAGCCAGGTCTCATTGAGGCCCAGGAAGGAAAGGTTCCAGGTAGTTAACGGGTCATGAATCATGTAGAGCTTGTTGCAAACAGAGCGCGCATTACAAATTGCTCCAGAGAAAGGAAGCAGGGGGTGGGGTCAAGGGTATGGGTTTTACATGTGAGGGATTACGGTAGTTTATCTTGCTTTGGTGGAGGTGAGGATAGGTGGGACCTATGGGGTGGATGGGGGCCAGAAATTGGGAGATAATCGCCAGCAGTGAGAAGTACTAAAGAAAGGAAAGCAGGTGGGAGAAGGAAAGTGGCCGGCTTGTTTTATATTTCAGTAGAAGTGGTCTGAGGTTAAGGAGTAGGTCTGTAGATGAGGTGAGGTGAGGGAGTAAGAGATGAGGGGGAGATAGTTTTCATGGTTGGAGGGTGCTGGGGTTTGGGGGTAGCGAAGGAGAGTGAGGATAAGTGGAGCAAAAACTGTAAGGAAAAATTTGAGCATAGTGAAAAAGCATGGAGAGAAAAGAAAGGCAGGTATAATTCGAAGACAGTAACTACTCTTGCCTTCTGACCAATTTCTGGACTATTTCTGCTATACACTTTACTGTCACACGCTGCAAATTTGCTAGCAATTTCACTGACAATTTGCTGGTTGCAGTGAAATCATGGACACATTGCTCCATTTGTACACGGCTAGTAAAATTGCCGCGTGTGACGGTACCTTAAAGATATTACTTCAAATTATATCACTTCAGACCAAGGTCATTCATACCTGCCTCTGTACATTTATATAATTCAAATGGACAAAAATTAGTCTAGGTGTGGGCAGAGTGGAGGACGGAGCAGGAGGACACCACAGGGGTAAATTAACAGATCGGAGTTACTAGGAATATTTGGATTAAATCAAAGCAGAAGCATGGGAAAAAAAACAACAGGATGGAAAGATAAGGCTAGGTGTTGACAATATAGACAGATATGAAATATGAATTCAGTAGGTATGGAGTATAATACAAAGGGTTACCACCATGTATAAGTGCAAAGAGAGACAGATATGAAATATGAATTCAGTAGGTATGGAGTATAACCATATGACGACCATCTGCTGCGAGGCTGAGGCAGAACACCCGAGAAACCCGAGACCCTTTACCCCCGGATCTGGAATTACAGCAGAGCCCATGATGAGCAGCGGACCGGAGCAGGAAGGTCGCCAGGAAGGGAGTATTAAATCAGGACCTGAAAGCATAGTAAGGAGTCTAAGTCAAAACTGGGAGGGCAGCAAGGTACAAGATCGGCCAGCTGTAGAAGGGTCGAAAATCCAGGCAAAGGTCAGAGTGAAAACTGGGAGTGCAGCAAGGTTCAAAATCATCAGGCTGCAGGAAAGGGGCGAAAATTCAGGCAAGGGTCAGAGTCAAAATAGCAAAATACACACTAGATCAATGGGGAAACCAAGACTTATATGGCAGCTTGCAGGACAAGCTCCAAGGTATTTGAAGAGTGCGGTTCCCTCTCATAGGCTGGAACCTATAACCTAGCCTGATGACCTCATCCGGACCACCCCTAGAACCAGGCCAGATGGTGATGCACGACTGGTACCAACCACCCCACTTCTGATAGGAGAATGAAGCCTGCGCCTACCAGACATCTCTGCAAGAACCTCCCTTCTGTAATTATCATCACCACACAGGAGAAACACGGCGATGCCCAGCGACAGAGGCAGGTGTCAAAGGAGCGAGTCCATATGAGGACATGGCCCTCCTAGCACCGGCAACACCAGCCGAAAGAACTCGGCGCCTCCCAGCGGCCGCGCATGAACACCAGCCACCGAGTCTAACGGCGACATACAAATAAACAGGGTTACCATCATGTACCTACAGATGAAAGAGATGGATTGTCAGATTGAGGCATGTATATTTCTGCTGTATACTTTAAAGATATCACTTAAAATTATATCACTTCAGACCAAGGGGGTGCTCTTGATAATCTGATCATTTTAAGTTTATTTTTCAGTCTGTACTCACGAACTGCCAACATCCAGCACCACCCTCTTACCCCCGCATATTTTAGGAAATTGAAGAATAAAGGAGATTTATTTAAGCCCATGGTGTGCACCACCTTTTCTTCTCTTTTGGAATATCATGACTTACCTATGGATGGTTTGATCACCACCACACTATAGGGCAACATTCACAGCAGAGTCTGGAAATCCTGATGATATTCCCATAGCTGCTAGTACCTATTGTTAACTCTTTACTTGCATTGATTGGCCATCCTTCTGGCTACAGCCCTCTTGGCTGCATCTGCCAACTCCAGACACTGTACCCTTGTCCATCCCTGAGTTCCCTGCTTATAACAGAGACTGCACTTGTGTCCACTTATGCGTCCCATATCCTGGGGTCAGCTGCCATAGTCTCCCCTGTGGTCCTGTGTATCCATTCCACGTCTCTTCACAGCAACCATAACAGTTACATCTAAAAACTCTGCCACAACTGCTGCAGCCAGTAAACTAAAAACCATAATACATTCTTGGAATCAGAGTCTCTTTTCCTACATTATTTTGCTCTCGATGAGGTAGCAAAAACCTAGTAACAGATTCCCTTTAAGCTGAAGTATCAATTTGAACACAACAATCACATATCTCATCAAGTTCAAATCTAACTTACGGTAGATTACTGTTAGTAATACTAAAGATGCATTAATCTGTTATCGTGCTTTTGTTACATTTAGCATATTGCTTTTAATTACAAACAAACTTTATAAAAAACATATTTGTATTGACCACTTCATTAGGAGTAAAGTCAAATTATTTTACGTGAATTTCTTCTTTTGCAGATAAGATGTGAGCCCTTGACATAAAGTCACTGATCAGTTATAATCAATTAATAACCTTCCATTTTTCAATCAATCCTAACTCTTCTGGATCTCCTATTGAGAAGGAGCAGAAGATTAGGAATATCAAATTTTTAGCAGATAATGTATGCAGAGACTGTGCATGTTCCAAGCCTAATGCTTAATTGTTCATCTGTGTAAATCCTGTAATTCTTTCCTGGAGCAGAATATTAAACAGGAGTGACATTGACAAAGGTTCATTAGCAAAGTAAGTGTATTTTTAAAGTTCAACTTCTACACAAAAACAAATGCTAATTGCTAAACTAAATGTTCTCTGGTCAGTAATAGATAACTTCTGGTGTATTTTTTTTTATTACTTTGGAGGCAAAAATCCTTTACAATACAAATATGTATTTATCCATGAAAGAAAAAGCCAGGCGGCACTCACCGAATTTTAGAGATCCTTTAATTCGTCCAGTAATTCACCGAACATAATCACGCGGGGAGAGGGAGTGGGGAGCATGCACGACGGCGCCATTTTGCGGAGTGTTGCTGCTTCAATGGGTCCAGTCCCGACCCGTTGAAGCGGCACTGCTCCGTGAAACGGCAGCCGTCGTCTGCTCCCCACTCCCTCTCCCCGTGTGATTATGTCCAGTGAATTACTGGATGAATAAAAGGATCTCTAAAATTCGGTGAGTGCCGCCTGGCTTTTTCTTTCATGGATATTTGGATTTCTCCCATAATGGAGCGCAACACCGTGCTCCAAGAGGCACCTTGACCCAGGATTGCATTCCTCAAGCCAAGGAAGACTTCTAAGCCTGATCCTGGTAGGTGCCCGGTATTTCCTTTTCTATTGCATCGTGATAAATATGTATTTGTTATGGTTAATATTTCATAATAATATTAACAATATTAAGTTGCCTGCCCCTGACCAAATCAATATGGACCAAGTACCGGCATGAAAAGTATGACACCAGACACACAGAGTCAGATGTACACCCTTCCTTGGTCAGTTCCAATCTCCAAGTGTAGTCTATTTCAACAAGCATTAGGTCTTCCTCAATAAAGGGCTCGGTCAGCCATACTCAGGTGTATTCATTCGCTAGTGGATTGGATAATGGGCGGATCCATGAGGTTATCAGGAGGTGTGGCCTTGGTCAGCTATCTTTATATGATGTGTCTTCCTCTGGACGCCAGCTTTGGTGATTGGTCAGTCTTCTCTGGACTCCATCTTGCTCTCAGAGAGCATGGTTTGATGTTGCAGGAAATTGCAGCCATGTTTAAGTCACAACCTATACAACTTATACAATGTAAAATAATACACTCCATGGATTGTTTCTCGCCATGCCCTTATGTTTTAAGGTTAATTAAGTATTTGATCCTGTGACTCTCCTCAACATATTAACCTCTTTACGACATATGACATACTGGGTACATCATGGGCTGCCTCCCTGTCTTTGATGTGAGCTCACACGCTGAGGTGGCATCATTCCCCGTACATGCTGGCTGATCTGATCAGCAATACGTGCAGCCAACAGGTACTGGTAGATCAAAGTCCTGCTCACTCCTATTCCTGTTACCGCCTTACATTGCACTGTCAAACACTGACAGCATGATCTAACATGCCGCAGTGGGAACCTCACTGTTCTTGCTGCCATCGGCGACCTTGTGTTGCAGTGTTAATGTGATTCCATGACAGTGAGTGGTTAGATGATGATCCCTGTTGCTGTCATGACTTACTTCCTCTGAGTGATGCTGGAGCAGAGACATTCACAGGAGATGATCATTTCTGCTGTTAAGAGCTATGCTGAAGCATCACTCTGAACTGCAGAAGTGGTCGGACATTAAAGTGTTGAGTCATCCTAAGGGGCCAAATAAAATACATATGAAAAAAACAAAAAAAAATTCATAAAATTCAAATTACCCAATTTTGCCCTATTCGAAATGAAACTATTTTAAAAAAAATAAATACCATACATATATTTGGTGTCACTGTATTCAGAAATGCCTTACCTACCAACACATGAAATCAATTAATCTGATTGGCAAACTGCGCAATGGAAAAACATTCAAAAGTCAAAACGCAATCAAAACATCATATCTGTCCAAAAATGGTATAATTAAAAATATAAGCCATCACACAGGCCCAGATCCTGAAAAATGAGAATGCTACGGGTCATGGAAAATGGCACCAAACTCGCAAATCTTTTTCTACATACTCCTGAACTTTTCTTCACCACTTAGATAAAAGTAAAAATATACGTTTGGTATCTACGAACTCAAACCAACCTAACACATCATACTGAAAGATCAGTTTTTCCGTACAGTCAACATACTAGATAATAACACAAAAAAATAATTGTGAATTTGCACTTTTTTTTGCAATTTCAACGCACTTGGAATTTTTCCTGTTTTTCAATACACTATGTGATATAAAGAATGATGTAATTCAAAAGTACAACTCAAGCTGCAAAAAACAAATCCTCACATGTCTTTATTGATGGAAAAATAAAAAAGTTATGGCTCTTGGAAGAAAAAGAGGAAAATATGAAAATGACTGGGTGGTAAAGGGTTTAAAAGAATTCAAAATAACGTAGCTGTTTGCACACAGATGTATACAGATATAACAATATTAGTACTTTTGCAATTTTCTTACTGACCAGTGAGGATTTTCTAGACTCCAAAATCTGTTGTTTCATGAAATCCACACAAACATTAGCTGTAATGAACAGACATCGACCCTATCTCCTGTATTAATGAATCTAATCTGCAAAGCATTGTCAAGGGTGTATTTACATACACTGCTAAAGTGAAATTAAATAAAAGGATGGTTAAAAATAAAAAAATAATAAATTCTTGCCTGTCCACCATGTGTCCTGCGATGCATTCACCTCCGATGCACCTCCGAAGGCTAATGGACCTGTGCATCAGCTGACTGGGAAGGGCGGGGCAACCTGATCCGCTGATGGTCACATTACCGCATCAGCGAGGTTTAAAGATTTGTCATGTGACCTATCAGCTGATCGGGTTGCCCCGCCTTTTCCCAATCAGCTGACGCACAGGTTTTCAACCCGTCGGAGATGAATGCATCACGGGACACTCAGCGGAAAGGTGAGAATGTATTATTTTTTTATTTTTAACAATCCCTTTATTTAATTTCACTTTAGCAGTGTATATGTGGCACCCTGGCACCTGTTGGGCACCACAGAAATCCTTAGGTACAATGGAGTAAGTAACAGCACAGCAAAACCACAACACAAACAACACTTAGAACACCTGGTTTCACCCCGAGCCTCTAGGGGGAGCTACCACTGGTCACTTGAGCCAGTTCCCCCTATAAATAGAGTCTTGGAGGGAGAAACTTCAGAGTGTGGTAGACGCTACAAGAGCTGCCAGCCTGTGTGAAACCTCCACCCTATGAGGAACACACTAGGCCCATCCAGCCTGTTAGCCAGTGGAGATCCCTGCAATTGGGATAATAGGAAGAAGGAGATCACCTCTCAGGAATACAGAGTTAATCCAACTCTTTCCAAATCATCCGGTTACTGGAACCGAAGCTGTGGAAGCTACAAAGCCATCACAGAGAACCAGCATACTTCACAGGGAGTCTAGCCCCCTGTTCACCTGTCGCACCTACCAGCGAGAGCCCAGGGAAGAAGGTAGAATTATCATCGCCCTTTTACAGTGCCCTCAGTGCTGACAACCAGGTGAAATCCGTTCCATTGAACAAACTGCCCGGTCCGGAGGGATTCCATATCCACCCGACCTTAGCACCAGAACTAGAGAAAGGAAGCCTAACGCTGCTTGCTGTGAAACTCCATAAGTGCCAACTTCACTATCCCGGTCCGAGTGTACCTGACTACCCACCAGTAAAGGTACCTAAAAGAGACTTTGTGTGGTTGTCCATTACTCCTGGATTCAGCGCGCAGCATCCCGCAGCTGCCTCACAACATCTTGCGCAGCTCCCGGCTTCGGGGATTCCCGCTCATCCTGTGGGGAGCGCTCCATCTCGCTGTGTACCATCCCCCGGAGACCTGAACAGCGCTGGTAAAGTACCAGAACACCCGCAGGTGGCGTCACGAAGACAAATCACCCCCACTGTTCCGCCATTCCCCTATTGATCTGGACCACCGGGCCTACACCACCGCAGGCGCGGTTCCGTGACAGGAGGAGAAACAACGCCCGCTACGTGTACCCCCGGCTACGGTGAGTCATATATATTTTATTTAAAGATATATTTATTAGTCAACAAGGAAACAACAAAAGTAAGTTGAGATGAAAGAATTTCAACATATACATAAATTATACATATAATGAATGCATAGTATACAAATTCAGAGAAGAAATAAATAATATAAGAGAAAAACAATATAGACAAAAGACATAAGTCGAAGAAATAAAATAACCAAATATTTACAACTGACACGACGATTCTGAGTATCTAAAAAAAAACAACAACTAAATATCTCTTAGCAAACTAAGTACAATCAAAATGATAAATGGAGAAATTCAGGCTAAATTAGGGCAGATGAAATGTAAGAGTCGGTATATACATTCAAACCCAACTCACCCATTTCGTCATGTACTTCAATCTAGCATGCATACCCTCTCTAAGAGCAAACGTGAATTCAAATGAGTTGTGCAATGCAATGCAATCCATAAAGTCCTCTATGGATGGAACACAATCACTCATCCACCTAGAGGCGATAAGATTTTTAGCTACTAATAGGATATGTAAGGCCAAGAATCTTTTACATTTTGGGAGATCGCATATCCCAATCAACAATACAGCAGAGTCAAAAGTTAAGACTATGTCTAAATCTAAAACTAAATTGATCAGGGACTGGACATCTAACCAAAAGGAACGTAACTTTGAGCATGACCAAAATATATGACGGACAGATCCCACTAGTCCACATTTTCTCCAACATAAATTAGAAACAGTAGGGTCTATTTTATGCAGTTTTAAAGGTGTAAAATACCACTTGGTATATACTTTATATTGAGTTTCCAGAAGTGTTGAGCAGGGGACAGAGGAGTAAATATTTTTTAAAATGATGGGCAATTGGTTATGTAAAGTATGATTATCGATGTCAAGTTGGTGATCCCATACTGTATAGAATCTAGAATTATTAAAAGTCACATCCTTATTAAATGTTTTATAGAAATTATTAGTTTTCCACACAAGTTGGCTTCCACTGTGACGAAGTAGGAGGTCAATATTGTTAGGTAGTGTAAAATCTAGACGTGGGTTGTTTAAAGTCTCATGCAGTAAAGTCCAAGTAGGTCTGTCAGATTCAGGTAGGCTGAAACGAGAAGAGACAACCTCAAAAGAGGCTAACCTCTCACCATCAAACACGTCAGACACATACCTAATATTCCTACTCTTCCAGATAGTCAAATTAAGAGATGAAAATATATCTATTGGGAGCCAGACAGGAGAAACTGGAGAGAAGATGGTTTTAGAGGTCTGATTAAACGTCCTCCAAGCCTTGATCGTGGCCTTAAGTGGGGTTTCTAGGGGAAGTCTCTTTTTTGGACTAAGGAGGTGTAAAACAATAAACAATGCAGGAATCTGTTGCTTCATGATGGATCGTTCTACATTTACCCAGGATGGTGAGTATTCAGTACTCCACCATCGTGAACTAATTTGAGTAATGATAGCTAGATAATAGGCCCTAAGATTGGGGATACCTAAACCTCCATGTAATTTATGTTTTTCAAGAGTGGTATCTGCAATTCTAGGAAATTTCCCTCGCCAAATAAATCGGCTAAGTTGTGTCTGGAGACGTTTAAAATATTTCTGAGGGATAACCACAGGGAGGGAACGGAAGAGGTATAGAATTTTGGGAAGTAGCAACATTTTATAGGCCGCAATAGGTCCAGGAAACCTCTAAATTAGACAGATAAGACACATGTTTCGAAAGGGATTTAACAATATCTGATAAATTTTTATCAACCATGTTAGATAGAGGTTTAGTAATGGTGATTCCCAAATAGGGAGTTTCTGACAGTGACCAGGAGAAATTAAATTCAGTTTTTAGCATATCTAATAGGTGATGTTCAATATGATAGGGCAAAACCTGTGTCTTATTAGTATTCAATTTATAATGAGAGACTCCAGAGAATCTCTCAACAATGTCCATCAGATTCCTAAAAGACACCAGAGGATCCGATAGAATAATCAGTAAATCGTCTGCAAATAGAGATGCAACGTGTTGACGCCCATGTAATGGACATCCCCGGATCCCCTCATGTGACCATATTGCCTCCACCAATGGTTCTAAAAATAAATTAAATAAAGTAGGGGACAGAGGGCATCCCTGTCGAGTTCCATTGGTAATTCTAAAGGAGTCAGACACAACATTATTTGTTAGAATTTTGGCGGATGGATGGGAATACAAAGCTCTAATAATATTAAATATGGGACCAGAAAAAACAAATTTTTTAAGGGACTCAAATAAAAACAGCCAGTTTACTCGGTCAAAAGCCTTTTCGGCGTCTAGAGAAATCAGCAAAGTGGAAAGATTTGACCTTTCTACATATGATATAATATGGAATAATCTTCTCGTGGCGTCCATAGTACTTCTGCCACTGACAAAACTCGTTTGGTCAGTATGAATTAAGCGAGTTGTATACTTAGATAGTCTGTTAACAACAACTTTGGCTATAATTTTAGCATCAGTGTTTAAGAGCGAAATGGGCCTATAATCTCTCACATTTAGGGCATCCCCTTTATCATTGGGAATGACTGTAATTAATGCTTCCTGCATTTCTGCAGGAAGAAGGGATGACATGGAGGCCGAATTAAGAAGTCTAGTTAAATAAGGTGTCAGGATGTCAGCAAAATTTTTGAAATATTCATTAGATAATCCATCGGACCTAGGCGATTTCCCAGTTTTGAGGGATTTCACTGCTTCTGTAATCTCAGAATTCTGAAAGGGACAATTAAGAAGATCCACCTCTTCAGTAGTCAGAGAGGGAATGCTTAAGGAACCCAGAAAAGAGTTAATATCCAACAGAGAGGGTTGTACAGACCCTGGACTTAAATTTAAATTATAAAGGTTTTTATAAAAGTGCAGGAATTCACTTGAAATATCCTCTGTGTGTCTGTAAATCAACCCCTGCTTGTTTTTGATTAGTAGAATCCTCCTCTTTTGTCTCATCAGTTTTATTCGATGGGCGAAAAATGTATTAGGTTTATTGTGACAAATATAGTAATTTAGTTTAGAAGACTGAATCATTTTGTTATAGTCAGAAATTAAAAGGGACCTTAATTCTATTCTAAGCTTTAAGATTTTAAGCTGGGTAGACGAAGAAGGAGACGCTATTTGTGATTCTTCTAGGGTACGAATGTCAGCTACCAGAGATGCAAGTTTGGCATTAGATTGTTTTTTAAGACGTGAATTTAGTTCAATCAACTTGACCCTAACTACTGTTTTATGGGCTAACCACAATGTCTCAATACTAACTGCATCACCATCGTTCTCTTTAAAGTAATAATTTAGAGTGTCTATCAATTCCTTTCTTGAGTTGGGATAAGAATAAAGAAAGGTATTGGCCCTCCAAATCCTAGTGGATGAAGCACCCCCTCTAGGGACCAACTCAAAAACTATTGGGGAATGATCAGACCAAGTCTTTGGCAGGATATTGATCTTTTTAATTTCATATATAGAGACACTATCAGCTAGAACTAGATCTATTCTAGATAAGGAAAGCTGGGAATCCGAGTAGAATGTGTATTCTCTAGAAGTGGAATGAATACATCGAAATACATCATATAAGCTCTCTCTATCAATCCAAGGATTCAAGGTTAAATTAGAAACTCCACGAGTTCCAGAGGAATCCAAAAATGCATCAGGTATTACATTAAAATCCCCAAAGAGAATTAAAGAACCCTTACGATTTTCCGAAATTAAAATCATTAACTCTTTCAAAAATCTAATCTGACCCTTATTAGGGGCATACAGAGTAACCAAGGTATAATAGACACCACTAAGCCTACAGATTAAAATTATATATCTTCCCTCTGTATCTGCAATAACAGTCTCCTGTTCAAATTGGATGTTATTTCTAATCAAAAAGGCGACACCCGCCTTCTTTTTTTTCTGAGAGGCTAAGATAATAGATGAAAATAACTTATTTTCAAATTTCGGAGGATTATCATTAGAAAACTTAGTCTCCTGCAACCCCGCAATATCTATTTTAAATCTAAATATGTCTCTCCACAGTAGATACCGCTTATGAGGGGAATTTAGGCCATGTACATTCAGGGACATGAAATTAATGGCCATAAAAGCAAATAAACGAAGTAACGTCAGTAGAGAAAAGACTTACTAAACCATACAGCCAAGAGATTTCTGGAATGAAATATAAAACATTCATCTGTCAATAAGTACTAAAAGAAAAAAAAAAAAAAGAATAAAACAAGAACAGAATAATATCAAGAAATATATACAATAACGGACTAACGGACTATAGGGGAGCAGTTACAACTAACTGATGGAAAAAGCTCCTTGGGGAGAAAAAAGGCCTCTCACCCACAACAATTAATAATGTATTATATACATCTAAGGGTAATCACCTCAGCGTTTCAAAATGAAGTTCTGTTTAACCCAATATAAGTATTCAGGTTACTGGCGGGTCAGCAATGCCAAGCTCTCTTAAAAGTTGAAGACCCTCCTCCAATCCGTCTATCACATGAGAAGTAGGACCCCGCTTAAAGTTGATTCTGGTCTGGGAGAGCCATCTATACATAATACCATTAGCCCTCAATATCTTAGTGACAGAAGGCAGAATTCTACGTTTGGACAATGTTTCCTTTGAGAGGTCTGAAAAAATTTTAATATCATGAAATGGTCTAGGTAACGTCTCATGCTTCTGCATGTAGGTGGTGAGGAGATTATTTGTGTTTTTAAAGCTAAAAGTAACCAGAGTGTCTCTGGGCAACTTCTCGGGACAGATGTGGGTTTAGGAAGGCGAAATGCTTTATCCAGCAAACACTCTACATCCAACAGTGAGGGTAACACTGTTTTAATAATTTTTTAAGGTAAGGCTGTAATTCAGACCTTGTGACTGTCTCAGTAATTCCCCTCAATTTTAAATTGGACTGTCTATTAGTATTGTCAAAATAATCCAGTTTACTGGACAATGTTTTATAATCCTGTTTAGTTTTGTCCAATTTTTCTAAGAGAGCTATTAATTTTAGACAGTCTTATTATCTCGGCCTCCATAACGTCAGCTCTGGTAGTTAGGGTGGAGAGCGCTTCTTTATATTCAGAGAACTCCATTTTCATCTGATCATGCAAAGCTGTGGAAGAGGTCAAGCAAAAAGTCCCTATCTACTGGCCCAGCCTGACCCCTCATTTTAATAGATAAGGGAGAGGAAGTGACCCTAGGTCTTTGTTTAACAGGGGGGGAACAGAACTGTCACCCCCTCCCGAGTCCAATTCCTCCAAAGTAGATCCAACCAAAGCAGAACTCCCAGGGGGGCTTATGTCCTTACGTTTTGAGGTCTGCTTCAAGCTGTCACCACCCCTATTAGCTAGGGTGTCCATATCTGAGCCCCGTATGTGAGAATCTATTTTATCCACCTTCTTTTTGTGTTCGCTATCCAAAATCAGCCTAGCTGTATATGGATTGCATTTAAGATGGGGTTTAGTGGACCCACCCGTAGGATTCATAGTGACCTTATGAAGATCTGTCTGCCTACGAGACATAGTAAATAAAAGGAAGGTGTCTAAACAGTATCAGGATTATAAAGCTTAATATAAAAATATCAGTGTGGCTATATATTCAACCTCAATGTTAGAGTCTGGTCACCGTCAAAGCTAATTGAAACAATGCCCAAATCCCAGCAGCGCCAGTACACTGTAAACGCCACCCACCCAAATAAGAAAACAGTTAACTTAAATAAACATATACATATTCTTGAGATCTGCTTCACACTCCGGAAATCCCAGGGTCTGCGAAGCTTGCGATCGCCGGAGGCCCTCGACCTCACTTGCCCACGCAGAATCCTCAGATGTTATGAGTCTTGAATATTGCAGAAAAGTCACCAGTAATATGTATATATCAGATATACTGGACCAATACAATGGCTTAATATCGTGAATGAACTAGTAAAAAATCCAAATTTGTCCAATATAGTATAATCGTCACTAGTAGATGAAAATAGGATCCAGGTGGAAAGAGAAAGACAATAAATATGCTTGAGTAAAGTTCTTAAGTATCGGTTTTATCCACAGGAGCACTGAGGCTGTAGGTTTCTGTTAATAAAAACCACAAAACAAACAATACTAGTCCAAAAATAGTTCTGAAGGGTCTGGAGAGACCCAGGACAACTCTCCAAAGGGTTCTGAGAAGAAATTAGGGTGGCACAGCAAAGCACAAAGCTCTGAAAACCTGAAGTAATTCCGGTGTAAATTCCAACGTAAGCTCCAATGGATTAAACAGGAGCTACGCAATATGCATAAGTAAAGTTCTTAAGTATCGGTTTTATCCACAGGAGCACTGAGCTGTAGGTTTCTGGCAATAAAAACCACAAAACAAACAATACTAGTCCAAAAATAGTTCAGGGGGTCTGGGGAGACCCAGGACAACTCTCCAAAGGGTTCTGAGAAGAAATTAGGGTGGCACAGCAAAGCACAAAGCTCTGAAAGCTCTGAAGTAATTCCGGTGTAAATTCCAACGTAAGCTCCAATGGATTAAACAGAGCTACGCAATATGCATAAGTAAAGTTCTTAAGTATCGGTTTTATCCACAGGAGCACTGAAGCTGTAGGTTTCTGGCAATAAAAACCACACAACAAACAATACTAGTCCCAAAAATAGTTCAGGGGGTCTGGGGAGACCAGGACCACTTTTCAAAGGGTTTTGAGAAGAAATTTAGGGTGGCACAGCAAAGCACAAAGCTCTAAGAGAAATGCTGAATCTTGGATTTTTTGACAGGAAAAGTCCAAAATCATAGGTGCCAATCCAAAAATAGGTTAGAAGGGTTCAGACTATCCCAGGGTAACCTCCTGTAGAGGAACACCCTAGAAATTAAGAGGTACAATATTGCTGCCAATGGAAGCCTGTCAGATGCCTGTCAGATGTCTGTCAGATGTGCCCAAATCATGGAAATCAATGGAAAAGTCACACAGGCTGTCTCTCAAAGTTTCTTTCAGTATACTGAGAGATTTGAAGCCTAATTATATAAAATTTGGGGAGTATTAGGCAATGAAGATATTATGAGGTGACTAGGCAGCCATTATTCATGAGGTGACAGCACAGTCCTTTACCTCAGGCAAATTTGATGACTGGACTCTGAGGAGAATTCTTCTTAAAATTGACCACTGACCCAAACAAAACGTTCCCAGGGTGATTACCAGCTTGATAGTAGATCTTTTTTCAGTTGTCAAAGTCCTTTTGAGGGCATTTAGCCCAGTCGCTTATTGTTGTGGGGAGAGCATAGGTAAAACCCTACACCATTACCATTAGGCCACGCTCCCTTCTTTAGCAGTGTATATAGATACACTGCTAAAGTGAAATTACACACATGTACCATGGGTACAGAGCAGTGCTCTTGTTCTGAGCATGCTCTATATCCTGGAACCAGATTTGGGAAACAATTCTGTTTTTTCCCAGATCCGGCTCCATAGGCCCCCATGTTAAGTGTCCAGGACCAGACCAGATTCCTTTCTGTCCCGTTTTTTCACTGGAGCCCAACAATGCTGCAGACTTTGTATTTGGGATGAGTGAAAAACAGGACAGAAACAAATCCGGGACTGAATACCCAAAACCGAAAGGCCAAATATAGCCAATCCGGCATCATAGGGATATATGGAAGGCAAAAACGATCCTGTTCTGTTCAAAAACGAACAGAACAAGATCGCAAAAAATGGAGTGTGAAGCCAGCCCTAGGCTGGCTTCACACTACGGTTTTGTTCTTATCCGTGGGATCCTGTTTATTGCAGGACCCCACGGACAGGAACAGACAGCCACAGATTGTAAACTCCTGATGCCATTTCTGTGTCCGGATCTGGGATTTTGAGGGAACCAGACACAGAAAGGGGAGCCGAGCCTGGAAAGTGCAGGCAAGTGGTGTCAGCGCTGTTCACTTTCACTTTAGCAGTGTATTTACATACATTGCTAAAGTGAAATCAAGTAAAGGAATGGTTAAAAATAAAAAAAATAAAGTCTTATCTGTCCGCCATGTGTCCTGCGATGCATTCACCTCTGATGACTAAAGGACCTTAATCAGCTGACTGGGAAGAGTGTGGCAACCCGATCAGCTGATGGATCACATGACCACATCAGAGCAGTTTAAATCTTTAAACCGAGCTGATGCGGTTATGTGACCCATCAGCTGATCGGGTTGCCCCGATCGGGTTGCCTCTGTCAGCTGATTAAGGTCCTTTAGCCATCGGAGGTGAATGCATTGCGGGATACACGGCAGACAGGTGAGAATTTATTTTTTTATTTTTAACTATCCCTTTACTTAATTTCACGTTAGCAGTGTATGTAAATACTTTGCTAAAGTAAAATTACGCAAATTTACAGGAAATTAGTTTTATTGTACTGAGCATACTCAGTACACTTATACGGATCTGGGAAATTATCTGAGTTTTTTCAGACTCCCATGCTATATGTGCCGGATTGCCCCACATTGTTTTTATCCGGTTTGGTCCGTTTTTTCACCGGAGCCCAAAATCAGAGCAGTCTCCAATTTTGGGGACGGTAAAAAACAGGACAGAAACAAATCCGGGACTGAATTCACAAATCCAGATGGCTATTTATGACCAATATGACACCATAGGGCTACATAGGAGGCTAAAAATGATCCTGTACTGTTCTTTTAAAAATAAACAGAACTGGTTGGTAACAACCGTGGTGTGAAGCCAGCCTAACCTATTCGGCTATGTGCCAACGTAGAATTGTGTGCTCTGGATTTTTGACATCCAAAATCCACACCATGTTTCAAAGATTCTGCACAGATAAGTTGGTGGTCTCTTGGTGTGTTTTTGCAGCAATTTTGCTTCATTTTTTCGTTTGGATTTTGCTGCATTTTAAGCAATTGTTCACTGTTTTGACTGTGAATAAAACTAGGTTAAAGGATAGAAAACATTTTTTAAATATTGATGTTATATTGCGACGAAGGGCACCAGTGCTTTTTTTGGTCACCAGCCTTGGTACAGCAGGCATATATGGGTTGCCACCCACCCTCAGCTGCCTAGTTTTACCTAGCTGGTAATCAACCATACAGGGGAGCCTTTTTCTTAATTTTGTAAGAAATAATTAAAAAAAAAAATTACATGGGGCTTTGCATATTTTTGGTTACCAGCCAGGTAAAACTAGGCAGTCATGAGCTGAAATCCTCAGTTGCGTGGGGAGGCTTAAGCATTCTGGCTCCCCTTGGTGTGAATTGCAGCCCGCAGTCACCCCAGAAACAGGCACATCATAAAAGCACTATTTTCTGGAGCTGTACCTAACATTTTCAGCTGCCCTGTGAGGTTAGCAGACTGGGTAATAAAGGGTTAATGCCAGCATGTATTTCCAGCTGGCACTAAGCCCTAATTCATATCATGTCTGGCCAATGTTAGACCCAGCCGTTATGAACCTCTAAGTAAATAGTAAATAATACACCATACCGTGAAAAATAATTTATTTATAAAAAGAACACAATTTTTAACACTCCCAAAAAATCCTGCACGATAATCCTCTGTAACTCTGATCAGCGAGACTTGAAACTGACTGAGTTTTGGCTGCCACTATGAGCGGGGTCATGTCACAGTCTAGTTCATCTGAAGTCAGCTAGAGCAACGCGGCTGAGCTCTGACCTCAGATGAACTTTCCCGCATCACACAGCTCAAAGTGGGACCCAAACTTCAGTCAGTTTTGGGTCCTGCTGTGAACTGTGTGATGCGGGAAAGTTCATCTGAGGTCAGAGCTCAGCTGCAAAGCCCTATGTTGTCAGCACAAAATAAATACAAAATATGCACTAGGTGTGCAGCAAATACTCACTGTGTGTTTTGGAGCTAACATTGAGCTCTATGGGTGAAAATCGTGGCAAAATACACTGAAAGAATTGAAATTATGCAGATTTTTCCCCAGGAAAATGTACACTATTTCTGTTGTGTGAAAATCTGAAGTGAAGGCACAGCACTTTTAATTTCCCATACACTTTGCAGGGAATGTGCTGTACTGTGGATTTGTCAAAAGCATGCAGATAAAATGAGTAAAAATCGTGGCAAAAAACATGGTAATTCCGCAACATCGGAACACAGCCATACTGTAATCCAGCCTCCAATTATAAGGAACCCTGCTGTAAACTCTTCCTAAAAAAAACCCCAAGACAGAAAGTAGGAGTCTAAAATAGTCAAGATCAGTGTGAAAATAGATTACTCATTTTGATTTTTAATTAAATATTGAAATCTGTATGTCTATCCTGATGCCAGCAAAGACTATGATGGGCAGAAGTACTGTGCCCACGTTGCTTTATTTTTTCCTGCACATGTGGTTCAAATTTATTTTTTGCCCAAATCTGCACAAAATGTGCAAGGAAAAAAAAAAACACATTGGCACAGCATTTCAGAACTCTCATAGACTTTGCTGGCTCCAGGATAGACATGCAGATTCTCAAAATCTGCTTCAAAGAAGCAACAAACAACGTACTGTGGGCACGGGGCCTTACAACAATATGGTGGAGACATGTTCACAGAAAACATCCCCCATATGCTGTTAGAGCAAGCACTGGTGAGAGTGTGAGAAGTGGCGCCATCATAAACATTACTGCAGTTCAGACTGAAGGGGTCACACGGAAGGCTAACCCGCTGGTTTTCTTGCACTGCAGTCCCTGATGTCACCACTCCCCAAACACTGTCTCATGATACCGGCGAGATGTATTCACTACATCTCAAGTGATATCGCAGCTCTCACAAGAGAGCTAATGTTATGAGCGCTGACGCCACTGAGGTTATCTCAGGTCACACAGTTGGGTTCTCATCTGCTGCGTGATACCCGCTGTGTAATCTGAGACAACCTCAGAGAAGTCATGAGGATGTCTGAGGTTCATGAATCATGAACAGGTCCAGAAGCCTGGTGACAGTGGTGCTAAAGCTTGTAAAGTACAGTCATATGAAAAAGTTTGGGCACCCCTCTTAATCTTACTCTTTTTTTTTTGTTTAAAATTGTTTTTTTGCAACAGCTATTTCAGTGTGATATATGTAATAACTGATGGACACAGTAATATTTCAGGTTTGAAATGAGGTTTATTGTACTAACCAAAAATGTGAAATATGCATTACTTCAAAATTTGACAGGTGCCAAAGTATGGGCACCCTTCTGATTTTCATGATTTGAATACTCCTAACTACTTTTTACTGACTTACTGAAGCACTAAATTGGTTTGGTAACCTTATTGAGCTTTGTACTTCATATATCCATCATGGAAGCTATTTCAGGTATCCACTTGCAAGTTGTTCTCCTAGTTGCATCTTCTCTGAGGAGTGGCATCATGGGCTCCTCAAAACAGCTCTCAAATGATCTGAAAAAAAAGATTGTTCAACATGGTTGTTCAGGGGAAGGATTCAAAAAGTTGTCTCAGAGATTTAACCTGTCAGTTTCCACTGTGAGAACATAGTAAGGAAATGGAAGACCACAGGCACAGTTCTTGTAAAGGCCAGAAGTGGCAGGCCAACAAAAATATCAGAAAGGCAGAGAATGGTGAGAACAGTCAAGAACAATCCACAGACACCTCCAAAGACCTGCAGCATCATCTTGCTGCAGATGGTGTCACTGTGCATCGGTCAACAATACAGCGCACACTGCACAAGGAGAAGCTGTATGGGAGAGTGATGCGAAAGAAGCCGTTTCTGCATGCACGCCACAAACAGAGTCGCCTGAGGTATGCAAAAGCACATTTGAACAAGCCAGTTTCATTTTGGAAGAAGGTCCTGGGGACTGATGTAACAAAGATTGAGTTGTTTGGTCATACAACAAGGCGTTATGCATGGTGCCACAAAAACACAATACATGTCCAAGATAAACCACTTGTAGTTGAGGGTCGCATGGATTCCACTCAGTATCAGCAGATTCTTGAGAATAATGTTCAAGAATCAGTGTCAAAGTTGAAGTTACGCCGAGGATGGATCTTTCAGCAAGACAATGATCAAAACACTGTTCCAAATCTACTCAGGCATTCATGCAGAGGAACAATTACAATGTTCTGGAATGGCCTTTCCCAGTCCCCAGACCTGAATATCATTGAACATCTGTGGGATGTTTTGAAGCGGGCTGTCCATGCTCGGCGACCATCAAACTTAACTGAACTGGAATTGTTTTGTAAAGAGGAATGGTCAAAAATACCTTCATCCAGGATCCAGGAATCATTAACAGCTACAGGAAGCGACTAGAGGTTGTTATTCTTGCAAAAGGTGGATCTACTAAATATTAATGTCACTTTTCTGTTGAGGTGCCCATACTTTTGCACCTGTCAATTTTTGAAATAATGCATATTTCACATTTTTGGTTAGTACAATAAACCTCATTTCAATCCTGAAATATTACTGTGTCCATCAGTTATCACATATATCACAATTAGTGATGGGCGAGTCCTAAATTACTCGGAATCGCTTGACTCTAGCGAGTCCGAGCCCGGGACTCGCTACTCGTTGCGAGTCTAGCGAGTCCAATGTTAATGAATGGGGAAACGAGTAATAGCGAGTAGTGTGCGATTTACAAATCGCAGATGTGTCTCGGAATCTTCAGCCTGAAGCAATCCTAGTTTTGTCAGAGACTCTGACAAAACTAGGATTGCCATTGACTTGCATTGGCTCGTTTACTGTGCAAGTAAATCGCTGGGAAACTCGCACAGTAAGGAATCCGACTGTCTGCTCTGTGCAGGCTGCCGCAGCTCCAGGGTCCTAGAGCCCGCCTGCTCTTCCTGTGTGTAGCAGAGCTGAGATTTTTCTCAGTCTGCTCATTCCTGTGCATAGACATCTATATCTATGCACAGGGATGTAGCAGAGAGGACATCGCGTTTTGGACTACGTCGGACGGAAGAGGATTTTTTAATTAAAGATGGAGTCCCTAATGGCTTTTTTTTTTATTTCTAATAAAAATTTTTCTCTGTGTTGTGTTTTTTTAAAAAAATTTAATAGAAATTCATGGCGGTCATGTCTAATATTGGCGTGACCGCCATAAATTTCGGGCTTAGGGCCAGCTGATAATACAAAGCTGGCCCTAACCTCTTTATTACCAGCGTGCCACCGCCACCAGGGCCGCTGGAAGAGCGGGGTTCAGCGTCAGAGGATGGCGCTTCAATGAACGCGCCATCTTCTGGGGCGGCTGCGGGCTGCAATTTGCAGCGGGGGGTGCCCAGAAAGCTTGGGCCTCCCTGCGCTGCGGATTCCAGCCCCCAGCTGCTTAGCTGTACCTGGCTAGACATAGAAATTGCGCGGAGCCCCAAGCATTTTTTTTAATTATTTCATGAAATTCATGAAATAATAAAAAAAAAGGGCTCCCCTATATTCTTGTGTCTGGCCAGGTACAAATAGGCACCTGGGGGTTGGGGGCAGCCCGTCGCTGCCTGCTGGATCCGGCTGGTTCCAGAAATACGGCAAAGCCCATGTAATTTTTTTTCTGAAAAATCAATAAAACATTCCTAAAAAAGGGACTGCATCTTTATTAACCCCTCGCCCATGGTCCAGGGCTTAATAAAGATGCAGACCTTTTATTTACATTGTTTTATGGATTTGTCAGAAAAAATTTCACGTGGGCTTCGCCGTATTTCTGGAACCAGCCGGATCCAGCAGGCAGTGACGGGCTGCCTCCAACCCCCAGGTGCCTATTTGTACCTGGCCGGACACAAGAATATAGGGGAGCCCTTTTTTTTAATTATTTAATGAATTTCATGAAATAATAAAAAAAAAAATGCGTGGGGCTCCGCGCAATTTCTATGTCTAGCCAGGTACAGCTAAGCAGCTGGGGCTGGAATCCGCAGCGCAGGGAGGTCCAAGCTTTCTGGGCACCCCCCGCTACAAATTGCAGCCCGCAGCCGCCCCAGAAGATGGCGCGTTCATTGAAGCGCCATCCTCTGGCGCTGAACCCGCTCTGGTGGCGGTGGCACGCTGGGTAATAAAGGGGTTAATACCAGCTTTGTTATACAAGCTGGTATTAAGCCCGAGATTCTTAAAGGGAACCAACCACATCAGATCACCCTAATACACAGTTAATACGTGTCCCTCCACCGTAAGGATACGTTTCCAGCACTGTTTTTGTGTAAAATCTTGCATTAGTATAACTCATATAAAGAGTTTATAAACTTACTAGCCTGGAGACATCTGGGCGTATCACTCCTTCTGTTATACTTCAGGGCTGTGCATTCATTGCATGGCTGTGCTCCCCCTCCCTCTGTGCAGAGGAGATAACGATCACGCCCATCATGGCAGGGCAGCAGGCACGGAGGGAGGGGGAGCACAGACATGCAATGCACAGCCCTGAAGTATAACAGAAGGAGGGATACGCCCAGATGTCTCCAGGCTAGTAAGTTTATAAAGTGTTTATATCAGTTATACTAATGCAAGATTTTACACAAAAACAGTGCTGGAAAGGTATCCTTAGGGTGCAGGGACATGTACTAACTGTGTATTAGGGTGATCTGAGGTGGTTGGTTCCCTTTAATGTCAGGCCACGTTTGACCCGGCCACTAAGAATCTCCAATAAAGGGTTAAAAAAACACAACACAGAGAAAATTTTTTATTAGAAATAAAAAAAAAAGCCATTAGGGACTCCATCTTTAATTAAAAAAATCCTCTTCCGTCCGACGTAGTCCAAAACGAGATGTCCTCTCTGCTACATCCCTGTGCATAGATATAGATGTCTATGCACAGGGAATGAGCAGACTGAGAACAATCTCAGCTCTGCTACATCATCTCTGTGAGCAGGCGGGCTCTAGGACCCTGGAGCTGCGGCAGCCTGCAGGACCCGAGGGCACAGAGCAGACAGCCAGACTCAGCTCGCAAAGTAACAGCAGTTACTTTGCGAGTTTCCCAGTGATTACTTGCACAGTAATGAGACCAATGCAAGTCAAAGGCAATCCTAGTTTTGTCAGAGTCTCTGACAAAACTAGGATTGCCATTGATTTGCATTGGACTCGTTGCTGTGCGAGTAATCGCTGGGAAACTCGCAGAGTACCGAGTCCTGCGAGTCCCTTACTACTCGCCGAGTAACGAGTCCTAGCGAGTAGACTCGCCCATTCCTAATCACACTGAAATAGCTGTTGCAAAAAAACAATTAAAAAAAAAAAAAAGAGTAAGATTAAGAGTGGTGTCCAAACAAGACTGTAATAGTGTAGGAAGATAATGTCTGTGCCAAAACAGCGGAGTTCCACTGTAAAACGGTTTGAGCTGCGTTTGTCATCTTTTGAGCCCCTTTGAAGGTGTTTTTCTAGGCCCTTGATTTTGCCTCCAATTGATTTGAATGGGGTTTGGTGAACAATTCTTCAAATATATGCCTGTTTGGCGAACCAAAATGAATCCAAACTTCAAAAGGTTTGCCTATCTCTAATAATAATACCTCAATCCAGATTAGCAGGAAAAGTATTTTTTGCAGGTGTGTGATCATCGAACTGAAAAAAGACTAGTCTAAAAAGAGACAGGTGGGAGAGAGCAGGTGCTGCTTGAGATTTAATAAAATTCATTTTCACTGATTTATGGTCTCACATACGACTACTATTCTACATTCCTTTTTATGTAGGCCCTTTTGTGTCTTATTTATACCATATTTTTCAGACTATGAGATGCATCGGACTATAAGGTGCACGCAGATTTTAGAGGAGGAAAATAGGGGGAAAAATTAAGCAAAAAATGTGATTATAATGCACTGTTACATGGGGGGATCTGCTTCTCACATTGGTATGGTGGTAATGTCCCTTCCAAGTAATATATGATCCCCCATTCTAGATATGGAGCCCATATCCTGGATATAGCTCCCATCTTGGAATATCATCCTTCCTGACTACACATACGGCAATCAGACTAGTTCCCTGGATCAACGCCCTAGCAAAGAATTTAGTATATATAACTCTTAATATTATATTTTTCAGAAAGGCATCCAGGCCATTCTTAAATTTTAGTAGTGACTCACTCATTACAACATCAAGTGGCAGAGAGTTGCATAGTCTCACTGCTCTTACAGTAAAGAATCCACGTCTGTGATTATGATTAAACCTTCTTTCCAACAGACGTAGAGGATGACCCCTTGTCCCTGTCTCTGGCCTAAGAGTAAAAAGATCATTAAAAGGTCTCTGTACTGTCCCCTCATATATTTATACATTATTATATATAGATCACCCCTAAGCCTTCGTTTTTCCAAACTAAATAATCCCAAGTTTAATAATCTGTCTTGGTATTGCAGACCCCTCAGTCCTCTAAGAACCTTGGTCACTCTTCTCTGCACCTGCTCTAGTTCAGCTATGTCTTTCTTATACACCGGAGACCGGAATTGTACACAGTATTCTTAGTGTGGTCGCACTAGTTACTTAAATAGAGGTAAAATTATGCACTCCTCATGAGCATCTACACCTCTTTTAATGCATTCCATTATTTTATTTGCCTTTGCAGCAGCTGCCTGACACTGGGCACTAAATGTGAGTTTATCATCTCCCCATACACCCAGGTCTTTTACAGTAGTAGTTTTGCCCAGTGTTTTACAATTAAGCACATAATTATTACATTTTATTTCCTCTGCCCAAGTGCATGGCCTTACATTTATCCCCATTAAGGCTCATTTGCCATTTATCAGCACAAGCTTCTAGTTCACATAAATCTCCCTGTAATATAAAATTGTCCTCTTCTGTATTGATTACCCTGCAGAGTTTAGTGTCATCTGCAAATATTGAGATTCTACTCTGTATGCCCCTACAAGGTCATTAATAAATATGTTAAAAAGAAGCGGGCCCAATACTGCTCCCTGTGGTACCCCACTGTTAACTGTGACCCATTCTGAGTGTTTTCCATTAATAACCACCCATTGTTTCCTATCACTGAGCCAGTTCTTAAACCACTTACAAATATTTTCCCCTATCCCCATTGCTCTCATTTTATGTAGCAACCTTTTGTATGCACTGTATCAAAAACTTTTGAAAAGTCCATATACACCACATCCACTGCATTTCTTTGGTCCAGTCAAGAACTTACCTCTTCATAGTGACTTATCAGATTAGTTTGACAGGAACAGTCCCTCGTAAACCCATGTTGATATTGGGTCATGAGGTTATTTTTATTCAGATGCTCCAGCATAGCATCTCTTAGAAAACCTTCTAGGATTTTACCCACAGTAGAGGTTAAGCTTACTGGCCTATAATTTCCTAGTTCAGTTTTTGTCCCCATTTTGAATATTGGTACCACATTTGCTATACACCAGTCCTGTGGTACAGACCCTGTTATTATGGAATCTTTAAAGATTAAAAATAATGGTTTATCTATGGCGGTACTTAATTTCAGCAGTACTCTGGGGTGTATCCCATTCGGGCCTGGGGATTTGTCAACTTTTGTTATTTTTAGATGGTGCCGTACTTCCTGTTGGGTTAAGCAGGTTACATTTAATGGAGAGTTTTCGTTATCACTGATCATGCTGTCTGTCATGGAATTCTCTTGTTTAAATACTGTTGCAAAAAAGTCATTTAGCATATTGGCTTTTTCCTCATCCTCATCCACCATTTCACCCAGACTATTTTTAAGGGGGCCGACACAATTATTTTTTAGTTTCTTACTATTTATGTAGTTAAAGAACATTTTGGGATTTTTTTTTTACTTTCTCTGGCAAAGAGTCTCTTTGTCTCAATGTTTGCTGTCTTGATTTGCTTTTTACAGATGTTATTTAATTTTCTGTATTTATTTAATGCCTCATCACTACGTACTTGCTTTAATTCCATAAATGCTTTCTTTTTGTCACTTATTGCACCCCTTACATCCTTCTTTAGCCATAGTGGTTTCCTCCTATTTCTAGCATGTTTATTTCCATAGGGTATATATTGTGCACCGGTCCTATTCAGGATGCTAATAAACGTCTCCCATTTGCTTTGTGTACTTTTATGTCTCAGGACATCGTCCCAGTTTATTGCACTAAGATCATCTCTCAACCATTGGAAATTTGCCTTCCTGAAGTTTAGTATCCTTGTAGCCCCTTTACTACACATCTTATTAAAGGATAATTGAAGACCTATTGTTTTGTGATCACTATTACCCAAGTGACCTCCAACCTGGATATTTGATATGCGGTCCGGCCTGTTGGTTAATATTAGGTCCACCAGTGCCCCCTTTCTTGTTGGGTCCTGAACCAGTTGTTAAAGGTAATTGTTTCTCATAATTGTCAAAAACCTATTATCTTTGCTGGAACTGCAGGTTTCTGTTCCCGAATGAATTTCAGGGTAGTTGAAGTCCCCCATAATAATGACTTCTCCTCCGCCTCCATTATTGTTGGAGACTTATAACAAACCCCTATCAGTAATTTAGTATTTTTTCCCCCTTCCCTTATATCCACCCACAGGGACTCTACATTTTCATTAGATTCACATATATTATCACGCAGGATGGGTTTTAAGGATGATTTTACATATAAACACATACCTCCCCCTTGCTTATTTGTACGGTCATTTCTGAATAGACTATAGTCCTATAAATGAACAGCCCAGTCATGGATCTTGTCCAGCCATGTCTCCGATATCCCAACCATGTCATAATTATTTTCCAACAAAATTAATTCTAATTCCTCAATTTTGTTGGTGAGGTTTTTGGCATTAGTGTACATGCACTTTATGCATCTCTCTTTACCTCTATTCTTCCCATGGGCGTACCCAGTGTGGGGCGGGGTGGGGGCCGGTGACCCCCCCCAGAAGGGAGCAGGAAAGCCACCACATGGCTAATTAGTATGCGATGCTCTCCAGACTGCAGCTTGCAGAGCATTGCTTATCTCCTTTCTGTGCTGAGGGAGGAGAGTGGGGGCTAGAGTGCAGGGGAAGGTGGGGGATGAGCTGCTCTGGCTGGCACTGCTTTCCATTACATGTGCCCAGCCACATCACACTTCGGAGACAATCCCGCGGTCTCCTGTGATGTCACACAGCCGCCCTGCACTTTCCTTCCCTGCAGACTCAGAGAGGATCATCACTGGTAAACGAAGAACAAAACAATGCTAATATGTGTGTATGTGTGCATATACGTGTAAGTCTGTGCTTATGTCTATGTGTCATGTGTGTATATATATGTGTGTTTGTACAGTGTGTATATGTACTGTATATATATGTGTGTGTGTCTGTTTATATGTGTGTGTGTGTACATTGTGTATGTGTGTGTATATATGTGTATAGTGTGTATGTGTGTATATATATTGTGTGGGTGTGTGTACAGTGTGTATATGTGTGTATTTATATATGTGTGGTGTGTGTGTACAGTGTGTATATAAATGTGTGTCTCTGTATATATGTGTATATATATAGGTGTGTACGGTATGTATGTGTGTATATAAATGTGTGTGCCTGTGTATATATGTATATATATGTGTGTGTGTGTGTGTGTGTACAGTGTGTATTTGTGTGCATATATATGTGTGGGTGTGTACAGTATGTATATGTTTATATAAATCTGTGTGTGTGTATATATGTGTGTGTGTGTGTGTGTGCAGTGTGTATATATGTGTGTGGGTGTGTGTACAGTGTGTATATGTGTATATAAATTGTGTGTGTCTGTGTATACATGTGTGGGTGCATGTGAGTGTATATATGTGTGTATATGTGTCTGTGTGTGTATATGTATGTGTGTGCGTACAGTATGTATGTGTGTATATATATGTGTATGTGAGTATGTATATATGTGTGTCTGTGTTTGGGTATAATCACGCCTGTTGTACATTATTTTTTATATATCTGTGTATATATCTGTGTATATGTTTGTCTATGGTCATGTCCACACACCTGCACTGTAAGTATTTAGCGGTTCTCCGCTAAATACTTAGGTTTTTTTCAGAGAAACGCAGGTGCGTGTGTGCCGGCGCTTTCTGCAGACGAAGCCCATGGGTACCCGATGTGTATCGTGGTAACCACTTCACACAGCAGACTGCCTAGTGTCTGCTTAAGGCGAGTGCACAGGAAAACGCTGCTAGCAGCGTTTCCCTGTCTGCTCTGGGTCTGACTGACCAAAAATACGGCGAAGCCCACGTCAATTTTTTTTCTGAAAAATCCAAAAAACAATATGAATAAAAGGGACTGCATCTTTATTAACCCCTCGACCATGGTCGAGGGGTTAATAAAGATGCAGGCTCTTTTTATGGGTTTGTTTAATGGATTTTTCAGAAAAATTTTGATGTGGGCTTCGCCATATTTTTGGATGCCAGCTGGATACAGCAGGTGGCAACCGGCTGCCACCAACCCCCAGGTGCCTATCTGTATCGGCCGGACACAACAATATAGGGGAGCCTCCTTTTTTTTTTTTTATTATTTCATGAATTTCATGAAATAATAAAAAAAAAATGTGTGGGGCTCCGCGCTATTTCTATGTCCTGCCAGGTACAGCTAGGCAGCTGGGGGCTGGAATCCGCAGCACAAGGAGGCCCAAGCTTTCTGGGCACCCCCTGCTGGGAATGGCAACCCGCAGCCACCCTAAAAAATGGCGCGTTCATTGACGCGCCATATTCTGGTGCTGAACCCAACACTTCCAGGGCCCTGGTGCCGTGGCTCACTGGGTAATAAAGGAGTTAGGGCCAGCTTTGTATTATCAGCTGGCCCTAAGCCCAAAATTCATTGCGGTCACGCCAATAGTTGACATTACCGCCATGAATTTCTAGTGAATTTTAAAAAAAAACACAACACATAGAAAAAATATTTTTATTTGAAAAAAAAAAAAAAAGACACTTAGGGACTCCATCTTTATTTAAAAGAAATCCTCTTCCATCAGCTGTAGTCCCAAAACGTAATTTCAGCACTGCTACATCACTTTGAATAGACACACATGCCTATGCAGAGTGATTGCAGGCTGAGAAATGAAAACAGTCAGGGTTCACCTCAGGTCATAGCTCAGGTTATGACCTGAGGTGAACCCTGCTGTCAAAGCCGAACTCTGCCGACGGCCGCCGGAGATTACCGACCGCCGGCAGAGCAGTGAATAAACCGGAAGTTAATGACTTCCGGTTTATTCACTGCTCTGCCGGCGGTCGGCAATCTCCGGCGGCCGGCAGCAGCAGTATGACTCTGACAGCAGAGTTCACCTCAGGTCATAGCCAGAGCTATGACCTGAGGTGAACCCTGACTGTTGTCATGTCTCAGCCTGCAATCACTCTGCATAGACATGTGTGTCTATGCAGAGTGATGTATCAGTGCTGAGATTGTAATTTCTCAGCCTGCAATCACTCTGCATAGACAGTGCTGAAATTGCGTTTTGGGACTACGGCGGACGGAAGAGGATTTTTTAATAATTACAGATGGAGTCTAAGTGTGTTTTTTGTTTTATTTCTAATAAAATATTTTTTCTATGTGTTGTGTTTTTTTTTTAAATTCACTAGAAATTCATGGCGGTAATGTCTACTATTGGCGTGACCGCCATGAATTTCGGGCTTAGGGACAGCTGATAATACAAAGCTGGCCCTAACCCCTTTATTACCCAGTGAGCCACTGCACCAGGGCCCTGGAAGAGTTGGGTCCAGCGCCAGAAAATGGTGCTTCAATGAACGCGCCATTTTCTGGGGTGGCTGTGGGCTGCCATTCCCAGCGGGGGGTGCCCAGAAGGCTTCGGCCTCCCTGCGCTGCGAATACTAGCCCCCAGCTGCCTAGCTGTACCTGGCTGGACATAGAAATAGCGTGGAGCCTTACGCATTATTCAAGAAATAATAAAAAAAAAAGGGGCTCCCCTATATTGTTGTGTCCAGCCAGGTACAGATAGGCACCTGGGGGTTGGTGGCAGCCCCCCCCACACAATAGTGCCAGCCACTGCTGACAGCAGGATCCATTGCTCCCCCCATAGCCTCCCCGCCCGATCCTAAGTTAGGATAGGGTGGGAGGCGGTGGGGGGAGCGGAGGATCCCACTGTCAGGCAGCAGGGAAGCTGTCAGCACTGTTTAAAAGCCGGCGGCTTTTTACCGCTGGCTTTTAAACAATGAAATAGGGAATTGCAGGTTTTTCCTCTGCTGCAAGACCTCTTTATAGGGTCCAGCAGCAGAGGAATTGCATTTCCCTTCATTTACATTGGACTCGTTACTGTGCGAGTAATCGCAAGGATACTCGCAGAGTAACGAGTAGAGCGAGTACCCTACTATTTGCCGAGTAACGAATAGTAACGAGTAGACTCGCTCATCCCTAATTGCTAACAATCCTAAAAATGAAATATTTCATCTTTAGAGCAAACCTTTACAAGGTTTATTGAGTCTCAGCCTGGAATTATATTTAGAAAGGTTAAATTCTCATACAGAGTTTTGCACAAAGTATTATTACGGTTCACAGGGCAGTCAAAATCCTTGTAAATATAATGGAAGTTTTCCTTGTGGTTCACATAACATTTACCCTTTTATCAAAATGGGACACTGGCTGTGAAAATAAATTGAAACATACTGAGATGTAATAGTAGCGGTAGAACTGAGCTGGTGACATATTTATTGACAGACAGTTCTGAATATGTTTATTTGGTAAAATATCAGAGGTTAAGATTACACAAATATCTTTACAACTTGGAAAGAACGCTATGTACTGAAATGATTCTTTTGAAAATACTATTTTGGTGAAGTCGGAGCATTATTACTGAAAGATTATTTATTTCTTTATATTTACTTTTGCTGTTAATTTTGAACGCTTTTTGAAAGTACTTGCTGTGACCAGGCACTGTGACATGAACTTTTCACTGGGCAAATTAATAAACCTAAAGGAACTGCTATGTAATCTAAAACCTTAGGTCTGCATTCTTGCTCTAAGTGCAAAAATAAATATATTCTTAAATTGCATTCTAAGTACAGTTCTAACTAAAGATTTTAGGCCGCTTTACATGTTGCAATATTGTTACGATATTGTATACAACGGCACGGGAGCGCGCATGTTTTTGGCACTAGTCTAAGATCGCATGGGAGCTGTTACACAGGGAGATATCGCCAGGCAACACAACTATGATGTCTACGCCCCTCCTTCATGCTGTGTACGAGCGACCCGGGGAACGACCATTTAAAACAGGAGTGAATAGGGGAAGTTGCGCTCCAAATCGTAGTTGCGCTGTCACACAGCATGATCCTGCCAGATCGTCAAGCCAATATTGGCCAGTTGGAGAGCTTGCACAATTCCCAAGCGATATCATTTTTGCATCGTTCTTGCATCGCATTGCTCATTTACACCACACAACGCACGAACGATATCGGCGGCAACGCACGAACCACGTGACTTTTTATCGTAGTTGGGCAACGATATCGTGCCGCGTAAAGTGGCCTTTTGTCTAATTAACACAACTAGAGAGGAGCAAACTTTCCCCAAACATGTTCACCAATTTCAAATTTGGCACGAACATTGACAATTCGGTTCTCGATCGGAAACCCAAGCAATTTACCAAAAAATCAGCAAACTCGGCTTTCTTCAGGAAAAATGCTCGAAATTTAAAATGGCCCCAAACTTTACTTGACAGTAGGGGGACTCCCAGGCATATTTTTCCATTATTTATTTTACACACCTATGATAACAGGTTGGTTGCCATACACTAATGTATATGGCAACCAAGGACAGAAACCGGTACAGATTGTGGAGGCGCATTCTGAGTCCAATAGCAAATCACAGATGCTGTCACAGAGAGTGAGCGACTGTGATTGGCTGTTGCAGTTCAGTGCAGTGAATACTTATGAAGCTTAATGAGCCGAAAGCAAGCAGCATGAAATTTATAAGCTCTATTTTTCTATCTATCCATGGAGATGTGAGTGAATTCTTCTAGTGAGACCTGCATGCTCAGTAGGCATACCGGAACCAGTTTTACCGGATTTGTCATGAGCCAGTAAAACAGGATCTGGCACTCATTGACTTCCATTATAATGATACAGGATCCAATACCAATCTGGTAGGATGCATTTCTTTGACTAGTCCAAAAAGCATTGCATGCAACACTTTTTGGACTTGGGGAAAAAAAACAAATCCGGTAACAACCTGAAGCAGCAGGATGCTACCGGACACCATTAAAATGAATGGACAAAACAGGATCTGTTAAAAACCTGAGAACTGAGTTCAATAGCTACAAGACGTCAAAGGATCCACCAAAATGCAAGTGCATAAATTTATTGTAATATTAGTGAATCAGTAAATTACTGAGGACATATGAAAACCAAGGGAAGTTACAGACAGGGTGAACAGGTCACAGACACCCATTGCAAGGATACAGTTCATAGGCAATTTACATAGACATAGTCTGGCATAACATGGTACAATAAATATATAGTTAAGTACAGTAAAAACCACATTAAAGCCTGTCACTGAACCCTAGAACTCACCCATGCAAGGGGTGGTTCTGTGTTTGGTCACAGCTCATCAGGGAACTATGGACCATCGAGCCCGTGAAAACACGTGGCTCACAAAACTTGATCAAGTGTTTGGTACAGAGGGGGAGGCACCACATACTAGTGGCACTAAAGTTATAGAGTAGACTATAGGTGGTATGAGGAATCTTCTGCACCAAAAGACTAGGGTGTGGTGGAACCGTGCATTTATGGAGAGGTACCTGGAGCGAGGGCTTGTACCCAGGGATCTCCGGGTGCAGGTCTTCCCGTCTTTCATCCCGTCTGACAGCACCTTTAAGGAGCAATGGGAGGAGGTGGCCACTCAGTGTTCCAATGGGTTTATGGGCCTCCTAATACAACTAAATGGCGAGACCATTAAAACTATTGAGGAGGGTATATCAGAGGCACAGGATAAGCTCCACACTCTGTTAACACCGGAGGAGTGGAAAATTCCTAATGAGTCTCTAGATAAAGATTTTGCAAAATGGGAAAAAGAAATAATCTCCACAAAGACAAAGAAATATCAACGGGACCTAGCTGATTATAAGAGTGGGAAGGTCTATTAATGGAGGAGTGGTTATGGGGGAAAAAAATCTTAAACACCTGCACCGATACCTGTGGAGCCCCGACCTATTCCTCTCCCCATAAGTACCTCACTCTCATCAATCTCATCAGTGGAAGAAGAAACGGTCCCCTCTGGTAGTGGACATTTGGGACCCCTAACAAGAGAAGGAGCCGAGAATGTTGGGAGCAGGGAACATAATAAGGTGAGGCCTTGTGTTGAATCCAGTGGTAGGAGAGAGGGGGAACAAAATAATAATCTAAAGGTGATCAATCTTTCTGACCACCAATTAACAAATGAGCAGAAAGAGGCCCTATCATTGGGACTCACCTTTGTTCCTACTAACTTTATGGATTCTTTTACAGTAACCAAAGATCTCAGCCTCTTCCTGCGCAAAGTGGTACTTCATAAGTTACATGCTAAGGAAAGGAACAATCCGACGTCATTTACCAACATGGAGGTAGAAGCCCTCAATAATTTGGAGGAATTGGAGGGAGTGAGCAGTGGTGACATAGTCTCTGCGACTCAAGGTAAATTTCCTAAAACCGCCTATCCTAAATCCGCCACATTCCCGCCCCTATCCGTACGCCCTCAAGTCGAAATTTTAATCGGCTGGTTCTCAGCGACCTGGGTAAACTGGGTAGGAAAGATATAAGACACAATATATCGTTGAAACATAGAAGAGCAATTGATGAACTGCTGCAACTGAAAGATGTGGTGATAAAACCAGCGGATAAGGGCGGGAATGTGGTGGTTTGGCCTACTTCACTATATGTGAAGGAAGTGCGTAAACATTTGAAGAGCAGGGACTACTACTGTACACTACCAAACAATCCCCTTGTAGGGTTTCAGTTGGAACTAATTTCTATTCTTGATAGGGCAGTTGAATCTGGAATCCTTCCAACGAAAATCAGAGATGGTCTTCTAACTAAGTCGCCAGTGGTACCCACCTTCTATATGTTACCCAAAATTCATAAGCATCCGACTGTACCTCCGGGGCGTCCGATTGTCTCTGGCATAGGAGGGCTGTGTGATCCAATATGTAAATTCATTGAATATTACTTGCATCCCCTAGTGGAGACACTGCCCTCTTATGTCAGGGACACCACGGACGTCCTGAGGAGATTGGATGGATTATCACTGGAGGGTGGGGTTCTGCTGGTGACTATTGATGTTGAATCCCTGTATACCAACATTGGGCATGGGGATGGCCTACGGGCAGTAGAATACTATCTGAGGATGAGTAATTGGGAGGAGAGTCTGTGGAGATTGGTGTTGGAGCTGTTGGAGTTCGTGCTAACCCACAACTTCTTCATTTTCGATGACCGGTTCTTCCTCCAGCAACGTGGTACTGCCATGGGGGCGGCGTGCGCGCCTTCGTACGCAAACCTCTTTCTTGGCTATTGGGAGAGGGAGGTTTTCGGCGAGGGCGCGTGCGCCTCCTCCCGTGTGCAATGCTGGCATCGTTATATTGACGATGTCCTCGTTGTCTGGGGGGGAACCGGCGTTGAACTGGAAGAGTTTGTGGCGCGGCTGAACTCCAACAGCTTCAACATCCATCTAACATTCAAATATCATGCAAATGAAATTGATTTCCTTGACATTAAGATTTTAGTTCTCACGTGTGGGTCAGTAGAGACAGACCTTTTTCGTAAAAAAACTTCGGTAAATGCTCTTCTGCACGCTACATCCTCACATCCGGCGGCCACGATCAGGGCCATTCCCGTGGACCAATTCTTGCGTTTACGCAGGATTTGCTCGAGGGATATGGACTTTGAGAGAGGGGCGTTAGATATGCAGGATCGATTCAGGACTAGAGGCTATAGTCAACGGTGCATCCATTATGGCTACAAGAGAGCCAAAAATACCCCCCGAATTGATCTTTTGAGGGAGGGTAATAGGCGAACTGACAGGGAGGAGAGTCCACAGCCACAGGTTAGGTTCATTTCAACCTACAATGCACAATTGAATGAAATAAGATCCATTCTCACTAAACATTGGGAGGTGTTGAGGACGGATTTGTCTTTGTGACCACTAACGACGGCTAGGCGGGGCAGGAGCCTCAGGGATATGTTGGTACATAGCCATTTTGTTCCAAAAAGGGAGGCCATTTTTGGGCTAGGAACACCTAGAATTGGTTGTTACCCCTGTGGCTCCTGCCTTGCATGCCAGAATATTGTGAGGGCAAAGGTATTTAAATCTGCCGATGGGCTCTGCGAGTTTACAATCCGTAAATACATTTCGTGCTCCTCTAAAGGGGTGATTTATCATGCCACCTGTGGCTGTGGCCTTGTATATGTGGGTTTGACCACCAGGGAACTTAGAGTCCGAGTACGTGAACATGTGGTAAAAATCCAAAATGCGGGCTCAGTGACCGATGATACCACCTTAAGGACTCTTCCCCGCCATTACAAACGCTTTCACGGATGCAACCCCAGTTGCCTAAGGATACACGGCATCGATATGGTTAATCTAGGGAGTAGGGGAGGCGATTTGAGTAATCGCCTTGCCAGACTCAAGTGCCAATGGATTGTGCGACTGGGGACCATGAGCCCCGCAGGCCTGAATGAGCTTCTCGCCGTTCTTATAGAATAGGTCAATCATGACCCATTAGACTCAGACTTGCTTGGGCTGGGTATGACTTGTATGTGAGTCTTTGTCAGTATTTTCCCTCGTGTTTCAGATGACCACCTCATGGAACATCCTTCTCTTTTGGTGCAGTGTATTTTTCCTACATGCCGCCTGTTTATGATTGTAAATCTCTAATGGGAGTATTTTATTTTATTTTAATCTCACTAGTATTCTCCTCCTGGCTACATATATGGTCTCCATAATTGCCTGATGAAAAAAGAGGACCCAAAAAGAATTTATGAAACATTCTATCCCATGGATACTCTGGAATTCACCACTAGGAGGCGGTCAAGTGCAGCGAATGAATTTACTTACAAATATACTATTTCACAATGCTATGTTATTGATGGTATTGTTTTGTACATTTGCCCTTGTTGTACCTTACTCCATGTTGTATAGTATGCCTCTATAATAGGGACTTTTTGGCCCAATGAGAAATCAGCAAAATTGTTCTACCTGAATGCTATGTAAAGCGCCTGCCAGGTTACTTGCCCAGAATTAACATGGCGCTGGGATCCTCGGCGCATGCGCAGTGTGATTTGATGTAACCGCGCATGCGCGGGCACCGCTCCATTTACTTCCGGTTGGGTGACGTCACCGGAAGTACGCTTCCGACCCTGGAACCCACGGAGCTGTGTGCCCGGCAGCACAGGGACGCATTATCTCGGCGCACACCATATACTAAGAAGCAAAACAGGTGGCCACCAGGTATTTAGGCAGGCCCTCACTCCCCCTCCATCACCCCCAGAAGAAGACTTGCTGGAAACACGTATCAGGGTAGCCCCTGAGCACGTGTCATAACCCCCTTGTATGGGTGAGTTCTAGGGCTCAGTGACAGGCTTTAATGTGGTTTTTACTGTACTTAACTATATATTTATTGTACCATGTTATGCCAGACTATGTCTATGTAAATTGCCTATGAACTGTATCCTTGCAATGGGGGTCTGTGACCTGTTCACCCTGTCTGTAACTTCCCTTGGTTTTTATACGTCCTCAGTAATTTACTGATTCACTAATATTACAATAAATTTATGCACTAGCATTTTGGTGGATCCTTTGACTTTATACTGAGTCTTGTAGCTATTGAACTCAGTTCTCAGGTTTTTATCATATTTTTGAGTTGCTTGACCATGTGAGTCCATGATGTTTCCCTATATCCTTGTCTTAAAACAGGATCTGTGCTGGATTGCAAAAAATAAAACTAACCTAAGTCATGTCTCTGGGTAATTTTAGCATTCCTGGTTCTAACTAAATAGGCAACATGATTAAATTGGTAGTTTACATTGTACAACCACTTTTTCTTACAATGGCCCACTGACAAAGATCAGTCTGCTGGGTCTGCCAGACTTGTTGTAGGGAAATCTATAGACACTAAATCTTTCAAAGTTAAAGGGATCCTGTCACCCCCAAAACACCTCCTAAGCTCTTAAAAGCTGTCCCTAGTGCATATTAACACTTTCCCTACACTCCTTTTTGCTCCTAAATGCACCTAATCAAAGTGAAGAAAAACGTTTTATAAGTACCTCATTATTGATGCTAATGAGTGACTATCTATTCATAGTCACTCATCCAGGCAGCCCCTCTTCATGATATCACGCCTATTCAGGCGTGATCTTCCTAATAGATTCAAAATCGCGCCTCTCTGCGCGCCTCCCCACTCTCCCATTACGCACGGGCTTCAGTGGGGGCATTATGACGCGATTCGCGTCATTTCCTAGCGCCGGGTGACGTAGTACACCCGCGCCGGTCGCTTTGAGCTTCAAGTGCCTCACTGCGCATGCGTGCGGGAGCGCACTGCGCATGCGTGCGGGAGCCGGAACAGAGCGGCCTGTGTCTCCGGATCGCAGGCACAGAAGAGGATTCCATTCCTCATAACAACAGTACGGCGGTCCCAATACAAACCCCTAAGTTAGGGGTTTGTAATGGGACCGCCGTACTGTTGTTATGAGGAATGGAATCCTCTTCTGTGCCTGTGTCTCCGGATCGCTGGCCGCTCTGTTCCGGCTCCCGCACGCATGCGCAGTGAGGCACTTGAAGCTCAAAGCGAGCGGCGCGGGTGTATACGTCACCCGGCGCCAGGAAATGACGCGAATCGCGTCATAATGCCCCCACTGAAGCCCGTGCGTAATGGGAGAGTGGGGAGGCGCGCAGAGAGGCGCGATTTTGAATCTATTAGGAAGATCACGCCTGAATAGGCGTGATATCATGAAGAGGGGCTGACTGGATGAGTGACTATGAATAGATAGTCACTCATTAGCATCAATAATGAGGTACTTATAAAACGTTTTTCTTCACTTTGATTAGGTGCATTTAGGAGCAAAAAGGAGTGTAGGGAAAGTGTTAATATGCACTAGGGACAGCTTTTAAGAGCAGTGTGTGTGTTTCCTGCTCATAAAATGTTTAGTTCACTGAAATTTATTTCAAACTAGCAGTAAAAACACACATTTTTGATTACTTTTTTATGGTTTTTTTAGTGCAATTTTTCCATGCATTTTGGGGTGGAAAATGCAGCTTGATTTGACATGCTACAGATTTACAATTGAAACCAGAAGTTTACATACACTCTATAAAATACACATATGCATGTTTTTCTCACTAACTGACATGAAATCAGAATAAACCTTTTCCATTTAGGTCAATTATTATTACCATAAATATTAATATTTGCCAAATGCCAGAATAATGAGAAATAGAGAATGTTTTGAGGCATTTTTATTACCGTATATACTCGTGTATAAGCCGACCCGTGTATAAGCCGACCCCCCTACTTTTGCCCCCAAAACCTGGGAAAACCTATTGACTCGTGTATAAGCCGAGGGTGGACCCCAGCACAGGTATACAGCCCCCAGCAGTGTGGTATACAGGCCCCCCAGTGGTATACAGGCATCCTCAGTGGTAGTATACAGCAGCCTCCCCAGTGGTATATGCAGGCCCCAGCAGTATATACAGCAGCCCCAGTGGTATACAGCAGCCCCAGTGGTGTGATATACAGCAGCCCCAGTGGTATAGTCCCAGTGGTATACAACAGCCCCAGTGGTATATAGCAGCCCCAGTGGCCCTGGTGTGGTGGCTCACTGGGTAATAAAGGGGTTAGGGCCAGCTTTGTATTATCAGCTGGCCCTAAGCCCGAAATTTATGGCGGTCATGCCAAGATTAGACATGACCGCCATGAATTTCCAGTAATCAATAGAAAAAAAACACAACACAGAGAAATTTTTTTATTAAAAATAAAACAAAAAAGACATTAGGGACTCCATCTTTATTTAAAAAATCCTCTTCCGTCCGACGTAGTCCAAAACGCAATCTCAGCTCTGCTACATCCCTGTCTGTGCTTAGACAGACAGGGATGTAGCAGAGCTGAGAACTGGCTAAACAGTCAGGGTTCAGCTCAGGTCATTATGCTGTCAGCCAGACTCGCTCTGCTGCCGGAGATTCCCAAGTGGTCACGGAAGTTAATTTATTCAATGCTTCTGTCAGCGTTCGGGAATCTCCGGAAAGAGCAGCAGAGACTCGGGGAGCGAGTCTGCAGCCGGCGCCGGCGGAGGCAGCAGTAAGTAACCAGCCGGGCCGGTGCACCCCCCACACTCTCCCCCCTCACCCCCAAACTGGTTGCAAAGTGGCTTAAAGATAACAAGGTCCATGTTGTGGAGTGGCCATCGCAAAGCCGTGATCTCAATCTTGTTGAAAGTTAATGGGCAAAGCTAAAAAGACAGGTGCGAGCAAGGTGACCTACAAACATGGCTCAGTTACACCAGTTCTGCCAGGAAGAATGGGCCCAAATTCCTACTAACTATTGTAAGATTCTTGAGGAAAGATATCCAAAATGTTTGACCCAAGACATATGTGGCGCCCCTATGGTCCGGTTATATAAGTGATTATGTGGCACTCATCCTGTGAGTGTAGGGGCCTTCTTAAATACGAATTACATTTAAAAGACTGTAAACGGCACTCTAGAGTGACTTATAGAGACATTGGAATTTACATTTTAACAAACAAAATGAGATACTTAGCATAATGGCCAAATCAATAATCCACCCAGTTGCCACATTGAGGCGTATTTTTTAACTGGGTCCTAACCGTTGTTTTCTGCCTATGTCTTGTTGGGATTTTCCTCTGTTGGCAACTGATACCAGAGAGTGATAGAAATTGTCAGTCTTATGGGCAGGGACAGGTGCTTTCAATGAGTAAATTATGCCATTGGAAAAAATGTTAACCCCTTAGGCATGTTAGAGACTGATACCAGAAAGTAATAGCACACATCTTCCCCATTCCAGTTGTTTGGTGTGTGCTATTACTTTCCAGTAATATCTGTATATTAAAGAAAGATTACCTGATAAGGTGAGGTAGTTATATCTAAATGTTTTAAAGACGTATGGACTACCACTTAGGGAATAGTTTTAAAATAATTTCTTTATTAATTCTCGTTTAAAAAAATGACTGGTCTAGCCAGCAGGGTATACAAAGGTGAGACAGTATATGTACAATTCACTGAAGGAGAGCACACTTAGTGTGAGTATGTATCCCTTTCTATCCCTATATCTGCAACACTGCCTATCAGTAGAGGTAATAACACCTTAAGGTTTCGGGTGCCCCCACACCTCGGTGGCTTACCCTATGATAGCCCTAAATATCTGGGTTATCATACATATGATGGTATCTATATGTGCACACAGAGGGATATTATGGTATATAGAGATAAACAATTTAGGACATAGTTCTGGATCAGGGATGACTTAACTCAGGCTGAGTATGGGAGTCCTCTGATTCAACAGTAGTCCGGAGTGCAAGAATTCATCCTCCAGTTGTGATTTAAAAACAGTGAGAAGTCTCCATTGTTATTGTCTTACGCGTTTCACCTCATACAAGTATCGTGAGGCTCATCAGAGATCTTATTGGAGTGTTCACACAATTTGCCTGTCAATTTCTCATAGAGACACAACGTGATATAGAGGATAGTATCTCATATTAAGAAATGTCCCAGAATGGGGATCACTGGGGTGTATGTCCTAAATTGTTTATCTCTATATACCATAATATCCCTCTGTGTGCACATATAGATACCATCATATTGTAACGGAGCGGCTCGCTGGCGACGTCAGGAAGCACGAGGAGGCAGCTTTGCATAGGTGAGACCAGAAGGGTTTATTTGCTCATAAACCATTCCACAGGGAAAAACACACACAGCAAACACAGAATCCTAATCACTTTCCCCCTGTGCCTAAGTCCAACCTCCCTTACATAGCCGGACACCACTCCCCTGGGAGGGTATGTGAGTCCTGGACCCGCCCGTCACTCTCAGGACTCATAAGCCGGCCCCTTGGTTACTAACAACTCCCTCAGTGTTGCTCTCCACTAAGAGATGCTAATGCCGGCTTACATCACAGACCTCAGGTAGGCATGTGACACATACCTGCCATCCACTATGCGTCCCCTTGCCCTCTTACACACCTCCCCCCTCTGCCGAAAGCCGTCGGGCTCGGCACCGCGGACAACCAAACAGGGGATACGGGAGAGAGCATCAGCGTTGCCATGGAGCTTTCCCGCCCGGTGCTCCACTCGGAAACGAAAGTCCTGCAGGGCCAAAAACCAACGAGTGACCCTCGCGTTTTTCCCCTTCGAGTCCCTCAACCACCGGAGAGGGGCATGGTCAGACACCAACCGGAACTGTCGCCCCAACAAATAATAACGTAGTGTGTCCACCGCCCACTTTATGGCCAGGCACTCCTTTTCAATCACGGAATAACGCATCTCACTAGGGGACAGTTTCCTGCTCAGGTAGAGGACCGGGTGTTCCTCCCCCTGAATCTCCTGGGACAGGACTGCCCCCAAACCGTTATCTGAGGCATCCGTTTGGAGAACAAATTCCCTCTTGAAGTCGGGAGCGAGCAAGACCGGTCGCCTACAGAGAGCCTCTTTCAATCCCGAAAAGGCAGCTTCCGCCTCCGTCGTCCACTGAGCCATAGACGACTTAGTCCCTTTCAAGAGGTTAGTCAAGGGTGCAGCCATTACAGCAAACTCAGGGATGAACCGCCTGTAGTATCCGACTATACCCAGGAAGCCTCGGACTTGTCTCTTAGACGAGGGTCGCGGCCACTGCTGGATCGCTGCGACCTTTGTGATTTGGGGCTTGATCATGCCTCTGCCGACAACATATCCCAGGTATTTGGCCTCGGACTTCCCCAGGGCACATTTCTTTGGGTTTACCGTAAACCCCGCCGTCCTCAGAGCATCCAGCACCGCTTGGAGCTTCACCAGATGGCTCTGCCAGTCGAGGCTGAAAACCACAATATCGTCCAGATAGGCAGCGGCGTAGTCTTTATGCGGCATGAGGATCCGATCCATGGCCCTTTGAAAAGTGGCTGGGGCCCCCTGCAATCCAAACGGCATTCGGACATAGTGAAAGCACCCATCCGGCGTAGAGAACGCGGTCTTCTCTTTGGCTCCCGATGCCATAGGGATCTGCCAATACCCTTTGGTGAGATCTAGGGTAGTGATGTACCTGGCGGGTCCCAGGCGCTCGATCAGCTCGTCGACTCGCGGCATGGGATAGGCGTCAAAGTTGGAGACCTCGTTCAGTTTTCGATAATCGTTACAGAATCTCCATTCGCCGTCGGGTTTCGGTACCAATACTATGGGGCTTGACCAACCACTCTTGGATTCCTCTATCACACCCAATTTCAGCATCCGGGCCACCTCTTTGGAGATCACCTCCCGTCGGGCCTCGGGTATCCTATATGGCTTCAGGTTCACCCGCACCTGTGGTTCCGTCAGAATGTCATGTTCTACCACGGTGGTGCACCCTGGCAGCTCTGTGAACAAATTCCTGTTCTGCTGTAACAGCTCTCTACACTGCTGTTTCTGGCTTTCGGAGAGGGTGTCCGCTATGGTCACGGCTTCAATGTCGTTCACCGGCCTGCCCACCGAGCAGGGCACATCTTGGGCCTCCCGATCTCGCCATGCCTTGAGGAGGTTGATATGATAGATTTGGTACGACTTCCTTCGTCCCGGTTGGTGGACCTTGTAGTTCACTTCGCCGAGCTTCTCAACGACCTCATATGGCCCTTGCCATTTGGCGAGGAACTTGCTTTCCACTGTGGGTATCAGGACCAGGACCCGGTCCCCGGGATGAAACTGCCGGATTCTGGCGGAGCGGTTGTAGACTCGGGCCTGAGCCTCCTGGGCCCGCAGGAGATGTTCCCTTAGGATCGGCATCACTTTCTCCATTCTCTCCTGCATCATAGCGACGTGCTCAATGACACTCCGATGAGGTGTGACTTCGGCTTCCCAGGTTTCCTTGGCTACATCTAAGAGACCGCGTGGATGTCGTCCATACAGGAGCTCGAATGGTGAGAAACCCGTGGAAGCCTGTGGAACCTCCCGAATGGAAAACAGCAGATACGGTAAGAGACAGTCCCAGTCCTTCCCATCCTTCTCTACCACTTTCCTTAACATGCCTTTGAGGGTTTTGTTGAACCTCTCGACAAGGCCGTCTGTTTGAGGATGGTATACAGAAGTCCTCAGCTGGGTGATCTGAAGGACCCTGCACAACTCGCTCATCACCTTACTCATGAAGGGGGTACCCTGATCTGTCAGGATTTCTTTTGGTAACCCCGTGCGAGAAAACACCTGAACCAGCTCCTTAGCTATGCTCTTCGCCGAGGAGTTGCGTAAGGGAATCGCTTCGGGGTATCGGGTGGCATAGTCCAGGATAACTAAGATATACTGATGACCCCGAGCCGATTTCACCAGGGGCCCCACCAAGTCCATAGCTATTCTCTCAAAGGGGATTTCGATGATGGGTAATGGTACCAGGGGACTACGAAAGTGCCTGGTAGGGGTGGTTATTTGACAGGTAGGGCAAGATTGGCAGTATCTCGCTATCTCCCGGTGACACCCAGGCCAATAGAACCGTTGCAGTATCCGGTCCTGTGTTTTCTCTACCCCTAGATGACCCCCTAAGATATGGGAATGGGCCATGTTGAGTACTTGCTGCCGATACGGCCCCGGTACTAACAACTGTTCCACCCGGTCGTCCTTCACCTTCGTCACCCGGTATAACAATTCCTCACTTAGCATAAAATGGGGGAACCTAGTGTCGCTCCCTGGCTCCTGTGGGACCCCGTTGATGACCGTGACACTATTGAATGCTTCCCTTAGAGTCAGGTCTTTATGTTGGGCTGTCCCAAAGTTCTCCCTGGTCGCCCCCAAGTTCAGTACCGTGGTCTCGGGCGATGCTTCCTCCTCATCCCCTACGAGGACACCAAGCGGGAACTCAGCCATGTCAGAGTGGGGAGAGGTCGTTTCCACGGGCCCCACTCCCGGACCCTGCCCCCACAGCTGCCAAAATAAACAAAAGTCCCGGCCGATAATGATGGGGTGTAGCAAGTCCTGGACGACTCCGACTTCATGAGTCCTCACCCCATGTGCCGTCTCAATGTCCACTTGAGCTACTGGATAGTCCTTGGCGTCACCGTGGATACACCGCACTCCGACCCTTTTCCCAGGGACCAGGATAAGTGACGGGAAGTCCCTCACCAGAGTAACGAGGCTCCCGGAGTCCAACAGCCCGACCACGCTCCTCCCGTTCACTTTCACCGGACACGCTGGGGGCCCTTCGCTGGATATACTGGTCATACTGCAGACTGAGTATGCAAAATAAGAACAGCGGCGACCCATGCTGCAATCCATCTGTTCAGGGGTCAAGGGACACCGTGCCGCAATGTGGCCTGGACCATGGCATCTCCAACATATGATCTCGCCCGTAGGGACCTTGGGCACCGCCTCCCCCGCCCTTAGGGACCTTGGACGCCCCACCCCCTTTTGGGCCTCGGCCCGCGGCTGGGTCCCCCAGTAAGGAGCGGGCAATCTGGCCCCAGGCCCTTCCATCCCCTGGTATCTCTCCACCAGCCCGATAAGGTCATCCGCGTTCTGGGGATCACCCTGGGCAACCCAGGTCTGAACGGATCGTGGCAGGGAGTGTACAAACCGATCCATCACGACACGCTCCACCATCTGTGCTGGCGTAGAGCTCTCCGGCTGCAGCCATTTCTGGACCAAGTGCAACAGGTCGAACATTTGGGAGCGAGGCGGTCTGTCTCGATGATACGCCCATTGGTGAACCCGCTGCGCCCTCACAGTCATTGTCACCCCCAGGCGGGCTAGTATCTCCGTTTTTAACTTGCTATATTCCTTAGCGTCTTGCAGGGCCAAATCATAATAAGCCTTCTGAGGCTCCCCGGATAGATATGGCGCCAGCACCTCTGACCACTGTGCTGGTGGGAGCCCCTCTCTCTCTGCAACACGCTCAAAAACAGTCAGAAAAGCCTCTATGTCATCTCCTGGAGTCATTTTCTGCAGGGCTCCTCTCACAGCTTTTCTAATAGAAAAATCGCCCACTGACCTTGTCTCTGCTGACGTGCTCCGGACCGCCTCAGCCAGGATATCGATCTGCTGCTGCTGCTGCTGATGCTGGTCTTGCTGTTGCTGACGTTGGAGTTGGATCTGCTGTGTCAGCAGCTTGGTGGTCTCTTGCTGGGCCGCCTGTTGCTGTTGTAAGAGCTGGAGATGTTGAGCCTGCTGGGCCTGCTGAGCTTGTACCAAGTGTCTCATCAGCTCCTCCATGATCTCCGGAGGCTGTGACTGAGTCAGGACAGACTTCACCCAGGACATAAACACCAAAGCCCACCGGTCTCACGTCTTCTGCTGGGAGCTGTGCCCGCATTCAACTCCACCAATTGTAACGGAGCGGCTCGCTGGCGACGTCAGGAAGCACGAGGAGGCAGCTTTGCATAGGTGAGACCAGAAGGGTTTATTTGCTCATAAACCATTCCACAGGGAAAAACACACACAGCAAACACAGAATCCTAATCACTTTCCCCCTGTGCCTAAGTCCAACCTCCCTTACATAGCCGGACACCACTCCCCTGGGAGGGTATGTGAGTCCTGGACCCGCCCGTCACTCTCAGGACTCATAAGCCGGCCCCTTGGTTACTAACAACTCCCTCAGTGTTGCTCTCCACTAAGAGATGCTAATGCCGGCTTACATCACAGACCTCAGGTAGGCATGTGACACATACCTGCCATCCACTATGCGTCCCCTTGCCCTCTTACAATATGTATGATAACCCAGATATTTAGGGCTATCATAGGATAAGCCACCGAGGAGTGGGGGCACCCGAAACCTTAAAGTGTTATTACCTCCACTGATAGGCAGTGTTGCAGACAGTGGCGTACCAATCGCGGTCGCAGTGGTCGCGGTTGTGACGGGGCCCGGGGCTATAAGGGGCCCGGGCCGCCCGCAGCCCCCTGCGACCGCTGATACCAGCGCCGGACCCCCGCTTCACATGGATGTGCGTCTCCAAGGACGCACATCCATGTGACTGCATGGCCAGTGTGTTGGAGGGGAGGTGGCGGTCCTGGCGCCGGCCTGCGTTTAAGCAGGCTTGTATCGCCGATGTGTGTGGCCGGCCGCTTCTGCACTCTGGCTCTGACACTAAGAAGCAGCAGCGGCAGCTGCTTGTTGCCTCCTGCCGAGAGCAGGGCCGTGCCCTCGCCTCCGCTCCTCCTGTAGTGCTGCTGAGAGCTGCTGCCTGCTGGACAGTTTCAGCTGAAGCGGCTGGACTTCACCCCGGTGGTGTGCACAGAGGAGCAGGTGCGGGTGCTGGGGGCCAACCGCTGCAAGCTGATCACCAGGAGGGACTTGCAGATCCTGTAACAGGTCAGACACAGTGTTCTGTGCCCCTGCCCCATATACTGTGTTCCCTCTCCATATACTGTACCCCCATAAATTGTGTGCCCCTCCCACTATACTGTGTGCCCCCTATTCTGTGCCCTCCCCATATACTTTGTGCCCCCTCCCCATACTGTGCATGACCACCCCACATACTGTACCCCCTATACTGTGTGCACCCTTCCCAGTTGCGTAACATCCACGGTCGCAGCTGCGTCCAGGCCAGAAGGTACAGGGGCCCGTCGACCCCTGGCTGCATCCGCTTTACATGGATGTGTATCCCTAAGGACGCACATCCATGTCCCCAGGCAGCTGATCATAGCTACCAGATGTATAAAGTCCAGCAGCACCGTTCTCTGTCTGCCCCTGCCACTGTCCTGGCCAATCACAGGCCAGTCGGCGCATAACCTCAGCTACTGGCCTGTGATTGGCTGCCCAGATGGCTCGTGGCATGTGTTTGGCCAGAACAGCGGCACTGCAGTCATCTCCTTGCCTCAGATGCCGCTGTGTCCGTGTCCCTGTGTCAGTGTCCCTGTGTGCGTGCCCGTGTCCCTGTGTGCGTGCCCGTGTCCCTGTGTGCGTGCCCATGTCTCTGTGTGCGTGTCTGTGTCTCTGTGTGTGTGTCTGTGTCTCTGTGTGCGTGTCTGTATCTCTGTGTGCATGTCTGTGTCCCTGTGTCTGTGTCCCTGTGTGCGTGTCTTTGTCCCTGTGTGGCGTGTCTGTGTTCCTGTGTGCGTGTCTGTGTCCCTGTGTGTGTATGTGTTTTGAGAGGATGTATGCTATATGGAGGGTTATGAGGCTGCATTATTGCATTATACTATATGAAGGGCTGTGACGCTGCATTATATTATGTGAAGGGCTGTGAGGCTGCATTATATTATATAAAGGGCTGTGATGCAGCTTTATACTATATGGAGGGCAGGGACGCTGCATTATACTTTATGGAGGACTGTGAGGCTGCATTTTACTATAATGTAGGACCATACATACCATGATAAAGGCATATTCCAGGAGGAGGACCATACATACAGTGGCGTACCACCCACAGTTGCAGAGGTCGCAAGTGCGACCAGGCCCGGAAGTTTAGGGGCCCGGCGCCTGCCAACCCCTGCGACTGCTTTACATGGATGTGCATCCCTAGGATGCACATCCATGTCTCTGCATAGCTCTCTGCCAGGCCGGTCCCCAGACGGTTGATTTTGGCTGCCGGAGGACAGGAAGGCGCGGTGGCGCGGCAGCTTCGAAAGTCCCGCTGCTGCTTCGTCACGTGCTGCGTCTCAGGACAGAGCCGTGAGCTTCTGGAGGTCTGGAGAGTCTGGCGGCAGCCTCCTCAGTCTCCCGCCGTGAGTCTAGTCCTGGCCGCTCATCCAGAAAGTGAGGACACACTGTTGCTGAATACTAGCAGAAGAGAAGAAGAGAGGTGAGAGGAGGAAAGCGCCGGGGGACACAGGAGGGGGAAAGCGGGAGAGACAGAAAATGGGGACAGAGGAGAAGGAGAGCGGGGGACACAGGAGGACAGGGGATAGAGGAGGAGCAAAACGAGGGATGCATGGAGATGGAGGAGGAGAGTGAGGGACACAGGAGAGCGGGGACACAGGAGGAAGAGAGTGGGGATCACAGGAGAACTGGGGACAGAGGAGGAGGAGAGTGGGGGACACAGGAGAATGGAGGACAGAGGAGGAGGAGAGCGAGGGACACAGTAGAAGGAGAGCGGGGGACAGAGGAGGAGGAGAGCAGGGGACAGAGGAGGAAAAGAGCAGGGGACACAGGAGAACGGGGACAGAGGAGGAGGAGAGCGGGAGACACAGGAGAACGGGGGAAAGAGGAGAAGGAGGAGAGCGAGGGACACAGGAGAGCGGGGACACAGGAGCAAGAGAGTGGGGATCACAGGAGAACAGGGGACAGAGTAGAAGGAGAGTGTGGGACACAGGAGAATGGAGGACACAGGAGGAGGAGAGTAGGGGACACATGAGGAAGAGAGCGGGAGATAAAGAAGAACGGGGGACAGAGGAGGAGGAGAGCGTGGGACACAGGAGAATGGGGGACAGAGGAGGACACAGGAGGAGGTGGAGAGTGGGGCACAGAGGTGAAGAGCGGGGGACAGAGGAGAGCAGAAGACTCCACTACTGGAATAGGCTAACATGTGGGGTGACACTGGGTTTTGGAGTGGAGGAATATGGGAGTTATAATAATTGGACGCCTATCATGGTGGGAGGAGGAAGACCATATATACCAGAAAGGGGAACATATATACCAGGATAAGGGCCATATTCCAGGAGGAGGACCATATATAGCAGGGTGAGAGACATTAATACATAGAGGGGTCAATTTGTGAGTCTTTATAGAACTTTGAACGTTACATGTGTGTGCGTGGGGGAGGGGGGGGATGGGCCCAGGTCTGAATTTCGCACCGGGGCCCACCAGACTCTAGTTACGCCACTGGTTGCAGATATAGGGATAGAAAGGGATACTCACACTAAGTGTGCTCTCCTTCAGTGAATTGTACATATACTGTCTCACCTTTGTATACCCTGCTGGCTAGACCAGTCATTTTTTTAAACGAGAATTAATAAATAAATTCTTTTAAAACTACCGTATATACTCGTGTATAAGCCGACCCGTGTATAAGCCGACCCCCCTACTTTTGCCCCCAAAAACTGGGAAAACCTATTCACTCGCGTATAAGCCGAGGGTGGACCCCAGCACAGGTATACAGCCCCCAGCAGTGTGGTATACAGCCCCCAGCAGTGAGGTATACAGGCCCCCCAGTGGTATACAGGTCCCAGCAGTATAGTATACAGCAGGCCTTCAGTGGTATACAGCATCTCCCAGGAGTGTACAGCAGCCCCCAGGAGTATACAGCATCCCCCAGGAGTATACAGCATCCCCTAGGAGTATACAGCATCCCCCATGAGTGTACAGCAGCCCCCAGGAGTGTACAGCAGCCCCCAGGAGTGTACAGCATCCCCCAGAAGTATACAGCATCCCCCAGTAGTATACAGCAGCCCCCAGTAGTATACAGCATCCCCAGGAGTATACAGCAGCCCCCAGGAGTATAAAGCATCCCCCAGGAGTATACAGCATCCCCCAGTAGTATACAGCAGCCCCCAGTAGTATACAGCATCCCCCAGGAGTATACAGCAGCCCCCAGTAGTATATAGCAGCCCCCAGGAGTATACAGCAGCCCCCAGTAGTATATAGCAGCCCCCAGGAGTATACAGCATCCACCAGGAGTATACAGTAGCCCCCAGTAGTATACAGCAGGCGAGTGCCGGCAGGAGGGGGCTGTATCATATAGTGCACTGCTCCCCCAGCCGCGGGATGCAGTGCACTAACTGATGCAGCCCCCTCCTGCCGGCACTCGCCCCCCATACTGTGCAGAGCCCCCCCGCAGCATTAACTTACCATCCAGCGTCTTCATCACCGTGGGCCCTCGGGTCCGTCCTTGTGCTGTGCTCCAGGTCTCACGTGACCCGCCACCGCTGCAGCATGACATCATCGCGGGTCACGTGATCGGAACACAGCTCGTGATGAAGACACTGGATGTAAGTTAATGCAGTGGGGGGCTCTGCACAGTGTGGGGGCCAGCAGGAGGGGGGCTGCCTGTGTACCACTGGGGGGCTGCCTGTATACACTGGGGGGGCTGTATGCATGGCTCCCCTTGCCGCTGTGATGGGCGGGGGGAGTCGTGCATATCTAATGAGCGGCGTCACGTGACGCGCCGCTCAGTCAGTAGCCTTCCCCCGCCTGCTACAGCCTCCCCAGCACCCGGACACAGCCCCCACCATAGGATTACCGTATTGACCCGTGTATAAGCCGAGGGGGAAACTTTTCAGCTCAATTTTTGGGCTGAAAAACTCGTCTTATACACGAGTATATACGGTATTCCCTAGGTGGTAGTCCATACGTCTTTAAAACAGTATCAGTATCTGCCTAATTCAGGGGTCTCAAACTTGGTTGGGTTGGTGGGCCGCACGTAGAAAAAAATTGATATCCGGGGGCCACATTGCATGTAGGACTAAGGGTACCGTTACACGTCGCAACATTACATGCAATTCCACAGGCAATTTGCTGGTTGCAGTGAAATCATGGACACATTGTTACATTTGTGCACAGCAAGAAAATAAAACAATGTGCCCATGATTTCACTGCAACCAGCAAATTGCCAGTGAAATTGCATGCAATGTTGCGACGTGTAACGGTACCCTAAGTGACATTTTAGCAATACCAGAATTTTTTGCTCAATCTAGTAAAGTACAAATTCTGATCTTCTTGTAGGAATGTCCCCACCTTAATCCCCTTTATGTAGTAATGTCCCCATACTGGTCCCCATTGTATATTAATGTCCTCCAAACTGGTCCCCGTCTTGTATTAATGTCCCCATCCTGGTCCCCTTCTTGAAGTAATGTTCCTCCCTGGTCCCTATGTGTAGTAATGTTCCCATCCTATATTAATGACCCTCATCCTGGTCCTCATCATGTAGTAATGTCCCATCCTGATCGCCTTCTTGTAGTAATGTCCCCATCCTAATCCCCTTCTTGTTGTAATGTCCCCATCCTGATCCCCTTCTTCTAGTAATGTCCCCATACTGGTCCCCATTGAATATTAATGTCTCCCATACTGCTCCCCATCTGGTACTATTATCCCTTTCCTGATCCCCTTCTTCTAGTAATGTCCCCATACTGGTCCCCATTGTATATTAATGTCCCACATACTGCTCCCCGTCTAGCACTAATGTCCCCTTCCTGGTCCCCTTTTTGAAGTAATGTTCCTCCCTGATCCGTATGTGTATCAATGCCCCATCCTGGTCCCCATCCTATAATAATGACTCCCATCCTGATCCTCATCATGTTGTAATGTCCCCATCCTGATCCCCGTCTTGTAGTAATATCCCCTTTGTAGTAATGTCCCCATCCTGGTCCTCCTCTTGTAGTAATGTCCCCGCCCTGGTCTCCATCTTTGTCACGCTGGGAGTGGGGAAGACACCCAGCGTAGGATAACGACGGGGGGGGGGGATCAGGAGTCCCTAATGCTAAGGGCACAAGAAGGAGACGGTGACCCCTAGACTTCCTAGAGCTGACCCTGTCTGCCCTAACGTCCCTATACAGTCTCCTCAACTGTCGCCGACCACGAACCTCGTCCCTCTCTGATCCTAGATCTATCTTATCTAAGGATCAGATGGAGAGGTTCACTAGACCCCTCCACTATCAACTAAAGACAAACACCAGGGAAGACAGACATTTGGGAAAAGGAAACACTTATCTGACAGCAGAACACAGCAACCTCCACCATCTCAGCTTCTGCTGGAGCAAGGATAAAGTGTGCACAAGGAACTATCACCTGCACCGAGGAAGGGTAATGAACCTCCTTATAAAGGTGGAAGGAGTCTGCTGGGTCCTAGTGACCTACAACATTGGTGGATAAAACCAGACCGAGCGCAAGACCTCCACAGCCGTCTCCCCATAATAGAGAGATCTCATCACACCTTCTTTCCATCAACACAGAAGGTGAATGCTCCTGAAAGAGACGGACCATCCTCCACCATTATGGCTGGTGGGCCAACCGCTGGGATCGTCTGCGCGTGGCCTCCACCCTGTCATCCGTGCCACCCGTGACAATCTTGTAGTAATGTCCCCATCCTGGTCCTCTTGTTGTAATGTCCACACCCTGGTCTCCATCTTGTAGTAATGTCCCCATCCTGGTCCTCCTCTTGTAGTAATGTCCCCGCCCTGGTTTCCATCTTGTAGTAATGTCCCCATCCTGGTCCTCCTCTTGTAGTAATGTCCCCTCCCTGGTCTCCATCTTGTAGTAATGTCCCCATCCTGGTCCCCATCCTATATTAATGTCTCCCATACTGGTCCTCATTTTGTAGTAATGTCCCAATCTTTTAGTAATGTTCCCTCCCTTGTCATCTTGTAGTAATGTCCTGGTCTCTATTCTTTTTGTTCTCTCACTCACACACACACTCACACACTCACTCTGGATAAGCGCACACTATGCAGGCTGTTGTATGAAATGGTTACCACGATACACATCATGTAACCAGGGACAGCGTCTGCTGAAAGCGGCCGCATACATGCATCTGCGCTTCTCTGTCAAAACCTAAGTATTTAGCGCAGAAGCGCTAAATACTGAGAGCGCAGGTGTGTGGACAAGCCCATATATATACACACCCCCACATTCACACACACTCACATACATACACACATACATCCTCAGACATATTCACACAAACACATACACACTCACACATTGACACACTTACATAGGGTCATACTTGGAGTTCCTGCCGCCCTAGGCATTTTCAGTGGTCACGTTCCCCTAACCCCCCCAGGCTGCTTTCTTTGGCTGTAATAGTGCCTTACCTGACTCCACTCTTCTCATTCCGGCAGCTTCATTCTCTGTGGCTCCCAGTTTCCCACTTGCCGGCAGCAGCTGGCACCAGCTAGCATCCGGCAGCCAGCACCAGCTAGCACGTGGCACCAGCCTGCACCCGGCAGCCGGCACCAGCCAGCACGCGGCACCAGCCTGCACCCGGCAGCCGGCACCACAAGCACATGGCACCAGCCTGCAGCAGGCACCAGCCAGCACGTGGCACCAGCCTGCACCCAGCAGCCGGCACCAGCCGCCGGCGATGTGCCGCTCAGGCGGAGCGGGAATACACTCACACATATACATACACTCACACATATACACACTCACATACAAATATACACGCACACACATATACACACACATATACACACTCACTCAGAAATATTCACACACACATACACTCACACATATACACATACACACTCACTCACATATACACACATATACACTCACACACTCACGCACATATATACACAAATGCTCACACACATACACACTCACTCATATATACACACAAATACACACACACTCACTCACATACACATAAATACACTCACACATATACACATACGCACTCACTCACATATACACACAAATACACTCATACATATACATATACACACTCACTCACATGTACACACAAATACACTCACACACACTCACTCACATATACACACTAATACTCACACATATACACACAAATACACTCACACATATACACATACACACTCACTCATATATACACACAAATACACTCACACACTCACTCACATATACACACAAATACACTCACTATTATACACATACACACACTCACATATACACACAAATACACTCACACATACACACACTCTCTCTCTAACTCTCACTCATAACACACCTGATGCATCTGATGGGTCAGTATACATGGAGCCGCCGCGGTACCGCTTTACTGTGACTTCCGGGTACCGCCAACTCAAACAAGTGCCTTTGCGCAGGTACATTCACGCAAGCAGGCAGCCGGTGGACCAATCAGAAGCCTCCTGTGACATCACAGGAGGCTCCTGATTGGTCCGCCGGCCGCCTACTTTCATGAATATACAGGCGCGAAGGCACTTGTTTGAGCTGAGCCGGCAGTACCCGGAAGTCACAGTAAAGCGGTACCACGGCGGCTCCATGGCCCTGGGCATGCTTTTTTCTTTCATGGTGCCCCGGGCTGCACTGGGGAGCGTGGCGGGCCACATGCGGCCTGGGGGCTGCGGGTTTGAGACCCCTGGCCTAATTGGTTAACATTTTTTCCAAGGGCGTAGATTATTAATTGAAAACACCTGTCCCTGTCGGTAAGACTGACAATTTCTACTACTCTCTGGTATCACTTGCCAACACAGGAAAATCCCAACAAGACATAGGCAGATAACAACGGTTAGGACCCAGTTAAGAGAAATGCCTCAACGTGGCAACTGGGTGATTGTTGATTTGACCATTTCCATAATACTAAGTATCTAATTTTCTTAGTTATAATGTAAATTCCAATATCTCTTTAAGTCACTGTGAAGTGCCGCCTATGGTCCGGTTGCCACAGTGGTATTGCCTCCCTCACAGTGTTACCTATTGACTGCCTTGCAGTCTAGAAGTGATGCTGCTGTGGTTTAAACTTAGCCTTTTTTTTTCTCTGTCATTCAGTGTGCGGCTCTTCAGGTGGAAATTGCTGCAGGTGTGTGTGATGGATATGACTCATGCTTAGGTGGGCTGAGGGGCGTGCCTGGGCTAGTTGCTTTCCACCCCATAGCCATAAATGGGTCTGCTCACATCCACCTGATGTTGCTGATTCAGTTGACTGCTGGACTGTGACCTGTTGTGAGCAGACGCTGGTCTGAAGCTGCTGTTTTTCTCTCCATTGGAAGCTGCTGGATTCCGTGGTCCGTGGGTGGAGGTAGGGGCTTGTGCCTAGGGCTTCTCAGGAGCTTTAGGGACTTAGGCTGGTGGCTCGGACCTCCTCACCTTTAGAGGAACCTCCGAGATCAGGGCTAGCCAGGGACCCCAGTATCAGGGCCAGAGTAGGCTCCCCTCACCCCCTACATTCAGGTCCTTGCTATCCTTGCCTCGCAAGCATGACATAATCAGCGACCCACTATTTTTTTCCTCAAAGCTGCTATGTCAACACGAGCTTTTGCGCACCTGGTGGAGGAACTCTCTCAGGAGGTGTCTACCCTGCGAAACCAGGTGGTGCATCAGCTTCGAGAAGTGGTTGGGTATCCGGCTGCGGTTCACAAGCTGGCTGTACCAGAACCCAATAAGGGGACATAAATTTTTTGATTTTAGAGAAGCCTGCAAATTATATTGCATGGTTCATTAGTTTTTGTCTAAATTATTCCTTGTTTCTGCAAGATTGGGGAGTCTCCCACCCCTCCCCTTTGAGCCCTGCACATAAAAAGCTGTCTTCTGCAGTCAGTCCAAGTCAGACATTGGACCTGTCTGGATCCTGCTCATTTAGGTACCAATACACATAGTCAGGTTTGAAATACATCAGATAGGGACTGCTCTGATGCGGGTTACCTTGAAGTTGGTAGAGCAGCTTAGTATACATTTTTTGCAAAAAACGTATCAACTAAATACCCTGTATTTTACTTTTTCAGCAGCACTTGCTTTTTCCTATGTTTTTTTTACAACAGAGTATTTTTACACATTTGTTTGAATGTTTTTTGTGATTCAGTCTTTTGGTGGTGTGAACACTGTCCTACAGACGTGTTCACTGTGTGCATGCTTCATTAGTTTTTGTTTAAATTATATTTCAGGTTGCATCCTCATTCTTCGGGCAGCGAAGAACAGCGCGTGGGGATTATACTCTCCCTTCTTAAGGGGGATCCCCAGGCATGGGCCTTCTTGCTGCCGACCGATTCTCCATCTATGTGGTCGGTGGACGAGTTTTTTGCAGCGCTTGCCCTGGTGTATGGTGACCCTGATGCCGTCTCCCTTGCTGAGTCTAAACTATAGAAGCTCAGGCAGGGAGCACGACCGGTCGAGGAGTATTGCTCTGAGTTCAGGAGGTGGGCCACTGAGACTCAATGAAATGACCCTGCTCTGAGGAGTCAGTTCTGCCTGGGGTTGTCAGATCGCTTACAGTACACCAAGACTCAGTACGCTGCTCCGGAGAAGCTGGAGGCTGCAATGGCGCTTCCTATTAGGTTGGACAGACGCCTAAGAGAGAGACTGGATCCGACCCTGCCCCCGGTGACTATCTCTGCTGTGGAGATTACACGTGTGGGTTCTGATGTTCCTAAGCAGTTGGGGACTGCGGAGCCTTATACTAGCTTATAGTCTGCAGGTCATCAGGTTGGGCGGTCTTATTTCTTTTGCGGTCAACCTGATCACTTCATTAGGGTCTGTCCATAACGTGCTAACCCCACTTCTCAGCTGCAGACGTCCCATGTGGATAAGCGTGGGAGTGCTGCTGTGTCTGCCGTGATGGTCTGGCCTGCACCTATGTCTCCACATAGTGTTAATCACACACCGAAGGATAGAAGTAAAACCCTGCCGGCACCTCAGATTGATGCTGGACTCAGGGGTTATTCAGAAAAGCGTGTTAGGGGGAAGGTGGTTACATCCGCTAAGCCCTTGGTGAAAATGTTCCCCGAAACATAACCCGGAACCATCTCTGCCGTTTGTCCCCCCCCCCCGAGAGTGAACTTTTGGTCTGTGACCGCATGAATGGCAATAAACGTTCAGGTCCAGACCTGAGTGTGGATGACTATGTGTGGGTGCTGTCAAAACACATAAGGTGGAAGTGTGCGGCTGGAGCTCCTACTACAGGAGTAATTGGTCCGTTTAAAATTGGGCCGTTTGCAACCCCATGTTGTTCCAGCTAGCCATCCCCCCAGTACTTTGTACCCGTAATATCTTCCATAGGTCGTCGCTCAGAAGGTTCAGACCATTGCCGGACATGTCTGGTTTGGAATCCAGAGGCCTCTCATGAAGGGGGGTACTGTTACGTATTGACTGCCTTGCAGTCTAGAAGTGATGCTGCTGTGGTTTAAACTTAGCCTTTTTTTTTCTCTGTCATTCAGTGTGCGGCTCTTCAGGTGGAAATTGCTGCAGGTGTGTGTGATGGATATGACTCATGCTTAGGTGGGCTGAGGGGCGTGCCTGGGCTAGTTGCTTTCCACCCCATAGCCATAAATGGGTCTGCTCACATCCACCTGATGTTGCTGATTCAGTTGACTGCTGGACTGTGACCTGTTGTGAGCAGACGCTGGTCTGAAGCTGCTGTTTTTCTCTCCATTGGAAGCTGCTGGATTCCGTGGTCCGTGGGTGGAGGTAGGGGCTTGTGCCTAGGGCTTCTCAGGAGCTTTAGGGACTTAGGCTGGTGGCTCGGACCTCCTCACCTTTAGAGGAACCTCCGAGATCAGGGCTAGCCAGGGACCCCAGTATCAGGGCCAGAGTAGGCTCCCCTCACCCCTACATTCAGGTCCTTGCTATCCTTGCCTCGCAAGCATGACATAATCAGCGACCCACTATTTTTTTCCTCAAAGCTGCTATGTCAACACGAGCTTTTGCGCACCTGGTGGAGGAACTCTCTCAGGAGGTGTCTACCCTGCGAAACCAGGTGGTGCATCAGCTTCGAGAAGTGGTTGGGTATCCGGCTGCGGTTCACAAGCTGGCTGTACCAGAACCCAATAAGGGGACATAAATTTTTTGATTTTAGAGAAGCCTGCAAATTATATTGCATGGTTCATTAGTTTTTGTCTAAATTATTCCTTGTTTCTGCAAGATTGGGGAGTCTCCCACCCCTCCCCTTTGAGCCCTGCACATAAAAAGCTGTCTTCTGCAGTCAGTCCAAGTCAGACATTGGACCTGTCTGGATCCTGCTCATTTAGGTACCAATACAGATAGTCAGGTTTGAAATACATCAGATAGGGACTGCTCTGATGCGGGTTACCTTGAAGTTGGTAGAGCAGCTTAGTATACATTTTTTGCAAAAAACGTATCAACTAAATACCCTGTATTTTACTTTTTCAGCAGCACTTGCTTTTTCCTATGTTTTTTTTACAACAGAGTATTTTTACACATTTGTTTGAATGTTTTTTGTGATTCAGTCTTTTGGTGGTGTGAACACTGTCCTACAGACGTGTTCACTGTGTGCATGCTTCATTAGTTTTTGTTTAAATTATATTTCAGGTTGCATCCTCATTCTTCGGGCAGCGAAGAACAGCGCGTGGGGATTATACTCTCTCTTCTTAAGGGGGATCCCCAGGCATGGGCCTTCTTGCTGCCGACCGATTCTCCATCTATGTGGTCGGTGGACGAGTTTTTTGCAGCGCTTGCCCTGGTGTATGGTGACCCTGATGCCGTCTCCCTTGCTGAGTCTAAACTATAGAAGCTCAGGCAGGGAGCACGACCGGTCGAGGAGTATTGCTCTGAGTTCAGGAGGTGGGCCACTGAGACTCAATGAAATGACCCTGCTCTGAGGAGTCAGTTCTGCCTGGGGTTGTCAGATCGCTTACAGTACACCAAGACTCAGTACGCTGCTCCGGAGAAGCTGGAGGCTGCAATGGCGCTTCCTATTAGGTTGGACAGACGCCTAAGAGAGAGACTGGATCCGACCCTGCCCCCGGTGACTATCTCTGCTGTGGAGATTACACGTGTGGGTTCTGATGTTCCTAAGCAGTTGGGGACTGCGGAGTCTTATACTAACTTATAGTCTGCAGGTCATCAGGTTGGGCGGTCTTATTTCTTTTGCGGTCAACCTGATCACTTCATTAGGGTCTGTCCATAACGTGCTAACCCCACTTCTCAGCTGCAGACGTCCCATGTGGATAAGCGTGGGAGTGCTGCTGTGTCTGCCGTGATGGTCTGGCCTGCACCTATGTCTCCACGTAGTGTTAATCACACACCGAAGGATAGAAGTAAAACCCTGCCGGCACCTCAGATTGATGCTGGACTCAGGGGTTATCCAGAAAAGCGTGTTAGGGGGAAGGTGGTTACATCCGCTAAGCCCTTGGTGAAAATGTTCCCCGAAACATAACCCGGAACCATCTCTGCCGTTTGTCCCCCCCCCCCCGAGAGTGAACTTTCGGTCTGTGACCGCATGAATGGCAATAAACGTTCAGGTCCAGACCTGAGTGTGGATGACTATGTGTGGGTGCTGTCAAAACACATAAGGTGGAAGTGTGCGGCTGGAGCTCCTACTACAGGAGTAATTGGTCCGTTTAAAATTGGGCCGCTTGCAACCCCATGTTGTTCCAGCTAGCCATCCCCCCAGTACTTTGTACCCGTAATATCTTCCATAGGTCGTCGCTCAGAAGGTTCAGACCATTGCCGGACATGTCTGGTTTGGAATCCAGAGGCCTCTCATGAAGGGGGGTACTGTTACGTATTGACTGCCTTGCAGTCTAGAAGTGCTGCTGCTGTGGTTTAAACTTAGTCCTTTTTTTTCTCTGTCATTCAGTGTGTGGCTCTTCAGGTGAAGATTGCTGCAAGTGTGTGTGATGGATATGACTCATGCTTAGGTGAGCTGAGGGGTGTGCCTGGGCTGGTTGCTCCCCACCCCTCAGCCATAAATGGGTCAGCTCACATCCACCTGATGTCACTGATTCAGTTCACTTCTGGACAGTGACCTGTTGTGAGCAGACGCTGATCTGAAGCTGCTGTTTTTATCTCCATTGGAAGCTGCTGTGTTCCGTGGTCCGTGGCTGGAGGTAGGGGCTTGTGCCTAGGGCTTCTCAGGAGCTTTAGGGACTTAGGCTGGTAGCGCAGACCTCCACAACTTTAGAGGTACCTCCGAGATCAGGGCTAGACAGGGACCCCAGTATCAGGGCCAGAGTAGACTCCCCTCACCCCCTACATCCAGCTCCTTGCTATCCTTGGCTCGCAAGCTTGACACACAGAATGTGATATCATGCTTGGAAACAGGAGGAGATCCCCATGCCAGGTAACCCCTCACATGCACACACCAAAACCCTATCCTTGGCCAGAAGGGGGAGCTCTTCACCCGAGTTGAGGAGAGCTTTCCTGGTTCTGGAAAGAGGGAGGGGTTAGGAGGAGAGTAGGAGAAAGTACGGGAAAGGATAGGAAGCAAGAGGAGAGATAGCAGAGAGTCCTGGGAAGCGGAGCTGGGAGAGAGCTCACCCCAGAGAAGCGCAACAGATGACACCAGAGTCCTGGGTTAGAAGGGAACTGCATGTCCCACTGACCGATTCTTGAAGACAGGAGACTGCAAGTTTCCTGGCAGCATGTAGAGACCCGGCAGCCCAACATATTAACGAGAGCCTGAAGCTGCAATCAACTCGGCAGTGTCCAGTACAGGTTTGTGCTGTCTGCCAGTCGGGATCGAGGTCTTGAAAGAACAAGAAGGGCTGCAGGATAGCTCACAGGCAGCTGAGATCCAAACTGAGACGCACAGCAGGCAGGCCTCCAAACCCGCCTGGTGGGGTGGATTCTGACTGCTTCCAGGCTGACCAGACCCTCCTGGACCTGGTAAACAGTGCCCCCGGACTTCATCACATTTGATCAGTAAAGGTAAATGAACTGCACCCTTTGTGTTCATCTGTTTATTTCCCACACCCTCCTTGCCACCTCCTGCCCCATAACTGCCACCACCATTCTCCGTATAGACTATCATATCAAATCCCAGGGGCCCGCTCCGCCTCTGGGGAGTGTTACCGTCTCAGCTCATCTTACAACATCTATCCCCTGGGGGCTCATCCAAGCAGCGCTGGTCATCCCTGACCAGGTACCACAGATGGCATCACAAAAGACATTATAATCCCCTGTAATACCCCTTTACATGCTCAGTCAGGGCCATAGCTCTGGGGACGCCACCGTGAATCCAAAGACTGATACCCCAGATGTTCGAGTACCCACCCATTCCTTGCAACCATTGCACATACAGTTTAAGAGCAATGGTACCAAATACTAATGAAATCTATGTAAACTTTTGACTTTGCAGAAAGTAATAAAAATGCCTTTAAACATTCCATCTCTCTTATTATTTTGAAATAAAAAACATGTTAAAACTGGTGATATTTGAGCGCTAAGGCTAAAGGCAAAGGGAACTTTTTCAAGATTCTCAAACCTTTTTATTATAGCTTCTTATATAGGCCACAAAGTGTTTCGATAGCACACAGGCTATCTTCATCAGGTGTACAGCCTGATGGCATCACCTGCCTGCTATCGAAACGCATTGTGACCTATATAAGGAGCTATAATTAAAACGTTTGAGAATCTTTAAAAATTCCCCATTGCCTTTAGCCTTAGCGCTCAAATATCACCAGTATTCACACATTTTATTATTTCAGCTCAAAATCCCCTTTGGTTATCGGTGGAGCTGCTCCGGGCTTGTGCATCTTTTACATCTACTTTCATGAGGAACTGTGAGACAAGATCGTACTATCACCGGCAATACGACCTGCAGTGATGCAATTGCTACTTCCGGATCACGTGACCCCCCAGAGAGACAGTGCGCATGGTGGTTCTACAGGCCAGATTACAGAACGGTGTTGTGCACGGTTGCACAATCCTCTGGGTGGGTGGCCAATTAATCTGTAACTTGTTAATCCCCTAGTCCACCAGGTTTCACAACTTGCGCCGCTGCTTTTCTTGTTTTACATCTCTTATTATTTTGGCATTTGGCAAATATTAATAACTAGATGGCGGCCCGATTCTAAAGAATTGGGTAGTCTAGAATCCATATATAGTTTATTTACTAATAGCTAGGGGAGTGCAGTGAAATTAATTGTGTGTATACAGGTGGCTCAGTGGTAGCAGAGTATACGGTGGCATGCAGTGGTATAGCACTGCGTGTGGCTCAGTGGTTAGCACTGCGCGGTGGCTCAGTGGTTAGCAGTGGTGCGGTGGCTTAGTGGTTAGCAGTGAGTGCGGTGGCTTAGTGGTTAGCAGTGAGTGCGGTGCTCAGTGGTTAGCAGTGAGGTAGCTCAGGTTACATGAGGCGGTGGCTCAGTGGTTAGCAGTGAGTGCGTGAGATTGGTCAGTGCAGCGCCGTGGGCAGAGTGGTCAGCGCAGCGCCATAGGCAGAGTGGTCAGCGCAGCGCCGTGGGCAGAGTGGTCAGCGTAGCGCCGTGGGCAGAGTGGTCAGCGCAGTGCCGTGGGCAGAGTGGTCAGCGCAGCGCCGTGGGCAGAGTGGTCAGCACACACATACACACACATACACATACACATATACACACACTCCGCTATACTTATCACCGGCCCTGCGTCTTCCCCGCCACCTGGATCCTGAGTCGACATGTCGCTGCCCCCGGATGACTGGATCCAATATGGTGTCTGGGAAGTTTGGCGAGACTTCTTGGATGCTATATTGGATCCAGTAGCTCGGGGGCGGTGACATGTCGACTGAGGATCCAGGCGGATGCAGGGCCGGTGGTAAGTATAGCGGAGTGTGTGTGTGTGTGTGTATCTGTATGTGTATGTAGAAAGTGACGGAAGTGTGGACAAAGTGAGGGAAGTGCGTACAAAGTGACGGAAGTGCGGACAAAGTGACGGAAGTGCCTACATACACACACATATATACACATACTGTACATTGCATATGGAGGGGTGAGGAGAGCAGAGGCTGGAGGGTGAGGAGGGGTGAAGAGAGCGGAGGCTGGAGGGCTGAGGAGGGGTGAGGAGAGCAGAGGCTGGGAGGCTGGAGGGCTGAGGAGGGGTGAGGAGAGCGGAGGCCGGAGGGGTGAGGAGAGTGGAGGCTGGAGGGTGAGGAGAGCGGAGGCTGGAGGGGTGAGGAGAGCGGAGGCTGGAGGGCTGAGGAGAGTGGAGGCTGGAGGGCTGAGGAGAGCAGAGGCTGGAGGGCTGAGGACAGGGGAGGCTGGAGGGCTGAGGACAGGGGAGGCTGGAGGGCTGAGGACAAGGGAGGTTGGAGGGCTGAGGACAGGGGAAGCTGGATGGCTGAGGACAGGGGAGGCTGGAGGGATGAGGAGAGAGGAGGCTGGAGCGGCGACATCATGCCACCTCTCCTCCTCCTACAGGCTGCATACCTCTCTCCTCGGTGTAGGCTGTACAGCAGCGGTGTCCATATCCCCAAGGCCACTTGGCCTCCTGCTGTCTGGCAGAGGGCTGAGCCCCGGAGGCTGGTGGCGGTGCAGGAGTGGAGGGCAGTCCATGCGGCCGCCATTGCGCATCCCCGGCCGCTGGAAGTGAGGGGGAGGAGCCTGCACTTGTGAAAGCAGCCGGAGGTAATGCCGGTTGTCTCCCGCCCGTGATGTGTGGGTGTTTTGGGCAGTGTAGGGGCGGCCGTAAGCGTGGCGGGGCTGGCTGAGTCCCGCTCCGCTTACGGCCGCCATCTTGGTCCACCCTGAGTGGGTGTAGTGCCCAAGCTACTTCCGTCGTGTGACGTCATTTTTGTCCCTTGAAGACGGAAGTGGCTTCGGGTTTTATATATATGATTATGGTAATAGTAATTGACCTAAAATAAGAAAGGTTTATTCTGATTTCATGTCAGATAGTGAGAAAAACATGAATATGTGTTTTTTATTGCGTGTATGTAAACTTCTGGTTTCAACTGTATTTCTGCACAAAATCTGCAAGGGTAAAAAAAAAGCAATATGTGCACAAAACTACAGGATTCTTATTGAATTTGCTAGTAAAAGGATTTGCTTGCTGTTTTGTGACAGACTGCACTCAAAAACGCATAAAAAAGCACTGTGTGTACAGGGCCTAACGATCTGAAATTATTATGTACCGTATATATGTATTAACTAGCTGTAGTACCCGGCTACGACCGGGTTAATAAATAACTGCTGTTAGCTATAACAAAATAGAATTTGAATATGTCATATTAATGACCTGCAGGAAAATAGAAGCTGAGCTGTGATTGATTGCTATAGGCAGCCTAATAAATCTCCAGCCAACAGTAAACCCTCCCCTGGCCGGGCAGTATATGTTACCTCACACATACACATAATAGACAGCTCATGTGACTGACATATGCCTTAATTCCCTATATGGCACATGTGTTGCACATTGGCTGTTTTTAATCAGATGTTTATGTTTGGAAAATAAAGATAGCACACATGTGAGGCGAGTTGTGTGAGGTGATTTGTGCACATCTGTGTCTGTCTGTGTGGTGTGTGTGTCCCTGGGGTGTGTATGTGTGTGTCCCTGTGGGGGGGTCTGTGTGGGTGTGTGTCTCTGTTGTGTGTGTCTCTTTGTGGTGTGTGTGTGTGCCCCTGTAGGGTGAGTGCATGTGTCCCTATAGGGTGTGTATGTGTGTGTGTCCCTGTGTGGGGGTCTGTGTGGTGTGTGTGTATCTGTGCTGTGTGTGTCTCTTTGTGGTGTGTGTCCCTGTGGGGTGAGTGCATGTGTCCCTATAGGGTGTGTATGTGTGTGTGTCCCTGTGGGGGGGTCTGTGCGGTGTGTGTCTCTTTGTGGTGTGTGTGTCCCTGTGGGGTGAGTGCATGTGTCCCTATAGGGTGGCTATGTGTGTGTGTCCCTGTGGGGGGGTCTGTGTGGTGTGTGTGTCTGTGTCATGTGTGTCTCATTGTGGTGGGTGTGTGTCCCTGTGGGGTGAGTGCATGTGTCGCTGTAGAGTGTGTGTGTGTCCCCTTGGGGGTGTGTGTGTGTCTCTGTGTTGTGTGTGTCTCTTTGTGGTGTGTGTGTGTTTGTTCGGGTGCGTGGTGAGTATCCAATGTTGGGGCTGCACCTTAGCGACTATACACTTGCTGTTACTCTTTGTGTGCGTGTGGTGTGTATATATGTCCCCGTGCATGGTGAATATCTCATGTTGGGGCCCCACCTTAGTGACTATATGCTGGTATGTGCTGTTAGTCTTTGGCACTGTCATTAAGCCCCTCTCATTCACAACTGTCAACTGGTAACTGTCACTTTTTCCCCATTATGTAGATAGGGGCAAAATTGTTTGGTGAATTGGAATGCGCGGGGTTAAAATTTCACCTCACAACATAGCCTATGACGCTCCTGGGGTCCAGACGTGTGACTGTGCAAAATTTTGCTTCTATAGCTGACATCTGTCGATTTTGCTCCAACTCTTTTCCATTCACTTTTTCCCCATTATGTAGATAGGGGCAAAATTTTTTGGTGAACTGGAACGCGCAGGGTTAAAATTTCGGCTCACAACATAGACTATGACGCTCCTGGGGTCAAGAAGTGTGACTGTGCAAATTTTTGTAGCTGTAGCTTGCAGCTGTCGATTTTCCTCCCACACGTTTCCTTTCCCTTTTTCCCCATTATGTAGATAGGGGCAAAATTGTTTGGTGAACTGGAACGCGCGGGGTTAAAATTTCGCCTCACAACATAACCTATGACACTCTCAGGGTCCACACGTGTGACTGTGCAAAATTTTGTTTCTATAGCTGACAGCTGTCGATTTTCCTCCAATATTTTTCCATTCACTTTTTCCCCATTATGTAGATAGGGCCAAAATTGTTTGGTGAACTGGAATGCGCAGGGTTAAAATTTCGCCTCACAACATAGCCTATGACGCTCCCGGGGTGGAGACGTGTGACTGTGCAACATTTTGTGGCTGTAGTTGCGACGGTGTAGATGCCAATCCTGGATATACACACATAGACACACACATACACACATACACACATTCAGCTTTATATATTAGACTAGCTGTGAGCCCGATGCAAATGCATCGGGATTCTAGAACGTGCATTAATTTGATTATAGTAGTTATAGCTGTTAGCCTGATGCAAATGCATCGGGTATCTAAAATATGTTTATTGTTTTTTTAAAGATTTTTAAATAATAATCGCATCATCAATAGCAATAATATAAGCCATAGCATTATTATTAGCAGTAATAGCAGTATTAATAGCATTATTAGCAGTATTATGAGCATTAATAACAGTATTAATAGCATTAATAGCATTATTATTAGCATTAATAGCATTATTAGCATTAATAATAGCATTAATAACATTATTAATAGCATTAATAGCATTAATAATAGCATTATTAGCATTAATAATAGCATTAATAACATTATGAATAGCATAAATAGCATTATTAATAGCATTAATAGCATTAATAATAGCATTATTAGCATTAATAATAGCATTAATAACATTATTAATAGCATTAATAGCATTATTATTAGCATTAATAGCATTATTAATAGCATTAATAGGATACATATTAGCATTAATAGCATTAATAGCATAATTAATAGCATTAATAGCATTATTAATAGCATTAATAGCATTATTATTAGCATTAATAATGGCATTATTAGCATTAATAATAGCATTAATAACATTATTAATAGCATTAATAGCATTATTTTTATCATTAATAGCATTATTATTAGCATTAATAGCATTAATAATGACATTAATAGGATAAATATTAGCATTAATAGCATTAATAGCATAATTAATAGCATTAATAGCATTATTAATAGCATTATTATTAGCATTAATAGCATTAATAGGATAAATATTAGCATTAATAGCATAATTAATAGCATTAATAGCATTATTAATAGCATTAATAACATTATTATTAGCATTAATAGCATTAATAATAGCATTATTAGCATTAATAATAGCATTATTAGCATTAATAATAGCATTAATAACATTATTAATAGCATTAATAGCATTATTATTAGCATTAATAGCATTATTATTAGCATTAATAGCATTAATAATACCATGAATAGGATAAATATTAGCATTAATAGCAATAATAGCATAATTAATAGCATTAATAGCATTATTAATAGCATTAATAGCATTATTATTATCATTAATAGCATTAATAGGATAAATATTAGCATTAATAGCATTATTAGCATAATTAATAGCATTAATAGCATTATTAATAGCATTAATCGCATTATTATTAGCATTAATAGCATTAATAATAGCATTATTAGCATTAATAATAGCATTAATAACATTATTATTAGCATTAATAGCATTATTATTAGCATTTATAGCATTAATAGCATTAATAGCATTATTATTAGCATTAATAGCATTAATAATACCATGAATAGGATAAACATTAGCATTAATAGCATTAATAGCATAATTAATAGCATTAATAGCATTATTAATAGCATTAATAGCATTATTATTAGCATTAATAGCATTAATAATAGCATTATTAGCATTAATAATAGCATTAATAACATTATGAATAGCATTAATAGCATTATTATTAGCATTAATAGCATTAATAATAGCATTATTAGCATTAATAATAGCATTAATAACATTATTATTAGCATTAATAGCATTATTATTAGCATTAATAGCATTATTAATAGCATTAATAGGATACATATTAGCATTAATAGCATTAATAGCATTATTAATAGCATTAATAGCATTATTATTAGCATTATTAGCATTAATAATGGCATTATTAGCATTAATAATAGCATTAATAACATTATTAATAGCATTAATAGCATTATTATTAGCATTAATAGCATTATTATTAGCATTAATAGCATTAATAATGCCATTAATAGGATAAATATTAGCATTAATAGCATTAATAGCATAATTAATAGCATTAATAGCATTATTATTAGCATTAATAGCATTAATAGGATAAATATTAGCATTAATAGCATAATTAATAGCATTAATAGCATTATTAATAGCATTAATAACATTATTATTAGCATTAATAGCATTAATAATAGCATTATTAGCATTAATAATAGCATTAATAACATTATTAATAGCATTAATAGCATTATTATTAGCATTAATAGCATTAATAGCATTATTATTAGCATTAATAGCATTAATAATACCATGAATAGGATAAATGTTAGCATTAATAGCAATAATAGCATAATTAATAGCATTAATAGCATTATTAATAGCATTAATAGGATAAATATTAGCATTAATAGCATTTATAGGATAAATATTAGCATTAATAGCAGAATTAATACCATTAATAGCATTATTAATAGCATTAATAGCATTATTATTAGCATTAATAGCATTAATAATAGCATTATTAGCATTAATAATAGCATTAATAACATTATTAATAGCATTAATAACATTATTATTAGCATTAATAGAATTAATAGCATTATTATTACCATTAATAGCATTAATAATACCATGAATAGGATAAATATTAGCATTAATAGCATTAATAGCATAATTAATAGCATTAATAGCATTATTAATAGCATTAATAACATTATTATTAGCATTAATAGCATTAATAGGATAAATATTAGCATTAATAGCATTATTAATAGTATTAATAGCATTAATAGGATAAATATTAGCATTAATAGCATTAATAGCATTATTAATAGCATTAATAGCATTATTATTAGCATTAATAGCATTAATAATAGCCTTATTAGCATTAATAATAGCATTATTAGCATTAATAATAGCATTATTAACATTATTAATAGCATTAATAGCATTATTATTATCATTAATAGCATTAATAATACCATGAATAGGATAAATATTAGCATTAATAGCATTAATAGCATAATTAATAGCATAATTAATAGCATTAATAGCATTATTAATAGCATTAATAGCATTATTAGGATAAATATTAGCATTAATAGCATTAATAGCATAATTAATAGCATTAATAGCATTATTAATAGCATTAATCGCATTATTATTAGCATTAATAGCATTAATAATAGCATTATTAGCATTAATAATAGCATTAATAACATTATTATTAGCATTAATAGCATTATTCTTAGCATTAATAGCATTAATAGCATTCTTATTAGCATTAATAGCATTAATAATACCATGAATAGGATAAACATTAGCATTAATAGCATTAATAGCATAATTAATAGCATTAATAGCATTATTAATAGCATTAATAGCATTATTATTAGCATTAATAGCATTAATAATAGCATTATTAGCATTAATAATAGCATTAATAACATTATTAATAGCATTAATAGCATTAATATTAGCATTAATAGCATTAATAATAGCATTATTAGCATTAATAATAGCATTAATAACATTATTATTAGCATTAATAGCATAATTATTAGCATTAATAGAATTATTATTAGCAGTAATATCATTATTATTAGCATTTTATTTTTTAATTATTATTTTTTATTAAATTATTTTTTATTTTTTATTTATTTTTTTATTATATTTTAATTATTTTTTTATTATTAAATTTATTATTTAGGCTGAGACCCAGTTCTCTTTCAGGTCCGCTGAAAGGGCTGATATAATTAGCATATATTTAATTTTTTTATTATTATTTTTATTTTAATTATTTAATATTTTTAATTTATATTTTTATTATTTTTTAATTATTTTTAAATTACTTTTTATATTATTTAATTTATTTATTTTTTTAAGTGAGAGTGAGAGACAGTTCTCATTCAGGTCCGCATTTTTTTTTTTTTTTAATTATTATTTTTATTTAATTATTTAATATTTTTTATTTATTTTTTTATTATTTTTTAATTATTTTTAAATTATTTTTTTTATTATTTAATTTATTTATTTTTTTAAGTGAGAGTGAGACACAGTTCTCATTCAGGTCCGCATTTTTTTTTTTTTTAATTATTATTTTTATTTAATTATTTATTATTTTTAATTTAATTTTTTATTATTTTTAAATTATTTTTTAATTATTATTTTTATTATTAAATTTATTTATTTTTTTAAGTCAGAGTGAGACGCAGTTCTCATTCAGGTCCGCCTTTTTTTTTCCCCATTGACATACATTACCGGTGTGTCGGCGATTTTATGGCCGGCCATCTGGTTCTATTTGTCGGCCCTAAAATCGCGGACACACCGCTAATGCATGTCTATGGGCAGTCAGCTCGAATTCTGATTGGTCGGCGTTCAATCCGAAATCGGGCTGACTGCCCATAGAGATGCATTAGCGGTGTGTCCGCGATTTTAGGGCCGACAAATAGAACCAGGTGGGCGGCCATAAAATCGCCGACACACCGGTAATGTATGTCAATGGGGAAAAAAAGGCGGACCTGAATGAGAACTGCGTCTCAGTTTTGAGGGGCTCTTCTGATTGGCTGAGGGCAGTATACAGCGACCAATCAGAAGAGGGCCTCAGATCTCATTAAGGTAGAATGGCGGATTTTTCGTCCATTCTATCTTAATGAGAAGGAAGAGGACGTCGGAGGTGGAAGTTAGCGAAAAGAAGACAGAAGATCCCCGGGGCCGGACGAAGAGGCGGAGATGGCGGAAAGAAGAGAGAAGACCCCCGGGGCCGGAGGAAGAGGACGCCTGGCCGGACGGAGGATCAGATGACAAAGAAGACATGTAAGTATGTGCGGACATGGGGGGGCTGTGTGGACATTAGTGGGGGTTGTGTTTTTGCGGGGTGGCTGTGCGGACATGGGGGTGGGCTGTGCGGACATGGGGGTGGGCTGTGCGGACATAGGGGGTGGGCTGTGCGGACATAGGGGGTGGGCTGTGCGGACATAGGGGTCGGGCTATGCGGACATAGGGGGCGGGCTGTGCGGACATAGAGGGTGAGCTGTGCAGACATAGGGGGCGGCTGTGCGGACATAGGGGGCGGGCTGTGCGGACATAGGGGGCGGGCTGTGCGGACATAGGGGGCGGGCTGTGCGGACATAGGGGGCGGGCTGTGCGGACATAGGGGGCGGGCTGTGCGGACATAGGGGGCGGGCTGTGCGGACATAGGGGTCGGGCTGTGCGGACATAGGGGTCGGGCTGTGCGGACATAGGGGTCGGGCTGTGCGGACATAGGGGGCGGGCTGTGCGGACATAGGGGGTGGGCTGTGCGGACATAGGGGTGGGCTGTGCGGACATAGGGGGCGGGCTGTGCGGACATAGGGGGCGGGCTGTGCGGACATAGGGGCGGGCTGTGCGGACATAGGGGGCGGGCTGTGCGGACATAGGGGGCGGGCTGTGCGGACATAGGGGGCGGGCTGTGCGGACATAGGGGTGGGCTGTGCGGACATAGGGGGCGGGCTGTGCGGACATAGGGGGCGGGCTGTGCGGACATAGGGGCGGGCTGTGCGGACATAGGGGGGGGCTGTGCGGACATAGGGGGCGGGCTGTGCGGACATAGGGGTCGGGCTGTGCGGACATAGGGGGCGGGCTGTGCGGACATAGGGGGCGGGCTGTGCGGACATAGGGGTCGGGCTGTGCGGACATAGGGGTCGGGCTGTGCGGACATAGGGGTCGGGCTGTGCGGACATAGGGGGCGGGCTGTGTGGACATAGGGGGCGGGCTGTGCGGACATAGGGGGCGGGCTGTGCGGACATAGCTGGGGGCGGGCTGTGCGGACATAGGGGGCGGGCTGTGCGGACATAGCTGGGGGCGGGCTGTGCGGACATTGCTGGGGGCGGGCTGTGCGGACATTGCTGGGGGCGGGCTGTGCGGACATGGGGCGGGGGGGTGGCGAATTGTGGGTAGCGGGGAGCGGAGGCGGCAGTGCCGCCTCCGCTCCATGGTCCCCGGGGAGCGAGTTGCGGCTCAGGCAGCGACTCGCTCCATGGTCCCCGGGGAGCGAGTTGCGGCTGAGGCAGCGACTCGCTCCATGGCCCCCGGGTAGCGATTTGCGGCTCAGGCAGCGACTCGCAATGGCCTCGCGGCCATTGCTCGCGCTACATGAGCGGTAAATCGCTAAGGTTGTAGCCGAGCCTGTGGATCGATTTTGGGCCAGCGGCTCGCAATGGCCGCTTCGCGGCCATTGCTCGCCCTGAGCCAGCGACTCGCAATGGCCTCGCGGCCATTGCTCGCGCAGCATTGGGCGCTTCGCGCCCAATGTTAAATTCGTATCCACATGACGACATCGGAAAGTGCGCGCGAAGGGGCGCTTTTCCGATTCGCGATTATATAATAGATAGAACCAACACAACAGTTTATTTAATTACTGATAGATCCCACAGTTTGTTGGTATTCTTGTACTTGCAGTTATTGCTCAATAAATAACAAGCATAAAATAAATTTTTCAATAAAGCAAGAAGAATGTATTGAAGAACAATGTGCATAGGATTTTTTTCATGGCTCTTATTACTACTTTCATTTTAATATTTAGAATGCTTTAATGCATTGTGTAAAATGTTGTGAATTTTATAGGAGATGAAATAGATTTGAATAGAAAAGTATGTGTAAAATTAGGGAATATTTGTGTAATTGCAAAACAGCATATCCCTTCTGACATGCCCAATAAATGCTCAATACCAAAAAAACTGCAATAATTCTGCCAGAGTGACTACGTTCTACAAGGTGAAGTCACTGCCTTATTCACATAAGAAAATGGAAGTGTATAAATACTTTTTTCACCTTCAGGGCAGGGACACACTGTCTGATAGACATCAGAGTCTCTCGGATGAGACTCGGATGAGGCTGAAGCAGTGACCCGGAACGGTTTCTCCCTCTCTGGACGGGGTTGTCAGCTGCTTGTGTTTTTGTACAGCTGCACCACCCCATCCTGACAGGGAGAGGCCGCTCAGGGTCACTGCTTCAGCCTCATCCGAGTCTCGTCCGAGAGACTCGGATGTCTATCGGACAGTGTGTCTCTGCCCTTAACATTATACTTTTAGCTCAGAAAGGAATGATTAGAATTGTATTATGAAGCTGCAGGTAGAGATAGTGATAGCTGGGGGGGCATAAACAAGCTGACAGGTACCCTTTAAGAATTGGCAGTTAACAGGAGGAGCGGAGGTCAAGATAAGGTGTGCAAGACCAAGAAAAATTTAACTGAGAGCTGCTCATGGGATTGCTAGAGAGACAAACAGAAACTCAGCTTTTTTTGGGCACCCTTTATGATTAGTATTTAGTAAAACCCACTCTATTTAGATGCAAAAGACAGAGCTTAATGGGAGAGATGACAGAATAACATACTAAAATACGGAAAATACAGAAGAATTGTAATGTATTGTACCAATGATAGACATTGTAAATGATTTTCTCCAAAATTGTTGCTCTTTGGAGCAACTTAAAAAAAATAAGACATCATATATAATGTGTCGTGGAAACTACAAAAATGACACACATTTTCCCGTACCTTCTATTGTAAAATAAAATCTAGATAAACACAATTTGTCATACAGTAAAACTTCCTTTTACTAACCTGTGAGAAAAATAAAATAAAAGTTAGAATTCTTCAAATTAAAATCACTATTTTTTAAATGATTTTTGCGCATGTTATAACACCTCTGACTTGTGACAATGAATTGCACACCCAATGTAAACTAGGTTATTGACAAAAACATATGACTTTAGAAAACAATAACCAGCTCATGACCAGGCCATTTTATTTCTTTCCTGACCAGGCATATTTTCAGATTTCACTCCCTTTTAACAGAGATAAAAACTTCTTGTTTGGATTTTAAAATATGGTACTTTTTGCCACTTTGTTCAGAATACATGGGTATTAACCTATAAATTGGAAGAAATATAGAGAAAAAAACTAAATGCATGATTATTTTTCCCATTTATTTATTTTTAACAACCACAATGGACCTGTAGAAACATTTTAAACTTGTGTCTCACCATTTCCGTAGATTTTATTTTATTAATTGGGTATATTTTTTGAAGGGGTGAGGCTATAAACAGCAATTCAGACTGACTTACTTTGTTATTTATTTATTTTGTATTTATTTTGCAAGTTGTGTCCCCATAAGATCTCTTAAGAAATTTTGGGGCCATTGCACATATTAAGACATTTGTTTTATTACTAATTAGAACTGTAATTGGGGCTGGTATGTTGATCCCAGTTACAGGGAAAAATCAGTCTCATCTCTGTGCAGCAGAGCTGACTGAGTTTCCTAGAACCCAATAGCTTATGTTCCCTTCTTACTTCAAGATATCATATTATTCCAGGGTATAAATAACCAAATAAGGTCTTTGCTTGCTAATCTATCTACACAGCACTTGTTCTGCACTGTGTATAAAATTAATGCAAAGGTAGAAATGATAATACATCAGGCTTGCCTTCTTTGCAGGGAGTATGTCTGTTTATATATGAGTTTGGGCTCGCTGAACCCACAGCTGCATAATATATACCACAGCTCTATACCGTTCTAGAATGTTACTGCAAAACACATGGGATTGCCCAGACAGTTAGTCTATGTGCAGTTGTGATCTAGTTAAAGGGAACTTGTCAGGTACCCTGTGCACCCAGAGCCACAAGCAGTTCTGGGTCCATATTTGAAACCCCTGCCTGATAGTCCCAGCATTTTGCAGAATACTGTCAGGCCTTCAGCCACGGGGCCGGACTCCACTGGGCAGGGGGATTAGTACTCAGCACATAGCATCATACGGCCTGCCTAGCTCACTGTGCTCTCTGCTATACAGGTTACTCACCAGGTTTCTGATCCTGCTATGCTTCCTGTCTTCCCACCTGTGGCCTTCTCTGTTCTGAGTCTGCATTCTCTGAGGAGTAATTCCAGTACTTTACTTAGATGATGCCCACCGCATCCTGCTGACATTTAAAAGGCTAGTGCACCCTGACCTGGAAATGCCTCTTCGCCTATTGCTCAGAGGTTGACTGTATGTAAGGCACCCTCCCCTTAAGGGAGGTGCCTAAGCACTGATTTCCTGTCCTTAATATGTTACTTGTCAGGTCCCTTGCCTCGTTCCTTTCACTTGTCTCATACCTTGCTATTGCCAATACTATGTCTTGTCTTAGTGTCTGCCTCAAGTGAGCCTGCTGCTTCAGTCATCCTGCACCTGCCTCTAGCAAGCCTGCAAAGTCTGCCTCTCAGCATTCGTCTCCAGCGATACTGCCACGCCAACCAGCCTGCCTTTTTCATTAGTGAACCTGTACCATGCTTATATCCAACTGCGTTGCATTCTGCTTTTGCTGGTCCCTGTTGGCATCAGAAGCTGTCCCACCCAAATGACAGCCTGCAAGCTCCACTTAAGAGAAATTGTCATTGCTAGACCTTGGTCGCTCCTGCGGGTGTATACCAAATAAAGATTGTTCTTTACCCAAGTCATTCTCCTGCCTGTTCCTGTCCATGGGGTCTGCTTCCATGGATCATCTGTGGTACAGTGGGTCCACTACCTATGTTCTCACCACAGTGAGCGTAACACATACATAAACCAATCTTTAGAAAAGTATTGCTAAAGATTTTTATGATATGCTAATTAGGGCTTTGAGTAGTCGAGGGGGCATTAGTTCCCTCGACTAATCAGCTCACATAGCATGTTATCACACTCCTGTAAACATGATACAGGCCTGTATTCTGTGTATCCAGAAGTATGGACGACTTTTGATCACAAGCAGTGAGCCTCTCTGAAGCCGATTGGTGTATGTGTGCTGTAACATGCTGTCACTATCAGAAAGGGATTTTAGATATGCACCCAGAACTGCTCGTGGTTTTTGGTGTATAGGGAACCTGACAGGTTTCCTTTAAAGAATTTTAAAAAATATAAATAACTCTTTTAAACTTTTGAAACTGAAAATTTAAAACCTAAAATGTCTAAAACCCAGATCCCGAAAATAATTTAATAGCAAGATGTTTAAACAGGAAAGGAAATTTAGCAGTATTTCAAGACAAGATGCCAAAGCCAAACTAAATCTACTGGTCTGATTTTCTTTTTTTGTTTTTGCTAAGATCAATAGTAGCTTGTATGTCAGCTACAGCATTAAAAGCAATTACTGCTCTTGATCTCAACAGGTAGAAGCATAGTAGGGGTTTTATATAGACTCATAAAAACACTGAACTGTCTTCACAGCAAGGTGCTATTTTTCATTGGAAAAACCCCATCATTTTTCAGACTTGGTCCTACTGAATGTTTGCTCTGTATATCTGTTTGTGTATGTAAACTTCTGTGATGGCATTTGAATGTTATAGTATTTAATTAATTACCAGAAAAATAATAGAATCATAATTACATTTTATGAAATGTTATCAAACCTGTTAAAGGGAAAATTTGAAGCTTTAATAAGCCTATAATAAAAAAAAATTAAATAATAATATTTATTCATTTATGTAGCACTATTAATTCCCCAGCACTTTACATACATTTGCAACACTGTCCTCATTGGGGCTCACAATCTAAACATCCTATCAGTATGTCTTTGGAGTGTGGGAGGAAACTGGAGTGCCTGGAGGAAAGCCACTCAAACACAGGAAGAATAATACAAACTCCTTGCAGATGTTGTCCTTGGTGGGAGTTGAACGAAGGCTGCAGTGCTAACCACTGAGCCACCGTGCCACTCATACATTGCATTGTCACTTCATTGATTGCACTGAGCTGATGTCATGATGATCACCACACACATTTTGACTAGCACAATATGCTGTTATCTCTATTACATCACATATTGTAATTACCAATATCACTAGTGAGTGAAGAAGAGTACTACCAATTTGAGTGGTAAAGCTCTAGAATTCAGAGTTAGTTTGTTCTTGAAGAGAAAAAAAAATAATTTAATTAAAAGATTTAATTAAAAAAAAAAATCACTTTTTAATTGGAAAGTTACACTACAGTATCTTTAAAGGTACCGTCACCCGCTGCCATATCGCCGGCGAGATGGCTGGCAATTCCCGAATCCAGCGTTGTGGAAACCACATCGCATGTGCGTAGTGGCGTGTAATTGAGCGATTCTATGACGAGAAATCGCTGGTGGAGCGTCGCCTTGTTGCCCTGCACGGCAGTGAAATCAGGCGATATCCACCAGGCGATTTCACCACATCATGGCGTGTGACAGGGCGATAGCAACGTACACAGCGATCCTGAAATCAATCCCGTAGGCGTGCTTGGATGGTGTTTTTTTGCGCCGCATATGCGGCAATTGGTGGGTCATACTGCGTTCCAATTGGCTGGCAGTGTCTGAGGCGCCGCATTTGATGACACATGCGTTCAAGCAAGGCTGACCAATGGGAATGCAGTTCCGTACATCAATTGTAGTGATAGGGGCATGGTGAAACACACTCTAGCACGCCCGTATTGAAACATTATTGCCACATCGCTGCTACAATTGTGGCTTGTGACGAGACGATGTGTGAAGGGAAGATCACTTCCGCTCTTCTGCAGGCGATTTCCGGGATGCAGGATCGTTGAAGATCACACGCTAGATAGAAACGTGTAACAGCTCCACAGCGGTGTGAAAAAAGTGCCCAAAACGTGCGTGCTCACGTTAAATCGCCGGCTATATGGAAGCTATATGACGGCGTGTGACGATACCTTAAAAGTATTCATAATTCGTAAACTTTTCTACACTTTTTCACAATAAATCCACAAACTTAAATGTATTTTATTGGTGTAATATGTGATATACTAACACTAAGTAGCAAGTAATTCTTTCAGGGTGATTTGCAGTGTCAATTTTCCAGCAGACATAACATTTTGCATTTGACCAAAAAGTTCTACTTTGGTATCATCTGAGCAGAGCATCTTCTTTCATATGCCAGCTTTGGCTGGCTTCACATTGGCGTTCCCCTCCACAGCGTTCTTCAGAGGGGAACCGCCATGTGAGCGCAGGCACTGCAAGTCTCTGTGTTTATCATGCGCTCCCATTCATTTCCCTGTGTGATTTGTACACATGCGCATGCTTGCATACAAATCACACACTCTTGACCGCACCCTGAACACGACATGTCGCGTTCCTGGTGCGGACGACAATGTATGATTTGTATGCGCATGCGTACAAATCACACGGGGAAATGAATGGGAGCGCACGCTCATGCGCATTCAAGCGCAGCACCGTGCATCCCCATGATAAACATAGGAACTTGCGGTGCCTGTGCTCACATGGCGATTCCCTCCGCAGAATGCTGCGGAGGGGAACGCCAGTGTGAAGGCACCCTTTGTCCACTACATGGCATTTGGGGGAATATGCTCTAGTCAGATAAGGTCACAGTAGAACTTTTTGGCTAAATACAAATCTGTGTCATTAAACTAGCACTGCACATTATCTTAAACACGATACCCATTGACGAACATGGTGGTGGCACCATCCTGCTGTGGGGATGCTTTTCTTCAGCAGGACAGGGAATCAGGTTAGAGTTGATGGGAAGATGGTTGAAGCTAAATACAGGAAAACATGTTAGAGACTTGAGGCTGACGTGTAGGTTCACCTTCGAGCAGGAAAGCAACCAAAAACATACTGCCAGAGCTACAAAGGATGGTTTAGATCACAGTATTTTCATGTCTGTGACTGGCCCAGTCAAAGCCAAGACCTAAATTGCATTGAGATTCAGTAGCAAGACTTGAAATTAGCTGTTAACAGATGTTCCAAATAGTGCCAAATGTGCACTACTGCCAGCAGTGCCGCAGCGGCCCAAGCCTGACACCACCTGAAACTGCCAAGACACTTTGTTACCGCTTATCTCCACGCCGCCTGCCGCCATTAGTGAACATTAACACCACAAGCAATGCCGCCTCAGTAACTGGGCATGCGCATACACAGCACCCCACCCCCAAACCCAAACTAAGGGAAGTTCATGTTCGGGATCTGTGCCGAACACTGGTGTTCGATGACCCAAACTTTACAGTTTGGGTTCGTCCATCGCTAAACATGAGTAAAATGGCAGTATTTTGAGCCTATTTCATAAATTGAATCTAAAGCACAAAATGAAAATGTAATTAAGATAAATGAAAAATATCACTGCTAAAAACTAGAGAACATTTTCAGATATCTGCAAGTTATTGGTGTTAACCTGGTGCTAATTTTCTAAATTATCTGATAAACCCTATGTAACTGGTAGACTAACATTCCAGTTTGCATGCATTTGCAAAAATTGTTTGAAAATCCAAAGTTACTAAAACCCTCCAGCATCAGGTTGTCCAGATAAAGGCCAAAGGGGTCATCCTATCAGCCATAGCAACAGAAGTTGGTTGTTCCAAGCCTGTGATAACTAGAATATTGCATCATTACAACATCACAAACTCTTTCAAGTTCCCCAAGAAGGTTGGCCACCATCGAAAGGGAAATGAAAGAGAGGTCAGGATTATGTGGAGAAGCTCTATGGGTAATCGTATCAACAATGCAGCTAGCATAACTTGCCAGTTTAGCACTGAACAGGATAAGGATTTGTCTTGTCATGCAGTCTCACAATGTTAAAAGAGCATTTGGACTGAAAGCTCACTTTGCAGTGATGAAACTTCTCATTAACAGAAAGAATCTAAAGGCGAGACTCACCTTTTGTGAGGAGCATGTTGTGGCAACAGAGAAGAAGTGATCACATATTAGTGATGAAAACAAGTTTAATTTATTTGGGTCTGATGGGAATTATTATGTTTGTCGACAAACTGGGGAAAGACTTACCCCAAAGTATGTAAAGACGTCACTGAAAGGTGGTGGAGGAAGTGTCATGGTTTGATGACTGTTATCTGCTGCAGGGGCTGGACCTCTCATACAGCTAAATGGCAGAATGGCAGAAAGAACCTTCTTCAACAACACATGGTTCCTTACTTGCATTCAGCACTCAATCAGCCAACAATTTTCATGCAGGACAATGCCCCCTATCACACAGTAAAATGAGTAAAGCAGTTCTTTGAAACCGAAAACATTGAAACGATAAAATAGTCAGCCCAGAGACCTGATCCAAACCCAATAGAAAACCTCTGGAAAATCCTTGGTGACAAAGTTATGGGCAAGAAACCCACAACAGTCACAGAACTGTGGAAGAGACTGGCAAAAGAGTAGGCCAAAATCCCACCAGAGCAGTGTGAGAGATTAGTGATGTCCTGTGGCCACAGATGTGCTGAAGTCATTCACAGCAAAGGCCTGTTCACTTCCTCCTGATTGGTGACTGTTGTTAACCTTCACAAAATTTAGTTTTAATCTTTCGTTGTGCTACAGTCATTACGGTTCTCTATAATTATTATCATCCTGTTTTGTGTAACATGTTTTAAATTGATAAACTTTCGTTATTTTGTAAAAAAAAACTGTTCTAGGGGCATGGTGTACCCCTCACATGAAAACTTTCCAATGTTCATCAATGTAGATTACATCCTGTGTGAAAAAATCAAGTGATCATACATTGGCGATCAAAATTAAAATGAGAGAACAGTGTAGTTGACCTAGCCTGTGAAAAAGGTACATGTTTTTTAAATAGAACTAGTTTATTCGACGTTATCACCTTTCAACTCTTTTTTTTAATGCATAGATAAAAAGCAATAATAATCCCTTAGAAAGCAAATAATGTTGTTCTGCAAATCTCAACTCCACAGCATTACCATCTCACTTGTAGAAAATTTGCATCTCTTCAATCATTTTTGGAGTTTCAAAAAAAGGAATATAAGATGGGGCCAAATCAGGAGTATATGGTGGATGATTGACAATAAGCTGATTACCTTTAATTTCTGCATAGTACCACTTGTGGGTGGGAGCATTATCTTGCAAATGCAAAATACCTATGGAAAGTTTTTGCTGAAGTTCCAATCTTCACCTGAAATGGTTTTCTTTTCTTAATACCAATTTTAAAATGACATAACCTTTTCTGCTAAAATGTAGCACATTTATTTGTTGACTAGATGGTGGCCCGATTCTAACGCATTGGGTATTCTAGAATATGTATGTAGTTGACATTCTGTGACTGACAGAAATTGTTCAGATAACGTGAGTGTACTCTATATATATATTTATAAAGCAGCTCTATGGTATATGGTGGTACATTACAGCACATGTATAGCAGCACTATAGTATATGGCAGTACATTACAGTACATGTATAGCATCACTATAGTATATGGTGGTACATTATAGTACATGTATAGCAGTACTATAGTATATGGCGGTACATTACAGCACATGTATAACAGCACTATAGTATATGGCAGTACATTACAGTACATGTATAGCAGCGCTATTGTATATGGTGGTATATTACAGCACATGTATAGCAGTGCTATAGTATATGGCGGTACATTACAACACATGTATAGCAGCACTATAATATTTGATGGTACATTATAGTACATGTATAGCAGCACTATAGTATATGGCGGTACATTACAGTACATGTATAGCAGCGCTATGGTATATGGCAGTACATTACAGTACATGTATAGCAGCACTATGGTATATGGTAGTACAGTACAGCACATGTATAGCAGCGGCTATAGTATATGGCGGTACATTACAGTAGATGTATAGCAGCAATATAGTATATGGTGGTACATTACAGCACATGTATAGCAGCACTATAGTATATGGCGGTACATTATAGTACCATGTATAGCAGCACTATAGTATATGGCGGTACATTATAGTACATGTATAGCAGAGCTATGGTATATGGTGGTATATTACAGCACATGTATAGCAGCGCTATAGTATATGGTGGTACATTACAGTACATGTATAGCAGCGCTATGGTATATGGTGGTACATTACATTACATTACATGTATAGCAGCGCTATAGTATATGGCGGCACATTACAGCATATGTATAACAGCACTATAGTATATGGCAGTACATTACAGTACATGTATAGCAGCGCTATGGTATATGGCAGTACATTACAGTACATGTATAGCAGCACTATGGTATATGATGGTACAGTACAGCACATGTATAGCAGCACTATAGTATATGGCAGTACATTACAGTACATGTATAGCAGCAATATAGTATATGGTGGTACATTACAACACATGTATACCAGCACTATAATATATGGCGGTACATTACAGTAGGTGTATAGCAGAAATATAGTATATGGCAGTACATTATAGTACATGTATAGCAGTACTATAGTATTTGGCGGTACATTACAGCACATGTATAGCAGCACTATAATTTATGGCGGTACATTATAGTACATGTATAGCAGCACTATAGTATATGGCGGTACATTACAGTGCATGTATAGCAGCGCTATGGTATATGGTGGTACATTACATTACATTTATAGCAGCGCTATAGTATATGGCGGTACATTACAGCACATGTATAACAGCACTATAGTATATGGCAGTACATTACAGTACATGTATAACAGCAATATAGTATACGGTGGTACATTACAGCACATGTATACCAGCACTATAGTATATGGCGGTACATTACAGTAGATGTATAGCAGAAATATAGTATATGGCAGTACATTATAGTACGTGTATAGCAGCACTATAGTATATGGCGGTACATTATAGTACATGTATAGCAGCACTATAGTATATGGCGGTACATTACAGCACATGTATAGCAACACTATAGTATATGGCGGTACATTATAGTACATGTATAGCAGCACTATAGTATATGGCGGTACATTATAGTACATGTATAGCAGCGCTATGGTATATGGTTGTATATTACAGCACATGTATAGCAGCGCTATAGTATATGGCGGTACATTACAGCACATGTATAGCAGCACTATAATATTTGATGGTACATTATAGTACATGTATAGGAGCACTATAGTATATGGCGATACATTACAGTAAATGTATAGCAGCGGTATAGTATATGGCGGTACATTACAGCACATGTATAGCAGCACTATAATTTATGGCGGTACATTTTAGTACATGTATAGCAGCACTATAGTATATGGTGGTACATTACAGCACATGTATAGCAGCACTATAGTATATGGCGGTACATTACAGTACATGTATAGCAGCGCTATGGTATATGGCGATACTCTGCTCCCCGCGGCCCCCCTACTCCTCCTGGCTCCTCCACAGTAAAAGTAAATAAAAAAAATCCTCAGTGAGGATACTCACCTGTCCGCCGGCTCGCTCCACCTCCGTCTTCTAGGTCATACAGGTCTTTAGGACCTGTCGCTGCCTGGGAAACCGATCAGCTCATTGGTCACATGACCGCTAACTGCCGGGGCGGCAGGATGGAGCAGGATGGCAGGATGGAGCAGGGGGGCAGGATGGTGATGGGGGGGCAGGATGGTGGCAGGAGACGGGCAGGATGGAGCGAGCTGGGCAGCATGTAGCGAGCCGGGCAGCATGGAGCGAGCCAGGCAGGATGGAGCAAGCAGGGCAGGATGGAGCGACTGGGGCAGGATGGAGCCGGGGGAGAGGGGCAGGATGGAGCCGAGGGGGGGCATGATGGAGCCAAGGGGGGGCATGATGGAGCTGAGGGGGAGGACAGGATGGATCCGGGGGGGCAGAATGGAGCTGAGGGGGGCAGGATGGAGCCGGGGAGGGGAAGAATGGAGTCGAGGGTAGGGGCAGGATGGAGTCCGGGGGGAGACAGGATGGAGCCAGGAGGAAGCAGGATGGAGCCGGGGGGAGCAGGATGGAGCCGGGGGGGGGCAGAATGGAGCTGGGGGGGCAGTATGGAGGTGGGGGCAGGATGGATGCGGGGGGGCAGGATGGATGTGGGGGAGCAGGATGGATGTGGGGGAGCAGGATGGATGCGGGGGGCAGGATGGATGTGGGGGAGCAGGATGGATGCGGGGGGGCAGGATAGATGTGGGGGAGCAGGATGGATGTGGGGGAGCAGGATTAATGTGGGGGAGCAGGATGGAGCCGGGGAGCAGGATGGAGCAATCAGGGCAGTATGGAGACCGGTGGGGGGGGCAGGATGGAAGTGGGGGGGCAGGATGAAGCCGGCGGGGCAGGATAGAACCGGGGGGCAGGATGGAGCTGGGGGGAAGGGCAGGATGGAGCCGGCTGGAGGGGCAGGATGGAGCCGGGGGCGGGGCAGGATGGAGCGATTAGGGCAGGATGGAGCTGGGGTGGCAAGATGGAGCCGGCGGGGCATGATGGAGCCCGGGGGGGCAAGATGGAGCTGGTGGGGGTAGGATGGAGACGGCAGGGGGCAGGATGGAGCCAGTGGGGAGGCAGGATGGAGCCGGGGGGGGCAGGATTGAGCAATCAGGGCAGGATGGAGCCGGGAGGCAGGATGGAACCGGCGGGGCAGAATGGAGCCGGGGGGCAGGATGGAGCCGACGGGGGGACAGGATGGAGCCGGCGGGGGGGCAGAATGGAGCTGGGGGGGCAGGATGGAGCGATCAGGGCAGGATGGAGCTGGGGGGGCAGGATGGAGCAGGTGGGGCAGGGTGGAACCATCGGGGCAGGATGGAGCCAGTGGGGCAGGATGCAGCCGGTGGGGGGACAGGATGGAGCCGGCGGAGGGGGGGGCAGGATGGAGCCGAGGGGGGGCAGGATGGAGCCAGTGAATGGGCAGGATGGAGCCCGGGGGGGCAGGATGGAGCCAGTGGAGCAGAGTGGAGCCAGCGGGGCAGAATGGAGCAGGGGGGCAGGATGGAGCCGGCGGGGGGGGGAACTGGATGTAGCCGGGGGGGGGCAGGATGTAGCCGGGGGGGGAGCAGGATGGAGCAATCAGGGCAGGATGGAGCCGGGGGGGCAGGATGGAGCCAACAGGGTAGAGTGGAGCCGGCGGGGCAGAATGGAGCCGGGGGGCAGGATGGAGCCCAGAGGAGCAGGATGGAGCCAGCGGGGCAGGATGGAGCTGGCGGAGGGGGGGAGCAGGATGGAGCCAGCGGGGCAGGATGGGGGGTGGCAGGCTGAGGGGGGCAGGATGGAGCCGGCAGGGGGCGAGGCAGGATGAAGGCGGTGGGGCAGGATGGAGCGATCGGGGCAGAATGTAGCCGGGGAGGCAGGATGGAGCCAGGGGATGGGGGGGCAGGATGGAGGCAGGGGGCAGGATGGAGCGTGCAGAACTGGGGGGCAGGATGGTGCGATGGATGGAGCGGTCTTAGCAGTGTTCTGCTAGGACCTTGCATGATGTCAGAATGACATCGGCATTCGGCGCTGTCATTGGCCCGCTCGCAGTCATGTGATATGTGATGCGCATATCACATGACCGCGAGCGGGCCAATCACAGTGCCGTACGCCGATGTCATTCTGACATCATGCAAGGTCCTGCTACCGGTCACTGATCACTCGGCGGAGAGGTATAAGAATCTTTATTATTTTTAATACATTTGTGTTTATTTTATATTTGATTTTGCAGTGCATAATGTACTGCGAAATCAAATAACTAACGAGCATGGGGCCGCGTGGAGAGGGAGCGCGGGCAGGACAGGAGGAGCGGGGGGGGGGGGGAAAGGTGCGGCCAGGGCAAAGGACCGGGATATGGAGCGCGGGCAGGGCAGGAGGAGCGGGGTATGGAGCACGGGCAGGCAAGAGGAGGGGGGATTGGAGCGTGGGCAGGACAGGAGGAGCGGGAGGGAGAGACCTCTGTCTGGCGCGCGATTTCTATGACCGGCAGACGCCTTAGACAATTATATAGTAGATGTTAATATTTGTTCCCATAGCAAGAAGAATAATTTTTTTTGCTGTAAGCACACCCTAGCATTTAGATTGACAGTTTGCACTGCACTAATGCATTGCAGAGCCAGTTGTCAATCAAAGTACCGGCTGTGCTTACCACCGCCTCTTAGAGAGCTATGGGCAATGACTGTAGCCGTACTGTCGCACTGCCCCCTCGTACTGTATCCCCTCTGATCCCCCATAGACTGTGAGCCCTCAAGGACAGGATCCCACTCCCTCCTGTTCCTGTTTGTATGGACTATTTGGAATATATTGAACTTGTCCTCGTCTACCCTCCTATCATTTAAAGCGCCATGGGAAAGAATGGCGCTATATAAATAAGTAATAATAATAAAAAGTACTGGAATACCTGAATGTCTGAAAGGTGTTGGCACCTTTTTAGCTATGAGCCATATATTAGCTTTGCTTGAAGATTGATCGTTCTATTTAACATGACAGGTTGCATATGCAGAGAGAACCTGTTATACTGATTTTTTTCTTTTTTATTTAATCACAGCTGTAAATTTTTTATTTTACATTGTTTATTGTAATGCAGTATATAGCATTATTTTAACACAATGAGTGCTGGAATTGTAAATACATTAACATTTTGCAAGATCTGAACAAAAGATTTGGGCTTAAACCTTTCTTTTACTGTACATTTTTGACTGGCAGATAATTCCAAAAAAGATTTCTGTAGTTGAAAACTGCTGGTACTTCTTAGTACTGTGTACTCAACAGTTCATTCGGAATAGGTGAGACCTGAATTTGCTATTAATCTGCTTTTATGGATTACTAATATTTGCTAGGGTCTATGTCTAAGGATGATGACACTTATTAGCAATAGTGTGTTAATATTCTTTAATGGGAATGGATTATTAAAGCTACTTACTACAAAATTCAAATGCATATCTTCCACATTATTCCAGAAGTGTTAGACTTCACATGTTTATAGCTTCAAAGGTGGTTCAACTGTTTGCTGCTATATAGTGAAATAACTTTTATGTAGGTATTTTTTTCTTACTTATGAACATAAGAACATTTTCTGAATGTAAGGGTATGTGCCCACACGTAAAGTTTTGCTGCATTTTGGGGGTCAGGTTTTGCCTTGGTTTTATGTAAATGTATGCTAATCTAATCTTGCATTTTTGGTTTCCAACAAAACCTATGTGTGACGCCCCTGCGACCAGGATGGCCACAGGTAGGAACTGCAGCCAGGCAGGAAGGTAGACAGTTTGTATATCAGACACCCTCAAAACACACATCCACTGACCTAAGACCCAATCCTGAGCCTGGGACTTTAGGTAGGCAAGGGGTAGTAGGGCCAGTTATAAGTGGGTGAGGCGTAGCCATGGTAATGGACCAGTATAAAAAGGAGAAACAGGAAGTAGTTAGCCAGTTGGCGAGTGCCGAGCAGCAAAGACAGAGTGACCAGTAAAGACAGGAAAAACAGAAACCGGACCGCTGCCACCGGGTCCGAGGAAGACGGTAGCGCTGACAAATTACTGACAGGAAACACTCTCCTGACGTACCTGGGAAGTTACACGGGTACGAAAGAGCCCGGTGATCCCTTGTAAGACAGGGACACCCAAGGCTAGGCTGGAACCAGAGTGTTGGCTCTAAGGGGGAATGAAGTCTCATACCGGCTCCCCAGACAAACTGACGGGCAATACAGATTTCAGATCCGTATTCCCATTACAGGATTGGGGGCATAGCAGCAACTAGGAGGACCCGGTTTACCGTCCATACACTTAGGGGGAAGCTACATTGAGGGACTGAGCAGCCACTCCGCAATCCACCCAGAAGACGAGAGAGAGAATAAGCCTGAAAGGACATATAGAAAAAGTGAGGGGTCTTAGAGTGACAACGTGGCTGCAGAGGGTTCAAGTGTTCCCGGGGTTAACTGCACTGTGAACTGCTAAGAGCTGAACTGTACTGAGAACTGCTGTAAATTGTCTGAAGAGCTGACAAGTAAACCCGGTGAACCCTGCTTCAGTGTCCATGTCTGATTCCAGGTATACAGAACTGTCAATCCAGCATTTTACCCTGTCAGGAGCTGTCCCGACCCGCGGCGGGCTCATCCACCTAGCTGCAGCATCCATCCATCCTCGTGACAGAAGTACACTGCAGCGGTGGTCCCCTCATTGACCGCAACCCATGGGTGGCATCACGACAAACTCCCATGTAAATATCCCCCCATTTATTGCGGAACCCGGGACATGGTCCGGACCAAGACCGCCGTGATATCCCCAGCAGTACCCCGGTCCGGTACGAGTACCCCGTCCCAGTGGGCTCCACATATGTGACTCATGGAAAAGATGTTCACACATTGATTTTATTTCTCTGCTGAAAGTGTCAACACCACAGGTTTTCCTACATTTTGGGTTCCCAGCAAAACGTATGGGATTTCAGGGATAAGTTGTCCACACATACTGGTGTTATTTCTTTGCCGAAAGTGGAAACACCCAAGGTTTGGCTGTGTTTTTGAAAGAATGAGCATGTCAATTCTTTTCTGTGTTTTTGCTATTGTTTATATGGCAAATCTGCAGCAAAATCACAGCAAAGCCTGTGGTGTTGACACTTTCTGCAGAGAAATAAAACCAATGTATGTGCACAGCTTTTCCCTGAATAACATAGGTTTTGCTGGAAACCAAATATGCAGGATTAGATTAGCAGAACTCAAGGCAAAACTTGACCTCAAAAACGCAGCAAAACCTTACCTGTGGAACATAGCCTTACTAGAAACCCCTAAGGTTTTTCTATGTTTTTGCTGAAGCAAAACCTTACGTATGGGAACATAACCTATTTCTTGAAAAAATCAAACAAAATCATTACATACTCCATGCTTCTCCAACAAGCTTGACAAATTCACAATATACCTATTTCCCAGAATGCCTAGGCTTGTATATTTTTCAAATTTATTTAATTTCTCTTTTGCTCACCCCTTTCTTTGCATTGGGTAAACATTTAAATTAATCCAGCAGATTGGAAAAGATGATGGTATGGCTACCAGTGACCAGACCACTGAAACCACTGATTGGCTGCAAGGTCGAGTGATTGCTGGTTATGATGTCCTTTCTTCCAGTCCAGTGTAGGATGGTGGAGTTGAACAGTGGCTGTCTTCTGTATTTATACCTTTAATTTATTTAGCATGGCTTCCTGCTATTAAAGGGTTTAAACTCTACAACTATATTGATGATTTTAGTATTGTTCATATATTCCTGATTGAATAGTGTACAGTACTACGAAGTAGAAAATAAAAGAGAGAGGGGAGGGGGACAAGAGGCGCAATTGTGCCCTTATCACTAGACAATAGGTTTCAGCAGTGAGAAACGCAATTCACTCACCTACTCCAGTTGTGTGACCCACAACTGGCTTATGAGCATGTAGGATAATATCCTGATGGCTGCCGCTGGACCTCCACCGACTCCACACACGTGGGGTTAGACCAGGAAATTCAGGGAAGGAAGGTGTACTGCGGTCCGCGCTGCCAGAAACATCAAGGAAGACCCAAGATGAAGTTTTGATCCAAGCCTTCTTTATTCTCCTCCTACGCGTTTCAGTGCCCACCTGGCACCTTCATCAGGGATGCAGCCATCCTCTCAAACAGATCTTATATACACTGACATTCATGTAATAATTAGTGGGTGTTACTGTCCATGTGACGTCAAAACCGTCACAAAACAAGGAGGATCTATGTTTTGGCGCACTTTTTATAAATAACATACAATACACATATAAATGATGAAATCTTAAGATACAAATGTTATAAAAAATCGATTTGATAAGATCACCAAAAAACTTTGTGAAAAATCATGCGGAAAAGCTTGTAAATTTCATGTAATAGTAAACACAACTCAAGATGCAAAAAAATTTTTGTCTTGAATGGGAACATATTCCAGACCAAGGGATAGAACTCAAAAAAAATGTTTTTGCATCTTGAGTTGTGTTTACTATTCCATGAAATTTACAAGCTTTTCCGCATGATTTTTCACAAAGTTTTTTGGTGATCTTATGAAATCGATTTTTTATAACATTTGTATCTTAAGATTTCATCATTTATATGTGTATTGTATGTTATTTATAAAAAGTGCGCCAAAACATAGATCCTCCTTGTTTTGTGACGGTTTTGACGTCACATGGACAGTAACACCCACTAATTATTACATGAATGTCAGTGTATATAAGATCTGTTTGAGAGGATGGCTGCATCCCTGATGAAGGTGCCAGGTGGGCACTGAAACGCGTAGGAGGAGAATAAAGAAGGCTTGGATCAAAACTTCGTCTTGGGTCTTCCTTGATGTTTCTGGCAGCGCGGACCGCAGTACACCTTCCTTCCCTGAATTTCATTAAGTAGAAAATGGCAGCTCCATCGCACTGTTTAGTTGCCACTCTCTGGTATGCATGTTAGTTCTTATAATTTAAATATGTGGTGTTGTGTTTTACTGGGAGAGGACATTAAACAATATGATTGAACTGCAATGTTCTGCTTCATATACTATACACTATCCAATGAACTTGTGTTATGTCTGTTGGAGTTTTCTTTAACACATAATTTTTTCATGTTTAAGGGGTCCTTCTACCTGCAGCTCCAGGGAACTTAAATGGGTGCATCAATTGCACACACATACACAAATTTGTTCCTGGGGCTGTGGGAGAGGGACCTTTTCCTGTCAGATGAGGGAGGTATGTCTGTGGACTGCGTCATTTCTGGGCACGGTACATAGACGACATATACCTCATCTGGCAGGAATCAGTAACAGAATTTGATCTTTTTATGAAAAATCTAAATTCCAACGAAAAAATATCCACTTGACCTATGTCTGGTCTTTGAAATCTATCGATTTCCTAGATGTAACCATATCTACAGATATGGATGGGGTTCTACAAACAAACCTTTATCGGAAATCCACGGAAACTAATACCTTGATGCATGCCTCATCCTCGCAACCCTGATTTATGATTAATTCAGTACCCACTGGACAGTTTCTGAGACTACGTAGGATATGTTCACGAAACGAAGACTTTGAGGTGCAGGCTCAAGATCTCAGAGAATGATTTTTAGAAAGGGGATACAGCAGAAGATCTATTAAAAGGGCTTACCATAGAGCAAAATATTCCACCAGAGATATTATGCTGTATGGCCCCAAGGAACGTAAATCTGAGAATGTTGTAAGATTTATAAGTGAGTATAATTCTGCATTTAATACAGACAAGCTCTGGAGCGATGCTGACACATCTTAAGAGCTGACTTAACCCTTGAATAAATTCTACCGACATTCCCCCATATGACCATAAGACGCAGCCAAAATTTAAAAGATATATTAGTCCGTAGTCACTTCGATGTAAGTGACAATAAGAGGACTTTTTTGGACAAATTGGGGGACCTTGTGGGAAAGGTGTGGCGTGTCCAAACATTGAAAGACGTGCATCCTTCACGGACTCAACGGGAAAACAGACCTTTCAAATTTGGCATAAAATAACATGCAAAATTAAATTTGTAGTTTATTATGCTACATGCCCTTATGGCAAAATTTATGTCGGTTTGACTAGCCGGCAAGTGAAGGTCCGTGTGAGGGAGCATGTCTTGGATATAGAGTCAGCAAAAGAAGTGACAGATGAGGAGACCTTAAAAACTATACCTAGGCATTTTAAAAAGTTCCATCAGTGTGATAGCTCTGTTCTTAAAGTACGTGGCATTGATGTAGTGAACATGGGGTCCCGTAGTGGTAATATTACACGGCGACTTGGTCAATTGGAAACACAATGGATTTGGAGCCTTAAAACCATTCATCCAAATGGTTTAAATTAACATATTAGCTTTGTTCCTTTTTTGTAGATGTCCTGACAACTTTGACGCAGGGGTTTTAATTTTTATTTGGTTTTAATTGTCACAATTATTTATTTTATAGTGAGGCCAATCATTAAATCCTGTTTCGCGAATTTTTGGAGGTGGACATATTCACATCGGTTTTCAATAAAAAAGAAAAACAGAAGATAAAGAAAATATGAAGATCCGTCTATGGAATGGAATGCTATGATGGGTTACAATTTTGTGATGTTTATGAGCAACTTTCGTATGTTACAGAGTGTCATGTACTTATGACAATTCTGTCTGAAGATACTATGAGTGGTGGATGAGGGTTTAATGTTTTTCAGGTGGATTGTGTAGAATAATTCTCTGTATATATTTTTGTCCTTTAGGATTGTATTTATTGATATATATATCAATACAGTATTTCCTTATTGTTACACATTGATATCATGTGGATACCTTTTCCACCTCATTTATGAGATCTTGTAGTTTATGCATTTTTTCAATATATTAATAGGCAATATGTATATTTGCATTGTCTTCATATATACTGCTTATACCTTCCTTTTGGAATCGAGTCTTGTAAGATAAGTAATATACTAATAATAAGCAGTATATGTAATTCCTCTTCATGATATGAATGGTCCACCCCTTACAATTGTTATTTATTGTCTCCCCGCTGAGCCGCACGAGCGCTCCCTGGTCCTGGGTCTGGCATCGGCATCTAAGCATCTCTATGGAGATAGATGAGTGTGGCGCCCCTCTGTCGGGACGCCACAGGGAAGTACTACACCCAAAATAGAAGGTGTGGTGCTTCCACAGTCACGGGTGGAGAGGGGGAACTGCAGAGTCTATATACAAAACTACAACAAGCCCAGCTATAGACACCCTAGCACCAGGGACTGTATATTCAGTAGGTCCCAGGGGGGTGGAGCTTAGCTGAGCGGGAGATGTGACATCAGTGAGAGTTGACAGCAGTTAGTCAGATAGTGAGAGGAACTGAAAGAGGACGGACGCAGTTGAGACAGAAGCTCTGACAGGAGGGTACCTCAAACCTAAAGAGGTACCCAGACAAGAAAGGGGGCACCCCAGACTTGGTCACAGCCGTCTGGAGTGTCCAGGTCACCACTGGTGTACCGGAACCAAGTTGGTTTGCCAGGTTTATCCCAAACCACTGACTGGCAGGCTGTGATCCTGATAAGAAGGAGTCACAGCACCCATCAATAAGTCCAACATCTTTCCCATAGCCAGGTTCAAGATGCTGACAAGTGAAAACAGACTTTAAGCAACAGACCCCGAGGACCAGAGACTAGACTTGTGAGTGGGGAAGTAAAGAGCCAAAAGAGCCCTTAAGAACTGAGGAAAGAGTTGAAAGGTATCTCAGACAGACTCTGTGGTGAACCTCAAATCCTGTGGCAACTAACCCCTGGAAACTGGACTGTACCGTGTACCTTAAATATCTGCTTGGTACCAGTAAAAAGAACAGTTTGAGCTGATCTGGACTCTATCTCTAGTTAATCCGTCGCCTAAAAGATCTCAACACCACCTGAGAGATAAAGACTACTACTTCCCTCATCTACCCCGCTGCCCTGAGGTAAAGCTCCGCCTGTGGGGAGCTGTACTACCAAAAGCTGCATCAACATCACCTCAGCGGCCGGCTACAGCGCTGGTAATCACATTACCAGGTACCACTGGTGGCGTCACGTATAATAATCCCCTATCTCAAATATTTTTCCCCTTAGCCATTGAGTGTCCAGGGCATGGGACCGGGACCTGACCAGACGTGATCCGCACTGAAGTAGCAACCTGTCCCGTTATCCGAGTACCCCCTACTATGTTTACCATCTCATGAGGCGGGTCACATGACCTGCGGCATCTCCTCTCCATGACGCTGCCCGCTGACGTCGATCCGGCAGTCTGGGAAAGCGCCCGTCACCTGGCAACAGTGGTACAATACGATTGGCTCATTAAGCCTTTTAATACCACCTCTTCCCCTACCTATTACGCTCCCTGATGAAGACGTAAGCTCACAGGACTCTGTCATACATACAGGTACTTACAGTGCCTACAAGTAGTATTCAACCCCTGCAGATTTAGCTGGTTGACACATGCGGAATTAACTTGGCATTGTAACATTTGGACTGTAGATCAGCCTGGAAGTGGGAAATGCACTGCAGCCAAAAAGATTTTTTTAATTTTTTTTTTTGTTTTTAAAGCGTTAAAAGTTAATTCAGAGGGTCATTTATTATTCAACCCCTCAAACCACCAGCATTCTGTTTGGTCCCCCTAAAGTATTAAGAAGTAGTTCAGGCACAAAGAACAATGAGCTTCACATGTGTGGATTAATTATCTCTTTTGCCAGCCTTTTCTGACTATTTAAGACCCTCCCCAAACTTGTGAACAGCACTCATACATGGTCAACATGGGAAAGACAAAGGAGCATTCCAAGGCCATCAGAGACAAGATCGTGGAGGGTCACAAGGCTGGCAAGGGGTACAAAACCCTTTCCAAGGAGTTGGGCCTACCTGTCTCCACTGTTGGGAGCATCATCCGGAAGTGGAAGGCTTATGGAACTACTGTTAGCCTTCCACGGCCTGGACAGCCTTTGAAAGTTTCCTCCCGTGCCGAGGCCAGGCTTGTCCGAAGAGTCAAGGCTAACCCAAGGACAACAAGGAAGGCGCTCCGGGAAGATCTCATGGCAGTGGGGACATTGGTTTCAGTCAATACCATAAGTAACGTACTCCACCGCAATGGTCTCCGTTCCAGATGAGCCCGTAAGGTACCTTTACTTTCAAAGCGTCATGTCAAGGCTCGTCTACAGTTTGCTCATGATCACTTGGAGGACTCTGAGACAGACTGGTTCAAGGTTCTATGGTCTGATGAGACCAAGATCGAGATCTTTGGTGCCAACCACACACGTGACATTTGGAGACTGGATGGCACTGCATATGACCCCAAGAATACCATCCCTACAGTCAAGCATGGTGGTAGCAGCATCATGCTGTGGGGCTGTTTCTCAGCCAAGGGGCATGGCCATCTGGTCCTCATCCTTGGGAAGATGGATAGCACGGCCTACCTGGAGATTTTGGCCAAGAACCTCCGCTCCTCCATCAAGGATCTTTAAGACGGGTCGTAATTTCTTCTTCCAACAAGACAATGACCCAAAGCACACAGCCAAGAAAACCAAGGCCTGGTTCAAGAGGGAAAAAATCAAGGTGATGGAGTAGCCTAGTCAGTCTCCTGACCTTAACCCAATTGAAAACTTGTGGAAGGAGCTCAAGATTAAAGTCCACATGAGACACCCAAAGAACCTAGATAACTTGGAGAAGATCTGCATGGAGGAGTGGGCCAAGATAACTCCAGAGACCTGTGCTGGCCTGATCAGGTCTTATAAAAGACGATTATTAGCTGTAATTGCAAACAAGGGTTATTCCACAAAATATTAAACATAGGGGTTGAATAATTGACCCACACTTTTATGTTTAAAATTTATTAAAATTCAACTGAGCAATATAACTTTTTGGTTTGTAAGATTTATGCTTCTGTTAATAAATCCTACTCTCGTTTGCAGTTTGAAGGCTCTAACTTATTTGCATCTTATCAAACCACCTAAATCTGCAGGGGGTTGAATACTACTTGTAGGCACTGTATTTAATCAAATAATACAATATTCTTGTAACCTTATGTTTTGGGTCAGTGTCTCTCCAGTGTAGCTCTGGTTAAGGTAATTGCTTTGATTAGTGATACTCTGGCCATACTCTGAAGTAAAGAGAGGTCTCTTCTAAACCGCTATACATATAGTATATTTGGCTGTAGTTTAGCATCCAGCTAACACCCAGTTAACCCTCAGCTCTACTTTTTTTGTGCACAATAGCACTTTATACATTTGTGCACACTTTAATAACTGTGTACACTACCTAAAAAGAGGACTGAAGAAATCTAATTAAACTGCTCTATATACTTATTTTTTGGTGCATTAATATTTGAGCACTGGCTTGCACAATATGATAATATAGCATCATTGTAAAATAGTGCACAATTCCAAGAGTAGGGATATTTATTGATAATCCCTCCCTTCTATACTAAATCCCTGTGAGCACATATATTGATATATATAGTGGTATTTTATATTTATGCATGATATCCAGTGAGAGGCAATCTTTAAACTGTAATTATATATAAAAAACATTTTAAAACTTGAATATAAAAATATCCAGTCAAATCATAGATACTGGTTACCTCCTTACATCTTGTACACTTTTGGTATAGTTCTACATATAAATGTATATGAAAGAATTTTGGCTTAATCCTTGAATAAATTTTTGGGAACAACTGTAAATCACTATTGGTTATATATTTGAGATATTATTGTATTAATTATTGTATTGTATTGATTGTAATATTTGGTATATTATTATACCTGTATGTACTGTGAAGCTATAGTGAAACAAGAGATTGAAAACTGTTTCACCTTTATACCTTTTTATGACATTCTTTTATATTTTGCATCGCACATCCTGAAATAAAGTTTCTTCACTTTTTTTGAGATTTTGGGCTTCTTGATCGTTTTTTCTGTTTTCTCTCACTATCCAATGAAATCGATTGCCTATCCTAACATCATAAACAAGGAAAAACACTGATACGATCCATCATCTCTTCAAATTCTTTATTCCAAATGCCCTGCTAGGGCGCTGAGATGATTTTATTCTTTCATTTTGAATAAAGAATTTGAAGAGATGATGGATCGGAGTTCGTGAGTAATTAGCGGTGGGGCGGCTCTCCTTTCACCACTATCCTAAAATCGTCAATATAATTTTAGAGTATAGTTCCGCTCTATACATTGTTTACAGCTGTCCTCTGCTAGGGCTTGTAATAACTGGTTGGGGTGCCATGTATTGGACCCTCACCAATCTGATTTTGATGACCTTTCCTAAGTGTTGGTCATCAAAATATCAGTAGTGTCTTCAATGTATTTGTAGTTGAAAACCATTTTAAGTATTTAAAATAAAGTAGAAAGTCCCTGCAATCTGATATTTAGACTTTTCAGAGCCATTTGATACTATGCTGCAAAAAAACGATGCTGGTTCAATATTAGAAAGCAGATTTCTGGAGATGGCACATGGACCCGGAGATCCAGTAATGGAATAATATTTTTTTCTAATATCAGACAATCAGCATCCACCTCTATATCAACACTGCAAGATTTTAGTTTCCTTTAATGGCATAGTGTTTTCTTCACATTGATAAACTATCCAACTGGTTAACCCTTTTCACTGTGCTTAATAACTGTTGCCTTATGTCAATGTTAAGGGATAACCTGTTGAGATGGAATCTACAAACTTTGGGTGAGGCTGAGCAGCACAGACTGGAGGTCATAATGCAGCAGAACTGTATTGGGAAGACAGCACTTGGATTAGCAATGACTACTGAAGCAGGATATGCAGGATGAGAGATGGGCGAGCAGAGCAGAAAGCATTAGATGCATTTGGTCCAAATCAGGGATGTAACTACAACAGATGCAGGGGTTGCAATCACACTCGGGCCCTGGAGCTTAGAGGGCCCCAAAAATATTTTTGACTATAGAAAAAGAAAAATTTGCAATATTCGGGAGCCCCTTTGGAGCTTTCACATCGGGGTCCATGAGTTTCAAGTTACGCCACTGATCCAAATGAGCAGATTATATAGGAACAGCAAACATGTATAGGAAAACTGGTATCTTGCAACATGAGTGTGGTTATTAATAACAAAATCTTTGTCAGCATATTAGCAATATTATACCCTGGTGAGTAAATCACCTCTTAGGGTTGTGTTTGCATAATCTCCAAAATATACATTTATAAAACACGAGAAAAGATTGGAGTATATTACAGTAATAAGTGAAATTTTTATTTTGATTTTTAAAATGCGTGATGCAATAAAGTGGATACAAAGAGGTATGAGGTGCACATCACCTCTATGGTTACAGTGGCTCACAAAATCCAAGGTGCAATTGCAGAGGATGCTGGACTTATACATATGGTATATAACAAGTACAAAAATGCTGACACTGGTTAGTAAAGTGCAGTGTGCATCATAATTTCATATGGGTCATATACAGTACATAGAAAAAAACCAGTTCTATAGCTGAGCTATATAGCATTAGACTATACATTACACATATGAAGTCCAACAAAGCAAATAAAAGTAAATGCAAGGATAATGAGAGAGACAATCTTAAAGGCTGTTCAAGGCATACCTATATAAGAACCATAAAGGGAGAGCAGAGCTCTAAAGGTAGCGTGGTCCTGTTTGAAATGGCCCCTACATATGTTTCACCAGGTGGTAGCACGGCTTCTTCAGGGAGGAGTATATGGATGTAGATGACAGCAAACTATAGCTGCTACCGTGCTTTTATAGCGCCAGGGAACCCAGGTGCGGTGTTCGGCACTTTCGGGTTCCGCTGACGTCACGCGCATGCGCAGACTCGCAGCTCAACGTCAGGGGGCGGGCAAAGGTCTATGCGTGTCTCAACCCGTCGCTTGGTGATGGGACCCGTCACCATCGCTACCAAGCGGAAGGGGAGAAGCCAAGACCCGGCACAGCCCTCCATGGGAACCGCGATATCTGTGCAGCATTGCATGTCGCCATAGCAACTAAATCAGCAGCAGATCAGAGAGATAGGGCACAAAATAACACATTTCATATATAGACTGTAATAAATGCCTGATTATAACATTAAAATTCAGTCCTCCTATTGAAATGGTTGGACTTTCATTGTCTCCATGATGAATGCTGACTCCAATGTTGCGTAGTGATGAGGAGGCGATCCTTGGGCAGGGGACTTCAGCGAAGGGCCAATCATCATGAAAGGTGCTAAAGTGATGTGTGATTGTATAAATCCTACAAAACAAGAACCGGAAAAAATAAGAAAAGAGAAAAGAGGACGGAAAGGAAGGGATCTGAGGTGGTTAGACAGACAATACACTACAAGTATGAACTAAAGGAGACAGTCTCATTGAGACCATTGGGAGTTAGCGTGCCCAACAACGTTATCCACTTTGTTTCCATGCGAGCCAGCAATTTCCTATAGTCACCTCCGCGATTGCTACAACGCACCATATCAATCCCCCTGACTCTCAAGGAATCAGGGTTGCTCCCATGAAATTTAAGAAAATGTTTAGGAAGTGTTTTTAAGATTGTGGGATCTTTTGCGGTGCCCGCTGCAATGATGTCTCGGACGTGCTCACGTACCCTCACCCTCAATTCCCGCGACGTTAGCCCCACGTAGATCAGGGAGTAGGCACATTGGGCAAAGTATACCTTTCTCGTGTTTTATAAATGAGTGTGGTTATTGTAAGGAAAATAGTTATAGACAAACTATTGTATTGTAGGAGGAGTGTAGTCAAACACATGGCAACTGCAGATGTGTAGTGAGAAACTAGTATCTTGCTCCAATAATATAGATCCACACAGACAAATGTGTGAACGAAACCAATTGATAAGAATTAGTATCTAGAATCTTGATACAGCAATTATGTGGATGTAGACATCAAATAAAGAAGCAAGACTGAGTTTGGTAAAATTGTTGATAGCTGGATAGTTGCTGAGGAAATAATTAGACACCTGGCTTTAGCTGCGCCAAGTGAATGGTTACCCTAAACTCCTGACACACAAGGCAGCAGAATTAGTGTGCAATACATTTTCAAGACATACAGTGGGGATAAAAAGTATTAGTCAGCCTCAAATTGTGCAAGTTCTCTCACTTAAAAAGATGAGCAAGGCCTGTAATTGATATAATAGATAGACCTCAACTATGCAAGACAAAATGAGAAAACAAATCTTGAAAATCACATTGTCTGATTTGGAAACAAATTTTTGTTTTCAAATTTTGGTGGAAAATAAGTCACCTTATTTGGTCACCTACAAACAAACAAGATTTCTGGCTTTCACAGACCTGTAACTTCTTCTTTAAGAGGCTCCTCTGTCCTCCACTCATTACCTGTAGTACTAGCACGTGTTTAAAATTGTTACAAACATAAAAGACACCTGTCTGCAACCTCAAACAGTCACACTCCAAACTCCACTATGGTGAAGAATAAAGAGCAGTCGAAGGATACCAGAAACAAAATTATAGCCCTGCACCAGGCTGGGAAGACTTAATCTGCAATAGGCAACGAGCTTGGTGTGAAGAAATCAACTGTGGGAGCAATTCGAAAATGGAAGACATACAAGACCACTGATAATCTCCCTCGATCTGGGGCTCCACGCAAGATCTTACCTCGGGGGCCAAAATGAGCTCAAGAATGGTGAGCAAAAATCCCAGAACTACACAGGGGGATCTAGTGAATGACCTGCAGAGAGCTGGGACCAACGTTACACAGGCTACCATCAGTAACACACTACGCCACCATGGACTCAGATTTTGCAGTGCCAGACATGTTCCCCTGCTTAAACCATTACATCTAAAGTTTGCTAGAGAGCATTTAGATGATCCAGAAGATTATTGGGAGAATATAATATGGTCAGATGAAACTATAGTAGAACTGTTTGGTGGTAACACAACTGATCGTGTTTGGAGGAGAAAGAATGCTGCGTTACATCCAAAGAAAACCATACCTACTGTGAAGCAAAGGGGTGACAACATCCTGCTTTGGGGCTGTTTCTCTGTCAAGGGACAAGGATGACTGATCCATGTACATGAAAGAATAAATGGGACCATGTATTGTGTGATTTTGAGTGCAAACCTCCTTCCATCAACAGGGGCACTGACGATGAAACATGGCTGGGTCTTTCAGCATGACAATGATCCCAAGCACACCACCAGAGCAATGAAGGAGTGGCTTCATAAGAAGCATTTCAAGGTCCTGGAGTGGCCTAGCCAGTTTCCAGATCCAAACCCTATAGAAAACATTTGATGGGAGATGAAAGTCCATGTTGCCCAGTGACAGCCCCAAAACATCACTGCTCTAGGGAAATCTGCATGGAGGAATGGGCCAACATACCAGCAACATTAATTTTTTCCAATAATGAACCTATTTAACTTTAATGCGATCAATATGATTGCTGAGGGTATAATTTAATAAAAAAAAGAAAATATAATAAAAGCTGAAAAAAAGAAATGTGATTTTTATTTTGGACAATCTCTACAAGTCATAGACACATTACCTGCTTTAAAGCTCAGTGGTTTTAGTTCAAGCATTTCCTGTATTTCACGTGAATATGTTGGATGTTTCAGGCAGAAATAAAAGTGATCATGTTGAGGCTGTCAGTTTGAGAAGAAAGCTAAAAGTAGTGAATAGAGAATAATATCATACTGCTCCAGCTTTTATTTGGCACAATATTTTATTTATTCTATTCTTTGTAGGGATGCTATAGAAAGAAACTTTGATTTCACAGAACAACTTGTAATTGGCTTAGTTTTCTGAGTTAGGGCCCTTTCACATCAGCGTTTTTTTAAATTTGCGGCAGATGCGGTGAAAAAACCGCATCTGCCGCAACTGCCGCATAACGGTTCCACTTGCGGCACGGTTGCGGTTTTTTCCATAGGAAGTATAGGGGGACTTGCGGCAGATGCGGCAAGTGCGGTATTGCACTTGCGGCAGGTGCGGCAGAGAAAAAAAACGCGGCTTACCGCGGTTTTTTTCTCTGCCGCACCTGCCGCAAGTGCAATACCGCACTTGCCGCATCTGCCGCAAGTCCCCCTATACTTCCTATGGAAAAAACCGCAACCGTGCCGCAAGTGGAACCGTTATGCGGCAGTTGCGGCAGATGCGGTTTTTTCACCGCATCTGCCGCAAATTTAAAAAAACGCTGATGTGAAAGGGCCCTTATATCTGTGACAGAGTTTTATATCAACTTTTAAAGGTTGATAAACTTTGAAGTTTTAATGATGCAAAAGAACATTTGGTAACAGATATAGTGATAAATATTAGGGTTATATCTGCGTGTAAAAAATCAGTCCAATTTTCATACAGAAAATTTAGACGAGTGAAATCCAATTTGTATTCCATATGTCATGTGAGTGTTATGTGACTGTGCGGTTTTCTTCTTGCCTAGCATCCGTATAACATGGGTATGCCATCAATATGCTATGCCTTTTTTTCTACATTCTGCAATAATTTACAGGTCCATTTAGGTGATCTTTGCTACAAAATGGTAATGTATCTGTATCTTTGAAAAACAGATGGGAAACGTATGGTGTGTGTGACATCCGTTTTCTTCTCACACCCATCGACTTCCATTGGCAAGCTTCACAAGATCATATGCAGCATGCTTCGATTTTTCCCTAAGGCTGATAACAGCTGAGGAAACAGCAGTTGCAGAACAGTACTGATTCAATGAAAAAAATGCGTGTGAGTACAATTTGATTTTTTCTCACATTACACTCATCCATTTTATATGGAAGTGGGGACGAGCTCTCAAGCGTACCCGTCTATCTGTGTCTATTTATCATCTATCTGTATATATATCTATCTCTATTTCTGTCTATATTTTAACAATCACTCTATATCTATCAATTTATATTTCTTTATATTTCTTTGACTTTATATATATATATATCTAATATATAAAGCTGAGTGTATGTATGTATGTATGTATGTGGCATAGCACTACCTACTCCACATAGCCATGCCTACTCATAGCCACACCCACTCATAGTCCTGGCTCCTCCACATAGCCAAACCTCCTCCACATAGCTCCACCCCTGGGACTATGTGGAGGGGTGGTGCTATGAAGGGGTGGGGCTATATGTAGAGACAAAGCTACCAGGAGGGGTGAGGTTTTGTGTAGGGGCAGAGCTATGAAGAAGTGGGGTTACTGGGAGGCACAGCTATGAAACATACACACACACACACACATACATATACATACATTACCATATGTGGGTGGTGTTACCATTACCATTTATGGGCGATATTACCATACATGGGCATTATGCCTGGGCAACACCAGGCTCTACAGCTAGTAAATCTATACATATATATATAATATATATATATCTCATACGATAGGGTTAACGGTTAACTGGGCACTAAAAGGTTAATGACTGGGTCAGCCCTCTTTAAGTGACCTTTCTAAATGCAGTCTCCCAAATGGTGTTGCTCGCTAATAAAACTGATAAAATCCACAGTAAGAAGGAAAGATGTGGCACTCACCAGTGATGATCTTATGCTTTTATGCACACGTCCATTTACAATTCAGTGCGGTAAAGAGCAGGGAGAGAGGGGGAGAGGAGACGGCGGATGACGGCCTGTCGTTTCGCGGTATCTACCGCTTCCACCAGGACCCGTGGTCATCTCTGGTGAGTGCCGCATCTTTCCTTCTTTCTGTGGATATATATATTGTGAGGTAGCGCTGGGATTGCAATACAAATGGCCGTGAGCCCGGTTTCAGTTTATACAGTACCCAAATTTATTCATGAGGCACAGCAGTGGCACAAGTTGCCGGGTTCCGGGACGCAGCCGGGTACAATGCACACATCCCCCAGACAGTAACACGGTCCCTTTAGGTTAGGAGTTCTCTCCGGTCTAGGTCACCCTGGGCCCCCGGGGTTAGGCCGTGTTGTAACAGCACGCCCTGGACCTGACCACTCAGCAGTCCCTTCTGCCTCATCTGAGGCAGAAGCTCTCCACAGGGGGCCCCGCCTCGTCTCCTAACCTAGCTTTTAACCCCGTGTCTCCCTCCGGGGAAAACCTACAAGACCCGGACTGGAGTGGAGCGTCCCTCTATCTTATATTCCATACCGGGGTCAATACGTGACAATGCACATTGTGGGGGACACATAGCGCCCCTCGCATATGATCCCCCTCACTGTCTCACAATATATATCTAATATATAAAGCTGAATGTGTGTGTGTATGTATGTATTTGTGTATATCTGGGATTGGCATCTACACCGTCGCAACTACAGCCACAAAATTTTGCACAGTCACACGTCTGGACCCCAGGAGCGTCATAGGCTATGTTGTGAGGCGAAATTTTAACCCCGCGCATTCCAATTCACCAAACAATTTTGCCCCTATCTACATAATGGGGAAAAAGTGAATGGAAAAGTGTTGGAGGAAAATCGACAGCTGCCAGCTATAGCCACAAAATTTTGCACAGTCACACATCTGGACCCCGGGAGCATCATAGGCTATGATGAGACACACACACCCAACACAGACCCCCCCCCACAAGGACACGCACACATAAACACCCTATAGGGACACATGCACTCACCCCACAGGGACACACACACCACAAAGAGACAAACACAACACAGATACACACACACACACCACACAGACCCCCCCACAGGGACACACACACATACACACCCTATAGGGACACATGCACTCACCCCACAGGGACACACACACCACAAAGAGACACACACAACAGAGACACACACCACACAGATCCCCCCACAGGGACACACACACATACACACCCTGTAGGGACACATGCACTCACCCCACAGGGACACACACATACACACACCCCAGGGACACACACACCACACAGACAGACACAGATGTGCACAAAATCACCTCACACAACTTGCCTCATACGTGTGCTATCTTTAATTTCCAAACATAAAGTGGCACCCCATGGGTTAATGTGCCACAATAACATCACATGGGTTCCCTCCCCACTACACACTGACTTACACTAGCACCTTTGGGCCAGGAGGGGGAGCACAACCTGCTCTCTTAAATACTCCAGCTCATGAGGAAGTAGCTCAGTTCAGCACAGAGCAGTGCTGTGAAGAGCACAAGTTAGTGCAGAATCCAGTACAGACAGTACTGTGAAGAGCAGAGTTAGCTCAGTGCAGGCCTAGTGAGGGCCTGAGGAAAGGAGAACTACGAGCAGAGAGACACTCCTGGGAGCTTGAGTGCAACCATTACTCGCCCCAGAGAAGCGCACAGAACGGACACTGGATCCGGTACTGTGACTAACACACAGCACGGTGAATCCAGGAGCAGTGGGGTTTCTAGAAGCCCACAGTACCAGAGCAAAGCAACACGGGGTCAGCACAGCACAAAGGACTTAAGTTGCCTAGCCAAGTGGTACCAGCAGCAGAAAGAGAGAAAGAGTGAGGCAGTCCCAGCAGCTCAGCTAGAAGCAGCCGCCAGGACACACACACAGCGCAGCACGAAGAAGCTGATGACCCGGACAGGGTGGGAGGAAAGCCTAACCCCAGTACAGACTCCGTGGGCTATAATCTGCAACAACATCTTCAGTAAAGCTTTGGAAAACAGCAAAACTGTGACTCTGTGTATTGATTGCAACCTTTGCCCTACATCCAACAGCAGAGAGGTCCCACCTGAAGAGCTACAAGCCTGTCAGCTCTGCCAACAGGCTGGAAGAAAGCTGCAGCATCAGGAGAGAAGGAGAATTGCACCTTTTACTACAAAACGTGAGTGTGTGTTCTTTAACCCCGTCTCCACTATCCATATCCATTATAGACTATACCATCACTGCCCCGGGGAATACAGTTCTACCCACTGGAACTATTCCATCTGCGCTGCCATTACACCATCCCCGGAGGTTCTGCAGCAGCGGCGGCTTCATCACTGGCCGCACATAGTGGGTGGCGTCACGATAGACTATTCTCCCCTGTAAATAACCCCTTTTATTTGCCAGGGCCTGGGACATGGTCCGGACCAGGGCCACCCGTGACTTCCCCAATAGCAGACGTGGTCCGGTACCGAGTACCTTCTTCCCAGTGGGCTCGACATAAACATCTGATTAAAAACAGCCAATGTGCAACACATGTGCCATATAGGGAATTAAGGCAGATGTCAGTCACATGAGCTGTCTATTATGTGTATGTGTGAGGTAACATATACTGCCCGGCCAGGGGGAGGGTTTACTGTTGGCTGGAGATTTATCAGGCTGCCTATAGCAACCAATCACAGCTCAGCTTCTATTTTCCTACAGGTCATTAATATGACATATTCAAATTCTATTTTGTTATAGCTAACAGCAGTTATTTATTAACCCGGGCGTAGCCGGGTACTACAGCTAGTATATAAACATATATATATCTATTATATAATCGCGAATCGGAAAAGCGCCCCTCCGCGCGCTACTTCCGGCGTGGTCATGTGGATACGAATTTAACATTGGGCGCGAAGCGCCCAATGCTGCGCGAGCAATGGCCGCGAGGCCATTGCGAGTCGCTGGCCCAGGGCGAGCAATGGCCGCGAAGCGGCCATTGCGAGCCGCTGGCCCAAAATCCATCCACAGCCCCGGCTACAACCTTAGCGATTTACCGCTCAGGTAGCGCGAGCAATGGCCGCGAGGCCATTGCGAGTCGCTGCCTGAGCCGCAATTCGCTCCCCGGGGACCATGGAGCCGAGGCGGCATTGCCGCCTCCGCTCCCCGCTACACACAATTCGCCACCCCCCCCCCCCATGTCCGCACAGCCCGCCCCCATCAATGTCCCCACAGCCGACCCCCATGTCCGCACAGCCCACCCCCAGCAATGTCCGCACAGCCCGCCCACATCAATGTCCGCACAGCCCACCCCCATGTCCGCACAGCCGACCCCCATGCCCGCACAGCCCACCCCCATGTCCGCACAGCCCGCCCACATCAATATCCGCACAGCCCACCCCCCTGTCCGCACAGCCGACCCCCATGCCCGCACAGCCGACCCCCATGCCCGCACAGCCGACCCCCATGCCCGCACAGCCGACCCCCATGCCCGCACAGCCGACCCCCATGCCCGCACAGCCCACCCCCATGTCCGCACAGCCCACCCCCATGTCCGCACAGCCGACCCCCATGCCCGCACAGCCGACCCCCATGCCCGCACAGCCGACCCCCATGCCCGCACAGCCGACCCCCATGCCCGCACAGCCGACCCCATGCCCGCACAGCCGACCCCCATGCCCGCACAGCCCACCCCCATGTCCGCACAGCCGACCCCCATGCCCGCACAGCCGACCCCCATGCCCGCACAGCCGACCCCCATGCCCGCACAGCCCACCCCCATGCTCGCACAGCCCGCCCCCATCAATGTCCGAAAAACCCCCCATGTCCGCACAGCCGACCCCCACTAATGTCCACACAGCCCCCCCCATGTCCGCACATACTTACATGTCTTCTTAGTCATCTGATCGTCCGTCCGGCCAGGCGTCCTCTTCGTCCGGCCAGGCGTCCTCTTCGTCCGGCCCCGGGGATCTTCTGTCTTCTTCCAGCTCCGACGTCCTCTTCTCTTCTCATTCAGGTACAATGGACGACAAATCCGCCATTGTATCTCAATGAGATATGAGCGGCTCTTCTGATTGGTCGCTGTGTACTGCCCTCAGCCAATCAGAAGAGCCCCTCATTGAGCTCGAATTCTGATTGGTCGGCGCCCAATCCGAAATCGGGCTCACTGCCCATAGACATGTATTAGCGGTGTGTCCGCGATCTTACGGCCGACAAATAGAACCAGGTGGCCGGCCATAAAATCGCCGACACACCGCTAATGTATGTCAATGGGAAAAATAGCGGACCTGAATGAGAACTGTCTCACTTAACATAAATAATAAATTAAATAATAAATAAAATAATTTAAAAAGAATTAAAAAATAATAAAAAATAATAATAAAAAAATAATAAAAAATTAAATAAAAATAATAATAAAAAAATAAAATATATGCTAATCAGCTCAGCCATTTTGGCGGACCACAATGAGAACTCTGTCTCACTTAAAATAAATAATAAAATAAATAATAAATAAAATAATTTAAAAAGAATTAAAAAATAATAAAAAATAATAATAAAAAAATAATAAAAAATTAAATAAAAATAATAATAAAAAAAATAAATATATGCTAATCAGCTCAGCCCTTTTGCCGGACCACAATGAGAACTGTGTCTCACTTAAAAAAAATAATAAATTAAATAATAAATAAAATAATTTAAAAAGAATTAAAAAATAATAAAAAATAATAATAAAAAAATAATAAAAAATTAAATTAAAATAATAATAAAAAAAATAAATATATGCTAATCAGCTCAGCCCTTTTGGCGGACCACAATGAGAACTGTGTCTCACTTTAAATAAATAATAAATTAAATAATAAATAAAATAATTTAAAAAGAATTAAAAATAATAAAAAATAATAATAAAAAAATAATAAAAAATTAAATAAAAATAATAATAAAAAAATAAATATATGCTAATCAGCTCAGCCCTTTTGGCGGACCACAATGAGAACTCTGTCTCACTTAAAATAAATAATAAATTAAATAATAAATAAAAGAATTTAAAAAGAATTAAAAAATAATAAAAAATAATAATAAAAAAAATAATAAAAAATTAAATAAAAATAATAATAAAAAAATAAATATATGCTAATCAGCTCAGCCCTTTTGGCGGACCACAATGAGAACTGTGTCTCACTTAAAATAAATAATAAATTAAATAATAAATAAAAGAATTTAAAAAGAATTAAAAAATAATAAAAAATAATAATAAAAAAATAATAAAAAATTAAATAAAAATAATAATAAAAAAAATAAATATATGCTAATCAGCCCAGCCCTTTTAGCGGACCAGAAGGAGAACTGTGTCTCAGTTAAAATAAATAATACATTTTATAATAAAATTATTTAAAAATAATTAAAAAATTATAAAAAAAATAATAAAAAAAAAAATTAAAAATTATAAAATATTACAAAAAATAATAATTAAAAAAAAAATCTAATAATAATTATATTACTGCTAATAATAATGATATTAATGCTAATAATTATGCTATTAATGCTAATAATAATGCTAATAATGCTAATAATTATGCTATTAATGCTAATAATTATGCTATTAATGCTAATAATAATAAGATTAATGCTAATAATAAGCGGCCATTGCGAGCACTCAGCCCCAATAAGTATTGAACGCGCCCCAAAAAGTATTGGACCCCCCCCAAAAGTATTGGACCCCCCACCCAAAAGTATTAGACCCCCCAAAAAAAGTATTGCACCCCCAAAAAAAGTATGTGACCCCCCCAAAAAAAGTATGTGACCCCCCAAAAAAAGTATGTGACCCCCCCAAAAAAGTATGTGACCCCCCCAAAAAAAGTATGTGACCCCCCAAAAAAAGTATGTGACCCCCCAAAAAACTATGTGACCTCCAAAAAAAACTATTGGACCCCCCAAAAAAAGTATTGGACCCCCCAAAAAAAGTATGTGACCCCCCAAAAAAGTATGTGACCCCCCAAAAAAGTATGTGACAAAACAAAAAAGTATGTGACCCCCCCCAAAAAAGTATGTGACCCCCCCAAAAAAGTATGTGACCCCCCAAAAAAAGTATGTGACCCCCCCAAAAAAAGTATGTGACCCCCCAAAAAAAGTATGTGACCCCCCCAAAAAAGTATGTGACCCCACAAAAAACTATGTGACCTCCAAAAAAAAGTATTGGACCCCCCAAAAAAAGTATTGGACCCCCCAAAAAAAGTATGTGACCCCCCAAAAAAGTATTGACCCCCCCAAAAAAGTATGTGACAAAACAAAAAAGTATGTGACCCCTCCAAAAAAGTATGTGACCCCCCAAAAAAAGTATGTGACCCCCCCAAAAAAGTATGTGACCCCCCCAAAAAAAGTATGTGACCCCCCAAAAAAAGTATGTGACCCCCCCAAAAAAGTATGTGACCCCCCAAAAAACTATGTGACCTCCAAAAAAAAGTATTGGACCCCCCAAAAAAAGTATTGGACCCCCCAAAAAAAGTATGTGACCCCCCAAAAAAGTATGTGACCCCCCAAAAAAGTATGTGACAAAACAAAAAAGTATGTGACCCCCCCAAAAAAGTATGTGACCCCCCCAAAAAAGTATGTGACCCCCCAAAAAAAGTATGTGACCCCCAAAAAAGTATGTGACCCCCCCCAAAAAAGTATGTGACCCCCCAAAAAAAGTATGTGACCCCCCAAAAAAAGTATGTGACCCCCCAAAAAAAGTATGTGACCCCCCCCAAAAAAGTATGTGACCCCCCCAAAAAAAGTATGTGACCCCCCAAAAAAAGTATGTGACCCCCCCAAAAAAGTATGTGACCCCCAAAAAACTATGTGACCTCCAAAAAAAAGTATTGGACCCCCCAAAAAAAGTATTGGACCCCCCAAAAAAAGTATGTGACCCCCAAAAAAGTATGTGACCCCCCCAAAAAAGTATGTGACCCCCCAAAAAAGTATGTGCCCCCCCAAAAAAAGTATGTCACCCCCCAAAAAAAATATGTGACCCCCCAAAAAAAGTATGTGACCCCCCCCAAAAAAAGTATGTGACCCCCCAAAAAAAGTATGTGACCCCCCCAAAAAAGTATGTGACCCCCCAAAAAAGTATGTGACCCCCCCCAAAAAAGTATGGGACCCCCCAAAAAAAGTATGGGACTCCCCAAAAACTATTCACACCCCCCCGAAAAGTCCTCACACCAGCTATAACTACTATAATCAAATTAATGCACATTCTAGAATCCCGATGCATTTGCATCGGGCTCACAGCTAGTATCATATAATTATCCAAACACTAAAATGCAAAGAGGATTGCTACTGTGCACATCAAGCAGCCCATGTATATGGATAAATGGAAATCCACTCACCCAATTTAGTTGTGTAGGAAACGCACATCTCTGATTAATGTTTTTTACAGAGCCTTGAAGAGGCTCCAAACAGACTGCAGGTCTGGAGGAACAAAAGATGCAGGTGAGCTGTGTTGAAGATGGATCCACAGTTTAGCAGGACTCCCAGTGTGCCGTTCTCACCCACCGCTCCGATTCTCCAGCTGACTGGCTGCACATTCCTCTGACCTGTAAGGGCCCACAAATTAATTGCACGTCACAAAGGCCACTGGAGCAAAATCAATTGACCCCTGGCTCAGCTAAAAATGGCCCCACACCATCTGCTCCACACACCGCTATCCCAGATGGGATTCGAGACAAACTAAATTTAAAATTAAAAATAGTTTAGGGTGCACTAATGGTCCATGCCTACAAAATTAAAAAAAGTTTTTATTTCCAGATTAAAAATGAGGTATTACCTGAGGAAGGGGATCGTCCCAAAAACCAAAAACACATTGTGGCATTTTAAATCTGAAAAGAAAAACTTTTTTAACTTAATTGGCTTGGACCATTAGAGCACCCTAAACCATTTTAATTTTAAATTACTGGTAATTTATAATTATCCAGACAGAGATAGAGAAATGATAGAAATATGAGTGTGATTTATATCGATATAGATGATAAATATAGACAGATAGATATCTCCCTTTATATATCTATGTATATATATCAATATAATCCTTATCTGTCTCTAATGTTAGCAGAGTTTGGACTGTGTAGTGTATAACATTTGATTGTGTGCAAACAAGATATTTAGCCTTTTGACATTGAAAGTGTCATGTCTTCTGTAAGTGAACAGGAACATCTCTGTGCAGGCCCAGGACTGTGGTTCCTTTATTATGAGTATCATAATAGCTGAAACCCTTAATAATTGGGAGTATATACCAGCACTTCTAAGTAAGAAGCCTGTGGTGGCTTAGAAATGTGTTGACAATAAATAATTTCTTAAATCATCTGGATTGTCACATTTATTTATGACAGTTGAGATTTAGCACACTTTTTCTATATACCGTATATACTCGTGTATAAGCCAAGTTTTTCAGCACAAAAATTGTGCTGAAAAGTGCCCCCCTCGGCTTATACATGAGTCACTATACGGCTGAGTGTGGGGGGGCCGGTGTCCGGGGGCTGGAGGAGGCAGGGGGAGGCTGTAATATGAGCGCCCGGTCACGTGGGGCCGCTAGTTAGTGCAATGCAATATGCACTGCATCCCCTTGTCCATCAGCGGCAGGGGGAGCGGTGCATATTACATTGCGCGCCCCCAGTAGTATATACAGGCCCCCCGATCCCCCCCCGTAGTATATACAGGCCCCCCCCGCCCCCGTAGTATATACAGGCCCCCCGCTCCCTCCCAGTAGTATATACAGGCCCCCCGATTCCCCACCCCCCGTAGTATATACAGGCCCCCCACTCCCCCCCCCGTAGTATATACAGGTCCCCCGCGTTATTTACAGGCCCCCGGTTGCAGCCACAGACCTGTAAGAGAATAGCTTTCATACTTACCCTCCTCGCTGTTACCCGCGCTCCTCCGGTCTCCTTCCCGCTTCTACCCGGCGCATCCACAATGACGTCATTGTGTGCGGTCACACGACGCCGGGTAGAAGCAGGAAGGAGACGAGGACGCGCGATGACAGCGAGGAGGGTAAGTATGAAAGCTATTCTCTTACAGGTCTGTGGCTGCAACCGGGGGCCTGTATATACCACACTGCTGGGGAGGCTGCTGTATATACCACACTGCTGGGGAGGCTGCTGTATATACCACACTGCTGGGGTGGCTGCTGTATATACCACACTGCTGGGGAGGCTGCTGTATATACCACACTGCTGGGGAGGCTGCTGTATATACCACACTGCTGGGGAGGCTGCTGTATATACCACACAGCTGGGGAGGCTGCTGTATATACCACACTGCTGGGGAGGCTGCTGTATATACCACACTGCTGGGGAGGCTGCTGTATATACCACACTGCTGGGGAGGCTGCTGTATATACCACACTGCTGGGGTGGCTGCTGTATATACCACACTGCTGGGGAGGCTGCTGTATATACCACACTGCTGGGGAGGCTGCTGTATATACCACACAGCTGGGGAGGCTGCTGTATATACCACACTGCTGGGGAGGCTGCTGTATATACCACACTGCTGGGGAGGCTGCTGTATATACCACACTGCTGGGGAGGCTGCTGTATATACCACACTGCTGGGGAGGCTGCTGTATATACCACACTGCTGGGGAGGCTGCTGTATACCACACTGCTGGGGAGGCTGCTGTATACCACACTGCTGGGGAGGCTGCTGTATACCACACTGCCGGGGGCTCTATACCTTTGCTGGGGTCCACCCTCGGCTTATACACGAGTCAATGGGTTTTCCCAGGTTTTGGGGGCAAAAGTAGGGGGGTCAGCTTATTCACGGGTCGGCTTATACACGAGTATATACGGTATATGGATTTGTCTCGAGCCTACAATTATTAAATTATCTCTAATCCTCCAATGTTAGTAAATACACATCCAGATCTGCTCTTCTGTTTGAGGTACTCACAAAGGCAGCATCTGCAGATGTGTTCTTTATAGCTGTTTGCTATATGTGGTGCTTATGCACAAAGTTGGCAGACAGTTGTGAGCCACACATCACAAACCCATGTGGTTCACATATGTGGCTCCTGAGACATAGGTTGAGGACCCCTATCCTCTAGCTTTGTTAATCACAATATAACCATAATGCAATTGTTAATATTGCTTTGGTTAAGGTCATACTGGGTTTAGGACCCATGTTTCCAGGAATCGCTAATAACGGACAGCGTTAACAGCAAGTACAGCTGCACACAGAGCTGCATGAAGTCCACTTTTCATCAGCGCACAGGAAAACGCTGCAGGCAGCGTTTCCTGTGCACTTAGGGGAAGCACACCTCCGGCCACTTTGTGTGCGGCTGCTACTAAGGTAAGCAATGGGAAACTGCAACTAAGCCAGGTAAGCAATGGCTTGCTGTGGGCCTACGTTTCCAGGCAGTGCATGCTGTTAATATTGTCTGGTATTTGCGCTGCCTGGAAACGTGGGTCCTAAATCCAGTCTGACCCTAGCCTTTCTCAGGTAATAATTGTCAACCTAACAAAAAATTTAAAATATTCTAGACACTAATTCATGTGTTGTTAAGATCTTACTTATAAGAATGTATTATAGATTTGAGTTCTGTTTATAGATTCATGAAATGGAATTTATGGTTGGTTAAAAATTATACTTCTATGTGTCCTTAATTTTAAATAGAGAAGTTTTCTTAATATATTATATTGAAAATGAATTCTAAGTGGTGAGTATAAAAATCCAAATTGTTGTTAACTACTTCTGGAAATTCCATTAACTATAAATGTCCAGGCAGTCCCCACTTTACTCTGCGGTTACATTCTAAAATGTTAGTGCAGAGTTAACAGCTTATATGAGATTGTCCAGATAGGGTGTAGGAAGATGGATGTCAGGCACAACCAGACTCATGACAGAGAAAATAATTATGTTTTATTGCCATTTTACGTTTTTGATCGCTGTAAACAAAAGCTGCACCAGTGATTTTGTATACAGATTAGGAAACAATGACAGTGCCTCTCGACTAATTGGTCATGTGGTTGCTGGGTGTGGGGAGGAAACAGGAGCTGCTAAATCCTAGATGAGCCAGTAAGCTCTGATATGCAGCAAGAAACTAAATTTCTTTTGTAAATGGTGCTAATATACCAGCCCCAGTTACAGAAGAAATAATAAAAGATGTATTAATATTTTAACATAGATTTTAACAAAGATCCACATAGATCTTTTGAGACCTAATGGTTGGACACAGTAAGTGAAGTAAATTAAAAAATAAATAAATAAAAATTAAAAGCCAATATAATTAAAACAAAAAAATATATAGCCAGTCTGAGTTGCTATTTCTAGCCCCACTCCATGAAAACATATACCTAATATGTAACAATAATTTTTTATATGTGAATGTAATTTAAAATGGGCTATAGTAAAAATAGTAAAAAAAAAACTTGAAAATTAAAATAATTTAAAAATAGAAACTGTGGAGCTGACCGAGCACAGTAAAGTCTGTAGCCAGGTGACCAAATTGTCCCAACCTGGGTTTTTTTCATCTGAATCCTAGAATTCTAGGTTGAACTCCTGCAGAATATAATCCAGTTTTGGTGCTTCTCTAGTTAGAACCAAAGCTCCTAGACTGAGGCCACATAGCATATGAACTACTGGTGACTTAAGCATTCCTTTTTATATCCCGAGCCCTCCACATCAGGGTATATTGTATTCTTACAGGATTGGTGAGATAAGGCTGTTCTCTTATTGGTTAACATTTCAAGGGGGCTGAGGTAAGTTACATTTTATTAGCAATCCACAAACCAATACAATGGGAGTTTGAGTAGTCTGGCAAGAAACAATGATTCAACAAACCTGAGTTAACAAACAAAAGAACAACATGTCTGGTCAAATTAAGAACATTAACTCATGACACACAATGAAAATCACAGAAACATATTTCCTTTTTTTCTTTACATTTTCACCAATGTTAGAAAAAAAAATGACAAAAAAAATAAATCATATATATTGTGAAAAAAAATAAATAAAAATGTTTTGTATCTCCAAGGTGGTATATTAAGCATGATCCCTTATGCTAATATGATTGGTAATATGTTTTTATCTTGACCTGCACACAGATGCAAGGGCAACATTCATTTTGCTTAGAGTTGTCTGATGGAGCGATTACATATTTGACCACCTTGGCTTGAAATATTCTTTTTTCACTACAATGTTTGCAGTGTCTTGTCAAATAAGTCGTACGGTAGAATAATTCTGTCTATCTAGAAAACAAACAAAAAAAAATTGTAAAGTAACTTTTCAAACTACAAGACTTCGATGCACTTCATAGGAAACATATAAAACATTAAGAACTAGAATACAAGTCTCCTGCTTTAGTGATTTTTCACACAGCATTGAAAATAGGTTGGACTTCAGTCCTGTGGTTTGTGCAGATTGCAAATGACTGAAACCGTTCTGAACTCTTTTTTTCCGAGCAACATGTTCTCAGATATTATTTTCAGTTATTTCAAAGCTTCACATTTCCATTAAGCAGATATGGCTTTTTGTATTTGCTAGGAGCTTATTATTCTTTCCTTATCTGCATTTTCCTAATTTGCATATATTAGCTATGTAACTAAGTCACTTGTCTAAGACCACAGGAAACTTTTTCTCAATCTTAATGCATTGTTTATTTTTTTATTTTATTTTTAGCAGTGCCATTGTTTTCGAAAGTATATATATATAATTTGTAAATCCCAAGAATGCTGATACTGAAAATATACTCAATAAATATGAGCAAAAAAAGCATTACTCAGATTTTTTCCTCCAATATATATTTTTATGTAAATGACATGTTGTAATTGTTTACATTCTATACACTTACCATACCAAAGATTATATCAAACATTGGAGGATGCCCTTGTTGATCCCTTTGATAGTTTTTGGCTTTGAACAGTGGAATTGCAGTCTCAATTTTTTATTAACAATAGTTTTTCTTTTATCAAATGAATCAGACTTTGTCACCGTCCTGAATCTGCTACTAATATTAGTAAATGTAATGTTTCATGCTTTGACCTGCAGACATAAAAGTTAAAATTCCAGCCTACTAAACAGAATGTTGGATATACTTTTTTAAAATAAATGTTATCAACTTTATACAGAACTTTAACCTCGCACAACTTCAGTCCACAGTCAAAGTCAATTCTCTCTGGCCATAAACAGGTGCAGTGCAAATTTTCTTACCGTTCAGGATCCCAGGCTTGGTTTATCTATTATATAATCACGAATGGGTTTTTTGCCCCTTTTGAGTCCGCTCTCGCTGCGAGTCAGCATGGTCATGTGGATATGACCGAAGCATTGGCCGCGCAGCGGCCATTGCGAGCAGTTCTAAGGCGACTCGCTATGCCCGCGCAGCGGGCATGGCGAGTCGCCTTAGCAGCGTGAAGCATTGGCCGCGAAGCGGCCATTGCGAGTCAGAGACTCGCTCTTCTAGAATCCCGATGCATCTGCATCGGGCACCCAGCTAGTAAAAGTAATAATATAGTTTTTTATTTATGTAGTGCCAAACATATTCCACAGTACTTCACACTTCACGGGGGACAAGTACAGACAATACAGAGTAACACATAATTCAGAAACCATAAGGAGTGAGGGCTCTGCTTGCACACGTACAATCTATGAGGAAACACGGGAGTAACAAAAGATAAATGATAGAAAGTGCTGTCATGTATGGTCCAGTAATCAATATAATAAATAGGGAATACACCTGATGCTTCATGATCCGGTCACCAGCCAGAATCTGTACAAGTACAGATAAAGTGCTACTAAGTGTATGGAGAGTGCAGCAAAATGATACAAGGAACCAGATTTGGAAGACAATTTTGTAGAGTTCAGAAGTGGAAGAATTACATAAGTGCAAAAAATCAATGGTAACCAGCTAACTCAGATCAAAGTTTCCCCTTGGTCCAATCATCTGCCAGGGATCCGCACGGAGATGAGAGAGGCACACCCTCCTCCAATCGCTTGGAACCAAACAAATAAAGTCCAGCGGAGGAACCCTTATTTCGGCATTTTTTCTTACAATCTTTTTATTCTTCAACTATCGTTAAAAAAGCATCATTCCTTTTCAGACTAGGTGTGTACATACAGTGGGCACTATGTAAGTATAGAAGACACAGCTGTCTAGGAACAGACTACGCATTTCAACCTTATAGCTCTTCTTCTAGGTCCTGGACTTTATTTGTTTGGTTCCAAGCAATTAGATAAGTAAGGTGAGGTGATAGGCATGACTAAAGGTTTGGATCATTGAGGATGTTGGTCTTCCGTCATTAGCGGAACAGATGACATGGCTAGAGTGATAGATATGAGGGAGGGGATGTAGGGCGGTACATAACTGTGAAAAGCTTTGTGGGTGAGAGTGATAATTTTATATTGTACTCTGTATCAGATTGGCAACCAATGCAAGGACTGGCAAAGGGTAGAGGCAACGGTGAAGCAGTTAGAGGTGGCTGCTGCATTCAGGATGGATTGCAGAGGGGAGAGTTTAGTAACCGGTTACTGAGAGTAGAGAGTTGCAATAATCCAGTTGAGAATGAATAAGAGCGACAGGATCAGTTTTTGCAGAGTCAACAGTAAGAAAAGTTCCAAATCCAGATATATTTTTGAGATATAGATGACCTGAGGAAGTGAGTGATCGGAAGCAAGAAGTTAAGGTGAGTCAAATATAACCTCAAGACAGCAGACATACTGCAGGAGACTAATATTAGAAGCACACATGGAAATGGCAATATCAAGTTTATGAATGTCAATAAAGTGAGGAAACATGAGACGTTTAGTTTTTGACAGATTCAGTTTAAGGTAGTGAGAGGACATGATGTAAGACACAACAAACAGAGGCGTTTTATTGTAATGCAGATCTGATGTCAAGAGAAGAGGTGAATAATTGGGTGTCATCAGCATTAAGATGGTCCTGAAAACCAAATTTCTTGATGGTTTGTCCAATAGGTAAAATGTGTAGAAAGAAAAGAAGGAGACTTAGAAATGAGTCTCTAGGAACCCCAGACAGTAAGAAGAAGAGGATCTGGCAAAAGATACTGTGATGGAGCAGTCAGAGAAGTAGGAGAAGAACCAGGAGTTAATGGTGTTCTTCAGCCCAATATGGCAGAGCATGTTGAGGAGAAGCTGGTGATCCACAGTAATGCAGGAGAGAGATCCAGGAGAATCAGCAATGACTAGTGACCATTAGATTATGCTGTTAGTAGATCATTAGAAACATTAGTAAGAACAGTTTCAGTAGAGCGTAAGGAGCCAGTCACAGTAGGAAGGCAAGTCAAACACTACACTGGGGAACTTGGAAGCTTAGGAAATTCACACAGCTCTTGTCCACAGTCAGAGAACATCGACCTAGACAGTGGATTGGTTTTGTTTGAAGCGATCCACTCATATTTAGTTTAGATCCATTTTTTTGTACTCTCAAGGGCCTGAATGGCAAACTGTATTATGTTCACATGAGATTGTTAAAATTCTTCTTTGTACAGTCATATGAAAATGTTTGGGCACCCCTCTTAATCTTACTCATTTTTTTTGGTTTAAAATTGGGTTTTGCAACAGCTATTTCAGTGTGATATATGTAATAACTGATGGACACAGTAATATTTCAGGTTTGTAATGAGGTTTATTGCACTAACCAAAAATGTGAAATATGCATTATTTCAAAATAACAGGTGCAAAAGTATGGGCACCCTTCTGATTTTCATAATTTCAATACTCTTAACTACTTTTTACTGACTTACTGAAGCACTTAATTGGTTTGGTAACCTTATTGAGCTTTGTACTTCATAGCCCGGTGTATCCAATCATGAGAAAAGCTATTTCAGGTGTCCACTTGCAAGTTGTTCTCCTATTTGCATCTTCTCTGAGGAGTGGCATCATGGGCTCCTCAACACAGCTCTCAAATGATCTGAAAAAATAGATTGCTCAACATAGTTGTTCAGGGGAAGGATACAAAGAGTTGTCTCAGAGATTTACCCTGTCAGTTTCCACTGTGAGGAACATAGTAAGGAAATGGAAGACCACAGGGACAGTGCTTGTAAAGGCCAGAAGTGGCAGGCCAACAAAAATATCAGAAAGTCAGAGAAGAAGAATGGTGAGAACAGTCAAGAACAATCCACAGACCACCTCCAAAAACTTGCAGCATCATCTTGCTGCAGATAGTGTCACTGTGGATCGGTCAACAATACAGCGCACACTGCACAAGGAGAAGCTGTATGGGAGAGTGATGCGAAAGAAGCCGTTTCTGCATGCACGCCACAAACAGAGTCGCCTGAGATATGCAAAAGCACATTTGGACAAGCCAGTTTCATTTTGGAAGAAGGTCCTGTGGACTGATGAATCAAAGATTGAGTTGTTTGGTCATACAACAAGGCATTATGCATGGCGCCACAAAAACACAGCATTCCAAGAAAAACACTTGCTACCCAGTGTCAAATTTGGGGAGGGTCCATCATGCTTTGGGACTGTGTGGCCAATGAAGGCACCGGGAATCTTGTTAAAGTTGAGGGTCGCATGGATTCCACTCAGTATCAGCAGATTCTTGAGAATAATGTTCAAGAATCAATGTCAAAGTTGAAGTTATGCCCGGGATGGGTCTTTCAGCAAGACAATGATCCAAAACACTGCTCCAAATCTACTCAGGCATTCATGCAGAGGAACAATTACAATGTTTTGGAATGGCCGTCCCAGTCCCCAGACCTGAATATCATTGAACACCTGTGGGATGTTTTGAAGCGGGCTGTCCATGCTCGGCAACCATCAAACTTAACTGAACTGGAATTGTTTTGTAAAGAGGAATGGTCAAAAATACCTTCATCCAGGATCCAGGAACTCATTAACAGCTACAGGAAGCGACTAGAAGCTGTTATTTTTGCAAAAGGTGGATCTACTAAATATTAATGTCACTTTTCTGTTGAGGTGCCCATACTTTTGCACCTGTCAATTTTTGAAATAATGCATATTTCACATTTTCAGTTAGTACAATAAACCTCATTTCAATCCTGAAATATTACTGTGTCCATCAGTTATTACATATATCACACTGAAATAACTATTGCAAAAACCCAATTTTAAACAAAAAAAATGAGTAAAATGAAGAGGGGTGCCCAAACATTTTCATATGACTGTATATATGAAATATGCTTAAACTTAATAAAGGGTGCAAACGTTTATGTTTTATTATAAAAAACTAAATTTTATGCTCCATTATACACAATGTTTGTAGAATTTGACCTTGTGACTTGTTTACTGTCAATGCCGAAGCATAAATGGAAGACATAAATCAATGCGTGGAATGAACACTTCGTCTCCTTTTACTGATCCACTGATGACTCTTGCTTGAATTACGTGGGTATGGAGTCCAGTAACAATCAGGCAAGTTCCATTACATAGACCATTTTTTGTATTTAGATTCCGAAGCAACATTACGATTGTTCCAACTTTAAGTTGTAGTCTGTGGGATAGCATTCCTGATGGTGTAAGACTATTAAAAATTCAACTGGATAATGCTCTTGTTTATCTTCATTGTCTACATCCACTGAATCATCACTTTTGTACAACTTATACTCTCCAGGCATCCTATCCATCACACAGGAATTTAGCAGAGCCACGTCATCGTTCTTGGGACAGAGAATTGCATGGGAAGAGGCCCTCTCAACACTGCTTTGGTCGTTAACATCAATATCATTTCATTTCAATTTCAAGTGATGTGAAAAACATCACTTACGATGCAGTCAGTGCACAACAGGCCTTCTGGTATTTCAATAATGTCTTCTCCAAGGTTGTATTCGTCGTTAAGTTCACCATTACCAAGTTTAAGAAGCCAATTGCTGTACTCTGGGTCAGAAGATCGCATGTTGTTAATTAGTTGGAGTTTATTAAACTGTTTCCAAAGGTCAGTCATTTTTAAGCTGGGCTCAATAACATCTGTTCTTGTTCCATTTGGTATGACTGGAAGGCATTGCCTAAAATCTCCGCCAATGACAAAAACTTTACCTCCAAACAGAATTTAATTTTTTTCAGCAACATTTGTAGTCGTTACTTCACGCACAAGTCTATCAATTAAGCTCAAAGCGTATTTGGTTGCCATTGTGCTTTTGTGTTATCAAAAGATTTGCGTTGTTCAACTGTCTTCCTGCAAATGTGTCTTGTTTTATTTTGGAAACAGAGATTTCATTGACTGGAACTGGTATCCCAAAAAGTTAATGCATAGTGCGACCTCCTCGTTAAAGGTTTGCTGCAATACCTGTTGGTGTCGATGGCAATACGACTTTTCCCAACCCTCTAACATGGTGCATTAAAACTTCATAGAGGTATGTTTTACCACTCCCTCATGGACCGCCAATAAAGAAACATTTTTGCCTTGTGTCTGCTTGGTATTCTATAGCGCTCACAATAGAGTCATATGCAATCCATTGTTGTTCATTTAAGGAGTTTCTCTTCTCTGTTGCCAACAATAATTTGTAAGCTTCGTCATACTCTGGAAGTTGTAGAAGTTGCAGGCTGTGGCAAATTAAAGTCTGAAAACGTTTTTCCATGCAGAAGTAACACTTTTTGGACATTTTGCATGGCATAAGATTCGCAATTTTGACAATTTCCACTTTTGTTGTGAAGACCTAAGCAGTAATCCTCGATTATATGTTCTTTGAAATTTGTCCAAAGTTGAGCCGGATTTGTAGGCGGTCCAAATACGCAGATGCAGGCAATTTGCGAAGTTGCTTAGGCATATGTAGGGTAACTGTGTCTTCTAAAGTAAGTCTCCACACAGTATCATCCAATAGAAGTCCTAAAGCCAAAGCTGCAGCTTTAAATGTATAGTGCAATACTCCATTAGCTGTTTTCAAATCGTCATAACTTGTAGCTCCTTTGACATGCAGTAGTAACAGCCGAAGACAATATCTTTCTTGATCCTTGACACTAATATACATGCGTCCAATTATTCTGCTAAGTCCTCGTTGTCTTGGATTCCAAGTTTTATTCCAAATGTAATGCTCTGGAATCTCTTGATACAAATACTGCTTTGCATTTTCGTCATGTTGGTTCAGCAAAAACTGTTGACGTCTTGCTTAAAGTTTTTGAGACATCTTCGACTTGAGCATCTTCAAAGAAATAAAGCTGCTGTTAATTTGGTAAATGAATAGCTAAACGTATAGTGGCATGGGACTGTGAATGCATTGAAAATGCAAATATCCTCCAAGCAGCTTCTGGAGCACTAACATATCTTGAGTCAACAAAAGTAGATGATTCATCGTGATTGACTGCTTTCTGTTGCATTTTGACGTTAGCTTTGTAGATGTACTTAAAAAGATATTTTACACTTCTTCCGGCTTCCTCCGGCCGGCGCAGGCAATGACATCATTGTCTGCGTGCCAGAGGAAGCCGGAAGACGCTGGATGAAGACGGAGGAGCGAGATGACGGCGGCGAGACAGCGGTAGCGGGACAGTGATAAGTATACTAATCTCTTCCTTTACAGGATTGTGCACCAAGGGGGGGCCCTGTATACTGATGGGGGGGCTGTATACACCTCTGGGGCTGCTGTATACTACCTCTGGGGCTGCTGTATACACCACTGGGGCTGCTGTATACTACCACTGGGGCTGCTGTATATACCTCTGGGGCTGTATATACCTCTGGGGCTGCTGTATACTACCTCTGGGGCTGCTGTATACTACCAATGGGGCTGCTGTATACTATCACTGGGGCCGTATATACCGGGGCTGCTGTATACTACCTCTGGGGCTGCTGTATACTACCTCTGGGGCTGCTGTATACTACCACTGGGGCTGCTGTATACTACCACTGGGGCTGCTGTATACTACCACTGGGGCTGTATAAACCTCTGGGGCGACTGTATACTACCACTGGGGCTGCTGTATACTACCTCTGGGGCTGCTGTATACTACCTCTGGGGCTGCTGTATACACCACTGGGGCTGCTGTATACTACCACTGGGGCTGCTGTATATACCTCTGGGGCTGTATATACCTCTGGGGCTGCTGTATACTACCTCTGGGGCTGCTGTATACTACCAATGGGGCTGCTGTATACTATCACTGGGGCTGTATATACCGGGGCTGCTGTATACTACCTCTGGGGCTGCTGTATACTACCTCTGGGGCTGCTGTATACTACCACTGGGGCTGCTGTATACTACCACTGGGGCTGCTGTATACTACCACTGGGGCTGTATATACCTCTGGGGCGACTGTATACTACCACTGGGGCTGCTGTATACTACCTCTGGGGCTGCTGTATACTACCTCTGGGGCTGCTGTATACACCACTGGGGCTGCTGTATACTACCACTGGGGCTGTATACTACCTCTGGGCTGCTGTATACTACCTCTGGGGCTGCTGTATACTACCACTGGGGCTGCTGTATACTACCACTGGGGCTGCTGTATATACCTCTGGGGCTGCTGTATACTAACCACTGGGGCTGCTGCTGTATATACCACTGGGGCTGCTGCTGTATACTACCACTGGGGCTGCTGCTGTATATACCTCTGGGGCTGCTGTATACCACACTGCTGGGGGCTGTATACCTGTGCTGGGGTCCACCCTCGGCTTATACACGAGTCAATAGGTTTTCCCAGGTTTTGGGGGCAAAAGTAGGGGGGTCGGCTTATACACGGGTCAGCTTATACACGAGTATATACGGTATATATATATGGATCCAGAGTAACATTAAACACACAAAAAATGTCAAAAGAATCAATATGATGGTAAATGATGATTTCCTGAGTGGCATATGGTGACTTCTGTCAAAATGCTCTTCCCTCCTGTTCTCCACCCTACTCTAGCGCATCAAAACACTAAGAAAGAAGATACAATATTCTTTCAATGCTTAGTTTAAGATATACTCAAAGCCCAAAGACAAAATACTGGAACATCGGAAAACTAAATATAACCACTGTAGATATTTGACTTGTATTGAGAAGGGGGTGAGAAATTAATGCACAGGAGTGACCTCAAAATAACCTCAAGCATAGTGGATGAAAAAATACTGTTAAAAATAAACCAAAATACAATAAACCAACTAAAAGACAATGTAGACATAGTTCACCTTAGGCTGTTATTTTCTACATTTTCACTGGTAAAGCAATTGGAAGAAATAACATCCAGCTTCCTGTAAGTCAGAAACAGGTAAAGATAGGAAACATTACATGATTAAGTGGAAGGTAATTTTTCCTTTGATAGAAGATAGTTATTTAAATTGCAATAAGGCAAATATAATGTAATATTATACATGTAAATATAATAATATAATATTTTAACTAGTGACTCCACTTAGATTTGAAGATTTGAAGATACTACTATTTTCGGCTATGCTGAAAAATTATAATTGTGCTTACAATAAAAGGGTTTGATATGAACAAGTGTACATTTTTAATCAATAAATCTTGGAATATTAATATGTTTTACAATTGGATGTATTTGCATAAAATGTTGCTGCTAAAATGAATTTATAAAGAGATGGCTGATATATCCTGTGTATCTAGCTGAGTCTAAGCATGTAGAGATTCATATGCAGGTTCTGGAAAGAGAAGGAAGCATGAGTAAGTATACTTATGCCATGGGCAGCTGCTTCTTTATGTGAGGTAACAGTTTGAGGTAACACATTTCCTTTCTGGTTTGTGTGGCGCCCCGCTATGCAGGCATCACAGAGGGTTACTGCACCCGTAAAAGAGGTGCAGATACTTCAGCTGCAAGCAGATTCTAGAATGGTGGGTGGGACCCATAAACCAACACCCCACACTAGGTCACACGGTGGGAGGTTACCCCGGGAGGGAATAAAACCACTTCTAGGGGGAGTAGGAGTTAATTAGTCAGGCAGACAGTGAATCTGGATCAGATAAGGTGCGTCTGAGACAGGCTCCTCTCTGGCCCTGGGCTTAAAGAAAAAAGAGCAGAGGTGTTGGAGAGTGAGGGAGGCTTCACTTTTGCCTCCAAGTGAGGGAAGCTAGAGTCCCTCGGCTGAGGGACAAGAGGAGGACGGAAGTTTCCCAGGCGCAGAAAGTCACCGGGTACCGGAGCCCACACCTGTGGGATCCTCCAAAGACCACAGGAAATAAGAAAGCCTGGGGTATATACTGCTCCCAGGCTCTTAAGCAACCAGAAGAGGGTACCAGGCACCGCTTGATGGTTTGACGGTCAGCCAGCAGAGGGTAACCCGACGGGAGCGAAAGGAGAGAGAGGAAACAGGTCAGGTTAGCTTTATGGAAACCGACTTCACCACCACTAGGAAACAGGAGAGGAACAGATTGGAAAGAAGGCACACACTGGGGGTCCCACCACATCCCCTGGGATCCACTTGCAGCCACCCGTCAGCTACCTGTTATAACATCTGAAGGCTGAACTGAGAACTGTAATCTAAGCTGCTAAAGTTTCCAGTAAAGTACCCAGAGTGAAGTGAATTCGACTCTGCTGCATCTTCTTTTCCATGAACTTATTCCTTTGCAGGAATGCTGCCCTGGATGTTCAGTCCTGCCTGCGGTGGACTTCACCATCTTAGCCGCGATCCCATCTACCTCCGGCAAACTGTGGCGGCACTGTTGTAATTCACCAGAAACTGCAGGTGGCGTCACGACAACAAACTGTATATAATCCCTAGTAAATATCTCCCCTTTTTAAAACAAATGTCCTCCAGGACACGGGATCAGGCGCGGCCACCATTCCCCGTGACAGTTAACCCTTGCCGCTTGATACCCGAGTACCCCAGAGCCTGGGGCTTTACATATCTTTTTCTGGCATCACAAACAGGATATCGTGCCCGGTACCACCGGGTACTGTATGCCTATGAACTTGTACTTAAAACAAACTTTTTTCGCCATTGCTAGGCGCCAAAAATGGGTTCCCGCCATTATTGCAGGAGGACCCAAGATGGCGCTGTAGCCATGTGCAAGCCCGGGGGTTTGCCTCAGCCCCTAGAAGAAGGAGGGCCAAGACAGAGGCGCCAAAAAGTGTGGCCACCCTGATTACCATCAATCAATCAGGGGGGTGGCACACAGGAAGTTCCGCGGGAGTGGCTGCTGATAGCAAGACAAACCGAAAGAGAAGGACAGAAACTACTAGGCTCCTTCGCACCCAGCAGCATGACGGCACCCCAGTGGAGAGACATTGTGCGCGGGCTGGAAGAGCAGACCCGAGCCACGCAGGGCAACCCGGCAGCGGCATCCCTCTTAACGATAGAGGGGGATGCCGACTGCTGGCGGGATGCCTTTGGACGGCTCCGCCAGGAGATGGAGGAAACCCTGACGTTGGTGTGTCGGCGGTTGAGTGCAGAGCAAACATATGAACTGTCCTCCATGGCAGCGGACCGTGAAGCGCGGGAGGCGGTGGTAGCCGAGCATGCAGTTGAAGAGTACCGCGCCTCTCTACCACCCGTCGCACCACCCGTCCAGACCCGGGACACGGGAGTTAAAACTGAGCCCCTGACATCACCACCATCTTGGGCCAGCAGTTGTCTCCGGCTGGAGGCAGCGCGGACATCCCCCACCGCACCACACGTTGAGGTCGAGGAGGAGTTTGACAATGACACCGACGAGGAACCGGAGGACGCAGAGGGAGCCTCGGGAGGGAGCACTCCGGAAGCAGCATGGTGGACCGCATGGCAGTGGCACCAGCAAGGAGTTCCCGCCATATTGTGCCCCGCGGAGACAAGAGCTACACCGCGAGTCCAAACCGGCAACTCGCCACCCCCACAGTATCAGTCGCTACAGAGTTCCCGGCCAGCTGTGGATGAAAGAGACCAAGTGGTGAGGCAAAGGCGACGCGAGGATTGGTATCAAAGAGAACAAGTGTCTAGATCCACCGTAGCCGGGGCTGCACCGGGCAGGCGTTAGTCTTCCTATTGTCACGGAATCGCGCCTGCAGCTGTGGGGACCGGTGCGGTCCAGATTCAAAAGTATTGGCTGAACAGATTTAAAAGGTTAGTTTCAAGTCGTGACGCCACCTGTGAGAGGTCCGGTGATGTCCACCGGCGCTGCTTGGGCCTCCGGGGGATGGGATGCAGCAAGATGGAACGCTCCCCACAGGATGAGCGAGAGTCCCCAGAGTCAGGAGCTGCACAAGATGTTATGAGGCAGCTGCGGTTACCTTCTACTTGCGGAGATGGACAGTTCTGAAAAAGGCACGGACACTGATAGTCTTTGTAACGGGTACTTTACTGTAACCAGCAGGTGATACATGGCATACAGTTGACGGGTAACGGACCGGGTGGACTCAGCAGTGTTTCTCAGAGCTCCGCAGTGTTCCTCCATTCTAAGCTAGTTTGTGTTGCCGTTGTCGCCTTGGGGTGCCAGATCGGGTACAAGGAGTCTGCTTCAATTTCCCTACTGGTGAATTCTGACTGGTTTGTGTGGGGAGCCTTGGGTCCTTTTGGTGGGTACTCCGCTGGCAAGACAACTCTGTGTGCGGCGGCGGTGGGGTGCTCCTGGAGAGCGGTCCCTTCACTCCTGGTTTGCATAGCAGTGCTGAACTACTGCTAGCTTCGGAACCAGTAATCCGGTTGTAAATGGGCACGGGGATGTTTTGACCCATATGCATTTGCCCAGAGTCCGGTTGTTGAGGCACCGGGATAATGGTGCCCAACCGGGGGTGGTTGTGGCCTAGGGGCTGCACAAGACTGTGCAGAGCCCCCTCTCCTACGTTCCTCCCGGCCACACTCTTCTTCCTCCTTCTCCTACATTGCAGAAAATCGAACTCTCTTCTGCACTAACTTCTCCACTACACACTACCTCTACACTCCGCCCACCAGGACCTTATTGGCCCTCTATGCTGATGTGCATGTAGGGTATAGAGCTCTGAGTTTTAACCATGTCATTGCTTAGTCAGAGAATATTTCTGCTACTGTCTGGGCTGCAATACACTCTTGTGACGCACTCGTTGCGAGGCGCCACACTCCCCCTTGGTGAAATACGCTTGTCCCCAAGTGTCACGCTACTCAAACATTACAGAGAGATTTTTTTTACATTTTTATAAACAGGTAATAAAAGAAACACTTTTATTAAAAACAGGTATACTTATAAACTGGTATGAAACAGGTTAACCTTTTGCGGACCCGGCGGTCGGTCGGCTGTCCTTAACATAAGACCAGAGCTTTTGTCACCGGGCCGCGCTCTTGGCGGTTAAACAGGAAAAGAAAGTCATTAACAAAGTTCAAGCAACCGCGTCACTTATGAAGGGAACTATTGCGTGTCGCTCATAGGTAATTTTGTCCCCTCTATACAAGTCGCGATCTGGATGTCCCTTCGGTAAATATGACTCTACATCGCGACGCCCCACGAATATTTCCTCGTACACACCCTCCTCCCTGGCGAAACCCCACCTGTTAGATAGATTGAACGAGGTCACTCTATCTTCCTTGCGAAGTTCATCAGGTAACGGGGGTTGACGACGAGCCTCGGCATGGGCCTCCATGTTGGTGCGTTCACGAGCTCGCCACTCCGCCCTGCGGAGCCGACGTACATCGTCGTCGGTACGAACCGGGGTATGGACGTAGTCCTTGTGATGCAGGGGCTGCTGGTACGCTTGAGCTTGGTGGGAAGTCTGGATGGGCACCCGGGTAAACGGCACCGGAGAAGGCGCCGCGGCTGCACCTGACCAACATACCCGAGCTGGTTGCTCGGCCAGAGGTTCCTCGGTATCTCCCCAGGCAAAACCGGTGCAATAGAGGTCCTCAGCGATGCTGTGGGTCTCGTTGTCCTCATCCTCCACTCCTTTGACGATCACATCGGGCTGCACATCGGGTAGAGACACTGGATCGGATTCTTCCGGGCAGATGGGTGATGGTGCTGCGGAGTCCTCTACGGGGTCGTCCTGCAGGGTTTCCAGGCTGCCTGCCTCTTCATCTGGGACTTCAGCAGTTTCGGATGGTAACGGTGTTTCTATCCCGGTGACCAGATAGGCCTCTGTAGTTTCAGAGGAGGCCTTCGGTCTGGGGAGAAACAGGTAACAGTCTCTAGGTTGGTGGTGAGACCGGAGGTGGGTTCCTCTGCGGGAACCAAACAAGTGTCGGCTTCAGTAGCGGAGCAATTTGCAAGCTTCGGCTCTGGAACGGGTTCGGTTGCGGTCTCGGACCCTGGAGCGGGGGAGGTCGTGGTTTCCATTGGGATAACACAGTCTATGGGCTCTGGTGATGAAGCAGGACAGGTGGTTGGCGCTGGTGAGGTGGCGAAACAGGAGCTGTTGTCCGGTTCTGGAGTGGGAGTACTCGTACGTCCTTGCTGGATAGCTCGGTGAAGTCGGCTGCCAAGACCCGCGCTCCAGCTGCGGATTGTCCACTCCAATGTCTCCATAAGCCTCACCCGGAGGTCTTGGAGTGCTTCTTGCCAGAAGTCGGGGTTGCCAACTTGCCGTCAATTGTGAGGACGGGACCCGGACCCGGATGGCCTATGGCTGCCCTGGCCTTCGCCTCGACCTCCTGCATCAACTGGTGGAGCTTCATGCTGGTCATCTTCTTCTTGGCGGAACCACACCCGTCCAAACCGGTAACCGTTCTTGTTGAAGAGCTGGTGGAAAAGCCTCTGACACTCCCACTTTCTGGGGGGTTTTGTAGTCCATAGGTGGGAAAAAGTCTTTGGCCTGCCCCCATGCTTGTTTCCAGCAATCGGGGCGGACAATGATTTTGGCGCTTTTGCCTCTGGCCCTCCCACGAAGAGGGGCGGTGGCTCACACCTGGGCCTGCACGTGGTGGTACACATGGCGGAGACCCGCCATCTTGGTCGCCATCTTGGCCCAACGGTGAAAAGGCGGGAAAAGTTCTTTTTGGGACGAACAAAGTCCTTTTTGATAAAATAAAGTTCTTTTAAAGCACACTATACCCGTTAAGGAACGGGCCTGCTCGTATCCTGTTCATGACGCCATTCTGTCTATACCCACCGTAGCCGGGGCTGCACAGGGCAGGTGTTTGTCTTCCTCCTGTCACGGAACCGCCCCTGCAGCTGTGGGGACCGGTGCGGTCCAGATTCAAAAGTATTGGCTGAACAGATTTAAAAGGTTAGTTTCAAGTCGTGACGCCACCTGAGAGAGGTCCGGTGATGTCCACCGGCGCTGCATGGGCCTCCAGGGGATGGGATGCAGCAAGATGGAACGCTCCCCACAGAATGAGCGAGAGTCCCCTGAGCCAGGAGCTGCACAAGATGTTATGAGGCAGCTGCGGTTACCTTCTACTTGCGGAGATGGACAGTTCTGAAAAAGGCACAGACACTGATAGTCTCTGTAACGGGTACTTTACTGTAACCAGCAGGTGATACATGGCATACAGTTGACGGGTAACGGACCGGGTGGACTCAGCAATGACCAGTGTTTCTCAGAGCTCCGCAGTGTTCCTCCATTCTAAGCTAGTTTAAGTTGCCGTTATCGGCTTGGGGTGCCAGATCGGGTACAAGGAGGCTGCTTCAATTTCCCTACCGGTGAATTCTGACCGAATTGTGTGGGGAGCCTTGGGTCCTTTTGGTGGGTACTCCGCTGGCAAGACAACTCTGTGTGTGGCGGCGGTGGGGTGCTCCTGGAGAGCGGTCCCTCCACTCCTGGTTTGCATAGCAGTGCTGAACTACTGCTAGCTTCGGAACCAGTAATCCGGTTGTAAATGGGCACGGGGATGTTTTGACCCGTATGCATTCGCCCAGAGTCCGGTTGTTGAGGCACCGGGATAATGGTGCCCAACCGGGGGTGGTTGTGGCCTAGGGGCTGCACGAGACTGTGCACAGCCCCCTCTCCTACGTTCCTCCCGGCCACACTCTGCTTCCTCCTTCTCCTACATTGCAGAAAATCGAACTATCTTCTGCACTAACTTCTCTACTACACACTATCTCTACACTCCGCCCACCAGGACCTTATTGGCCCTCTATGCTGATGTGCATGTAGGGTATGGAACTCTGAGTTTTAACCATGTCATTGCTTAGTCAGAGAATATTGCTGCTGCTGTCTGGGCTGCAATACACTCTTGTGACGCACTCGTTGCGGGGCGCCACACAAGCAACAAGGCGACTCTGAGAGGAAGCAAGAGCCCTTCCCCCGCTTCCATTAGAACTACGCCGTTTGGGAACAGTCATCTCCGTCTACCAAGAAGATGGTTGGGGATTCTTATGGGAACCCGGAATGTTAGATGACGTGTTTTTCTCCCGGCGAGGTGTGGACTCTTACTTGCGCAAAGGACACCCAAGGCGAGACTTATATCAAAGTGAGCAAGTGACATACGAATGATACCCCACCCCATTAGGCTGGTTTGCTATCAGAATCTCCTGTATGGAGACTTAACTTTGAACTAGCAATAGACTCCCGTGCAAGACATTGCCCCGTTGCTAGCCCCTTCCACAACCATGTCCTTTATTTTTGCTTTTCCCATTCTTTCTTTTTGTAATTTCAGAATATTGAGTACATCTTTGGCTAAAGATTGGTGACTTTTCAGTTGCACTTTGTCCTTTTCCTGTTTTATTTAAATAATGTGTGCAGTATGAGCAGCGGCCAAGCGGTGATAATACCCACTGGACTGTGTTGGACAATAAATTACCGCTGGGCCCGCATAGTTAGTCCAGGTCCCTGTTAATAATGTCTTGTATGCAGATAGTGCAGCCAGAGAGTTATAACTTTGCCAACAGGTGGCCCAAGGACTGTAAAGTCTAAACTTCTAACGACTGCATTGGTGTGTAAATGTGAAATGTTTGAAGAATGTGCCTCCCAGAAATGGGAAGAAAACCCTACATATGCTTAGCTGTAAATAGTTACCCGTTATTGTTGATGAATGTACAAATGTTTTTCACTTCCCGGTAGACAGATATTGATACTCGCGGACGAGTATATTCAATCAAGGGGGTATGTGGCGCCCCACTATGCAGGTATCACAGAGGGATACTGCACCCGTAAAAGAGGTGCAGATACTTAAGCTGCAAGCAGATTTTAGGATGGTGGGTGGGACCCATAAATCAAACACCCCACACTAGGTCACATGGTGGGAGGTTACCCCAGGAAGGAATAAAACTACTTCTAGGGGGAGTAGGAGTTAGTTAGTCAGGCAGACAGTGAATCTGGATCAGATAAGGTGCGTCTGAGACAGGCTCCTCTCTGGCCCTGGGCTTAAAGAAAAAAGAACAGAGGAGTTGGAGAGTAAGGGAGGCTTCGCTATTGCCTCCAAGTGAGGGAAGCTAGAGTCCCTCGGCTGAGGGACAAGAGGAGGAAGGATGTTTCCCAGGCGCAGAAAGTCACCGAAGTTAATTTGACTCTGCTGCATCTTCTTTTCCATTAACTTATTCCTTTGCAGAAACGCTGCCCCGGAGGTTCAGTCCTGCCTGCGGAGGACTTCACCATCTTAGCCGCGATCCCATCTACTTTCGGCGGACTGTAGCGGCGCTGTTGCAATTCACCAGAAACTGCAGGTGGCATCATGACAACAAACTGTATATAATCCCTAGTAAATATCTCCCCTTTTTAAAAGAATAGTCCCATAGGACACGGGATCAAGCGCGGCCACCATTCCCCGTGACACAGTTAACCCTTGCCGCCTGACACCCGAGTACCCCGGAGCCTGGGGCTCGACATTTGTTATATCAAATAAACTAGTACCTCTGATGTTTTAATGGTCCTGGGTAGAGATGAGGAGTAGGGATGGGCGAATCTACTCGTTAGGACTCGTTACTCTGCGAGTAATAGTGGAATCGCAGGACTCGGTACTCTGCGAGCTTCCAAGCTATTACTCGCACAGTAACGAGTCCATCATCCCTCCACCCCCCCCCCCCGCAGCCTCCCTACCCGATCCTAACTTAGGACCGGGCGGGGGGAGCAGGAGCAGGGACGCAGGACCCAGGCGGGGAAGCTGGCGGTGAAATTTTCTCACTGCCGCTTCCTCCCCTGAGACCAGACCAGGGGTGGGCTTGGGGGGGTAGGTGAGTGCACCGGACCGGCCAGCTACTTACCGCTGACGCCGCCGCAGGAGACTCGCTCCCTGCCTCTCTGCTTCTGCCTCCGGAGATTCCCGAGCGGTGACAGAGCAGTGAATATATTAACTTCCGTCACCGCTCGGGAATCTCCGGCAGCAGAGAAAGTCGGGCTGACAGCAGGGTTCAGCTCACGTCATAATGACCTGAGCTGAACCCTGACTGTTTAGTCAGTTCTCAGCCTGCTCTCCCTGTGTGTCTAAGCACAGGGATGTAGCAGAGCTGAGATTGCGTTTTGGACTACGTCGGACGGAAGAGGATTTTTTAAATAAAGATGGTGTCCCTAATTGTGTTCTGTTTTATCTAATATATAAAGCTGAATGTGTGTGTGTATGTGTGTATATCCGGGATTGGCATCCCATCACTAATCTCACACTCCTTTTGTCTCCTAAAAGCATCCTGTGAAAGTGCATAAAAATGTTTTAAGACTTACTCATTAGTGATTATAAGTAGCAGGGGCTATATTCTTTAGTCACCAGGGCGGGCTGTTTTGCAGGTTCCAGGATCCACCCTCTCTCTGTCTGTTTGCTCAGCTTGTGCAGGCTTTACCCTCCCCCCTCTCTATCACTCACAGATTGCAAATCATTAGTCCTGCCTTCAGCTGCACATCACAGCAGCACAGACAGAGAGAGGGTGGATCCTCGAGGCTGCAAAACAACATGCCCTGGTGACTAAAGAATATAGCCCCTGCTAATTATAATCACTAATAAGTAAGTATTAAAATGTTTTTATGCACTTTCACAAGATGCTTTTAGGAGACAAAAGAAGTGTGAAATTAGTGATGGGATATTGCAGGGACATGTTTTGCTAGCTTAGGAGGCGTTTCGGAGGTGACAGGATCCCTTTAAAGATGACTCAAGTTTTCAACTGAATGTATAGATAAATGGATGGATAGATACATAGAAAGAATAGATGATAGATAGATGGATTGGAAATATATATAGATTTATAGATAGATAGAAAAAATAGATGTATAGACAGATGTTAAACAGCTATATAATGTCCCTACACCCTATATAGTGTAAGCTTGAGAATTTTAGTGCCTTTCATGTTGCACTAAAGGGTGTTTTAGCCTTCTATTTAGCTAAAAATCAATAATGAATAAAAAATACAGTGTGGGGTAGATACTGTTTTTCATCTCCAGCTAGGGTACAGCAGACAGCTGCAGCATACAGAATACAGCTTGCAGCTTAACCTTGGCGGGTAATCGAAAACAGAGGTCACCCCAAGTATTTTTAAAAAATATATTTTGATAAATAATAAAATAATTTGAATAAAAAAAAAACAGCATTGGGTCCCCCTATTTTCATTACCATTACAAGGTAAACCCAACAGCTGGGGTCTATATCATATCTAATCATGCTATAGTTTTAGAATTTTTGTTTTTTTCTGCCTTCCCAAACAGTTAAATTGGTTCATTACACATCAAGAAATATATTTCTGAAACCGGAAAACAAATACAACAAATATAAAAACTGAAATTTGTTGATGAAATTAATCCCAAATAACTTATTATATTATAAGGAGTGTAATGCTTGCTAGACAATTTCCCCATTCAAATAGTGTATAGTTCCAGGATGGCAGATTGGGCTCATATGCTAATTCTTTGATGTTTTATGTTTTATACAGATTTGTGAGTTCGATTACCATGGGTAAATTTTACTATAAATTTTGTTATATTTTTAGCTGTTTAATTTTTAGTATTAATAATTGGGTTTTAATTGTTTAATATGTGTTTCTATTTGTTTGTAACATGTGTCCTGTGAGTTGTTTTAGTTATCATTATTATTCTGTTACTTGCTGGCCAGTACAACCCCTGGCAAAAATTATGGAATCACCATGCTCAGAGGATGTCCATTCAGTTGTTTAACGTTGTAGAAAAAAAGCAAATCACAGACATGGCACAAAACTAAAGTAATTTCAAATGGCAACTTTATGGCTTTAAGAAACACTAAAGGAAATCAAGATAAAAAATGTGGTGGTCAGTAAGGGTACCTTTTTTCAGACCAAGCAGAGGGAAAAAATTATGGAATCACCCTGTACGTTTTCATTCCCAAAGCTAAAACCTGCATCAAATAAGATCTGCTCGTTAGTCTGCATCTAAAAAGGAGGGATCACACCTTGGAGAGCTGTTGCACCAAGTGGGCTGACATGAATCATGGCTCCAACATGAGAGATGTAAATTGAAACATAGGGGAGGATTATCAAACTCTTAAAAGAGGGTAAATCATCACGCTATGCTGCAAAAGATGCTTCACAGTCAGCTGTGTCTAAAATCTGGACCAAATACAAACAACATGGAAAGGTTGTTAAAGGGAAACATACTGGTAGACCAAAGAAAACATCAAAGCATCAAGACTGGAAACTGAAAGCAATATGACTCCAAAACAGGACACGCACAACAAATCAAATGAGGAGCGAATCGGAGGAAACTGGAGTCATTGTCTCCTAAAGGAAATGCGATTTACATAGAGAAAAGCTAAACATAAGCCAGAAAACCTAAAACAGAAAACCTAAACAGAAAAAAACAAGGTTAAAATGGGCTAAGGATAAGCAATCGTGGACTGAGGATGACTGGATGAAAATCATATTCAGTGATGAATCGCGAATCTGAATTGGGCAAGGTGATGATGCTGGAACTTTTGTTTGGTGCCGCTCCAATGAGATTTATAAAGATGACTGCATGAAGAGAACATGCAAATTTCCACACTCATTGATGATATGGGGCTGCATGTCAGGTAAAGGCACTAGGGAGATGGCTGTCATTACATCTTCAATAAATGCCCAAATTTAAATTGATATTTTGGACAGTTTTCTTATCCCATTAATTAAAAGGGTGTTTGGGAATGATGAAATCATTTATCAAGATGATAATGCATCTTGCCATAGAGCAAAAACTGTGAAAACATTCCTTGAAAGAAGACACATAAGGTCAATGTCATGGCCTGCAAATAGTCCAGATCTCAATCCAACTGAAAATCTTTGGTGGAAGTTGAAGAAAATGGTCCATGACAAGGCTGCAACCTGCAAACCTGATCTGGCAACAGCAATCAGAGAACGTTGGAGGCAGATTGATGAAGAGTACTAATGTGGCACCCGAAGGGTTAATGTGCAACAGAAACAGCAACACAGGTTTGCTCCCCACACTACACTAGAAAGTGGGAGGAACTTAGGTGGCACCTGCAAGAGTGGGAGGAGCTAATGCTGTTTACCTCAGAGCAGGAGTGACAGTTAGTTAGTTTGAGTCTGGAGCAGGAGTAGAGTCAAGTAGGAGTGGAGGTCCTGAGAGGTCAGAGGAAAGGAGACAGAGGAACAGAGGAACATACCCGGGACAAGGAGTTACCCTAAACTCAATCCCGAGAGGCGCTTAGGACGGATATCGGATCCGAGGCTGTGCCTGAGACAGACAGGACAGTGAATACTGGGATAGTGAAGGTCCACCATCTTCACTGTACCATAGCCAAAGCAACATTGAGGTGTCAGTGACAGAGAGGACTCAAGTTGCCTAGCAGATTGGTACCCATGAGGGGAGACAAGGCCAGCAATTCAGCTACAAGCAGCAGCAGGGCCACACACACAGCGCATAAGTAGGAAGTCAAGGACCCGGTCAGGGTGGGAGCAACCCGGCCCCGGTACAGACTCCGTGGACAATACTTTGTTATACCATCTGCAAAGTAAAGACTTGGAAAACGACAACAAACGTGAGTGTGTGTGATCCTTGTGCTGAAGCCTCACTCTCCCTCATAAACTGCCTTTGCCTCTACTCTCATCATCTCTACTACTACCCCTACTTTCCTGCAACATCTGAAATCACCATCACAGATTTTAACTACCACTGCCCCGGGGAACCAGGCCCTACCTGCGGAGAGCCATTCCATCTTAGCTGCCAAAACATCATCCCTGGAGGTTCTGCAGCAGCGGTGGTCACCCTGACCACAACCCGTGGGTGGCGTCACGACAAACCTTATCCCTTGTAAATACACCCCATTTACTTGTGTGAACCGGGGACACGGTCCGGACCAGGAGCGCCGTGAAATTCCCCAGCAGTACCCCGGTCCGGCATCGAGTACCCCGTCCCAGTGGGCTCCACACTGTCATTCATTAAGTCCATGCCTCAGAGACTGCAAGCTGTTATTAATGCCAGAGGTGGTGCAACAAAATACTAGTGATGTATTGGAGTGTTCTTTTGAGTGTTTGTTTTTCATGATTCCATAATTTTTTCCTCAGAATTGAGTGATTCCATAATTTTTTTCCCTCTGCTTGGTCTGAAAAAAAATACCCTTATGGTACCTTTACACGCCGCCACAGAGGGTAGCAACAGGTAGGCATCGCACGTGCACGCGCATGTTTTTACCTGTTGCGAATGGTTGCCGATGCCGCATATACACGCAGCCACAAAGTGCTCCACAGAAGGTATTTGCGTTCCCCGGAAGTGCCGCGGGTTATCTTCTGTGAAGTACCTTCCCTGATTTACACGCCGCTACCACAAGGGAATATGGGCGTACATCTTCCGCGCCACAAGAACATAGGCGTGACAGACTTGTGTATTGCGTAACGCTCGTACGGTGATTGGACAATGCAATAGCATCATGATTGTCCAGCCAGCGCAGGAAGGCTGGCTAATACATGACGCTATTGCAAATGTGTAGTGTGACTGGTCAGCTCGTTAAATATGACGCCCTGTGCAGGGACAGCCAATGGTTACACAGTAGCCCACACCAATGATAGCTGATGGGGCATGGTATACATGACGCTGTGGCAAGCCCCAGGGAATTCACTAGGGCACGCAAGTACCTTGCCTGTGTCCGGATTACACGCCACCACCATAGGGATTGTGCCTTCCTGTTTTTGAGCACGGCCCAGACACAGGTATCTGAAGGCACTGCAAGACACAGCCTGAATTACACGCCGCCACATCATGGTGTTTTCAAGGCAACAGGCACAATTGTGTCCGATGCCTAGCGGTTTATGCCTTTCTGTGGCGGCGTGTACAGGTACCATTACTGACTACCACATTTTTTATCTTGATTTCTTTTAGTGTTTCTTAAAGCCATAAAGTTGCCATTTGAAATTACTTTAGTTTTGTGCCATGTCTGTGATCTGCTTTTTTTCTACAACATTAAACAACTGAATGGACATCCTCCTAGCCAGATGATTCCATCATTTTTGCCAGGGGTTGTATGTTGGTGTACTCCTGAGGTAGAGACTGGGACGGTCTTGAAACATGTCGAGAAATAAAGACACCGAACAATATCTTCTGGATGTCTATTTTTTCCACACCCAGCAGTACAGACCGTATTGTTTCTGTCCTTTGTGATAACAGCTGGGGTCTGGTATTCTCAGGGTGGGAAGGGCCATCTTTTAAGGGCCCTCACAATTCTAAAAATAACATTCCACAGCCACCCCAGAACTGGTACCTTCATAAGATGCATCAATCCTGGAGCCTCACACTGGCTTATCCCGTGGCAACCGATCTAGCTGTTACCATGATGATCTCAGATGAACTGTCTGATGTCACAACTCATAGCCACCATTCAGTATGAGGCTGAAGTCACACTGGGTGAGAGACATGTGAGATTTGGAGAGTCTTACGTGCATCACCCTGCACGGCTGTCTACTCTCTGGATAGAAGCTTGCAGTTCTATATAAATATATGCAGCTGCATGCTCCTGTCAGAGAAATGTAGCCATGATGAGTGTGCTTTGCCGTATATTGTGCTGTGTGGATTACTATCGGAGCTAGGTACGGTATGTTTGGGCTTAATAAATGGATGAAAGTGGGTTGTTTGTGTGTTTTATTTCTAATAAAGGATTTTTCTCTGTGTTCTCTTTTTTATACATTTACTCAATGGATTGGTAATGAGGAAGTATCATACATGCCTCAACATTACCAATCCAGTGGTTGGTGACAGCTGACAATACTCATCTATCATTAACCCCTTCTATTTCCCTATTTGCCACTGCACCAGGGTAGCGGGATGAGCGCCAGTATAAGGTTCTTCTAATGAATGTGCCATATTCTCGAGTGGCTGCGGCCAGCTATTCTCACCCTGCGGAGCGTGGTAATAACTATGTGCCCCCAGGGAAAGAGTATCAACTCCCAGTTGTATGCTTTATCTTGACTGGTATCAAAATTGGGGGGACCGCACGCCAATTTTTTCAATTATTTATTATTTTTGCAGTAATCTGGTGTCAATTTGGTTGCCATACTGGTAACCAATCACAGACACTGGCACTGGCACTGAGGGTGGGCGGGGCTACTTTTTACTTTAACCAATCAAGGAGGGGAAATGTGAATATGTTTGAGGTTCATGAGCGGGCCTGGAACCAGGGTGACAGTGGCACTAAAACCTGGTAAGTAAAAGTTTAGGAAGCTATTGGCTGTGCCAAAACAGCAGGGCTCCTCTGCAAAACAGTTTGAGGTATGTTTGGCATCTTTTGGGCCCGTTTGAAGGTGTTTTCTAAGTCCTTGATTTTGATTCCCATTGATTTGAATGGGGTTCGAAAATTCGGTCAACTGTTCACTGATTTATTCGTGGAACATATGCCTGTTTGGTGAACTAAACCAAACCTGAACTTCAAAAGGTTTGCCCATCTTTAGTCCTGGTAGCTACTCTAAGTAAATCAAATTATTGAAGTATGGGCAAAGCAACCAACTGTTCACCTAAACTGCAAGTGTGGCGCCCCTGCGTTCAGGAAGCCACAAAAGGGAACTGCAGCCAGGCAGTTAGGACACTTGTTGCACAAGAACACCCACACAGCCCACATAACCCACGTGTAGGAGAAGGTAACATCCAGCCCTGAGATTAGACACTCTATGAGATTGAGGGGTGGTGGATTTGGAGGAGTGGGTTGGGCACACACGTAGTCAGGTGACTTGACAGTATATAGGAAAGGGAAGGAGGAAGGAAGTTAGTAGGCCCAAGGTGCCGAGCTGTAAAGACCAAGAGCAGGCCGAAGTAGGCTGAGAGGCAAAGACTGGAAATCGCACGTCCTGTGAGTGTAAGGCCTAGGAGCGCAGAATCTGTACCGAGCCAGTGTGAGCCGGAGGAGAGAGAAAGCCCTTCCGAAGCTGATACCACCAGGAGTGTGAGAGGACTGAGAGGGACGGTGTAACCCGGGCCCTAGGAACGCAGCTGAAGCTACTGACTGCAGGCGGAGTAGCCCTCCTATGATACCGAGAGGAACAGAGAGAAAGGAGCCTGGTAGAGCCTCAGACTTGAGGACTGCTGGAGGCTGGGCTGAAGTAGAGTGTCGGCTCTAGAGGGGACCGTAGTTTACCCTGCATCCCCAAACAACACGACGGGGGGGTCTTAGTTCCAGATTGAGATCCCTACCCAAAGGACAGGCAGCTCAGTGACAAACTAAGGACTCACAGGGGCCCGAGTCACCGCCATACTGTCCAGCGTTTCACACACACCCGTGGAGACGGAGACCGTAATAGCCCGGGAAGGACACTAAAGACTGTGTGAGGGGTCACAGAGAGAGAGGCCTGGCTGCAGGGAGCAAAGGGAACCCGGAGAGGGAGAATGTGCCTGTGTATTAAGAACTGTACTTGAACTTTGTAAGAACTGTAACTGAGCTGTAAAGTGACTTGAAGAACTGAGAGTAAACACGGAAAACCCTGGAACTGCTTTCCTTGTGTTTCTGAATGAAAGTGATTCTCTCCATACAGGATACAGCCTGTCAGCACCAGCAAAGAGGAGAGATCCCTGCAGCATCTGCAAAGTAAGTGTGCTACACACTCCACAATAGACTTAACCCTTACTGCCCCGGGGAACACAGTTCTACCCACTGGAACTATTACACCTAAGCTGCTATCCCATCATCCGCGGAGGTTCTGCAGCAGCGGTGGCCCCATCACTGGCCGCATATGGTGGGTGGCGTCACGACTGACAACCCCTGTAAATATTCCCTTTTATTGCCGAGCCCGGGACACGGACCGGACCAGGACCACCCGTGACTTCCCCAGCAGCAGACCGGTCCGGTACCGAGTACCCCCGTCCCAGTGGGCCCGACACAAGCATAGCATATTATAACAGTGACACCTGACACATCACTGAGGGAACCTCAATGTCACACCAGTGATGGTTTGGTAGCAGGGTGACTAAACCTGAAGGGTGAAGGCAACTGCACATATAGGAATATCCCTACCTGCAGAATTAAAAGATGACTGCTCAAGCCTCGCTACCTGATAGGGTGTCAAGGGTTTTCCATACCTCCTATGGATCTCGGTGTGAGGTTGCTTAGTGCAACAACTGAAACGGGGTAAGCATACAGAAGCAAATAATACAAGCATAATAGAGTGGAAGCAGGGATAGTGTATACCTGAGCTATCTCTCCAGCAAGGAAACCCTAGGTAGATGCCTGTCCCCAAGATTAGCACTGAAGATGGGGATGCCTGGTTCTCATACCATACTAAGCAACTGGATTAAACTCACCTAGATGTCGACTTCCCCCAAGAGAGTGCAGGGTCTGGAGAGCAGGGAAGCACACAGAGAATCCAAGGAAGGTAACAGATATATCAGGGTTGCAGAACATCTTCAAATAGATGCTTTGTTGCTGCCAGAGCTCAACAACAGTGAGCTTCACAGCTGGGAATTACACATGTTCTATCACTGGCATGAACAGGATTGAGGTGTGGCGACCTTTCATTTGAGCTAGAAATCCACATTAATTACATAGTGATATTAATATATTAGTAATTAAAGGCAAAGATTACTTTAGCAAGTTCTCTCCAATTAGCTTGAAAATGTTTATTGTACAATTGATATTGTTGGACAAAAAATATATGAATCATTGAATTAGTAAAACAAAAGCTCAACAGAGGTCTACATCAAAGAGACAGATGAGGAACTGTGAGAGGGTTTTGTATCTGTGAGGCAGAAGGCAGTAGTGTACACTATAGATAGATATCTTGCCTGTGGCCTCATGTAGTCTACATATGTACATATCCCATGTGGCGTTTGTACTATAATCCATTGTTCTTGAGATCCACTTCGAGTTTTCAGCCCAACAGGAATTTAAACATGTCCTCAGTCTTTTAATATGAAGACCATTACTAAATAATAGGATGCCATCCGCAGGCAGATGAAGAGCACTGCCTCTACGTTCATAAAGACCTTTGAACTTCTGAGGTTGGTTTCATACTACTGTTTTTTTGCAATCCGAGGGGATGCAGATTCTTGGCAGTGGATTATTCAGGATACTCTCCAAGTGTGTGACAACAGAACTGCTTTATTCAGCAACAAACAGGAACAAATACAATAAGCCTAATAGATCAGGAATAAAACATATCTTATGTGTCTCAGTCTCTATGTAACATCTGCAGCTGCTTCTTCTTTCATACACAGACACAGGAAACTGGATACAGTCACATGCTCTTCCTGTATGAACCTCTGGGAGTTTTGTTTTTGTTCTAACTTTATCTACAACATACAAATCTAGGAACTAGATACTCATATACAAAAATGAAGTTGTTGCACTAAACATATTCCAACACCCCCACTCAACAACTACTTATCCTCTTAGGCCCATTGCGGCTCTGAAGGCCACAAACTTGTCTCTTGATAATGGCTTTGTCATAACATCAGCTATCATCTTGTGAGACTCGCAATAAACAAACTCAAGTACACCCCGTTCCACTAAGTCACATAAGTGGTGATGTTTTACATCAATGTGCTTAGCCCTTACACTAACCTTCTCACTGCTGGCAAGTTTAATACATCCTTGGTTGTCTTTATAGATAACTGTTGGCTGAGCTCGTGGTTTGCCGAAATCTTCCAAAAGTTGTTTCAACCAAATTACTTTTTGACTTGCATAAGCCGGAGACATATATCCTGCTTCTGTAGAAGACAATGCAACTGACACTTGTTTTATGCTGTGTGATGCGAGTCACTATAGTAATAAATAATGTCTGAGATGCAGAAAACAGACTGCAATAACTTAAAGTAAATATAATAAACTTACTACTTACTGGTAGTAAAGAGAGGTCAAACCAATCTGGGGCCAGGTCTAGGAAATAGCGCAGTAACAGCTAGGGATATTCAGAAGAGAAATCCAATTTAAGCAGAAGTCAGGAAACCAAAGGGACAAAACAGAATACAGAGGAGTAGGCAGAAAGAGGAATCAGGTCACAAGCAGAGAGTCAAGACCAGGTAAGGTAACTAATCAGGCAAGGTCTGGCTCAGAGCACAGAGAGATTAATCCTACACATCCAAAGGCAATTGTACAATTGACACAGAATAGGGCAGCAAGCTTGCTTAAGTAGAGTTCTAATCAAGTGAGCTGAAATGCAGGTGAATTTGCAGCACAAAGACAACCCAGACTGACAATCTCCACAACAACCTAATAAATGAAAAATATGGTGTGGAGAGTGGTGACATGCAGGACCAAGAAACTGAATTTTCTCCTAACTTGAACAAATAACCACTTGTTAATTTCTAATCACTTGAATCTACAGCCCAATCTACATCCACATAACTTCTGAGAGTGAGATCTGACGCAGATAGCTTAAGATTTAGCCTTTGAGTTTTTTAGGATATTGTAGATTTCTCTTAATTGCATTCCAGTCTCTGGCATGGCTTGCTTGCACGTCGGCAGAGAATTCTGACTGTGAATGTGATATCTGGGCGAGTTGTGGTTGCTATGTACAGAAGCGCCTCCACTGCTTGTCTGTAACTCTCATTGCTGGGTAGCAGATCTTTTTTACATTCCAACTTTAAGTAGGATGGATCCATTGGTGTTGATGCACATTTGGCTTCTGACAGCTCTTTTTTCTTGTGGTAGCTCCGTAAGCTGCTATGTCTGGTGTTGGTAAAGGGACTCTATCTCTTCATTTGCGGCATTTATCCACTTCTGCTTCTTGTGGACAGGCAGTGTTTGCATCTTGTAATGTTGTTATATCTTCTGCAGTTTGCTTGTTGTCTTCCCTGTTTGCTTTTTCTGCCTAGTAACAGTGATGTAAGATAGAGGAGGAGCTGTGTCAGGAAAAGGGGCAGCTGGGAAAGGGAAGAGATTGATTAAAGTATAGCCGCTCAACTGAGCAGTTCAGCGTATCTGTGTGTGCTTCTGGATTCATCGTCATCTGCACTACAACACTACAATTGGCTAAAGGTATTTCAGTGCCACAAGATCATCAGTGCTCACCATGGCCTGTCTACCTGCATTCCCAGCTTTTGATGTGCATCAGTCCCAAGCAAACCTAGCAGCATGTTGGGATAAATGGCTGAAGCGCTTTGAGATATTTCTACAAGCCATGAACATAGCCGATGATAAAAGAAAGAAAGTCATGTAATTTCACTATGCAGGGGAGCAAGTCTATGATATCTTCACTACTCTGCCTAACACAGGGGAGGACAAGGACTATGAGCTCAGCAAAGCAGCATTGAGCAAACACTTCTCCCCGCACAGAAATGCAGCATTTGATATCTTCAAATTTAGACAATCAAAGCAATCATCCACAGAAAGCATTGATGAATATCATGTCTGGCTACGGCACCTTGCAGCTTACTGTGAGTTTACAGACGTAGACAAAGAAATCCAAACGCAGATATTACAAGGATGTGTTTCTTCAAAGTTAAGAAGACAAGCACTCAGAGACCCTACTATGACCCTAGCAAAACTATTAGACACAGCACGTATAAATGATACTGCAGAGAAACAGGCAAAACTCATAGAGAGCAGTGAGCCAGAAGCACCATCTTCTATAGCAAAGCTTACACAGAAACCACAAGTACAGGCGGCAACTTGTTACAACTGCGGTGGGTCGTATCCTCACCAGAACGTTTGTACAGCAAAGGGTACAACCTACCATAATTGTGGAAAACTAAACCATTTTGCGAAAGTGTGCAGATCTACACCGCAGCAATCTGCTCGTCCCACAGTACAGCCCAGGTCACAGAAGGTCCAAGCACTGCAGCTTAATGACGAGGCTCAAAGCACTTACTTATTCTCAGTGACTGAGAAAGGATCTCGGGCTGTGCACATGATTAACAATCCAAAATGAGTCATCCTCATAAATGGCAATCCAGTGGAAGCCCTGGTGGACACAGGGGCGTCAGTCAACGTCATCAGTCATACAATCTATAATCAACTCCTGAATAGACCTGCTCTACAAAATACCAGCCTACAGATTTTCCCTTACGGTTCCACAGCTGCGCTGCCCCTGTGTGGCAAGTTTCAGTCAGAACTAACAGCTAAGGGGAAATCCATCACGGACACTTTTTACGTAGTGGAATGCTCTGCAGATACGCTTCTCAGTTGCAGCAGCGCAGTGTCTCTAGGCCTGGTGAACCTGGTCAACAGCATTACAGGTTCTTCAGTCCCACATATCATGCAGAGGTACCCCAGTCTCTTTAAAGGCCTTGGTAAGCTAAAAGACGTTCAGATAAAGTTACATATTGATCAGTCGATACAGCCCTCCATTCAACCTCACAGGCGCATTCCCTTTCATGTCCGCAAACTTGTGGAGCAAGAATTGCAAGACCTGGAGGCATCTGATGTTATTGAACGGGTTGAAGGCCCAACTCCCTGGGTCTCGCCAATCGTTGTTGCGCCTAAACCAAAACAGCCTGGTAAAATACGGCTTTGTGTGGATATGCGGCATGCCAATCTAGCTATTCAAAGAGAAAGGCACATCACGCCTACTATTGATGACATTCTCACAGATCTGAATGGTGCAAAGGTGTTTTCAAAAATTGATCTAAAATCCGGCTATCATCCAGACTCCAGGTACATCACAACTTTTAGTACTCATATGGGCCTGCGTAGGTTCAAGAGGTTGAACTTTGGTATCTCGTCAGCTGCAGAAATTTTTTAAAATGTTATCAGTCAGGTTCTGTCTGGAATAGCGGGAGTCCTCAACGTCAGTGATGACATTCTCATATATGGAACAACCCAAGAAGAACATGACAGTCGCCTGGAGCAAGTGTTTCAGAGACTGCAAGCCTGCAATCTAACTGTCAATCCATCAAAATGTGAGTTCAACCAAACGTCATAAAATTTTTTTGGATACATCTTTTCAGGACAAGGTGTGTCAGCAGATCCTCAGAAAGTCACTGCCATCAAATCTGCTGGTCAACCTCAAAATGCCTCAGAGGTTCGCAGCTTTCTAGGACTGGTCACATACTGTGGACGATTCATACCCGACCTAGCCACTATTTCTGAACCCCTGAGACAACTCACAAAGAAAGACATTCCTTGGTCATGGGGTACTGAGCATCAAGCATCGTTTGACGCGTTGAAGTCCAGCCTAACTGGTGACACTGTCATGGCTTACTTTGACCCATTAAAGTCCACAGAACTGATTGTAGACGCTAGCCCGGTAGGCCTGGGTGCAAGTCTCACACAAGTGTCCAACAATGGCAACATTTCTACAATTTCCTACGCAAGCAAGACATTAACAGATACTGAACAGCGCTACTCACAAACTGAAAGGGAAGCTCTTGCAGTTGTGTGGGGATGCCTTCACTTTCATCTGTACCTCTTCGCACAAAAGTTCACAGTTATAAGTGACCACAAACCGCTTGTTCCAATTTTCAATAAACACTCTTCCAAACCCCCTCCACGAATTGAACGCTGGTTGCTCCGCTTACAGAACTACCATCGTCAACTGAGATATGAGGCAGGAGTTGGAAACCCGGGGGACTATTTCTCAAGACACCCAATACCACAACCTACTAAGGACAACATTCCAGCAACTATTCTAGCGGAGGAACATGTAAATTTCGTTGCTGCACATTCAGTGCCAAGAGCTATGACCATGGAGGAAATACAACAGGCGGTGGACTCTGATCCTCAACTCCAGTTGGTGATAGAATCTGTTCGGTCTAAGAAATGGAGCTGTTTCCTTGCTGAGGCTCGCCTTCAACCACCAGATCGAGTAGGTTACTTGGAGGCTTTCTTTAATGCACGACATTCACTCTCAGTGTCGGACTCAAATCTGCTGTTGCGTGACAATCGCCTGGTGATACCTCAGAAACTGGAGGACCGTGTACTTGATCTGGCCCACGAGGCTCATCAAGGGGTGGTAAAAACAAAGCAACTACTTTGAGAAAAAGTATGGTTTCCAGGACTGGACAAAAGAGTAGAGGCATTGATTCAAACATGCATTCCTTGTCAAGCAACTATAGTTGACCATGGGCGTGCGCCTTTACAAATGACACCTCTGCCAAAGAGCCCATGGACTGCTGTCAGTATTGATTTTTGTGTTTTACCGGACCGCTCCTACCTGTTGGTGGTCATGGATGACTATTCTCGGTTTCCAGTCATTGAACATATTTCGACAACATCAGCCAGGGCAGTTATACCAAAATTAGACAAGATTTTCTCGGCTTATGGCATACCCGAGACAGTGAAGACGGACAATGGACCTCCATTCAATAGCACAGACTTTCAGTCATTGGCAACTTATCTTGGTTTCTCGCACAGGAAAATAACTCCGTACTGGCCTCAAGCCAATGGAGAAGTGGAACGATTCCTGCAATCAATCAACAAGATCCTGAGGATTGCTACCATGGAGCACAAGGACTCGCAACAAGAATTACATAGATTCCTTAGGCAGTACAGAGCCACACCACACTCCACTACTGGGATACCACCAGCAACGGCATTGTTCAGCAGGCTCTGGCGCGTCAAAATCCCATGCCTTCCGTCAGTTCCTGTCCAAACCCCAATTGCTATTAATGATTCCGTCTCTAAGGATAAAATGAAGCAGTATGCAGAAAAAAGTAGACGCCCTTACAAGCATCCAGAAATAAAGGTGGGTGACTGGGTTCTTGTAAAGAGACTGAGACCTAGCGACAAGTTTGCATCGCTATGCTATCCCGAGCCCTTTCAGGCCACACAAGTCAGAGACACCATGATTACTGCTAAAAACCAAAACCATCAGGTCACTAGAAATGTGTCCCATTTTAAAAAACTTCGTGGCTACGTCCCAGAGACGACGCATGCAGAGGAAGTAGATAGCGACGACATACTGCCAGAGACAATGAACTCAGCTGTTCCCATAGGAGATGCCTCAGAAGACCCCCCGAGTTTATCTGGAAATGAGATGTCTCGACATTATCCTGGGAGAACAAATCGAGGGCGACCAGTCCATCTGGCGGACTATGTTCTGCAGTAGAAAAAAAAAAAAAATTTTCTACAACGCGAACTTTTGAACGGTTAACTATTTACTTTGTTTTTTTTTTGTAAGATGATAAGAGATGTAATGTTGTTATATCTTCTGCAGTTTGCTTGTTGTCTTCCCTGTTTGCTTTTTCTGCCTAGTAACAGTGATGTAAGATAGAGGAGGAGCTGTGGCAGGAAAAGGGGGAGCTGGGAAAGGAAAGAGATTCATTAAAGTATGGCCGCTCGACTGAGCAGTTCAGCGTATCTGCACTACAACACTACAATTCTCTTGACCGTGTAAGAATGGCATCTAGCTGGAACCTTTGTTTAGTTTTTCTGATCTCCTGACTGGAGATTGACTTTGTTATTCTGTGTCTTCCTTGGTGGCTTCAGAGCTTATCCAGACTTCAGTGTTTTCCTTTTCTGTGTCTGGATTTGGTGACTGAGATTCTTGTACTTCTTTCTTGGGTTGAATAACTGGTGTAACTTCATGGAATTTGAGTGAAACACAGTTTTCAGCAATCACTACATCTCTGCTGATTGTTACTGTGTTGGTCTCTGAGTGCAGGATTCTGTATCCCTTTTGAGTTTCACTATAGCCCACCAGGACTCCTTGCTTTGCATATGATTCCCACTTGGAGCGTTTTTCTTTGGGAACATACAGTTGTGGACAAAAGTATTGACACCCCTGCAATTCTGTCAGATAATACTCAGTTTCTTCCTGAAAATGATTACAATCACAAATTCATTGGTATTATTATCTTCATTTAATTTGTCTTAAATGAAAAAACACAAAAGAGAATGAAGCAAAAAGCAAAACATTGATCATTTCACACAAAACTCCAAAAATGGGCCAGACAAAAGTATGGGCACCCTCAGCCTAATACTTGGTTGCACAACCTTTAGTCAAAATAACTGCGATCAACTGCTCCCGGTAACCATCAATGAGTTTCTTACAATGCTCTGCTGGAATTTTAGACCATTCTTCTTTGGCAAACTGCTGCATGTCCCTGATATTTGTAGGGTGCCTTCTCCAAACTGCCATTTTTAGATCTCTCCACAGGTGCTCTATGGGATTCAGGTCTGGACTCATTGCTGGCCACCTTAGAAGTCTCCAGTGCTTTCTCTCAAACCATTTTCTTGTGCTTTTTGAAGTGTGTTTTGGGTCATTGTCCTGCTGGAAGACCCATGACCTCTGAGGGAGACCCTGCTTTCTCACACTGGGCCCTACATTATGCTGCAAAATTTGTTGCTAGTCTTCAGACGTCATAATGCCATGCACATGGTCAAGCAGTCCAGTGCCAGAGGCAGTAAAGCAACCCCAAAATATCAGGGAACCTCCGCCATGTTTGACTGTAGGGACCGTGTTCTTTTCTTTGGATGCCTCTTTTTTTCTCCTGTAAACTCTCTCCCAAAAAGCTCTACTTTTGTCTCATCTGACCACAGAACATTCTTCCAAAACGTTGTAGGCTTTCTCAGTTTCTAAGTTTTGGCAAACTCCAGCCTGGCTTTTTTATGTCTCAGGGTAAGAAGTGGGGTCTTCCTAGGTATCCTACCATACAGTCCCTTTTCATTCAGACGCCGACGGATAGTACGGGTTGACACTGTTGTACCCTCAGACTGCAGGGCAGCTTGAACTTGTTTGGATGTTAGTCGAGGTTCTTTATCCACCATCCGCACAATCTTGCATTGAAATCTCTCGTCAATTTTTCTTTTCCGTCCACATCTAGGGAGGTTAGCCACAGTGCCATGGGCTTTAAACTTCTTGATGACACTGCGCACAGTGGACACAGGAATATTCAGGTCTTTGGAGATGGACTTGTAGCCTTGAGATTGCACATGCTTCCTCACAATTTGGTTTCTCAAGTCCTGAGACAGTTCTTTGGTCTTCTTACTTTTCTCCATGCTCAATGTGGTACACACAAGGACACAGGACAGATGTTGAGTCAACTTTAATCCATGTCAACTGGCTGCAAGTGTGATTGTTAGGTGCCACAAGTAAGTTACAGGTGCTGTTAATTACACAAATTAGAGAAGCATCACATGATTTTTCTAACAGTGCCAATACTTTTGTCTACCCCCTTTTTTATATTTGGTGTGGAATTAGATCCAATTTGGCTTTAGGACAATTCTCTTTGTGTTTTTTCATTGAAGACAAATTAAATAAAGATAATAATGCCAAAGAATTTGTGATTGCAATGATTTTCAGGAAGAAACTGAGTATTATCTGACAGAATTGCAGGGGTGTCAATACTTTTGGCCACAACTGTACACAAATGGTGTTCTTGCAAATATCCAGAAGTGCTTTAGGTTAGGCTTCTCACATTTCCATAGCTCATATGGAGTTTTATTTGTGGCTTTACCTGGCAGTCTGTTTTGAAGATAGCAAGCTGTCATGATCGCTTCTCCCTAATACGCTGTAGGTAGATTCGCATCAAACAACATACTTCTTCCACTTGCACAGAGGGTGCGTTTCTTTCACTCTGCAATGCCATTCTGTTCTGGGTTGTATGGAATGGTAGTTTGGAACACAATTCCATTCTTTTTCAAAATGGTTTGCACCTTACCACTTGTATATTCAGTCCCATTATCTGCATGCAGATCTTTTGGCAATCTTCCAAATTTGTTAAACACTACAGCAAGGTATTCTTCAAGTTTCTATGGAACTTCATCCTTACTGTGAAGCAGATAGGTGACTGTATATCTGCAATAGTCATTAATAAAGTGAGAAAATATCTCTTCTTGTTTGGCGTTTGAACAATCATTGGACCGCATACATCTGTATGTATCAAATCCAGTAGATGTGCAGATCTAGTGGTGCTTACTTTAGGAAAGCATTTTCTGGATATTTTCCCTTTAAGACAGCTAGTGCACTTCATCATTTGACTACACTGGTTGATTTTAACACCATTTGCAAGTTGACCTATCCTCCTTACTGCTTCTGGGTCTCTGTGCTCAAAACGTCTTTGCCATACATGGATACAGTTCTTATGCAGATTTTGTCTAGCACTGTACACTCTTTCTTTGTATTTTATCTGATAAAGTTCATTTTGGATTTTTCCTTCTGCAAGAGTGTGATCCTTCTTTGAGATAATGCAGCTGTTGTCTTTAAAAATAATTACATTCTCCTTTTGCGTAAGCTTTTTTACTGACAGAAGATTGCTTTCAAGGCTGGGAACACAGAGAACATCCTTTAATGGGATCTTTCTGCTTTGTTCTGAGAAAACTGGACAGCAGAGGTAGCCATCTCCTACTCCTTCTGAAGTCATATAGTGACCATTAGTTAGGATGACTAGTGATGAGCGAGTGGCAAAATATTCACACTCGCTATACTCGTAATGAGTATTTTTTAATACTTGCATATTCGTCCAAATAGCGAGTCAAATGTTAGTCAATTAGTAATGGGCTCCGCCTACACACATCCTGTCCTAAAATTAGTCTTGTCCAGGACAGGGCGGGAGGGTGGGCTTTTTTTACATTTCTACGGCATAAAACACCTTGCTGTGCCCCCAGAGAGAGCCTAACATCCAATCTGCTCTCACTGAGGTGCCAGCTCACTTTGTGTACTAGAAGGAGCCGGCAATATGTGTCAGATTGATAACAATTGACACATCACTCATTAGCACCAGCGATACTTCCCGAATAACGAGTATCGCAAATACCCTACTATTGGTGCGAATAGCTAATAGTAACGATTACACTCGCTCATCACTAAAGATGACCATTTTGACTTGCTTTCATGAGGTCTTTAGGGTAACTTCGGCACACAAAAAATAACTTGTGGAAACAGTTATGATGCAAGCAATGTCTTTCATTTTTATCAGTTCAAAAGCAAACGTTTCGGCAAGCGCCTTTAGAAATGCGACTGACACTGTGAAAAGTCAAAAATAAAATACAATAAACTGAGGTTCACATGATGATATATCATAAAACAAAGATAAGACTGTTACGCCTTATTCATCTAGTTACTGTTCCTGTCGGAACAGTAACTAGATGAATAAGGCATAACAGTCTCATGGATATCAAAAAATGGTAGTGTGAAACAAGCCTCATCAATTCTGGACCTAAGAGAGCCACCTTCAGGAGATCATCTACATTAGCAGCCATATGCATGTTCCTGGATAACTGAAAAGACTGTGAACTGATTGGATGGTACTATTATGTGGAGGTGTTACTGGGATGGACACTGTATGAGTGATGTTTGACTGTGTAAGGCTGCCTTCACATTTGCGGACGCCTCCGCAGCGTTCTGCGGAGGGGATCCGCAATGTGACCGCAGCACCGCAAGCCCCTATCTTTATAATGGGAGCGCACGGTGCTGCGCTTGGCTGCACATGACCGTGCGCACCCATTCACTCCCAAATGTGATCTGTGCGCAGGTGGACACCTGCGCACAAATCACCCAGTCTTGTCCGCACCAGAAATGCAACATGTCGCGTTCGTGGTGCGGGCGAGACTGGGTGATTTGTGCGCAGGCATCCGCCTGCGCACAGATCACATATGGGTGTGAATGGGTGCTCACTGTGATGTGCAGTCAAGCGCAGCACCGTGCGCTCCCATTATAAAGATAGGGGCTTGCGGTGCTGCGGTCACATTGCGGATCACCTCCGCAGAACGCTACGGAGGGGTCCGCAAATGTGAAGGCAGCCTAACTGATTTAAAGGGAGCATGCCAGACTAGTTAGTCAATCTTCCCACTTCCCATCTTCCACCACTCTCTCCTATTACCTTTCCTCTCTCATTGTAACCTTGTCATTTAGTTAAGTTTTCCTTATGTATGTTATTGTAAACACCCTATTTGTAATAAATCCCCTTTTTAAAGATGCAGTAGCTCTTAATTATTAACTGGTACCACAAAAGTCAGCAGCTTTTACAGATATTATCAGGTATGGCTATAAGTAATTTTCAGCATTTTCATAGTGATTTGTTTTATGAATGTCTAAGTTCCTGAAAAATAAAAATATTCTTTTGATGGTAGCATTTGTGAATGTGGGTTGACAGTTGTGCCTTTGTACAGGTGAAAATGGGGAAGATAAATGCATTATCAAAATAGAAGCTGCTATCAAAATTCTTTGTATGCTAGTTATTACAGCTCTCAATCAGTGGGAACTGCATGCATATTGCACAAGGTTTTAAAAATGTCTTGCAAATGATTTGTTGTGAATAACATTTCTAACCTAAAGAGCAATATTCTATTGTAGCTCAATATGCCAAGTTCCAATAATTATTTCTGTTTGCATTTTTCCTATGGTAATAGTATACTCTTTTGATCTATTCATAATAATTGTGACGTTCTTTCCCATGTAAGAGAAAAACTAAACAATGCATAATAGAAGTTTTGTCAGAAAATGTGTACTTTTAGCCTCAGTTAATTCTCTATTCATACATTTATATACCGTATATACTCGCGTATAAGCCGAGTTTTTCAGCCCAAAAATTGGGCTGAAAAGTCCCCCCCTCGACTTATACGCGAGTCATACGGGACCCCCTCACTGTTTGGCGCCCCCACCTCACAGGATGGCCCCCCCCGCATGCAGCGCTGCGCATATACATTACCAGGCTATCAGCTGTCACCCTCCGATTCGCGGCTCCGGCTTCCATCTTCATCTCTGTCTACCTGCATGTCACATGACCGGCCGGCGTCGCGATGACGTCATCTCGATGAGCCCCGGCCACAAAGCAGGAAGACAGAGATGAAGATGGAAGCCGGAGCCGGGAGCCGCGAATCGCCACCGGAGGGTGACAGCTGATAGCCTGGTAATGTATATGCCCAGCGCTGCATGCGGGGGGGGCCATCCTGTGAGGTGGGGGCGCCAAACAGTGAGGGGGGCCAGTGTAATACCTCTGGGGCTGCATATACCTCTGGGGCTGTATATACCTCTGGGGCTGCTGTGTACTACCTAAGGGCTGTAGTATACTACCCCTGGGGCCGCTGTATACCCCTGGGGCTGCTGTGTATACCCCTGGGGCTGCGGTGTATACCCCTGGGGCTGCTGTGTATACCTCTGGGGCGGCTGCTGTAATAATGCTGGGGTCTGTATATACCACTGGGGAGGCTGCTGTATACCACTGGGGCTGTATATACCTCTGGGGCTGCTGTGTACTACCTAAGGGCTGCTGTATACTACCCCTGGGGCTGCTGTATACCCCTGGGGCTGCTGTGTATACCCCTGAGGCTGCTGTGTATAACCCTGGGGCTACTGTGTATACCCCTGGGGCTGCTGTGTATAACCCTGGGGCTGCTGTGTATACCTCTGGGGTGGCTGCTGTAATAATGCTGGGGTCTGTATATACCACTGGGGAGGCTGCTGTATACTACCACTGGGGGGGCCTGTATACCACACTGCTGGGGGCTGTATACCTGTGCTGGGGTCCACCCTCGGCTTATACACGAGTCAATAGGTTTTCCCAGGTTTTGGGGGCAAAAGTAGGGGGGTCGGCTTATACACGGGTCGGCTTATACATGCGTATATACGTTATTTTATTTCAATTTTGAAAACACTAATGCAAGAACATGATGCTTAAAGGGGTGGTTGAAACTTAATATTATTGTAATCTAAAATCTGCCAATTTATTTAATGTCAGATTCTATCTCTTTTCTAATGCACTTTGATTAAAAAGTCCCTATTGTTCTCTCATTGCATGTTGGGATGGTCACGTGAGTAGTCTTCCAGTGACCCTCCAAGTGACATTAACCCCATTACGACCAGAGATGAGTGAGTATGCTTGCCGCTACTCGGTACTCGCACGAATATCACGGTACTCGGGGTACTCGGCGAGTACCAAGTAATCTTGCTATTCTCGGGATCCACCTCCCTGCATGTTGGCGCTCTTTTCAGAACCAGCCCGCATGCAGGGATTGGCTGACAGACACTGTAATGCCACAGCCACATTGGTTGTGGTATTACAGTGATTGGCTGGCCGCACAGCTTGATCAGGTCTTTATAAGACCTGACCGTGCTGTGCTCGTCACTCTGCGCCATTAGACATTCAGTGTAGGGAGAGCTGCTGCTGATGGAGGGACAGATTTGTGGCCTTTCAGCTAGTGTAGGCACAGGGCTGCCAGTCTAATTACCACAACAGTCCTTCTGAGGACTAATAGAGCAGTATACAGGCAGACAGGGAGGCAGGGTATCTACCGAACTTCGCTGTGCCAGGATATCAGCCTGCATCGCATCTGGGGCTGGGTTCCAGGCTCATCCATCCCAAAAACCGTGCTTTTAGGGATTTATTTAGCTCACTATAGGCAGGAGTAGGTTTTAGCTCAAATTAGGGTACACCAAAAGCCTTGTGCTAAAAACCTACTCTTGTCTGCACTAATTTTGCATCTAAGTGCTACTACTGTAGGTTGCAGCGTTAATTAGGGTACACCAAAAGCCTCGTGCTAAAAACCTACTCTTGTCTGCACTAATTTTGCATCTAAGTGCTGCTACTGTAGGTTGCAGCGTTAATTAGGGTACACCAAAAGCCTTGTGCTAAAAACCTACTCTTGTCTGCACTAATTTTGCATCTAAGTGACATAGTAACATAGTAACATAGTTTTTAAGGTTGAAGGAAGACTTTAAGTCCATCTAGTTCAACCCATAGCCTAACATGTTGATCCAGAGGAAGGCAAAAAAAACCATATGGCAACACTAGCTCCACATTGGGGGAAAAAATTCCTTCCTGACTCCAGATATGACAATCAGACTAGTTCCCTGGATCAACGCCCTGTCAAAGGATCTAGTATATATAACTGGTAATATTATAGTTTTCAAGAAAGGCATCCAGGCCCTTCTTAAATGTTAGTAGTGAGTCACTCATTACAACATCATGTGGCAGAGAGTTCCATAGTCTCACTGCTCTTACAGTAAAGAATCTGCGTCTGTGATTATGATTAAACCTTCTTTCCTCCAGACGAAGAGGATGCCCCCTTGTCCCCGTCTCAGGCCTAAGAGTAAAGAGATCACTAGAAAGTTCTCTGTACTGTCCCCTCATATATTTATACATTATTATAAGATCACCCCTAAGCCTTAGTTTTTCCAAACTAAATAACTCCAAGTTTAATAACCTGTCTTCGTATTGCATACCCCTCAGTCCTCTGATAACCTTGGTCGCTCTTCTCTGGACCCGCTCTAGTTCATCTATGTCTTTCTTATACACCGGAGACCAGAATTGTACACAGTATTCTAAGTGTGGTCGCACTAGTGACTTGTATAGAGGTAAAATGATGTTCTCCTCATGAGCATCTATGCCTCTTTTAATGCATCCCATTATTTTATTTGCCTTTGCAGCAGCTGCCTGATGCTGGCCACTAAATGTGAGTTTGTCATCTACCCATACACCCAGGTCTTTTTCCGTGACAGTTTTGCCCAGTGTTTTACAATTAAGCACATACCGTATATACTTGTGTATAAGCCGACCCGTGTATAAGCCGACCCCCCTACTTTTGCCCCCAAAACCTGGGAAAACCTATTGACTCGTGTATAAGCCGAGGGTGGACCCAAGCACAGGTATACAGCCCCCAGCAGTGTGGTATACAGCAGCCTCCCAGTGGTATATATAGCAGCAGCCCCAGTGGTAGTATACAGCAGCCCCAGAGGTATATACAGCAGCCCCAGTGGTAGTATACAGCAGCCCCAGAGGTGTATACAGCAGCCCCAGTGGTAGTATACAGCAGCAGCCCCAGTGGTATATACAGCAGCAGCCCCAGTGGTTAGTATACAGCAGCCCCAGAAGTATATACAGCAGCCCCAGTGGTAGTATACAGCAGCCCCAGAGGTGTATACAGCAGCCCCAGTGGTAGTATACAGCAGCCCCAGAGGTATATACAGCATCCCCAGTGGTAGTATACAGCAGCCCCAGTGGTAGTATACAGCAGCCCCAGTGGTAGTATACAGCAGCCCCAGAGGTATATACAGCCCCAGAGGTATATACAGCAGCCCCAGTGGTAGTATACAGCAGCCCCAGAGGTATAAACAGCCCAAGAGGTATATACAGCAACCCCAGTGGTAGTATACAGCAGCCCCAGTGGTATATACAGCCCCAGAGGTATATACAGCAGCCCCAGTGGTAGTATACAGCAGCCCCAGAGGTATATACAGCCCCAGAGGTATATACAACCCCCCCATCAGTATACAGGGCCCCCCCCTTGCTGCACAATCCTGTAAAGGAATACATTAGTATACTTATCCCTGCCGCTGTCCCGCTGCCGCTGTCCCGCCGCCGCCATCGCGCTCCTCGCTCCGTCTTCATCCAGCGTCTTCCGGCTTCCTCCTCTGGCGCGCAGACAATGACGTCATTGCCTGCACCCATCGGAGGAAGCCGGAAGAAGACGGATGAAGCCGGAGTGAGGAGCCCGATGGCGGCGGTGGGACAGCGGCAGCGGGACAGCGGCAGGGATAAGTAAACTAATGTATTCTTTTACAGGATTGTGCAGCAAGGGGGGGGGGGGGGGCCTGTATACTTATTGGGGGGGCACTGTATACATTGTATACAGTATACAGTGACTCGCGTATAAGCCGAGGGGGGGACTTTTCAGACCAATTTTTGGGCTGAAAAACTCGGCTTATACGCGAGTATATACACTAATTATACCTTTTGTTTCCTCTGCCCAAGTGCATGACCTTACATTTATCCCCATTAAAGCTCATTTGCCATTTATCAGTCCAAGCTTCTAGTTTACATAAATCATCCTGTAATATAAAGTTGTCCTCTGCTGTATTGATTACACTGCAGAGTTTAGTGTCATCTGCAAATATTGAAATTCTACTCTGTATGCCCCCTATAAGGTCATTAATAAATATATTAAAAAGAATCGGGCCCAACACTGACCCCTGTGGTACCCCACTATTAACTGTGACCCATTCAGAGTGTGTTCCATTAATGACCACCCTTTGTTTCCTATCGCTAAGCCAGGTTTTAACCCACTTACACATATTTTCCCCTATCCCCATTGTTCTCATTTTATGTATCAACCTTTTGTATGGCACCATATCAAAAGCTTTTGAAAAGTCCACATACACCACATACACTGCATTTCTTTGGTCCAGTCCAGAACTTACTTCTTCATAGAAGCTTATCAGATTAGTTTGACAGGAACGGTCCCTCGTAAACCCATGTTGATATTGGGTCATGAGGTTATTTTTCTTCAGATACTCCAGTATAGCATCTCTTAGAAAACCCTCTAGGATTTTACCCACAGTAGAGGTTAAGCTTACTGGCCTATAATTTCCAAGTTCAGTTTTTGTTCCCTTTTTTGAATATTGGCACCACATTTGCTATACGCCAGTCCTGTGGTACAGACCCTGTTATTATGGAATCTTTAAAGATTAAAAATAATGGTCTATCTATGACAGTACTTAATTCCTGCAGCACTCTGGGGTGTATCCCATCCGGGCCCGGGGATTTGTCAATTTTAGTGATTTTCAGACGATGCCGTACTTCCTGCTGGGTTAAGCAGGTGACATTTAATTGACAGTTTTTGTTATCACTGATCATATTGTCTGTCAATGGATTTTCTTGTGTAAATACTGTTGAAAAAAAGTCATTTAGCATATTGTTTTTTTCCTTATCCTCATCCACCATTTTACCCAGATTATTTTTAAAGGGGCCAACACAATCATTTTTTAGTTTCTTACTATTTATGTAGTTAAAAAATATTTTGGGATTATTTTTACTTTCTCTGGCAATGAGTCTCTCTGTCTCAATCTTTGCTGCCTTGATTTGCTTTCTACAAATTGTAAATTTGCTCCTCTAGGTTGCAGCGTTAATTAGGGTACACCAAAAGCCTCGTGCTAAAAACCTACTCTTGTCTGCACTAAATTTGCATCTAAGTGCTGCTACTGTCTGTTGCAGCGTAAATTAGGATACGCCAAAAGACTCGCTATTGTAGTCAGCGTTTGTGTCTGACTTGTCCACCTGCAGGGCCTTAATTTCAAAACTTGAGGTCGTGCTAAAAACCTACTCTTGTCTGCACTAATTTTTCATCTAAGTGTTGCTCCTCTAGTTTGCAGCGTTAATTAGGGTACGCCAAAAGCCTCGTGCTAAAAACCTACTCTTGTCTGCACTAATTTTGCATCTAAGTGCTGCTGCTGTCTGTTGCAGCGTAAATTAGGATATGCCAACAGACTCGCTATTGTAGTCAGCGTTTGTGTCTGACTAGTGCACCTGCAGGGCCTTAATTTCAAAGCTTAGGGTGGTGCTAAAAACCTACTCTTGTCTGCACTAATTTTGCATCTAAGTGCTGCTCCTCTAGGTTGCAGCATTAATTAGGGTTCACCAAAAGCCTCGTGCTAAAAACCTACTCTTGTCTGCACTAAATTTGCATCTAAGTGCTGCTACTGGCTGTTGCAGCGTAAATTAGGATACGCCAAAAGACTCGCTATTGTAGTCAGCGCTTGTGTCTGACTTGTCCACCTGCAGGGCCTTAATTTCAAAACTTGAGGTCGTGCTAAAAACCTACTCTTGTCTGCACTAATTTTTCATCTAAGTGCTGCTCCTCTAGGTTGCAGCGTTAATTAGGGTACACCAAAAGCCTCGTGCTAAAAACCTACTCTTGTCTGCACTAATTTTGCATCTAAGTGCTGCTGCTGTCTGTTGCAGCGTAAATTAGGATATGCCAAAAGACTCGCTATTGTAGTCAGCGTTTGTGTTTGACTAGTCCACCTGCAGGGCCTTAATTTCAAAACTTAGGGTCGTGCTAAAAACTTATGTGTGGGTTTACACGTTTTAATATCGTTGCGTTATCGCAATTCAATGGCGCGGGAGCGCGCATTTAGTGCTTGTTTCTCCCACATCGCATCGGAGGTTTAGACGTTGCGATTTCTGAATCCAACGTCCGTGCGATGTCTACGCCCCCCAACCCAGGAACGACCATTTAACATGGGAGTGAATGGGTGACGTAGAACTTCACATCGGAATTGGGCTGTCACACAGCACGATCCGGCTTCAATCTCCATTCAGTATCGGAGCATTGAATAGCACGCTCATTCAATCCCCGACATCGTTCCTGCATCGTTTTGGACGTTCACACCATACAACGCAGGAACGATATCGGCTCCAACGATCGAACCACGTGACTTTTGATTGAAATTGGACTCCGATATCGCTACGTGTAAACCCGCCATCACTCTTGTCTGCACTAATTTATTTGTTTACAATCAGCACCACATTGAAAATGCGCAAGTCCGGTGGCAAGGGACAAGGAACTGGACGTGATGGTGGTGCAGGTAGAGGGCGAGCCCGTGTGCAAGCTCGAATTGCGCCACGACAAACGCCCACATCATCTCGCTCGACTTTCTTGTCCCAATTTCTAGGTGAACGCAGCAGTACTTCACTATTAAACCAAAACCAGTGTCAACAGGTTTTTAGTTGGATAGCGGATAATGCTTCTAGTCAGTTTGGCACCACCTCAAATACCCTGTCTTACACACGGTCAAGTGTTAGTAGCCATGAGACTGGACTGCACATTCCACACCTGATCCTCCTTCCTCCCCCCATGCCGAGTGCCCGGGCCCGAACATAAATGATCCCACACTTGGACACTCTGAAGAGCTGTTCAGTTATCCATTCATAGATTCTGGCCTCTCGCCAGCTCCAGTTGAAGTGGGTCATGAGGAGATCGTATGTACCAATGCCCCAATATTTGAGCAGCCACGGTCTCACGAAGGCAACGGTGGGAACGTGTCTCAACAAGAGGTGGATGATGATGAGACACAATTGCCACAAAGTCAGGAGGATGACCAGGGTTCGGAAGTGGAAGACGACGTGGTGGATGATCCAGTAACTGACCCAACCTGGCAGGAGGACATGCAGAGCGAGGACAGCAGTGCACAGGGGGAGTTAGGCGTAGCATCACAACAGGCTGGAAGAAGCAGGGTGGTGTCCGCAGGCAGAAGGCAGGCAACCGTTCCCCGGAACAACAAGACGAGTGATGTTGCCAGTTCAACTGCTAGGTCTTCCCAAGTCTGGCTGTTTTTTAAGGTGTCTGCAGATAATTCGAAAAAGGCCATTTGCAACACCTGCCATGCCAGCATCAGCAGGGGTAGCAAAACTAGCAGCCTGACCACCACCAGCATGATCAGGCACATGGCAGCAAAGCACCCGACTTTGTGGGATGTACAGCAGAGTACAGGAGCATTGTCTGCGGGTGACATCGCTGCGTCTTCCACTGTTGTGCGTGAAAGCCAATCCCCTGTCCATACTGCAGGCGAAGATGCCTCCTGTCCTTCACCTGTACTTGCACAAGCAGAAGTAGCACCATCATCAGCCATGTCCTTGTCCAAGCGCAGCGTTCAGTTATCCATACCCCAATCTTTGGAACGCAGGAGCAAATACGTTGCCAACACCCCACATGCCACAGTTCTAAATGCACACATTTCGCGACTGCTTGCGCTGGAAATGTTGCCTTTTAGGCTGGTGGAGACGGAAGCATTCCGCAACCTGATGGAGGCGGTTGTCCCACGTTACTCGGTCCCTAGCCGACACTATTTTTCCCAGTGTGCAGTCCCCGCATTACATAAGCACGTGTCACAAAACATCACACGTGCCCTTAACGCAGTTTCAGGCAAAGTGCACCTAACCACGGACACGTGGACAAGTGCTTGCGGGCAGGGCCAGTACATCTCTCTGATGGCACACTGGGTTAATATTGTGGAAGCCGGGACCCAGTCTGACCTTGGGACGGAACACATCCTTCCGACACCGAGGATTGCAGGCCCTAACTCAGTCAGGGTTTCACCCATAGTGTACAGCTCTGGCACGTCATGCTCCTCAGCCTCCTCCTCTTCCTCCACTTCACCCTCCACACCAGTCCCAAGCTGGAAGCACTGCACCACTGCCTCGGCTAAGCGGCAACAGGCTGTGCTGAAGCTACTATGCATAGGTGACAAACCCCACAACACTGAAGAGTTGTGGACAGCTCTGAAACAGCAGGCAGATCACTGGCTCACACCGCTGAACCTACAGCCAGGCATGGTCGTGTGTGACAATGGCCGGAACCTTGTGGCGGCTCTGAGGCGAGGCGAGCTGACACATGTTCCATGCGTGGCCCATGTGCTCAACCTCGTGGTTCAGCGGTTTATTAAATCCTACCCGGAGCTGTCTGATCTGCTCGTCAAAGTACGCCGCCTGTGTGCCCATTTCAGAAAGTCACCTACTGCTTCTGCCGTTCTTGCCGGCTTTCAGCGGCGTTTGCAGCTTCCGGCTCACAGACTGGTGTGTGATGTCCCCACGCGTTGGAATTCCACACTGCACATGTTGGTCAGGATTTGTGAGCAGAAGAGGGCAGTTGTTGAGTACCAGCATCAACTAGGCCATCGGTATACGGTTCAAACTCCACACATAAGACCTCAGGAGTGGACATGGATGTCCGACATATGTACCGTCCTCCAAAACCAAGATGGTGAGCGGCAATAACACCATCATTAGCGTCACCATCCCGCTTCTCTGTCTTCTAAAACGCTCTCTGCTCAAAATCAACGACGATACATTGCAGGCGGAGCAGGATGAGTTGCAGCAAGAAACCGTACTGGGTGATTACACACAGCCCAGCCTCATCTCATCCCAACTAGGGATGGGCGAATCTACTCGCTAGGACTCGTTACTCGGCGAGTAGTAAGGGACTCGCAGGACTCGGTACTCTGCGAGTTTCCCAGTGATTACTCGCACGAGTCCAATGCAAATCAATATCAATCCTAGTTTTGTCAGAAACGCTGACAAAACTAGGATTGCCATTGTTTGCATTAGACTCGGCTACTGTGCCAGTGATAGCAGGGAAACTCGCAAAGTAACTGCTGTTTCTTTGCGAGCCGAGTCCAGCTGTCTTCTCTGTGCAGCTCCAGGGTCCTAGAGCCCGCCTTCTCACAGAGATGATATAGCAGTGCTGAGATTGTTCTCAGTCTGCTCATTCCCTGTGCATAGACATCTATATTTATGCACAGGGGATGTAGCAGAGAGGACATCGCGTTTTGGACTATGTCGGACAGAAGAGGATTTTTTTAATTAAAGATGGAGTCCCTAATGGCTTTTTCTCTGTGTTGTGTTTTTTTAACCCTTTATTGGAGATTCTTAGTGGCTGGGTCAAACGTGGCCTGACATTAAGAATCTCGGGCTTAATACCAGCTTGTATAACAAAGCTGGTATTAACCCCTTTATTACCCAGCGTGCTACCGCTTCCAGGGCCGCTGGAAGAGCGGGGTTCAGCGCCAGAGGATGGCGCTTCAATGAACGCGCCATCTTCTGGGGCAGCTGCGGGCTGCAATTTGCAGCGGGGGGTGCCCAGAAAGCTTGGGCATCCCTGCGCTGCGGATTCCAGCCCCCAGCTGCTTAGCTGTACCTGGCTAGACATAGAAATTGCGCGGAGCCCCACACATTTTTTTTATTATTCAATGAATTTCAGAGTCAGAGTCTCAGAGTCAGAGTCAGAGTCTCAGAGTCGGAGTCTCAGAGTCGGAGTCGCCTCAGAGTCGGAGTCGCCTCGGAGTCGGAGTCGTCTCGGAGTCGGAGTCTCCTCAGAGTCGGAGTCTCAGAGTCGGAGTCGCCTCAGAGTCGGAGTCGCCTTGGAGTCGGAGTCGCCTCGGAGTCGGAGTCGCCTCGGAGTCGGAGTCGCCTCGGAGTCGGAGTCGTCTCGGAGTCGGAGTCGTCTCGGAGTCGAGTCGGAGTCGTCTTGGAGTCGGAGTCGTCTCGGAGTCGGAGTCGGAGTCGTGTCAGAGTCGTCTCGGAGTCGGAGTCGAGTCGGAGTCGTCTCGGAGTCGGAGTCGTCTCGGAGTCGAGTCGGAGTCGGAGTCGTCTCGGAGTCGGAGTCGTCTCGGAGTCGGAGTCAAAAAAATGCGTGGGGCTCTGCGCAATTTCTATGTCTAGCCAGGTACAGTTAAGCAGCTGGGGGCTGGAATCCGCAGCGCAGGGATGCCCAAGCTTTCTGGGCACCCCCGCTGCAAATTGCAGCCCGCAGCCGCCCCAGAAGATGGCGCGTTCATTGAGGCGCCATCCTCTGGCGCTGAACCCCGCTCTTCCAGCGGCCCTGGTGGCGGTGGCACGCTGGGTAATAGAGGTTAGGGCCAGCTTTGTATTATCAGCTGGCCCTAAGCCCGAAATTTATGGCGGTCACGCCAATATTAGATATGACCGCCATGAATTTCTATTAAATTGTTTTAAAAAAACACAACACAGAGAAATTTTTTATTAGAAATAAAAAAAAAAGCCATTAGGGACTCCATCTGTAATTAAAAAAATCCTCTTCCGTCCGACGCAGTCCAAAACGCGATGTCCTCTCTGCTCATCCCTGTGCATAGATATAGATGTATATGCACAGGGAATGAGCAGACTGAGAACAATCTCAGCTCTGCTACATCATCTCTGTGCACAGACATTCATGTCTGTACACAGGGAATGAGCAGACTGAGAACAATCTCAGCACTGCTACATCAGGTAGCAGGTGGGCTCTAGGACCCTGGAGCTGTGGCAGCCTGTATAGAGAAGACAGGACTCTTATCTGTGCGAGTTTCCAGCGATTACAGTTGCAAAGTAAACGAGTCCAATGCAAATAAATGACAAAACTAGGATTGCTTCAGGCTGAAGCTTCCAAGACACATCTGCGATTTGTAAATCTCACACTATTCGCTATTACTCGCTTCCCCATTCATTAACATTGGACTCGCTAGACTCGCAATGAGTAGCGAGTCCTGTGCTCGGACTCGCTAGAGTCAAGCGATTCCGAGTAATTTAGGATTCGCCCATCACTAATCCCAACGTGCATTGGAGGACTATGACGAGGAGGAGGAGGATGAAGAAATGGAGCTACTTTCATTCGGAATTGACGGTAATACATGCACAACCGTCAGACCGTCAGTTGAGCGTGGATGGCCAGAGGACAGGGGAGAGGAGGAGGAGGAGGTCAGCATGGCCAGTCATGATGTTGGTGAAGACCCAGAAGTCTTGACTGTTAACAGTCTAGCGCACATGGCTGACTTTATGTGACGCTGCCTGTGTAGTGACCCTCGTGTTATCAAAATCTTGACGGACACTCATTACTGGTTGGTGACACTTTTAGACCCACGCTACAAAGAGAACTTTATTTCTCTTATTCCCGAAGCGGAGAGGTCTGCAAAAATGCTGAAGTACCAGAAGGCCCTAGTAGTGGAATTATTAAAAAAATTCCCTTCTGAAAACGCTAGCGGCAGAGGTCACGATTCAGTGGACAACCAAGGTGTCCGGCAGAGAGAGGCACAAGTCCAATCCAGCAGAGGTAGAGGAACACTCTCAAAGATCTGGGACACTTTTCTCAGCACCTCCCGTATCACAGGCCCTGAGGTGCGGGGTAGTGTAACAAGGAATGCAAAGTTTGCAAAGATGCTGAGGGAGTACCTTGCTGATCGTACTAAAGTGCTCTTAGACTCCTCTGTGCCTAATAATTATTGGGTATCCAAGCTGGACACGTGGCAGGAATTGGCTCTCTACGCCTTGGAAGTCCTGGCCTGCCCTGCGGCTAGTGTTTTGTCAGAGCGTGTTTTTAGTGCCGCAGGTGGAATCATTGCAGATAAACACACCCGCCTGTCAACTGAAAATGCTGACATGCTGACTTTAATCAAGATGAACAAGGGTTGGATTGGGCCTGACTTTACCACACCACCAGCAAATGATAGCGGAATTTAAATTTTGTGCCGGTAGATTCCCATGCACCTCCGCACACCCACACATCGGTACAGACGTCATGTGTTTGGCTACTTGCTGTACTGCTCCTCCTTCTCCTCATCCGCCACCATCATATAATCAGTGTGACCGTGGTTCATGATGCCACAAAACCATAATTTTTTTACATCATATTTATGATAATGATGCACCTAACCGTTCTAAAGTTAGGCATTAGTTTCATGTATACCCCCCCAGGGGTAAATGTTTTAGTCCATGCTTCCAGAATGGGCATTACAAGTACAGGAGACCCGCTCCTTTGTAATGGGAACAATTTTTAGAGGCTCTCCTCCATGTTTCTTCCCAGGGGCATCGCAATGCCTCCCAATTTTTGGCTTCCCTGCCTATGGGAATCCTACAAAAGACCCACTTGCTTCAAATGGGCACATTATTGAAAAATGCTCTCATGCACGTCTCTATCCAGGGGCATTGAAGTGCAACACAATTTTTGGCTTCCCTGACTAGGGGAAATACTACAGCAGACCCACTTGCTTACAATGGGCTCTTTATTTTAAAAGTCTCTCATGCACGTCTCTATCCAGCGGCATTGAAGTGCTACACAATTTTTGGCTTCCCTGACTACAGGAAATACTACAGCAGACCCACTTGCTTACAATGGGCACATTATTTTAAAAGTCTCTCATGCACGCCTTAATACAGTGGCATATTGTTGCCTCCCAATTTTTGGATTCCCTGCCTAGGGCAATACTAAAAAAGACACACTTGCTTACAATGGGCACATTTTTGAAAAAGCCCTCATGCACACCTCTATGCAGGGGCATCTTGGTGCCTCCAAACCTTTGGCTTCCCTGCCTAGGGCAATACTACACTAGATACACTTGCTTACAATGGGCACATTTTTTTAAAAGGCCCTCATGCACGCCTCTATCCAGGGGCATATTGGTGCCTCCAAACCTTTGGCTTCCCTGCCTAGGGCAATACTAAAAAAGACCCACTTGCTTACAATGGGCACTTTTTTTGAAAAGGCCCTCAAGCACGCCTCTATCCAGGGGCATCTTGGTGCTCCAAACCTTTGGCTTCCCTGCCTAGGGCAATACTAAGTGTGGAACAGCTCCCCACAGGTGGAGCTTTACCTCAGGGCAGCGATGAAGGAAAATGGTGAGGGAGGGCAGTAATGAAGATGGTGTTGCAGTTATTATCCCTCTGCTGAGCTGCTGCCGATGCTGAGCCCTCTGGGCTGTGGCGGGAAGAATACTATAAACCAGTTCAAGTTTAACTCCACTTTACTGGATACCGGCTGATGGCATAAACAAGACATGGTACAGTTTGGTTTACAGGGTGGATGTTTGCCAGCTCAGGGTCCCCCTTATGGAGTCTCTAGATGTTCACTGCCTTTGTCTTTCAGGGTCTCCTTCCTTCCTTCTCAGTCTTTCCCACCCTTGCAGAGCTTTCCCACCCTTGCACGCCTCTATGCAGGGGCATCTTGGTGCCTCCAAACCTTTGGCTTCCCTGCCTAGGGCAATACTAGAAAGGACACACTTGCTTACAATGGGCAAATTTTTTGAAAAAGCCCTCATGCACGCCTCTATGCAGGAGTATCTTGGTGCCTCCAAACCTTTGGCTTCCCTGCCTAGGGCAATACTAGAAAGGACACACTTGCTTACAATGGGCACATTTTTTGAAAAGGCCCTCATGCACGCCTCTATGCAGGGGCATCTTGGTGCTTCCTAACCTTTGGCTTCCCTGCCTAGGGCAATACTACAGTAGATACACTTGCTTATAATGGCCACATTTTTTTAAAAGGCCCTTATGCACGCCTCTATACAGGGGCATCTTGGTGCCTCCAAACCTTTGGCTTCCCTGCCTATGGCAATACTAAAAATGACACACTTGCTTACAATGGGCATTTTTTTTTAAAAGGCCCTCATGCACGCCTCTATCTAGGGGCATCTTGGTGCCTCCAAACCTTTGGCTTCCCTGCCTAGGGCAATACTAAGTGTGGAACAGCTCCCCACAGTTGGAGCTTTACCTCAGGGCAGCGATGAAGGAAAATGGTGAGGGAGGGCAGTAATGAAGCTGGTGTTGCAGTTATTATCCCTCTGCTGAGCTGCTGCTGATGCTGAGCCCTCCGGGCTGCGGCGAGAAGAATACTATAAACCAGTTCAAGTTTAACTCCACTTTACTGGGTACCGGCTGATGGCATAAACAAGACATGGTACAGTTTGGTTTACAGGGTGGATGTTGCCAGCTCAGGGTCCCCCTTATGGAGTCTCTAGATGTTCACTGCCTTTGTCTTTCAGGGTCTCCTTCCTTCCTTCTCAGTCTTTCCTACCCTTGCAGAACTCTCCCACCAGTCCTGCAGTCTGTATCTAGTAGGCTCAACTGGACCTGTACCGGTGCAGACGGGAACAGCAGTAACGCACAATTTTCCCCCCCGCCACCGAGATTCAGTCCTCCACCTCTAGTGTATAACTGTCTTTTGGTCCTGAGGGGTGAGGTGCCTCTGTGGTGCTGTCAGCAACCCGGTTTCTGCCTGCAGCTTGTCGGTTTGCTGTCAGGGCTAAACTCCTGGCCACCTCGGCTTTCCGTGTCACCGGTGCTCCCTCAATGTGACCAGCTGGCTACTACAAGTCCTGGCCCGTTGCCTTCTGTCCTGGGCCCCCCACTTAGAGATGGGGCTACCTCCTCTCAGCTGGGCTGTCAGGCCTGACTCTCCTGCCTGCCTTCCCAGCACCATCTGAGGTAAACTAAACTGTTCCTCTCTCTCCTCTATCCTAGGCTCCACCCCCTTTCAGGACCTACGAAAGTACCGACCCCCTATACTAGTGGTCTATTCCTAGGTGTGTGCACTTTCAGACTCCACAGGTTTAAACCCTGAACTAGCAACTTACAAAGGATTATACATTTTGTTGTCATACTGTAACAGGGGCGGACCTACAGTGGTGCAGCTGGTTCAGCTGCACCAGGGCCCCGACCGGCTAGGGGGCCCCTTCAAGCCTGCAGGGGGGCCCCCAGCCCACCCCTGTAAGCCGTTGTCAGAGGAGAGGAGGGTCAGGTGCCGATGGCCACCAGCACCACCCCCCTCCAGCTCCTCACCATGGCAGCACCAGGGCCCCCAGGAGTCACAGTCCGCCACTGTACTGTAATACCTCCCTGTGGTGCCCAGCCTCAGGGGCGCCACATATATTTTTCAAAAATCTAAAGCAAACTGAGAAAATGAGCTGACACACCAGCATTAGAGCAACATGTAGGTGCACATCAAAACTGTAAGTAGTATATCACTGGGTTTTCTTGCCATCTGCACCTTTATCATGATTCGAATAGACAGTAATACACATGCACAAATAATGCTACATTCATTCAACATGGGAACAAATTCCATACAATCTGTAGGCAGTGGATGACAGGAACAATGAGTCCCTCAACTGCCAAAACCTCTCAAACAATGTAATTAAGGAGAACACGAGAGGATTGCATGCATATATTAACCCTAGAACGCATACCCATAGAAATCTACACATTCACGCACCTGGGGCCTTTTAGGCCTGTTTACAATTATCATGGAATAACTAAAAAAAAATACTTTTCAAAGTTTATTGCAAAGTAAGGATGCATTCCCACTAGCGCTGGGGTCCGCCAGGACGGAATTTCGTAATGGATCTGACCTCCTGGTGACCCCAGCTAAGGCCTTTCCGGCAGCCTTAGTTGGAGTTACCAGGAGGTCAGATCCATTATGTATCCCTTCTGGCGAACCCCAGCGCTACTGGGAATACAGCCTAGGATGTGTATATTTCAAAACAGAATTATGTGCATAAAACAACAAAAAAGTAAGTGAACGGGCACGCCAAATATAGGCATTCTATATACAATTTTTTTATGAAAACATTTTTTGGTTGTAGCAAACTTGGTGCAGGAATATTTATTTGAAACTTTACATATTCCCCCAACAATTTTCGCATATTATTTTTTCGGCTGAATGTTCCTTGCATACATTTTGACCACAAGTAGAACAGAAACGCTCCGATTTTCTTTCCTTCTTTGCTGGACAAATATAGCAGCGCTTTCTTTTTTTTTCTCTTTGCTCTGGATGTTCCAGAAAGCGTATTCCACATCGGATCATTGCCTCTGTAGTTTGCCTTGATAAGCATATCATGCTGCTTCTCTCATCATAGTACAGGCCTAAAAGGCCCCAGGTGTGTGAATACGGGGTAGTCCCAAAAAAAGGTTGTCATACCGAAATGTCTGTAACATAAAAATATATGAATAACTGGAAATTACTAACAACTATATACCTGAGGATTGATTACCTAGATTTTAAAAATTCAAACTAAAGTACTTTTACAGAAAATAGAAAACAAGTAACCTGGCAGGCCTGCGAGGCCCCAGGTATGCGTTCTAGGGTTAAATTTATTGCTCAATTTTTAAAACTGGCATGTATATATTTGGATGGGACAAGTGTGCTAGGGCCAGCACATTAAACAAATCGGAAGAGATTACACTCAAATACAAATGACAAGACAAAGGGGTGAGTTAATTCATCATAGAAGTCAGACCAAGTCAGTTATACTGGCATCTGGGTACACCATATATAAGTATTAATATATTAAAATTTAATAAAGTGCATATGCAAATTACAGATCATGCATGAAAGAGACTCCAGAGCGGCAAGTGTCCCTGACCAAGTCCAATGGCCTAAGGCTGCCTTCAGATTTGCAGATGCCTCCGCAGCGTTTTGCGGAGGCATCTGCAAGCATCTGCATGCAGACGGCAGCCCCTATGTTTATAATGGAGCGCACGGCGGTCTGCAGATGCTTGCAGACCGCCGTGCGCACCCATTCACTCCTATATGGGATCTGTGCGCAGGCGGATGCCTGCGCACAAATCACACACTCTCGCCCGCACCAGGGACACAACATGTCGCGTCCCTGGTGCGGACGAGAGTGTGTGATCTGTACGCAGGCATCCGCCTGCGCACAGATCACATATAGGAGTGAATGGGTGCGCACGGCGGTCTGCAAGCATCTGCAGACCGCCGTGCGCTCCATTATAAACATAGGGGCTGCCGTCTGCATGCAGATGCTTGCAGATGCCTCCGCAAAACGCTGCGGAGGCATCTGCACATCTGAAGGCAGCCTAAGCCATACAATTTGCCCAATGTCAATACACTGGAGTTTTTAGGTAAACATGAACATTACTGATATGGATATTGCACTGAGCCCAAGCAGCAGAGGTTCCCCTGGTTCAAATCCCCAATGAGTGTTTTGTAGTGTTACATGATACATTTCGTCATATTCATTCAATATGGGGCTTGATTTGTGTTTTTTTGTGAAACGTATAGGATAAAAATTACTGAAATCTCTTTCTTTTGAAAAAAAAAGTTTTCTTTTCATTTAAATGATAATCTGTAGCAATTCTTATCATGGGAAAATACTGAAGGCTGATTTCCAACCTATTCACAAGATGAAGAACTGACAAAAATCATTATTTAGAAATCAATATATAAAGATATTTGCGTGTGTGTGTGCTTCCATGCATAATTATTTCTATTGCCCTAAGAAGAGTTACTGTGTGTTTTGTATTTGTGTTTACAACAATAAAAATGTTTAAGTAGAATAGAATCAATATAAAATATTCTTCATCAAGAATCCAAGTTGCTCCAACAAAATTGTATTATATGTACCTGTAACCAGTCTCTCTGGTGTCCCACCTCTATCTGCAGTCTTAGCACAGAAAGGACATTCCAGCTGTTGACACATGACTGCAGCAACCATTTGCTAGTTACAATGGAAAGGTTATCATTAGAGATTAGTGAACTTTCCCCAAACATGTTCACCAATTTCAAATTTGGCACAAACAATGATGATTCTGTTTGTGATTGGAAACCCAAGCAATTTACTAAAGAATGGATGAATGGCAGCTTTGCTTGGGGAAAAAAGAAAAAATGTTAAATTAGGCTGGGGTCACAGTTGGCATGCGTTTTTTTAGTGCCTTTTAAAAACTCATGCGTTTTTACATGCGTTTTGCCATGTCAGCATGAGTTTTTTAAGGTGTGTGATGGCTCCCTGCGTTTTTGGCTGCGTTTTTAAATCCGCACAAAAAAATAATGCATGTACTATTTTTCGGTGCATTTTGAAAAACGCATGCGTTTTTGTAGAAAACGCATGCGTTTTTATAACATGGGCCCCTATGGAAAACGCATGCAAAAACGCATGTACAATTAGTACCATTTAGTGCCATTCAAAAACGCATGCGTTTTCCATAGGAGACTATGTTAAAAAAACGCATGCGTTTTCTAAAATGCATGCGTTTTTTTAACATGGGCTCCTATGGGAAACGCACGCGTTTTTGGATGGTACTAATTGTACATGCGTTTTTGCATGCATTTCCCATAGGGCCCCATATTAAAAAACGCATGCGTTTTTGGAAATGCACCAAAAACGCATTGTACTGTCACACATGCGTTTTAGCTATTAGGGCATGCGTTTTTTAACATGGGGGCCTATGGGTGCGTTTTTACATGCGTTTTTGAAAACGCAGGTCTCCAAAAACGCTTGTAAAAAATGCAACTGTGACCTTAGCCTCACCCTAAAATTTTTCATAATTGTTTGCTGCCAAAACGCATTCAGAAGACTTGATGGCTGAGAATAACACCTAACCATAAGATTAGGAGTGTTCCCAGCCATCGGGTCTATGTTTTTCGTTCAACCTGTAGAATTTGTTGGAGCTTTAAAATAACTTTATTAAGCTTCCTGGATTTGTCAGGTGTTTTGACATCTGCAGGGTGTCAATTTTGCAAACAATTTCAGGATGTGAATTTTGCAAACATGCCAGATGTGACACCAGCTGGGAAGTCTAGTAACCTCAAAATATCCTTTAAACATCCATGTAAGGGTGGCTTCAGACTTGCGTTCGCCTCCGCAGCATCTTGCAGCAGGCGAACGCAAGCTGAGTGCAAGCACCGCTCATCGCTATGTTTATCATAGGGACACACGGTGATGCGCTCGGCTGCGGATTACGGAGTACGGACGAGAATGTATGATTTGTACGCAAGCATCCGCATGCGTACAAATCACACACAGTAATCAATGGGTGCGCATGGCAATACGCAGCCGAGCGCATCACCGTGTGTCCCCATGATAAAGGTCCAGGTCCTGATATTTGAAGGGTGCCTTCTCCAAGCTGCCATTTTCAGATCTCTCCACAGGTGTTCTATGGGGTTCAGGTCTGGACTCATTGCTGGCCACCTTAGAAGTCTCCAGTGCTTTCTCTCAAACCATTTTCTAGTGCTTTTTGAAGTGTGTTTTGGGTCATTGTCCTGCTGGAAGACTCATGACGTCTGAGGGAGTCCCAGATTTCTCACACTGGGCCCTACATTATGCTGCAAAATTTGTTGGTAGTCTTCAGACTTCATAATGCCATGCATACAGTCAAGCAGTCCAGTGCCAGAGGCAGCAAAGCAACCCCAAAACATCAGGGAACCTCTGCCATGTTTGACTGTAGGGACCGTGTTCTTTTCTTTGAATGCCTCTTTTTTTCTCCTGTAAACTCTATGTTGATGCCTTTATCCAAAAAGCTCTACTTTTGTCTCATCTGACCAGAGAACATTCTTACAAAACGTTGTAGTCTTTCCCAGGTACGCTTTGGCAAACTCCAGCCTGGCTTTTTTATGTCTCGGGGTAAGAAGTGGGGTCTTCCTGGGTATCCTACCATGCAGTCCCTTTTCGTTCAGACGCCGACGGCTAGTACGGGTTGACACTGTTGTACCCTCAGACTGCAGGGCAGCTTGAACTTGTTTGGATGTTAGTCGAGGTTCTTTATCCACCATCCGCACAATCTTGCGTTGAAATCTCTCGTCAATTTTTCTTTTCCGTCCACATCTAGGGAGGTTAGCCACAGTGCCATGGGCTTTAAACTTCTTGATGACACTGCACATGGTAGACACAGGAACATTCAGGTCTTTGGAGATGGACTTGTAGCCTTGAGATTGCACATGCTTCCTCACAATTTGGTTTCTCAAGTCCTCAGACAGTTCTTTGGTCTTCTTTCTTTTCTCCATGCTCAATGTGGTACACACAAGGACACAGGACAGAGGTTGAGTCAATTTTAATCCATGTCAACTGGCTGCAAGTGTAATTTAGTTATTGCCAACGCCTGTTAGGTACCACAGGTAAGTTACAGGTGCTGTTAATTACACAAATTAGAGAAGCATCACATGATTTTTCTAACAGTGCCAATACTTTTGTCCACCCCCTTTTTTATGTTTGGTGTGGAATTAGATCCAATATGGCTTTAGGACAATTCTTTTTGTGTTTTTTCATTGAAGACAAATTAAATGAAGATAATAATACCAAAGAATTTGTGATTGCAATCATTTTCAGGAAAAAACTGAGTATTATCTGACAGAATTGCAGGGGTGTCAATACTTTTGGCCACAACTGTATCACTTGAAGCAAAGATCACCAAGCTACGACTTGCCTATTTTGGACACATCATACAAAGAGAAGCACATCATGATAAGAAAAATAAAAGGAACAAATGGTAGAGAAAGACTAGCAGCCCAATGCCTTAATACTATGAAGAAAATGGTGGAGAAAACCCTGGTGGACCTATCTAGGCTTGTGCAAAATTGATATTCCTGCAGAGCACTCATCCATCAAGTCTCTATGGCTCAATATAGAGCTGAAGGCCAGTAAATAATAATTATAATAGACACACCAGTGTGGAGGCAGCTGTGGCATGCTATTTTTAGGCCTGAAAGTACCAAAACACCTTTTGGTCCTCCCAGGCTGGAAATACCAGCCCACCGCTTTCTGCTTTACATTGACTATTTAATATAAATAGAGGGGACCCCACATGATTTTTATAAAGTATTTATTTACTTATTAAAATAAGCCAGGCTAAAAACATCCTTTAGTGCCATATGAAAGGCATTAAAGTGTGCAAGCATTAAACCCTGCTTATGTGCCTGCTCTAATCTAAGATTTAACTCATACATTATCTATCCCTGAACTGCACTGTGCCAAACACCCCTAGTTCACATATAAAACCCAATCATGCAATGCAGCATAGATACGCCATTACCATTATTGACAGGCAATCACCGCTTGTTTAGTGGTTGAAAAACAGTCATGAAATATGTGGGGCAAGGAGTCAAGTATAGAGCTTGAACAGCTGCAATAAGTACCAAGCATGCTCAAGCACCCCAATGCTTGATCAAGTATCAAGCACTGCTGCGCATGCTCACTTATTACTATATTAAACCCAACCCAAATGTGACAGGGGAGCCAAAATGGGAAAGTAGCGATCATTTATGAAATGCAAAGGAATTTATACATTGCTTTCTAAATATTTTAAAAATATAAATCTAAAATTGTATATTTGTTTTTAGCCCCACTTAGACCTTGGGTTTTGAGGATTCACCTCACCTGGTAAGTCTAGCAGACCCATTGAGTCAATAGTTTGTAGGACCATCTTTCACTGCAATTAGGCTAGGGTCAGATTAATGCTTTTAGCCATGCCCCGGGGGGTCGCGCTAAAAACATAGGATTTGTCAGCAATAACGCGGTGCTAACACCATGTTAGCACCGCGATAACACTGCTAATGTTAACCTATGGGGACGCGGGGCTTACCGCGGCTTCAACGCTAGCGTCTGATGGAAATCTTGCGTTATTTCCAAAGACGCTGCAGTCTTTGATCGCGTTAGGAAATAACAGGATATTTCACTAAGATGACGGCGTGGAAGCCGCGATAATAGCGGGATCTCCATAGGTAAGTATTGGCAGCGGTAACACGGTGCTAACATGGCGTTAGCACTGTTTTATTGCTGACAAAGTCTAAGTTTTTAGTGCGACCCCACGGGGCACGTCTAAAAACGGTTATCTGACCCTAGCCTTACTGCTGCAAGACTTTTGGGTATGTCTCTACCAGCATTGCACATCTAGATACTGTTATATTAGCCCATTTTTCTTTGCAAAATAGCTCTAGGTAAGTGAGATTGAATGGAGAGCATCTGTGAAGAGGAATTCTCAAGTCTTGCCTCAGATTGGATTGGATTTGGGCTTTGACTTTGACTGGGCCATTCAAACACATTATTATGCTTTGATCTAAACAATTAGATATTTCTGGCGGATTTAGGGTTTTTGTCATGCTTTTGTCATTCTGAAAGGTGAACCTATACCACAGTCTCAAGTCGTCTGCAGCTTCTATCAGATTTTCCTGCGGGATTGACCTTTTTTTTAGCGCCATCCATCTTCCATCACCTCTGATCAGCTTCACTGTTCTGGCTGAAGAAAATAATCCCCCACAGTATGATGTCACTATGTTTGATGGTGGGGATGGTGTTTTCAGTGTGATGTGCAGTGTTAAGGTGGGTCGTGTAAGGCATTAAGTAAGGCGGGTTGAATAGAAATGCACATCACATTTTCAGATTTATATTTTAAAAATATTTAGAAAATCATGTGTAATTTATTTTACAGTTCATAAATACTTGTTACTTAGTGTTGGTATATCTTATAAAATACCAATAAAATACAATTACGTTTGTGGGTGTAAGGTGAAAGAAACTGTATAGACTGCAATGAAAGTGAAGAGGATGTAATTTTCCATGTTTCTTTTTGTCATCCCTCCCAGACTATTAAAAGTGTTCTGGTTAGTGGCATGATGTAAGTCAGAAGAAATAATGCCACAAATGAAGCCATCAATTTGGAAATCAAATCAATACTGGATAAGGTATCTAAAAGTATTTATCCTAAATGGACTTTGGAGAAAACATATTCTTTGTAACCAGAAAACGTAGAGAATAATTCCAAAAATCCTGTTTTATTTTCTACTGCTTATCGTGCTCAATATTGGGAATACAGTTGAAATCAGAATAAACCTTTCCTGTTTTAACTCAATTAGAATTACCGTAATCTAACATATAAAGATGAGTGTGTATGTATCAAGCCATGCCCACCACACATAGCCATGCCCACTTTACATAGCTACACCCACTCCATATAGCCCTGCCCGCTCCACAAAGCTGAGTGTAGCTGCACAGCCCCGCCCACTCCACATAGACACGCACACTTTGCAGCCTGCATCTCCACATATCCCACCTCCTCCACATAGCCATGCCTCAGGACTAAGTGGAGGGGTGGAGCTATGAAGGGGCAAGGCTATACGTGGGGGAGACACTATGAAAGGGGCAGGGTTAACAGGAGAGGTAGGGCTATGTTTAAGAGTGGAGTAATGAAGGGGCAGGGCTACTGGAATGGGCAGGGCTATGATACATACACACAAACATATATTACCATATATGGGTGATGTTGCCATATATGGGTGATATTAACATATATGAGCATTACGACCATATATGGGCATTACGCCTGGGCAACCCCTGGGTGTACAGCTAGTGCTAGTTATTAATAGTTGCCAAATGCCAGAAAAATGAGAAAGAGAGAATGTTTTAAGGAATTTTTATTACTTTCTGCAAAGTCATAAGTTTACATGCATTTCATTAGTATTTGGTAACATTACCCTTAAACTGTATGACTTAGGTCAAACATTTTGGATATCCTTCCATAAGCTCCTCACAATAGTTGATACGAATTTGGGACAATTCATCCTGACAGAACTGGTTTAACTGAGCCATGTTTGTAGGTTGCCTTGCTTGCTCCTGCCTTTTCAGCTTTGTCCATGAATTTGTACGCATGCATACAAATCACACATTTCATAAATAGGTTTGAGATGAGGGCTTTGTGATGGCCACTCCAAAATATTGACTTTGCTATCCTTAAGCCACTTTGTAACCAGTTTGGCAGAATGCTTCAGGTTATTGTCCATTTGGAAGACTCATATCTGCCAAGCTTTAACTTCCTGGCTGATGTCTTGGGATGTTGCATCAGTATTGCCACATAATCTTCTTTCCTTATGATGCCATGATGCCATCTATTTTGTGAAATGCACCAGTTCCTCCTGCAGCACAACAACTCCACAAAATGATATTGCCACCCCCATGTTTCACAGTTGGATGGTGTTCTTAGGCTTCCAAGCTTCTCCCTTTTTCCTCCAAAAGTAATGCTGGCCATTATGGCAAAACAGATCAATTTAAATTTTAACAGAACACAGGACATGTCTCCAAAAATGTAAGTCTGTGTTCCTTTGTACATTTACAAAAAATAATCTTTCTTTTTTATGTTTCTTTTGGAGTAATATCTTCTTCCTGGCAGAGTGGCCTTTTAGCCCATGTAGATACAGTACTTGATTATTTGTGGATAATGACAAAATCTTACTAGCTTCTGCCATCATCTTCTCAAGGTCTTTTACTTTTGTTCTTGGGTTGCAACGTGTATGTTGGACCAAAGCATGTTCATCTCTGGAACACAGAACCCATTTCCTTCCTGAGCAGTATGATGGCTGGACATTCCCATTTTGTTTATACTTGCTTATAATTGCTTAAACAGATGAGCGATGCATCTTCAGGTATCTGGAAATTGCACCCCAGCATGAACCAGTCTTGTGCAAGTTCACAATTCTCTTATGGCCACTTTACACGCGGCTACATTTCTAGCTTATCCACAGGTTACTTACTGGCTGCAGTGAAATCATGGAGACAAGGTTCTATCTTGTTGCTGTGTACAAATGGAATAATGTCTCCATGATTTCACTGCAGCCAGTAAGTTACCTGTGGATAAGCTAGAAATGTAGCCGCGTGTAAAGTGGCCATTACTGATATCTTGGCTGATTAATTTAGACATTCCCGTGATACTACGCAAAGAAATAATGTTTTTCGGGTGTGCATTAAAATATATCCACAGGTGTCTCTACTTAACTCAGATGTTGTCAATAAACCTATTGTAAGCTTCCAAACACATGGTATAATCTTATTGGCTGTTCCAATTTGTTGAAAGGCATACTAAGCTTAGTGTGCGCAAACTTGTGACTTTGCAGAAAGCAATAAAAATGCCTCAAAACATTTTCTCTCTCTCATTATTCTGGCATTTGAGAAATATTGTATATTAATAACGTTGGGATTCAGCGCAACTGTTATGGTCACCACGATTTAAATGATGACCAAAGTTAGTGTTAGTAAAAAACTTTTAATAAATACTAATGAGATTCCAACAAATTTAAACGACAAAATACAATAAAACTACAAGTAAAAGTAAAACAGGTTCCTAATAAGGAAGTTTGTTGAGGTAATGTGTCCAATTAAAAATTGCAACCAGGGAATAAATTTGGTTGCTGAGTGATAATTATGGATTCGTCTTGATTCTTGGATTTTCTGCTGTGGTTCCTTATCTAATGGGATTGATGGAACGCTTGTGTACTCTTCATGACCATCTAAAGTGAAGAAAAATATTGTGTTTTAGAAGTTTGTGTGATGTTTGCTCTTTATACAAGCTTACTTGATAATGCTTATTTGTACCCACCTTCCTGTTGTAGCCAAGTAGGATTCGGGTTGGTGTGGTGGTTTTAATGGCCCTCTTCGAGATTGGTGTATTAAGACCTAAATTAGATAATCTGTTAGCTATGTACAGTTAATTTGGGTATTAGACCTGTGCCTCTCGATACGTACCTGCTCAATTCGGAATATTATAGAGCACAGGTGACGTCTTAACTTTATTTTTGTACAATTTTTTAAGGATGGTACTGTAAACAAGAGGATAATGATAAATAATTAGTTGTTGTTATTTAATGATCCAACCTTTTTAGTACTGTTGCAATGGATTAAGGCCTTTGTAGTTTATGAAAGACTGAATAACGTTGGTGGTGGCTCCTTGATAAGGGCAGATTAATTATAACAATTACCAAGTGTTGATTAGATAATTTTAAGTTTTGAGTGTTTCTCTATTAAAGTGGGATGTTTTAACCACTGTTAATGAGTAATGTGGGCGGCACGGTGGCTCAAGTGGTTAGCACTGCAGCCTTTACAGCACACTAAGGACAACATCAGCAAGGAGTTTGTATGTTCTCCCCGTGTTTGCGTGGGTTTCCTCTAGGCTCTCCGGTTTCCTCCCACATCGTAAAGACATACTGATAGGATATTTAGATTGTGAGTTACAAGAGAGACAGCATTACTCATGTATGTAAAGTGCTATGGAAATAATAGCACTATATAAATGAATAAATATTATTATTATAATAATGTGGCTGTAATTTAGATACAATAGTATGTGCTTTAATAATCAAAGTTTGTCAGCTGTTCAGTGAGAGCTTATCACTTACTTAGTGTTACGCTTGAACTATGAAAACTCAAATAAATGATGGCATTTTCAAACTCGTTAGTATGCTGTAAATCTCTTCATAGCTTTAAGATGTACAACTAAAATCACAGTTCATAATAATTTATAAACGCGACATGTCGCGTTCAGGGTGCGGACGAGAATGTGTGATTTGTATGCAACAATCTGCATGCGTACAAATCTCACAGGGAAGTCTATCAGTGTGCATGGTCTTGCGCAGCCGAGCGCATCACCGTGCATCCCCATCATAAACATAGAGACGTGCGGTGTCTGCGCTCAGCTTGCGCTTCCCCGCCGCAATACGCAGCGGCGGGGAGTGCAAGTGTGAAACTAGCATTATCTCAACAAAGTTCCTTATTAGGAACCTGTTTTTTACTTGTAGTTTTATTTTATTTTGTTGTTTACATTTGGTGTAATCTCATTAGTATTTATTAAAAGTTTTTTACTAACACCAACTGTGGTCATCATTTAAATTGTGGTGACCATAACAGTTGCGCTGAATCCCAACATTATTGATATACAATGTTTATTGAGATTTTAATTTTTAAGAGCCATCACACAGGGCTTTTTAGGGATTTTCTAGTTGCAACAGAGGTAGAGACATTAATTGGCCCACAATACCTCCTCTATAGCCAGCTCCAGTGTCATCTATCATTATTTTTATTTGGCATTTGAGATATATTAATAATTATTGTAATCTTAATAGACCTAAAACAGGAAGCATTTATTTTGGTTTAATGTCAGATAGTGAGAAAAACATGCAAATGTGTAATTTTATATAGTGTATGTAAACTTCTGATTTCAAATGTATATAATTCTTTAGAATCTGTCACTTTCTCTTGTAACCTTTACTTTTAACAAATACAGTGATAAGAGTTGTGGCCAAAAGTATTGACACCCCTGCAATTCTGTCAGATAATACTCAGTTTCTTCCTGAAAACTATTGCAATCACAAATTCTTTGGTATTATTATCTTCATTTAATTTGTCTTCAATGAAAAACACAAAAAGAATTGTCCTAAAGCCAAATTGGATCTAATTCCACACCAAACATAAAAAAGGGGGTGGACAAAAGTATTGGCACTGTTAGAAAAATCAAGTGATGCTTCTCTAATTTGTGTAATTAACAGCACCTGTAACTTACCTGTGGCACCTAACAGGTGTTGGCAATAACTAAATCACACTTGCAGCCAGTTGACATGGATTAAAGTTGACTCAACCTCTGTCCTGTGTCCTTGTGTGTACCACATTGAGCATGGAGAAAAGAAAGAAGACCAAAGAACTGTCTGAGGACTTGAGAAACCAAATTGTGAGGAAGCATGAGCAATCTCAAGGCTACAAGTCTATCTCCAAAGACCTGAATGTTCCTGTGTCTACCGTGCGCAGTGTCATTAAGAAGTTTAAAGCCCATGGCACTGTGGCTAACCACCCTAGATGTGGACGGAAAAGAAAAATTGACGAGGGATTTCAACGCAAGATTGTGCGGATGATGGATAAAGAACCTCGACTAACATCCAAACAAGTTCAAGCTGCCCTGCAGTCCGAGGATACAACAGTGTAAACCCGTACTATCTGTTGGCGTCTGAATGAAAAGGGACTGTATGGTAGGATACCCAGGAAGACCCCACTTCTTACCCCGAGACATAAAAAAGCCAGGCTGGAGTTTGTCAAAACTTACCTGAGAAAGCTTAAACGTTTTCGAAGAATGTTCTCTGGTCAGATAAGACAAAAGTAGAGCTTTTTGGGCAAAGGCATCTACATAGAGTTTACAGGAGAAAAAAAAAGGCATTCAAAGAAGAGAATATGGTCCTACAGTCAAACATGGCGGAGGTTCCCTGATGTTTTGGGGTTGCTTTGGTGCCTGTGGCACTGGACTGTTTGACCATGTGCATGGCATTATGAAGTCTGAAGACTACCAACAAATTTTGCAGCATAATGTAGGGCCCACTGTGAGAAAGCTGGGTCTCCCTCAAAGGTCATGGGTCTTCCAGCAGGACAATAACCCAAAACACACATCAAAAAGCACTAGAGAGAAAGCACTGGAGACTTCTAAGGTGGCCAGCAATGAGTCCAGACCTGAATCCCATAGAACACCTGTGGAGAGATCTAAAAATGGCAGTTTGGAGAAGGCACCCTTCAAATATCAGGGATCTGGAGCAGTTTGCCAAAGAAGAATGGCTAAAGGTTCATTCTCTTTTGTGTTTTATCATTGAAGACATTGAAGTACACTGAGCTGTAGGCTGATTTTCTGCTAAGGGAAAAAAAAAACAAAAAAAAACCTCTTTATATCTGATTTTCTAGCGAGTGTGACGAGCTACGTGTGACAGAGCGCAATTGCGACAGAAGTAAGTGTGTGACTTGTGATTCAGTGACTTTGGATTAAGGGAGTTTGGAAGGGAGGACTTATTGAATTGCTGGTTGTATTTAATTAATACTTTGCATTTCTTTTTACTTATCATTTCTGTCTGGTGCAATCCCCATTAGGAAATTAGCTCCATGATTGGCAATGCCATCCAGTGTACATCTTGCCACATGTATGCATTCCTTGACCAGCCGGCCGAGGGTGCATACTGCTGTGTGAGATGTGAGTACGTTGTGCATTTGGAAGCCCAGATACTGGATCTAAATGAACAACTGACAACGCTGAGATCCATAGACAATATGGAAAGGAGTCTGCTGCTCACTGAACAGCTGCTCAATGGGATAGATGTGGGGGAGGATGGTAGTATGGAGCTGCAGGACCGTGAGGTAGCCAGCTGGGTGACAGTTAGAAGGTGGGGTAGAGGGAAGGGTGCCAGGGAGGCTAGCCCTGATCTGGCACACCCCAATAAATTTGCTATGTTGGCAGATGAGGGGGGGGTGAGTTCAGGTACAGCACTGCTGCAGCAGGGCATGACCTCTGAAAGCCAGAGGAGTGTCTGCTCCAGTAAGGGGGAAAACAGGAGAGAAGTGGGGGACTCAATTATTAGGGGAATAGATAGGGCAATCTGTCACAAAGATAGGGATCGTCGAACAGTGTGCTGCCTACCTGGCGCTCGAGTCCGGCACATCGCTGACCGGGTTGACAGATTACTGGGAGGGGCTGGTGAGGACCCAGCGGTCATGGTGCACATTGGCACAAATGACAAAGTTAGAGGTAGGTGGAAGGTCCTTAAAGATGATTTCAGGGAATAAGGCTGCAAGCTTAAGGCAAGGACCTCCAAAGTAGTATTCTCTGAAATACTGCCTGTACCACGTGCCACACCAGAGAGGCAAAGGGAGATTAGGGAGATAAATAAGTGGCTCAGGAATTGGTGTAGGAAGGAGGGGTTTGGGTTCCTGGAGAACTGGGCCGACTTCTCTGTTGGCTACAGGTTCTATGCTAGGGACGGTCTGCACCTCAATGGGGAGGGTGCAGCTGTGCTGGGAGAGAAAATGGCTAGAAGGTTAGAGGAGTGTTTAAACTAGGGATTGGGGGGGAGGGTATTCATTGTATAGGAGGGGAAGATAGTGTACATAGTAACCTGGGTACAAGTAATAAAATTGGGGGTGGCATGGGGGGTGGGGTTAGAACAGTCAATCTAGTAGGAAGGAATAGAGGTAAAGAGAGATGCATAAAGTGCATGTACACTAATGCCAGAAGCCTCACCAACAAAATGGAGGAATTAGAATTGATTTTGTTGGAAAATAATTATGACATGGTGGGGATTTCGGAGACTTGGCTGGACGAGAGCCATGACTGGGCTGTTAATTTACAGGGCTATTGTCTGTTCAGAAATGACCGTACAAATAGGCGAGGAGGAGGTGTATGTTTATACGTAAAATCATCCTTAAAACTCATCCTGCGTGATAATATAGGTGAATCTAATGGAAATGTAGAGTCCCTGTGGGTGGAGATAAGGGGAGGGGAAAAAAATAATAAATTACTGATAGGGGTTTGTTATAAGTCCCCAACAATAATGGAAGTGGAGGAGAATATCCTCATAAAGCAAATAGATGAAGCAGCGACTCAGGGAGAAGTCATTATTATGGGGGACTTCAACTACCCTGAAATACATTGGGGATCAGAAACCTGCAGTTCCAGCATAGGTAATAAGTTTTTGAAAACTATGAGAGACAATTACCTTTCACAACTGGTTCAGGACCCAACAAGAAGGGGGGCACTGCTGGACCTAATATTAACCAACAGGCCAGACCGCATATCAAATATACGAGTTGGAGGTCAATTGGGTAATAGTGATCATAACTTAATAAGCTTTCAAGTATCCTTTACTAAGACGTGTAGTAGAGGGGCTACAAGGACACTAAACTTCAGGAAGGCAAATTTCCAACGGTTGAGAGATGATCTTAGTGCAATAAATTGGGACGATGTCCTGAGACATAAAAGTACACAACACAAATGGGAGATGTTTATTAGCATCCTGAATAGGACCTGTGCACAATATATACCCTATGGGAATAAGCATGTTAGAAATAGGAGGAAACCACTATGGCTAAATAAAGCGGTAAGAAGTGCAATATGTGACAAAAAGAAAGCGTTTAGGGAATTAAAGCAAGTAGGTAGTGATGAAGCATTATTAAATAAATACAGAAAATTAAATAACATTTGTAAAAAGCAAATCAAGGCAGCAAAGATTGAGACAGAGACACTCATTGCCAGAGAAAGTAAAAAGAATCCCAAAATATTTTTTAACTACATAAATAGTAAGAAACTAAAACATGATGGTGTTGGCCCCTTTAAAAATAGTCTGGGTGAAATGGTGGATGAGGATGAGGAAAAAGCCAATATGCTAAATGACTTTTTTTCAACAGTATTTACACAAGAAAATCCCATGACAGACAATATGATCAGTGATAACAAAAAGTCTCAATTAAATGTCACCTGCTTAACCCAAGAGGAAGTACGGCATCGTCTAAAAATCACTAAAATTGACAAATCCCCGGGCCCGGATGGGATACACCCCAGAGTGCTGCAGGAATTAAGTACTGTCATAGATAGACCATTATTTTTAATATTTAAAGATTCCATAATAACAGGGTCTGTACCACAGGACTGGCGTATAGCAAATGTGGTGCCAATATTCAAAAAGGGGACAAAAACTGAACTTGGAAATTATAGGCCAGTAAGCTTAACCTCTACTGTGGGTAAAATCCTAGAGGGTTTTCTAAGAGATACTATACTGGAGTATCTGAAGAAAAATAACCTCATGACCCATTATCAACATGGTTTTACGAGTGACCGTTCCTGTCAAACTAATCTGATAAGCTTCTATGAAGAAGTAAGTTCTGGACTGGACCAACGAAATGCAGTGGATGTGGTGTATATGGACTTTTCAAAAGCTTTTGATACAGTGCCACACAAAAGGTTGATACATAAAATGAGGGCAATGGGGATAGGGGAAAATATGTGTAAGTGGGTTAAGAACTGGCTTAGTGATAGGAAACAAAGGGTGGTTATTAATGGAACACACTCAGAATGGGTCACAGTTAACAGTGGGGTACCACAGGGGTCAGTGTTGGGCCCGCTTCTATTTAATATATTTATTAATGACCTTGTAGGGGGCATACGGAGTAGAATCTCAATATTTGCAGATGACACTAAACTCTGCAGAGTAATCAATACAGAGGAGGACAATTTTATATTACAGGAGGATTTATGTAAACTAGAAGCTTGGGCTGCTAAATGGCAAATGCGCTTTAATGGGGATAAATGTAAAGTCATGCACTTGGGCAGAGGAAACAAAAGGTATAATTATGTGCTTAATTGTAAAACACTGGGCAAAACTGTCACTGAAAAAGACCTGGGTGTATGGGTAGATGACAAACTCACATTTAGTGGCCAGTGTCAGGCAGCTGCTGCAAAGGCAAATAAAATAATGGGATGCATTAAAAGAGGCATAGATGCTCATGAGGAGAACATAATTTTACCTCTATACAAGTCACTAGTGCGACCACACTTAGAATACTGTGTACAATTCTGGTCTCCGGTGTATAAGAAAGACATAGCTGAACTAGAACGGGTCCAGAGAAGAGCGACAAAAGTCATTAGAGGACTAAGGGGTCTGCAATACCAAGACAGGTTATTAAACTTGGGGTTATTTAGCTTGGAAAAACGAAGGCTTAGGGGTGATCTTATAATAATGTATAAATATATGAGGGGACAGTACAGAGACCTTTCTAATGATCTCTTTACTCTTAGGTCTGAGACTGGGACAAGGGGGCATCCTCTATGTCTGGAGGAAAGAAGGTTTAATCATAATCACAGACGAGGATTCTTTACTGTAAGAGCAGTGAGATTATGGAACTCTCTGTCACATGCTGTTGTAATGAGTGAGTCACTACTAACATTTAAGAAGGGCCTGGATGCCTTTCTTGAAAACTATAATATTATCAGTTAGACATACTAGATTCTTTGATAGGGCGTTGATCCAGGGAATTAGTCTGATTGCCGTACCTGGAGTCAGGAAGGAATTTTTTCCCCCAATGTGGAGCTTAGTGTTGCCACATGGTTTTTTTTTGCCTTCCTCTGGATCAACATGTTAGGCTATGGGTTGAACTAGATGGACTTAAAGTCTTCCTTCAACCTTAAAAAAACTCTGTAAGACAAATTAAATGAAGATAATAATACCAAAGAATTTGTGATTGCAATCATTTTCTGGAAGAAACTGAGTATTATCTGACAGAATTGCAGGGGTGTCAATACTTTTGGCTTCAACTGTAATTGCAATACTTCTGTATTTCACTGCATTTGAACATGTCAGAGACAAAATAATTGGCATTTATAGGCTTTACCTTTAAAAGTATGGTCTAAGTATGACAAAAAATGAGCCTTTGTTGACCCTAGTATCTAAGACGTTAAATATCTAGGCAACTAACATCTAACAAATGTTTTTTTTCTCAAGTTGTCTCCTGAGCAGCTCCCAACTCTGCAGTCTTCTCACTTCCTGGTTTTTGGCAGGGTGGGCACTCCTCCTTGAGTGACAATTCTGGCGAGTAGCAGAGCTGTTATAATAGTAGAACTACAAAGCTCAGCATATTTTTTTTATAGTTCTTAAGGTTGAAGGAAGACTTTAAAGGTACTGTTACACGATACAACTTATCAGCAATGTTGTATGCGATTTCGGGAGCGCGCTCATTTTGAGGACCCATGTGGAAAACATCGCTGGTGAGCTGTCACACGTCCAGATATCGTGGACAACTCACCAATGATGTTGTTTGCGAGCGATCCCTGCTCACTGCTGTGAATGGGCGAAGTCGGTCGTGACATCACTATTGACGTGTCAGACCGAACAATGCCGCAGGTTGCTTAAGTTGAAGCTGACAGGTTTTCCTGCATGCACGAAAACCTGTCAACTCCGACTTAAACAACTATCGTTGTTTAATCGTGTGTTTACACATAACCAGGGCTACCACTATGAATTTTGGGGCCCCTTGCTGCCAAAATTTTGGGGCCCCCCTGAGACTCCGCCTCCACCCATGCTCCGCCTCCACCCATACTCCACCTTCACCCAAACATACATTATATTTATAGTGAAAAATTGGAATAGAACCAAAAATTACCTCAATTTATATGCAAAGCTTTCCCAACCAGCAATCCAGATGGTTCCTTACAATAGAGTAAAAAAGGAAAAACAGCACAAAAAAAATAGAAAATATTGCTATTGGGCAATAAAGTCCACTTTTTCTACATTTTTGTGCTGTTTTTCCTTTTTTTTTTACACACTCTCTCTCTCTATTATATATTCTATTATATATTCCACACATACACACTTGAGACTCCTGTGGGCTGAATACACAATAGCTGTATACACAATAGAGAATACACAATAGAGATGGCTGCTAGCTGTATACACAATAGATATAGCCGCAGGCCGTATAGACAATGGAGATGGCTGCTGGCTATATACACAATGGAGAATACACAATAGAGACTGCTGCTGCCCATATAAACAATGGAGATGGCTGCAGGACAAATGCACAGTGGAGATGGCTGCGGGATAAATGCACATTGGAGACTGCTTGGAGACGTATGCACATTAAATGCTGCTGTGGGTTGTATGCACATTAGTGACTGCTGTGGGATGTATACACATTGGAGACTGTGCACAGCCCAAAGGCTGTAAGTAGACTCACTTTCTCTCACCGCCTGTTGCCACCCCTCCCTACTCCTCACTACAACTAAGCCCTCCCTCCAAGCAGTGGACACACACACATGCACACATGCACACCTAGCCAGGTACACACACACGAACACCCAGCCAGGCACACACACGCACACTCAGCCAGACACACACACACATGCACACCTAGCCAGTTACACACATGCACACACAGCCAGGCGCACGCATGCACACCCAGCCAGGCACGCACACACATGCACACTCAGCCAGGCACGCACACACACGCACACTCAGCCAGGCACACACATGCACACACAGCCAGGCACGCACACTCAGCCAGGCACGCACATGCACACTCAGCCAGGCACACACATGCACACTCAGCTAGGCACACACATGCACACTCAGCCAGTACACACACACATGCACACCCAGCCAGGTACACACACACATGCACACTCAGCCAGGCACACACATGCACACTCATCTAGGCACACACATGCACACTCAGCCAGTACACACACACATGCACACCCAGCCAGGCGCACACACACACATGCACACCTAGCCAGGTACACACATGAACACCCAGCCAGGCATACACCTAGCTAGGCACACACATACACACCAAGCCAGGCATGCACACACCCAGCCAGGCATGCACACACATGCACACTCAGCCAGGCAGGCGCACACATGCACACTCAGCTAGGCACGCACACACGTGCACACTCAGCAAGGCACACACACACATGCACAATCAGCCAGGCACGCACACACATGCACACTCAGCCAGTCACGCACATGCACACCCAGCCAGGCATGCACATGCACACTCAGCCAGGCAAACACATGCACACTCAGCCAGGCACACCCAGCCAGGCACACACACATGCACACCCAGCCAGGGACAAATTCATGCACACTCAGCTAGGGTTATATGGGCTAGATATACATTGAGGACTTACAGGCAGGGACTCCGACTTGTGCCCCCCATTTACCCTGCTTCTCCCCTCTTGTGCCCCCCCATTTACCCTGCTTCTCCCATCTAGTGGCCCCCTATTTTTCCTGCTTCTCCTCTCTTGTGCCCCCCAATCTCCCTGTTTCTCCCCTCTTGTGGCCCCCATTCACCCTACTTCTCCCCTCTTGTGGCCCTCCCATTTACCCTGCGTCTTCCCCTTGTGGCCCCAATCACCCTGCTTCTCCCCTCTTGTGCTCCCCCCATTCACCCTGCTTCTCCCCTCTTGTGGCCCCCCATTTTTCCTGCTTCTCCCCTCTTGTGGCCCCCATTCACCCTGTTTCACCCCTCTTGTTCCCCACCCATTCTCCCTGCTTCACCCCTCTTGTGCACCCCATTCTCCCTGTTTCTCCCCTCTTGTGACCCCCCATTTTCCCTGTTTCTCCCCTCTTGTTGTGGCCCACCATTCACCCTGCTTCTTCTCTCTTGTGGCCCCTTTTATGTGGCCCCTGTTCCCCCCACCCCGGCTCATTGGCGCTTACCTTGTCCTGCTCCTGCTCCCAGAGGGTCCTTACGTAGCTGACACCTCCACAGCATTAGCACTTCCAGGTCAGGAGGAGCTCAGCTGTGCTGATATCCAAGCTGAGCTCACTCACTGATCCCGGAAGTGCCAGCAGTGCACGCAGGGGGAGCAATGCAGCAGCAGTGTCCCAGCAGTATTCAATAAATCCTGGGACACTGGCGCCGCTCTGACACCCCCTGCATCTGAGGAGAAAGCTCAGGGGGTGGAGCCCGGCGGCGGCGATTCCTCACAGGAGAGGGGGTCCCGCCACCCATGCAACAAAACAAGAGGGGGCAGTGCCCGCTCCAAACAGCCATGCCTCCCCCAAGCACACTCGGGCCCCCCTGCCCCTGTTTAAATGGCCACACACCCTCTAAAAACTGCCATGCCCCTTGATCAGTAAAGCCAGTAAGGCCTTAACGGTGGCTCTGCATGCAACAACGATGTCATTTCAACATCGTTCCTGACGTCACTTTTGAACGATGTTGGGAACGATATTGAAACGTGTAACAGGGCCTTTAGTCCATCTAGTTCAACCCATAGCCTAACATGTTGATCCAGAGGAAGGCTAGAAAAAACCCATGTGGCAACACTAAGCTCTACATTGGGGACAAAAATTCCTTCCTGACTCCACATACGGCAATCAGACTAGTTCCCTGGATTAATGCCCTATAAAACAATCTAGTATATATAACTGGTAATATTATAGTTTTCAAGAAGGCATTTAATCAGTCCCTTCTTAAATATTAGTAGTGACTCACTCATTACAACATCATGTGGCAGAGAGTTCCATAGTCTCACTATAGTTCTGCTTTTGCACATTCAGCAATCAGTTGTTCTGAAGTCTTCATTGAATAGTCATGATACTGTGTGTGTGTTTGTGTGAGTTAACTGTTGTCCCAGAATGTAATTACTATGCATACTTGACCAGTCTCTGGTGGTCTATCTAATTGGAAGCAAGCTGCATATTATATAAAATAAAAGCTCTAGTAGCATTAGAATGATAGCAGATAGAAAAAGCAAGTCAATTGCAACCTTGTTTAATTGCATTCAATCTATTTAAAACACTTTAATAACCTGAGAATACCCCTTTAAAAAATAAGTTAAATGTCTCACAGTCGTCCTCCTGTAGGAGGTGGTATGGGCACAGGTTTTATATTTGTCACATCACAGTGGCATAGGCTTACAGCAAAAGCTCAATTTATTGTCAATGGGACTGTTGAAAGAAGTAGATTCCTGCATTCTGCTTGTCAGTCTCACCAAAGATTAATAGAGAGGTGGTAATGTATCTGTGGCTACTTCTCCAATCTGATGGGGCAATACAGAGCTCTGTTTGTGGGCTCAGAAGGGATTTTACATTTGGATGCTGTTTTCAGTCTTGGCAGTGATGGTTTGCTCACATTTGTGTATAAATAAATTGGTCCAATTTTCATCCAGATGCTATGTGGTGTGCAGCGGCATATCTGGGGGGTGCAGCCGGATCCTTTGCCCCGGGCGCAACTCAGAGGGGGCGCCAGTGCCATCATCAGGCTTGGCAGCAGTTCCCACCCCCGGGTCACGTCGCGCCGCGCTGACTGACACAGACAGGATAGCGGTCTCCCTGCAGGCAGGAGGTGAATCCTTTGTGAGAGAGTTGTGGGGAGAGCACGTGACACGTTAGCAGCCTGGAGATGTTGGACTTTCCCTGGCGGTGACTGGAGGCGCTGCAGCGCTCCGGAGGTGTCAGGCAGCTTCAGTCCTCGCCCCTCTTCCCTCCTTCTCTCAGATCTCCCACCCTCCGTGCACGTAATCCATACTGTGGACTCTACCACCACAGCATCCCGGCCCTGAGCCTTCCGACACCCCACGGAATACACACAAAGCCCCGGAGAGAGGAGCATATGTCCGCTCCTGACGCACAGCTGGGGGGATCTAGTCATTGGGATGTGTGATGTGGGCGCTCTGCGCTCCACAGGCTCTCCAATCTGTGATCCGGACTGATCCCCAGCGATCGCTGCCTGTGCCCTGCTGTGCCACCCCCTGCAGGTATGTGGGGGAGGATGCTCTCAGATTACAGCTCTAGATTCAGCAGTTTCACCACAGGTAAGTGCTGGAAATAGTGAGATGAGTGCCAACTCCACAGCACTGCGCCCCCCGAGGGCAGGACCGCTATATAACACCCTGTGCCCCTCACCAGTGTGGGATGACAGTCTGGAAGTGGGCACAGTGTACAGCCATGTGCCCCTCACCACTATGGGATGACAGTCTGGAAGTGGGCACAGTGTACAGCCATGTCCCCCCCAACACTATGGGATGACAGTCTGGAAGTGGGCACAGTGTACAGCCATGTGCCCCCTACCACTATGGGATGACAGTCTGGAAGTGGGCACAGTATACAGCCATGTGCTCCCTACCACTATGGGATGACAGTCTGGAAGTGGGCACACTGTACAGCCATGTGCCCCCCACCACTATGGGATGACAGTCTAGAAGTGGGCACAGTGTACAGCCTTGTGCCCCTCACCAGTATGGGATGCCCTGTGCCATGTGTCCTCCGGGCTGAGAGTACCTCTACCTCCCACAGGCCATTGTGTGCAGGGCTAAGGATGTGTGAATAGAAGTGCAGAAATATGTCTAATGTGTGTGTATATGTCTATATATACAATCATCCAAATAGAAAAACACTGGGCACTGCATGTATTCAGTTAGGGCGGGCTGTCACTCCCGTGACACTTCTGCAGCTATACCTGGTGGTGCTGGCTTGAAATAGCGGTTATCCAAAAATACAAAAGAAAACAATGTCCGCACTCACCGGTAGTGGATCTTGACACCTTTAATTCCTGTTCATATATACAAACATGAACAAATCAGCAAGGGAGGGGGTGCAGGGGCGACGGACGACGGCTCGCCGTTTCGCGGTCGTGTACCGCTTCCATGGGTCCTCTATAGGGTGCCTCTGACGTCAGTGCCGCTATGCTGATTGGCCCACACTATGACCTGGGCGGAGCTGCGGCCTGAACTCCGGAAGAGCAGGGACCATGGAGCCTAGGACCGGCAATACCGGTGCAAAACGGCACCGCAACACGGCGGACGGCAGCGGATGATCTCGGGGACCGGACCGGAGAACAGAGGATGGCACAGGACCATCGGGGACCCCACACCGGACCCGGTAAGAAGCAGAGCTATGTGTGTGTGTGTGTGACTGTGTGTGTGGTGTGTATGGTGTGTATATATGTGTTTGCATGTGTCTGTATGTGTGGGAATGTGTGGATGGATGGCTGCAGTGTGTGGATGGATGGATGGATGGATGGTGGGGCCTCCAATGTAAGGCCCCCCCGAAAGTAAGACAGGGGGCCACTTTTGGCCCCCCAAAAAATGTAAGACAGGATCTTACTTTCGGGAAAACACGGTATTAGTCAACATTCATGTACAGACCAATGACAGTGTTCTGTACAATATCATAATTATCTGTACTTACAGCTAAGTCAAAGCACAAAGTGAACAGGTCTGTAGGACCATGTTCACACCACCGAAAAACTTGACCACAAAAAAAAACAGTATAACAAACGTCTAGAAATACTCTGCTATAATAGGTAATAATAAAAAGCAAGTGCTAATAAAAAAACTGTGTTAATAACAAAGTACATAGTTAATATGTTTTTTTTGCAAAAAATGTACAAAGCTATTCTATCGCAGTCAAGGTGACCTGTATCAGAACGGTCCCTAATCTAACTTATTTAAAACCTGATCCTATGTACACATACCTCATGGATGCAGAATACAGAAGGCCCAGAGTCCAATATGGACACAGCGCTGCAGACGACACTTTATGTGTTTGGCTTAGTAAGGAAGGGGTGGGAAACTCCCTATCTTGCATAACAAGAGACTAAATGAATACTTACAGCTGAGCCAAAGCACAAAGTGAACCGGTCTGTAGGACCATGCTCACACCACTGAAAAACTAGACCACAGAAAAATCAGTATAACAAATGTCTAGAAATGTTCTGCTATAATAGGTAATAATAAAAATCAAGTGCTATTAAAAAACAGTGTTAATAACAGGGTACTTAGGCTGGTTTCACACTACGATTTTAGCAGTTCCGATGCTGTCCGATAAAAATCGGACGGCATCGGAACTATTTTTGCCTCCATGTAATGTAGCCCGATGGGCATCGGACTGAATCGGATGTGCACTAAATGGCATCCGATTTGGTCCGATCCGATTCTGTCCGATTTTTTTATCGGTGCAAAAATCGGAGCATTCTCCGATTTTTGCACCGAAAATGTAATCGGACAAAATCGGATCGGAACAGATTGGATGCCATTTAGTGCACATCCGATTCGGTCCGATCAACTTAACATGGGGCCCTATGGAGCGGGGTCCGAGGAGACATCTGATGTGTCCTCGGACCCGATTTAACTGTACTGAGCATGCTCAGTACAGTAAAACTGCTCCAAACTGGAAGGCAGGGGTTAAAAAAAAAAAAAAAAAAAAAAAGTATATGCTCACCATAGTGTAACCTGCAGTCACGTGACTGTGACATCACGGCAGGTCCTGTACAAAAGTAGAAGACCTCTGCAGACAGCGCGAGGACACCGGGAGCCGGCGGGAGACAGCAGGAGACGGCAGGAGACAGCAGGGGCCTCGGGGATAGGTGACGATATACTTTTTTTTTTTTTTTTTTTTAGCACGCAGGCTACGATTTTATGCCAGAATCGGATGCCTACTTGGCATCCGATTCCAGGCATCAGAAGGGAGCCGATGCTGTCGGATTTTCTCGGACAGCATCGGCTCCCTAAAAATCGTAGTATGAAAGTAGCCTTAGTTAATACAGTTCCTGCAAAACGTGTACGAAGCCGTTTTACCGCCGTAAAGGTGACCCATATCAGAATGGTCCCTAATCTAACTTATTTAAAACCTGATACATGATGTAGCCAGGGCTAGGGGTACTCGGACACCGGGGCTGATGACTTGAATGGGAAGTCACGGGTGGTTCCGTGCCCTGGTTATCATTTTAGTTAGATGGTGTGGGGGGGAAGGGAGTATTTACAGGGGATCGTGACGCAACATGTAGTTCTCAGTGATATGGTACCGGCGCTGCAAGTTTAACTCCACTTTACTAGGTACCGGTAGATGGTAAAACGGGACACGGTACAGCTTGGTTTACAGGGTGGATGTTGCCAGTTCAGGGTCTCCCTTATGGAGTCTCTAGATGTTTGCGTTCTTTGTCTTTCAGGGTCTCCTTTTCTCTTGCTAGTTCTACCACCCTCGCAGAGCTCCCCCGCCAGTCCCCTGATATCTCTCTCTGGGGCACGGTTATGCTTTACCGGTTTAGGCGGCGCCAGTTTCTTCTCCCGCCACCGGTACTCGGGCCATTACTCCTGTGGTCTAGGATCTATTTGTGGTCCTGAGAGCAGAGGTACCTTGTGGTGCTGTCAGCAACCCGGTTCCTAGGGGCCTGAAGCTCGTCAGTCTGCAGATAGAGCTAAACTTCTATCTGCCTTTGCTTTCTGCATTGCCATTGTTCCCTCAACACGACCAGCTGGCTCCAACCAGTCCTGGCCCATTGCCTACTGTTCTGGGCACCCACTTAAAGATGGAGATCCCTCCTGTCGGCTGTGCTGTCAGGCCTGTCCTTCCTGACTGCCTTCCCAGCACTAACTAACTGATCTAAACTGTCTCTCTCACTACATCTACCCTAGGCTCCACCCCCTTTTGGGACCTACTAAATTATCGGTTTCCCCTACTCTAGTGGCCTAATCCTAGGTGTGTGCATGTACAGACTCCACAGGTTTAATCCTGAACTGACAACTGACAACAGGAAAAAACACATTTTACTGTTATAGTTTAATACTTCCCTGTGGCTCCTAGCTGCAGGGGCACCACATACACATAACTCTTGGGTGCTGAAGGGCCAGAGTCACCTTGACGGCAGTAGAATAGCTTCATACATTTTTTGCAAAAAAGGTATTAACTAAGTACCCTGTTATTAACACTGTTTTTTTATTAGCACTTGCTTTTTATTAATACCTATTATAGCAGAGTATTTCTCGATGTTTGTTATACTGATTTTTGTGTGGTCTATCATAATTATGTGTCCATAAAAGTCGTATGATATATGGATGGTCCGTGTGATGTTTGATTTGTTTCTTGCCTGCATTGACTTGCACTGGCGAGTCTGATGTTGTACTCGACCATACGCAGCATGCTGCGACTTTTCTCAAAGGCCAAAAACAGCTGAGAAAAACTTGCAGGTCAGCAATGCCTTAGGGCCCCTTTACACGCGGCTACATTTCTAGGGTGGCTACAGGTAACTTACTGGTTGCAGTGAAATCATGGAGAGATTATTCCATTTGTACACAGCAACAAGATAGAACCTTGTCTCCATGATTTCACTGCAACCAGTAAGTTACCTTTAGCCACCCTAGAAATGTAGCCGCGTGTAAAGGGGCCCTTAGTGTTTAACACTGGTGTGAGTGCAATGAGATTTTTTTATCGGATTGCACTTGTCACATTTATACGCGGATGTGAGCAATCCCTAACCCTGTATATACATGGTATGTGGTACCAAGGTTTTATAAGGTACACCCTATACAAAAACGTACACTGTCAAATATGTTTCACTTACATTTCTTTTTCCTAAAACAGGCATAACAGATTTTATTGCCTTGCAGTGTATTGCTTGCCTTCCAGCACATCCTTCTAAAGTACATACACTTATAGTCAATCATTTCTAACTGCTATTCCATTGCCTTTTAGTTCTTACAATGATCCACTGGGGTTGCAATGGAATATAATTTTTTTTCTCAATGAGATGGGAGCTACTGTGGCTAGAACCTTACAATCCATTGAATTACTCTGCAATAGATCACAAAGGAGACTACTATGGGAAAGAACCAAAGAAATAGGTTTATGCATTTCTATTTTAACTTTTCTTATGACTAATTCATATTTGGCTACATTTTTTCTAGTCAACAAGTAAATGTAGCTATAAATATCTGAAAAAGAGGGCTTATTGTTTACTACCTGACTTACATTAGATATTCTTTAATAGTGCTGGAAGATGCAAACAATTTAACCCCATTTTGCTTCTGTTTCTATGCAAATTAAAATGTTTATTATTTCTAAATTCTCTTGGTGGTGTTAGTCCATAGATTAATGTAATTAGAACATAATTTGAAGAAAATACTAAATTGACAAAGGTTTGCTCTTTGGATTTTCACACTTGTATTTAGAAATATCAATTGCCTTCTTAATTAGGAGAACAGAGCAAATGACAGTTTGACTGTATAAAGAAAGAAGATAAGAAAGGAGACTCATTGGGCTTCATTATATATTCTGTATACCATTTCTAAGTAGCAATAACATCTCAGTAATTCAGATTGAAGAAGACCTCCTTTGCAATTTGCTGGCACAACTGCAAGTGCAGAAAACAAAGGGTTAGTTATACTACTTCTCAGATATAAAGCAACAGGAGGTTTGAACATCTATTATTTATATCTATATCTAATAACATCAATATTTCCTCAATTGCAGATATTAGGGGACTTTCCAATTAATTAGTTTTTGGTGAAGAACAGCTGCCAATAAATGTTTGACAGATACCTATTCCCCATTAATGTAGTTCAAAATTGCAGAGGGTGGCCAGGGTATACGGACCTGCGCTGCATAGACCAGAAAGATCAGACGGTGTTCATCATTATAGTGTTTATTTCCGACGCGTTTCGGAGTTAGTCTCAACTCCTTCCTCAGGGAACACTACTATTCCCTGAGGAAGGAGTTGGGACTAACTCCGAAACGTGTCCCAAAGTACTATTCCCTGAGGTAGGAGTTGGGACTAACTCCGAAACGCGTCGGAAATAAACACTATAATGATGAACACCGTCTGATCTTTCTGGTCTATGCAGTAGGGATGGGCGAGTCTACTCGCTAGGACTCGGGACTCGGCGATTCTGAAGGTACTCGCAGGACTCGTTACTCGGCGAATCTCCCAGCTTGGACTCGCACAGTGACGAGTCCAATGGAATTCAATGGCAATAAGCTTGACTCTTCACAGATACCCGCTGTCAGCAGCGAGTCTGAGCGAGTCTACGATTCCGAGTCCTACGAGTCTACGATTCCGAGTCCTGTATACTGTATTCGGGAGTCGGACTCTCGAATACAGAATATGATTATGTTCCGAGTCAGCACAGCGTGCGTGTTAGGTCAGAAAACTTGTGAAGATAGCCAATCATAGTCAGTAATGGCATAGCAAAGTTGGTTGTGTCAGGACTATGATTGGCTGCTGTCCATCGTGATGCCTATGTCATGTATGACAGGCAAGGCAGTATATAAGGCTTGTCCCCGCCATTTTGGCCACATTCCTGAGACGATCTGACCTAGTATAGGGAGAGAGAGATATATGCTGGAGCAGATCAGGGATTGTCAGTGTAGGGAAGATTCCTTATATTAACCCAAAAAGCTCTTCTGAGAGCTAGGAGGAGGACAGAGTAGTGCTGTGTAGGCAGGCAGGCAGGCAGGGAGGGAAGGAAGGAGAAGCCTTACAGTGCACACAGGACGGACCTCATAGCTTAGCTTACTCACTCAGCTTTGCTAACAGCTGCAGTCAGAGGCTTACCTGAGGTGCTGTTTCCTTTTTGTTTTTGCACCAGATCGATTTTTGTTCCTAATAAGCCATAGAGCGTTATTTTTTCTGTGGCAGACCAGTGCGTTGCTGCTCTCCTACCTTTAAATAGCACGTACACCACCTTAGGGCCCTTTCACATCAGCGTTTTTTTTAAATCGCGGCAGATGCGGTGAAAAAAACCGCATCTGCCGCGATTACCGCATACCAGCTGCACTAGCGGCGCTGTTGCGGTTTTTGCCATGCAAAGTATAGGCGGACTTGCGGCAGGTGCGGCAAGTGCGGTTTTGCACTTGCGGCAGGTGCGGCCGCGAAAAAAACCGCGGTTTTTTTCGCGGCCGCACCTGCCGCAAGTGCAAAACCGCACTTGCCGCACCTGCCGCAAGTCCGCCTATACTTTGCATGGCAAAAACCGCAACCGCGCCGCAAGTGCAGCCGGTATGCGGTAATCGCGGCAGATGCGGTTTTTTCACCGCATCTGCCACGATTTCAAAAAAACGCTGATGTGAAAGGGCCCTTAGGGAGTGTAGTGTGCGGCTTCACTGCCAAGTGTGAGCGCGCACACTTACCCCGCCAGCAAGTGACGCATACAGCAACACCAAACCACATCTCGGTGGCTGTGCGCACTTAAAACCAATTTTTTTAGGGAGTGTAGTGTGCGGTGTGTTTGGACTCGCACACTTTCAGAGACACATCAGCGAGTTGTAAATGTCATTATTCGCTATTACTCGGTTCCCTATTCATTAACATTGGACTCGCTGGACTCGCAACGAGTCCCGAGTCCTTGACTCGGACTCGTTGGGGTCTTGCGATTCCGAGTCTTTTAGGACTCGCCCATCTCTACTATGCAGCGCAGGTCTGTATACACCGGCCACCCTCTGCAATTTTGAACTACGTTAACCGTTGTGGTGTGGACCCTTGCAGCAGCTATCACCTTTTTGCCTTGACGGTGGTTGTGTGTTACACAACCCCTCCAGGTGAGTGACTAGTTAAATTTAGTCCACCTTTTTACCAATGATAAGACCCTATTGCACTTCTCTTTCCCTTTTCTAGTTTTGACCTATTCCCCATTGTAAACCATGGGTGCCTCTATTCGGTAATATATAACTGATTGCCTAAGCTGAGGTTCATAACAACTTAAAAGGGACTTTCCATGAACAAAGTGACTTTTAAAATTCATTTTAATCAATAGATCTTCGAATAATAATATTTTCCACAATTGTATGTGTTTAAAGAAGTTATTCCTGTGCTGAGCTAATTTTATATATATGTCCCTGCTATGTACTACATAATGGCTGTGTCTGAGAGGGACATGGGCCCTACCAGCTTTACTCCATGCCCTGGGGCCCATTTTCTTCCCCTGGCAGGGTATTGTGAAGCACTTGATATTTCATTAAGGTCACACACTGGTTGTTGGGGCTAGCCCCATATGGCTAATGATATTACAATTTGATATTGGACCTTACAGGTCCCCTGGCTCAGGTGTGTATACTTGGGGTTGTCTTAATTATTGTAAATATTGCTTGTGAAGCCAAACTGCTAGTACTATGCACTTTCGGATTGAGGTACTATGGGAGTCCTATGATGTTTATGTGGAGAAACATTTTCCATGTTCCCTCTTGACAGTACCCTCTCACTGGTGCATTTAGGACCAAACATTGGGGAGGGAGTCCCTAATCATTATCTTGTACACTGGGGAAACATTGGATAATGAGTCAGCTGTCACTGAATAATACATTGGTTTCTAGCACTTTACACCGTACAATCATCCTGTAGAATAATCCCCCATAGTGCTCTACTAAGGAGCAGCTTGTTCCAGGTTGACTGCTCTCAACAGTTTCTGTATACCCCGTGATTAATTACAACTGTTATTCTGCGTTAGGATCCAGCTATTACCACCAGCGGCGGACAAGGGCGCAATAGGGTCTTATCTCCTTTAAATGCGGTCAATATTCAGTGCGATACTGCTCACTTAGCCCGGTTGTGTGACCCATATGTTATCCCTTATACAGCTGCTGCTGGATCCACCATTCCACGTGGATGGTCAAGTAAACACCAAGGATCACAAAGGCAGAAGATGAAAACGATTTGCGCATCTGTGAAGATGGACCAAATTCTCAGTGGAAGTGGTGTTTATCCACATGGGTTTCAAGACTGTCCCAGCCTCTTTTCCAGGAAAACATCATAATACAGCTGTGCTGCAGACAGAAGAGACAACAATAATAAAGAAGCAAGTTTTCTGTTAATGATGTGCACAACCGCAATCAGAAATACTTATATATCTTTATATAGTGACAAAAAACACAGCAGCCTTAGATAAAAGCATTTAAAACAGACAATCCTATATACAGAAACCAGCTTTTACAACAAAAGTGTAATGAGAATACATTACACGAAGGGTATCCACAAATATAGCATCAACTCAAATAGTTAATGATGTCACACAGAAGATAATAACAAAAAATAACAAGACTATAGCTTGATCCTCAAGTAAATGCCAAGGATCACAAAGACAGAAGATGAAAACGATCCATATAGCTATATTATTGTGTATTCCTGAAGAAGAGGCTGGGACACTCTCGAAACACATTGAAATCTTCACTTATACAGCAGCGCGGATCGTTTTCATCTTCTGTCTTTGTGATCCTTGGCATTTACTTGAGAGCTACTGTGCAAGTGCCAAATTCCCGCCCTGCACTATGTATACAGCATAATATGAAGCAGGGTGGGTGAAGGCGCGGAAGTCAGGGGCAGGAGGCGGAACAGGTGCGCGGTCTGAAAAGACACCTTACCTCGCTCTGCGCCAGCATCAATGAGCACAAGGAGACACAGGCGCAGGTGAGGATGGCTCCACAGACATGAGGGAGGCGGTGAGGAGAAGCAAGGAGGCAGCACAGAGAGGCAAGGGGCGGGAATGGCCCCCATGAATAGAGCTGACTCAAGACCCAGGGAATGCCCTCCAGACTCTAATGCACTGAGTTTACCTAAAGCTATATCTCGGGGTGTAGAGCAGCTAGACACATGGGGGACCCCTTGCATGAATGCAGCATACATGCTGCATTCAGTGCTGCATTTAGATTGCAATCTAGGAGGGGGTGACAGGTCCTCTTTTAGCTTTATTCATTCTTACAAACTGTCTCTCAGTTCTCAGAGTAGAGGGAGTTTTTGAAATGTAGTTTGAATCATTATAACATGAAGGAAGGTGATTAGTGTTGAGCGAGCATGCTCGCCACTACTCGGTACTCGCACGAGTATCACTGTACTCGGGCGACTCGCCGAGCACCGAGTAATCTCGCGATACTCGTGCTGTGCTCGTGGTCGTCATCTCTCCATGTTGGCGCTCTTTTGAGAGCCAGCCCACATGCAGGGATTGGCTGACAGACCACTGCAATGCCACAGCCCTGTTAGTTGTGGCATAGCAGTGATTGGCCGCCCTGCACAGCGTCACCGAGCCTTTATAACTCCCGGCGCGCTGTGCTCGGCACACAGCCATCCAGACAGTGAGTGTAGGGAGAGTGTCTGCTGCTGATTAGGGACAGATTTGCGACCCTCATAGGTAGATCCGGATCAGGGCTGCAAACTGCTGCTGACCACAACAGTACTTCTCAGGACTAATCTAGGAGGACATAGGCAGGGTGATCCAGATCGGAGTCCAAGATTTCCAGTGACCAGAACAGTCCTTCTCAGGACTAATCTAGGAGGATATAGGCAGGGTGATACAGATTGGAATCCAAGCTTTTCTGTGACCATTAGAGTCACCACACTCTTGTACTTAGCACCTTAATACATGTTAGGGGCTAAAATCCTCTCTTCAAACCATTACAGTCACCAGACAGGTGTACGTACTACCTTAATACAGGTTAGGGAACTAAAATCCTAACTCTTGTCATCAAAACAGTCACCAGACAGGTGTACGTACTAACTTAATACAGGTTAGGGACTAAAATCCTCTCTTCAAACCATTACAGTCACCAGACAGGTGTACGTACTACCTTAATACAGGTTAGGGAACTAAAATCCTAACTCTTGTCATCAAAACAGTCACCAGACAGGTGTACGTACTACCTTAATACAGGTTAGGGACTAAAATCCTCTCTTCAAACCATTACAGTCACCAGACAGGTGTACGTACTACCTTAATACAGGTTAGGGAACTAAAATCCTAACTCTTGTCATCTCAACAGTCACCACACTGTTGTACGTCATACCTTTCTACAGGTTAGGGAACTAAAATCCTAACTCTTGTCATCTCAGCAGTCACCACACTGTTGTACGTCATAAGTTTCTACAAGTTAGGGAACTAAAATCCTAACTCTTGTCATCTCAACAGTCACCACACTGTTGTACGTCATACGTTTCTACAAGTTAGGGAACTAAAATCCTAACTCTTGTCATCTCAACAGTCACCACACTGTTGTACGTCATAAGTTTCTACAAGTTAGGGAACTAAAATCCTAACTCTTGTCATCTCAACAGTCACCACACTGTTGTACGTCATACGTTTCTACAGGTTAGGGAACTAAAATCCTAACTCTTGTCATCTCAACAGTCACCACACAGTTGTACGTCATAAGTTTCTACAAGTTAGGGAACTAAAATCCTAACTCTTGTCATCTCAACAGTCACCACACTGTTGTACGTCATACGTTTCTACAGGTTAGGGAACTAAAATCCTAACTCTTGTCATCTCAACAGTCACCACACTGTTGTACGTCATAAGTTTCTACAAGTTAGGGAACTAAAATCCTAACTCTTGTCATCTCAACAGTCACCACACTGTTGTACGTCATAAGTTTCTACAAGTTAGGGAACTAAAATCCTAACTCTTGTCATCTCAACAGTCACCACACTGTTGTACGTCATACGTTTCTACAAGTTAGGGAACTAAAATCCTAACTCTTGTCATCTCAACAGTCACCACACTGTTGTACGTCATAAGTTTCTACAAGTTAGGGAACTAAAATCCTAACTCTTGTCATCTCAACAGTCACCACACTGTTGTACGTCATACGTTTCTACAGGTTAGGGAACTAAAATCCTAACTCTTGTCATCTCAACAGTCACCACACTGTTGTACGTCATACGTTTCTACAGGTTAGGGAACTAAAATCCTAACTCTTGTCATCTCAACAGTCACCACACTGTTGTACGTCATACGTTTCTACAGGTTAGGGAACTAAAATCCTAACTCTTGTCATCTCAACAGTCACCACACTGTTGTACGTCATACGTTTCTACAAGTTAGGGAACTAAAATCCTAACTCTTGTCATCTCAACAGTCACCACACTGTTGTACGTCATAAGTTTCTACAAGTTAGGGAACTAAAATCCTAACTCTTGTCATCTCAACAGTCACCACACTGTTGTACGTCATAAGTTTCTACAAGTTAGGGAACTAAAATCCTAACTCTTGTCATCTTAACAGTCACCACACTGTTGTACGTCATACGTTTCTACAGGTTAGGGAACTAAAATCCTAACTCTTGTCATCTCAACAGTCACCACACTGTTGTACGTCATAAGTTTCTACAAGTTAGGGAACTAAAATACTAACTCTTGTCATCTCAACAGTCACCACACTGTTGTACGTCATACGTTTCTACAGGTTAGGGAACTAAAATCCTAACTCTTGTCATCTCAACAGTCACCACACTGTTGTACGTCATAAGTTTCTACAAGTTAGGGAACTAAAATCCTAACTCTTGTCATCTCAACAGTCACCACACTGTTGTACGTCATAAGTTTCTAAAAGTTAGGGAACTAAAATCCTAACTCTTGTCATCTCAACAGTCACCACACTGTTGTACGTCATAAGTTTCTACAAGTTAGGGAACTAAAATCCTAACTCTTGTCATCTCAACAGTCACCACACTGTTGTACGTCATACGTTTATACAGGTTAGGGAACTAAAATCCTAACTCTTGTCATCTCAACAGTCACCACACTGTTGTACGTCATACGTTTCTACAGGTTAGGGAACTAAAATCCTAACTCTTGTCATCTCAACAGTCACCACACTGTTGTACGTCATAAGTTTCTACAAGTTAGGGAACTAAAATCCTAACTCTTGTCATCTCAACAGTCACCACACTGTTGTACGTCATAAGTTTCTAACAAGTTAGGGAAGTAAAATCCTAACTCTTGTCATCTCAACAGTCACCACACTGTTGTACGTAATACGTTTCTACAGGTTTGGGAACTAAAATCCTAATCTCCTGTGACCTCCACAGTCACCAGACAGTTGTCGCTCTATACAGGCAAAATGCGCAAAGGCGTTGGCAAGGGCGTTGGCAAGGAACAAGGAAGTGGACGTGATGGTGGTGCAGGCAGAGGCCGAGGTCGTGTGCAAGCACTCATTTCGCAACAACAAAGGGCCACATCTCCTCGCTCGCACGTCCTGTCCCAAATTCTTGGGGCCCGCAGCAGTACACCACTGTTGAACCAAGACCAGTGTCAACAGGTTGTTACTTGGATAGCGGATAATGCTTCAAGTCAGATGGGCACCTCCACAAACACCCTGTCTTCCGCACGGTCAACTGTCAGTAGCGTGATACTGCACCGCACATTTTCCAACCTGATCCTCCTTCCTACCACCTGGCCGAGTACACGTCCACAGACATTTCAGATCCCACACTAGGACACTCGGAAGAGCTGTTCACGTATCCATTCGCAGAATCTGGCCTGTCGCCACCTCCTCTTGAAGTGGGTCATGAGGAGATGGTATGTACAGATGCCCAAATATTTGAGCAGCCACGTTATGACGAACGGAACGTTGTCAAAGTGTCTCAACAAGGGGTGGACGATGATGAGACACAATTGCCAGGAAGTCAGGAGGAGGATCAGGGTGCGGAAGAGGAAGACGACGTGGTGGATGATCCAGTAGCTGACCCTACATGGCAGGAGGATATGCAGAGCAAGGACAGCAGTGCACAGGGGGAGGGAGGCGTAGCATCCCAACAGCCAGTACGAAGCAGGGTTGCGTCCGCAGGCAGAAGGCAGGCAACCGTTCCCCGGAACAACAACACGACTCAAGGTGCCTGTGCAAATGTTCGGTCTTCCCGAGTCTGGGAGTTTTTTAAGTTGGCTCCAGAAGACTCTAAAAAGGCCATTTGCCACACCTGCCATGCCACTATCAGCAGGGGTACGAAAACTAGCAGCCTGACCACCACCAGCATGATCAGGCACATGTCAGCCAAGCACCCGACTTTGTGGGAAGTACCACAGAGTCGAGGAGCGGTGCGTGCTGATGTCACTGCTACGTCTTCGGCTGTTGTGCATGCAAGCCAATCCCCTGTCCATGCTGGCCGCGAACAAGCCTCCGGTCCAGCACCTGAAGTTGCTGAAGCACAAATTACACCACCATCAAGCACGTCCTTGTCCCAGCACAGCGTTCATTTATCCATTCAGCAAACATTTGAACGCAGGAGCAAATACGCTGCCAATGCCCCACATGCCACAGTCCTCAATGCTCACATTTCGTGACTCACAGTGCTAGAAATGTTGCCTTTCCGCCTGGTGGAGACGGACGCATTCCGCGACCTGATGGCGGCTGCTGTCCCACGTTACTCGGTCCCCAGCCGACACTATTTCTCCAGATGTGCCGTCCCCGCATTGCATAACCACGTGTCCAACAGCATCACACGTGCCCTGAAGAATGCTGTTTCAGCCAAAGTCCACCTAACCACTGACACGTGGACAAGTGCTTGTGGGCAAGGCCGCTACATCTCCTTGACGGCACACTGGATTAATATTGTGGAGGCTGGGACCCAGTCTGACCGAGGGACGGAACACGTCCTTCCCACACCAAGGATAGCAGGCCCTACCTCTGTCATGGTTTCACCGACACTCTACAGCTCCGGAATGTCATGCTCTTCAGCCTCCTCCTCCTCCACCTGCGCATCCTCATCCACTGTACCCTCCACACCAGTCCCAAGCTGGAAGCACTGCAGCACTGCCTCTGCAAAGCAGCAACAGGCTGTGCTGAAGCTAGTCTGCATAGGTGACAAACCCCACAATGCAGAAGAGGTGTGGACAGCTCTGAAACAGCAGGCAGATCACTGGCTCACACCTCTGAACCTAAAGCCAGGAAAGGTCGTGTGTGACAATGGCCGGAACCTGGTGGCAGCTTTGAGGCGAGGGCAGCTGACGCATGTTCCATGCGTGGCCCATGTGCTCAACCTGGTGGTTCAGAGGTTTGTGAAGTCATACCCGGAGGTGTCTGACCTGCTGGTAAAAGTTCGTCGTCTGTCTGCACATTTTCGCAAGTCACCTGCTGCTTCAGCCGGCCTTGCAAGCTTTCAGCGCCGTTTGCGTCTTCCTGCCCACAGACTGGTGTGTGATGTCCCCACGCGTTGGAATTCAACGCTGCACATGTTGGTCAGGATATGTGAGCAGAAGAGGGCACTTGTGGACTACCTGCATCACCTAAGCCGTCGGGAAATGGGTCAAACTCCACACATAACACCTGAGGAGTGGAGATGGATGTCGGACCTATGCACCGTCCTCCAAAACTTTGAGGACTCCACCAAGATGGTGAGCGGCGATGACGCCATTATTAGCGTCACCATACCACTACTCTGCCTTCTAAAACGGTCTCTGCTGAAAATAAAAGAGGATGCATTGCAGGCAGAGCGCGATGACTTAGAGCAAGAAACTGTAGTGGGTGTGGGTGAAAACACACAGCCCAGCCTCATGTCATCACAACGTGTAGTGGAGGACTATGACGAGGAGTAGGAGGAGGATGAAGACATGGAGCAACTCTCAGGCCAAATTGGGGATATGACATGCACACCAGTCATACCCTCGATTCAGCGTGGCTGGCCAGAGGACAGGGGAGATGAGGAGGAGGAGGAGGAGGAGGACAGCATGTTCAGTCATCGTGTTGGTCTGGATGCTGAAGTGATGGCTGTTAAGAGTCTGGCGCACATGGCTGACTTTATGGTAAGCTGCCTGTCTCGTGACCCTCGCGTTCAGAACATCTTGGCCGACAATCAGTACTGGTTGGCAACACTCTTAGACCCACGCTACAAGGAGAACTTTATGTCTCTCATTCCTGAGGCGGAGAGGTCAGCCAAAATGCTGCAGTTATAGAGGGCCATAGTCACGGAAGTTGTGAAATCCTTCCCCTCACAAAACGCTAGCGGCATAGGTCAGGATTCGATGGACAACCAAGGCGTACGGCCGAGAGGGGCACAAGTCCAATCCGCCAGAGGCAGGGGAACTGTCTTTACGATGTGGGACAGTTTTCTCAGCCCCTCACGTACCACAGCCCCTGACGTGCGGGGTAGTGCCACCAGAAATGCTAAGTTCGGGCAGATGCTGAAGGAGTACCTTGCAGATCGAACAACTGTACTGCGAGATTCATCGGTGCCTTTCAATTATTGGGTCTCCAAGCTCCACACGTGGCATGAATTGGCTCTCTACGCCTTGGAAGTCCTGGCCTGCCCTGCCGCTAGCGTTTTATCCGAGCGTGTTTTCAGTGCAGCAGGTGGAATCATCACTGATAAACGCACCCGCCTGTCAACTAAAAATGCGGGCAGGCTCACTCTGATCAAGATGAACAAGGGTTGGATTGGGTCAGACTTCACCCACACCACCAGCAAATGACAACTGAATTTAATTTTGTTATTTGAATTTGACATGTACCTCCACTCACCCATGGGTACACACTTCCGTACTTTGGCTAATCGCTGGACTGCTACTCCTTATCCTCATGTGACACCATGATGAGCGTTAGAATAGTTAGGCTCTTGTTTGAGGTATACCCGCAGTGGTCAATTTTTTAGCCCATTCTGTTAGAATGGGCATTACAACGACAGGAGACCCTCTCCTTTTCAATGGGAAAAATGTTTTTAGGTACTCCTACACGTCTCTATCCAGGGACAAAGAGGAGCCTCCCAATTTTTGGCGGCCCTGACAAAAGGGCTATACCACAATACACCCTGTTCTTCTTAACAGGCCCTCCTGCACGTCTCAATCCAGGGACAAAGAGGAGCATCCCAATTTTTGGCTGCCCTGACAAAAGGGCTATACTACAATACACCCAGTTCTTAACAGGCCCTCCTGCACGTCTCTATCCAGGGACAAAGAGGAGCCTCCCAATTTATGTCTGCCCTGACCAAAGGGCTATACTAAAATACACCCACTTGAGGGTTACAGGCCCTCCTGCACGTCTCTATCCAGGGACAAAGAGGAGCCTCCTAATTTTTGGCTGCCCTGGCCAAAGGCCTAGGCTAAAATACACCCACTTGAGGGTTACAGGCCCTACTACAACTCTGTAAGCATGGGTCATTGTTGAACCTCCCAATTTTTGGCTGCCCTGACCAAAGGGCTATACTAAAATACACCCACTTGAGGGTTACAGGCCCTACTACAACTCTGTAAGCATGGGTCATTGTTGAACCTCCCAATTTTTGTCTGCCCTGACCAAAGGGCTATACTAAAATACACCCACTTGAGGGTTACAGGCCCTACTACATGTCTGTAAGCATGGGTCATTGTTGAACCTCCCAATTTTTGGCTGCCCTGACCAAAGGGCTATACTAAAATACACCCACTTGAGGGTTACAGGCCCTACTACATGTCTGTAAGCATGGGTCATTGTTGAACCTCCCAATTTTTGGCTGCCCTGACAAAAGGCCTATACTACAATACACCCACTTGAGGGTTACAGGCCCTCCTGCACGTCTCTATCCAGGGACAAAGAGGAGCCTCCTAATTTTTGGCTGCCCTGGCCAAAGGCCTAGGCTAAAATACACCCACTTGAGGGTTACAGGCCTTACTACATGTCTGTAAGCATGGGTCATTGTTGAACCTCCCAATTTTTGTCTGCCCTGACCAAAGGGCTATACTAAAATACACCCACTTGAGGGTTACAGGCCCTACTACATGTCTGTAAGCATGGGTCATTGTTGAACCTCCCAATTTTTGGCTGCCCTGACCAAAGGGCTATACTAAAATACACCCACTTGAGGGTTACAGGCCCTACTACAACTCTGTAAGCATGGGTCATTGTTGAACCTCCCAATTTTTGTCTGCCCTGACCAAAGGGCTATACTAAAATACACCCACTTGAGGGTTACAGGCCCTACTACATGTCTGTAAGCATGGGTCATTGTTGAACCTCCCAATTTTTGGCTGCCCTGACCAAAGGGCTATACTAAAATACACCCACTTGAGGGTTACAGGCCCTACTACAACTCTGTAAGCATGGGTCATTGTTGAACCTCCCAATTTTTGGCTGCCCTGACCAAAGGGCTATACTAAAATACACCCACTTGAGGGTTACAGGCCCTACTACAACTCTGTAAGCATGGGTCATTGTTGAACCTCCCAATTTTTGGCTGCCCTGACCAAAGGGCTATACTAAAATACACCCACTTGAGGGTTACAGGCCCTACTACAACTCTGTAAGCATGGGTCATTGTTGAACCTCCCAATTTTTGGCTGCCTTGACCAAAGGGCTATACTAAAATACACCCACTTGAGGGTTACAGGCCCTACTACAACTCTGTAAGCATGGGTCATTGTTGAACCTCCCAATTTTTGGCTGCCCTGACAAAAGGCCTATACTACAATACACCCACTTGAGGGTTACAGGCCCTACTACATGTCTGTAAGCATGGGTCATTGTTGAACCTCCCAATATTTGGCTGCCCTGACCAAAGGGCTATACTACAATACACCCAGTTCTTGTTAACAGGCCCTCCTGCACTTCTCTATCCAGGGACAAAGAGGAGCCTCCCAATTTTTGGCTGCCCAGACCAAAGGGCTATACTACAATACACCCACTTTAGGGTTACAGGCCCTACTACATGTCTGTAAGCATGGGTCATTGTTGAACCTCCCAATTTTTGTCTGCCCTGACCAAAGGGCTATACTAAAATACACCCACTTGAGGGTTACAGGCCATCCTGCATGTCTGTATCCAGGGGCATTGGTGAACCTCCCAATTTTTGACTGCCCTTGCAAAGGAAAATACTACAATAGACCCAGTTCCTCAAAATGGGCACTTTAGACAGGGCTTCATGTACGTCTCTTGTCAGGGTCATCGGAGTGTCGCACAATGTTTTCACGTAAAATCTTTTATGTAATCACAAAAAGTGACATACACCAGCTGTATCTCACTATTGGGTATGTGCCCTTAACATTTCCACCATAAATATTCATTTTGGTGTCATTTTGGAAGGTTTTCTGGACACTCCGTAAAATTGGCGTGAAACTCGGACAACATTGTTCACAGCTGTGACTTTTCAGTGAGAAATGCTTCCAGGGGTCTTCCCCATGGTGTTGCCATGTCATTTGAGCACTCTTCTGAGACTTTTGTGACATTTTTAGGGTTTCTACATGCTGCCAGCAGTCATTTCATAAAAATACTCGTGTCTCCCATAGGATAACATTGGGCTCGTTACTCGGGCCGAGTACACGAGTATCTCGGGACGCTCGGCCCGAGCTTCGAGCACCCGAGCATTTTAGTACTCGCTCATCACTAAAGATGATGTTTTGGAAACATAATCTAATCAATTATATTTTCTTTATTCTGCAATTCTTAAATATATTTTTGTTGTTTCCCTGCAAGTCAATGGGTGTTCTGTGCACTACAGTAATAAGGACAACTTATATGATCTGCCGGGTCAATGGACAGCCTGGAAATTAATCAATTTAATTTGAGTAATTTGACAACTGCATACTGCATGATCCTGAATTTTAAATATGGTCTAGAAAAGTCTAATTTAGCTCAGTTCCCAGTGCAGTGCTATTTTACCATTGACCGGAGCAAGGCAGCTGAGCTCCTTGATTTGACAGATCAATGGGAGCAGTGTAAGGCTAAATTCTCATGTCCAATAAGAATCCATCTAAACAAATCCTGCATTGGTAAAAAGGTTGTGCAAACATCTTCATTTCAGCAGGATCCATTTTTTTTAACATTAGAATTTATGGAGAACGGATTCGCTAACAGATAATTACAGGACATGAGAACTCAGCCTTAAAAGAATCTATTTGTACAGAGCTGCTGCACATAAGTAAGAAGTAGCACACTTATAGGGAGGGAGAATGGTGTGCCAGGACTGTGCAGGCACTACTTGTAGGACACCAAATTAAAAGAAATCTGTCACCCAATTTTTACTACCTCATCTGAGATTGTAGGAAAAAGTTTCAAAATGCTCACTATACCCCTAAATAAAATGCTTGAGGAGTGCAGTTCCCAAAATGGGGTCACTTGTGGGGGGTTTCTCTTAGAGACCCTGCAAATGCGACAAAGTACTCACAATCTATTTCAGCCAAATCTGTGTTCAAAAATTCAAATGATGCTCGTTCCCTTAGGAGCCCTGTTGTTTGTTCAAAGAGGTTTCTAACATTATTATTCATTATTACAGCGCCATTTATTCCATGGCTCTTTACATATGAAAAGAGGCATACATAGACAAGTACAATAAACATAAGCAATACAGACTTCCTGTCTGAGTTGGGATGGAATAACAGCTACTAAGCATGGCTCTCACACCACAAGAATCCGATTGACAAATCTGCGGACATCCACTGCCCCAACACAAGAGAAAGACGGGCTACCACCAGCTCCCACTCCAGACCACCTATTAAGGACAGTCACTTCAATCCCGGATCACTTCTGAGACCTGGAGGGTCTTAGGCCTGCTGCCCACGTGTGCACCCAAGGCCTGCACTGGCTGCTACTCACATGGCAAAAACCCACTGCGACTAAAGGTTTAAACCTACAAGTCACACATAGAACCCCCCCCTCCCCCTCACTGAAACACCGGGGAGATCTACTTATCAGAGGTCATGGCAAATCCTACTCTCCAGTTTCCTTTTGACTCCCGATCTGTAAAGGGGCCACTAAAAGTGGGGCTGCGATCAGACAAAGCAGAGAGAAAACAGTCTCTCCAGCTACGACACACAGATCCCCAAGGAGGGGGTTTAAGCACTGGTCATTTCTCTTGGTGCCAGCTGAAAAGGAAAATTGGTGACATCTGGTGATTACCATAGTGAATTGAGACACGGAAAAGCTCTGCTGCCACATAGTGGACAAACAAAATAGACGCACAAAAAAAAAATAACTAAAAGGGCATACTGCGTACTGCAGCACAACATATTTCCATAGCTGCCAAGAAACATAAAAATTGATAATCTCAGGAGAAAGGCCAAACGGCAACGGCAGAGTAACCTGACTCTGACTCCATTTACGTCACCACTTCACCAAATGGATTGCTATGTGTTACGCAGCTCACAAAATCCGGAAGGACCCCGGCAAACAAGCAGTGGGGACCCAAGCCCTGCAGGAGATGACACTCCCGCAATAAAGTCACAACAAAAAACCCTAAGTGAGGAGAACATTGAAAACCTAAATGAGTGCAGCAGGAAAGTCCCTTCAAGATTGATATAAATTGACTTTAACAAACTGGCAGCTGACGTGGCTAGTAGCATCATGCCAGACATCCAAAAAAACCTGAAACAGGCTATCAAGAAGGCCCTCCAGCATCTCCAAGATGAAGTGAGCAAACATAAAAAACGGATAGTGGAGCTGGAGCAGAGGGTCTCACAACTGGAGGGTGCTAACATGCATTTCACCTCGCAGCTAGCAGAGACAACTGTGGAAACAAACCGCCTGTCTGAGAAGGTCGAGGACCTGGAAAACAGGTCAAGACGCAACAACCTAAGGCTAGTGGGGCTCCCTGAGTCATTCCCTGCAGCTGAACTACAAAGACTTTGCAAGACCTACCAATGGCCCTGGGAACTAATCACGGTTGTAGGGTCAAAAGGTTTCACAGAGTTGGGCCAGATCTACGATCACAACTTTAGAATATACCTGGAGGGAGTGTATAGGGACCCGACAGCTAGAATACACATGCCAGGCTTCCTCTCTGGGCCATTTCACCTATATAAGGGGACCAAGCAGGGATGCTCGATGTCTGCATTGCTGTTCAACTTGGCATTGGAGCCCTTTGCTTGGTAAATGGAAGAGTCAGATCTATTTGCAGATGATGTCATCTTGTTCTTGTTTCGGCCACTGGAACAATTAGGAAGTATCTTTCAGATTATCCAGAAATATGGGGAATACTCAGGCTATTAGGTTAATATTGCCAAGAGCTAACTCTTACAATTGGGGAAAAAACGCCTGCGGAACAATGGAGGAAATTAGGCCTAAAACTACATATTGCAAAGACACATATCACCTATCTGGGAATTAAGATAGGCAGGCTTCAGGCACAACTATATTCACTAAATTATACATCTCTGATCGAAAAAATATTGAGAGAACTTCGGAGATTGCAGAATCTGCCACTATCTCTTCTGGGCAGATGCCATTTAATTAAAATGATCAGTTTTGCCTGAATCCTATACCGATTACAGACATTACCCCTGACACTCAAGTATCTAGATATAAACACAATAAATAGAGCTTTCACCCATTTTATATGGGCAGGTAAAAGGCCCAGAATCGCATTAAGAAAACTAATGCTAAGTAGAAGTGAAAGTGGGATCAATTTTCCGAATGACAGAGCATACAACATAGCAAGCCTATTTAGACATGTGATAGATCGGCTACAGGAGGCTAACTGCTACTCTAATATCCAATTGGAAAGACAGTTGGCGGCATCATGGAAATTAAATGCTCTCTTATATACAAAACAGGCCAAACTTCCGCAAAACGTAAAGTCATTCCTACTGCTTCGGGATACCATTGTATGCTGGAAGATAGTAAGGAAGGCATCTGGCCTTCCCTTCCATATCTCTGAACATATGCCAATATTTGGTCACCCGGAAATTCCCCAGGGAATGGAAATCAAAAAAGCGATAGGACAAGCAGGTGATAACATGAGGAAAGCAGGGGATATGATGCATGCAGAGGTTAAACAAAGGCTGAGCCCACAAGAATTCATGGACAAATTCCATATTGAAAGCAGACACTTTCTACAGGTCATGCAAGTCCACTCTTTTTGCCTATCTAGACTTCGCAGGTTATTTATCGAAGTGGGAATACATAATGTAGATAATAGAGTAGATCTGAACATCCAGAATGTGAGCATATCCTCAATATACAATAATGTAAGACATAAAGTCCTGAAGTTAAAGCAGAACAAGCTGTTTCAGACTTGGGAGAAATGAACTGGGGATAAAGATATTGAAGAGACAATTCTACAAGGGTGGGAACAGGTCAAAAAATCCATTCTTTGTGAAAGACGGAGAGAGACCTATTTCAAGTTCATTTACACAGCATTATATGGTTCTAATATTCCATCCTCTCCTAGATTCCCTGACAGGATTACAGTGTGCCCTAAGTGCGGAATGCCTTCAACGATTCTCTGGCATGGGGTGTGGGAATGCAAGCCAGTTAAAGAGTACTGGACACAGGTTGGGGAACAGGTTTGATCATGCTGGGGAATCCAACTCCCACTAACACCACAAGCCATGCTCTTTCATCAGTTTAGACCCCCGGAGACTCAACCCACAGGAGTTAAAGCAAAGATCACTAAAAACATTCACACATTCTTAGTTGTAGCCCTAGTTGGGTGAATGACTTAAACCAAGCATCCCATCGATGGTGGTGATAATATCCCAGATGAAACACTTACTGGAATTTGAATTAATAGAGGTGGAAAGGAGTAAGGAAAAATCTGCAGGAAAAGTATTTCCGCTGTGGAAAACATAAATTGGTTTTCACTATAGCCCTCACGAAATATTGAGAATGATCAGTCACTTCCGCCACACAGAATGGCATTGTCTGAAGGATCTGAGCGGGACGTTAGTGGCCTTGAGGACTAACCCAGATGTATAATGTCTGTTAAAAATACAGCATATATTACCATTGAATGACATGCTTGACTATGCAAAATACAGTAAAAGAGATTCTTTTCCTTCCCCTATTACCCTTCTACCGTGTTTTCCCGAAAGTTAGACCCTGTCTTACATTTTTTTGGGGGCCAAAAGTGGCCCCCTGTCTTACTTTCGGGGGGGCCTTACATTGGAGGCCCCACCATCCATCCATCCATCCACACACTGCAGCCATCCATCCACACATTCCCACACATACAGACACATGCATACACATATATACACACCATACACACCACACACAGTCACACACACACACATAGCACCGCTTCTTACCGGGTCCGGTGTGGGGTCCCCGATGGTCCTGTGCCATCCTCTGTGCTCCGGTCCAGTCCCCGAGATGATCCGCTGCCATCCGCCGTGTTCCGGTGCCGTTTTGCACCGGTATTGCCGGTCCTAGGCTCCATGGTCCCTGCTCTTCCGGAGTTCAGGCCGCAGCTCCGCCCAGGTCATAGTGTGGGCCAATCAGCATAGCGGCACTGACGTCAGAGGCAAGCGCCCGATGACGCGCCCAATGAGCCTAGGACCGGCAATACCGGTGCAAAACGGCACCGGAACACAGAAAGTGATACATTACCCCTTTCCAGCATCCAGCTTTTAGGGGACACCACCCCCATATCCCCAACTATTCTTATATGTCAAAAGAACCATGTGAGTAATATGTAAAAAGGATAACACAACAGCACAAGCAATATGCTATTCCCACTTCTTATTTTTTATGACATCTTCCTATAGACACACCACCCCAGATACCTCAGGCTCAATTCACGTAATCTGACAACAGAATTTTCTATATACAATTTAAAACCATGATCAGTTCTTTATTCAAACACTATGCACTTTATTTATTGTTTTTTGGATATTCACAAACACACTCTTAATACACTGTATTCTGCACAGTAGGTTGACCAAACATTCTCTTCAGGGGTTAATATTAAAACCACTGCTGACCAATCACCTCAAGTTGTCCCCTATAAAACGTCTAGTTTACTGCTGACTACCAGACACCCTGATGAAGAGGGCTGCAAGCCCTAGAAATGCATTGGCGACGTTTGACAACAGCACTGCGGTTATCGTGCGAACCCCCGCTCTTACACTCTCCCGAGTGACTCCGCCCAGTCCCGCCCAACCTTACGCATCATTCTGACGTAGACCGTGATGCGACCGATCAGCTGAGCCTTTCCATCAAAAGCATGCATGATATAGCAACAGTAAAGCACCAAAGAATACACTGCAGGTAAATCTACAAACCTCGGTCACCCTGAGTAGTAAAGGTGATCAATTTAATAGACTCTTTATTTCTAATAATACAGGGTACTACCAATTCTACCTAAATCCATCCGGTGCAAAAGACATCTACAACCCTAACCATCATCCAACGACCTATCGCCCCCTAGGAGTATCACCTGATCCATCACCAGAGGTAAATAGATCAATCGTAGATGGTAAAACCAACCACCACTATACCTTGGTAAAAAAAGCCATAATTCTATCCCTCAGCAGTGCACGTCTTACAGTGACAACGTCGCACAAACTCTATAGGTGAATTACTAAGACAAACTTATAGGGTAAGACGCCATAGAGTCATAAATAACATAACCATTATAAGGTAACCAGAAGGGGTCACAGGTTAGACTAACAGCTAATATTTCTTTATAGATAACTAAAGATACCCACCAGAAAACTGAACAGATCTATCAAATACTGGAAATCAAAAGACAAGGAACAGAACAATCTATATACCGTATGTATATAGTTTTTAAAAATTATTACATTTTTAAAAATAAACAACTTTTAACATTTTAAGAAAGAGTTAACCAATGAAATAAACATCCCGAAAAAAGATTAACTATTTACCGTTGTATGTTCCTTTATTTTATGCCATTATAAGGGGTTATAGTTAGTGCTGGGCCTAACCTGTTCCAGTATACAGCATATCATACTGGTTTAAGGATATAAAAAAGAAATTTTGAAGGTTGTGAAACTTTGTATGCTTTTGGCAAAATTCCAATATGTTCACAAATAAATACAAAAAATATCAAGTTTAGTTTGCCACTGACATAAAGTACAACGTGTCATTAATAACAATCTCAAAATCACTAGGGTTCATTCCAGAGTTGTAAGGACATACAGTGACACTGGTCAGATTTGCAAAATTTGGACTGGTCATTAAACTCAAAATTGGCTCGGTCACTAATTGGTTAATGGCCACTTTACACGTCCCAACATCGTTTCGATGTTGGATACAACGGCGCGGGAGCGCGCATTTTTTGGCAGAATTCCAAGATTGCATAGGAGCTGTTACACAGCGCGATATCGGCAGGCAACACAACTGCGATGTCTACGCCCCGTTGTACGGGCGACCCAGGAACGACCATTTAACATGGGAGAGAATAGGGGAAGTTGTACTCCAAATCGTTGTTGGGCTGTCACACAGCACGATCCGGCCACATCGTCCATCCATATCGGGCAGTTGGAGAGCCTGCTCATTTCTCCCCGATATCGTTTTTGTATCGTTCTTGCATCGAATTGTACATTTACACCGCACAATGCATGAACGATATCGGGGCCAACGCACGAACCACGTAACTTTTTATCGGAGTTGGACGCCGATATCGGGACTTGTAAAGTGGCCATAACACTTTATTCTTGGATATACTTGTGACATTAAATGTAAAACATCCACCCCCTGCATAATGCAGTATCTTTCCACCTCCTAACATTTTTCACCTTTTTCCATCCTCTAGTTCTGTTTTTGCTAATCCTGACCTTCAAATGATAGCGATCAGCTATAAGATTGAGATAGAACACTTTTAGATTTGACTTTCATTCCATTTTACTGGACATTATTTACAAATTCTTTAGATAACAACCTGCTAGATTGGACCTCTGATGGTTTTCGTGTTGAAGGGACGCCTTGGGAAAGGAAACTTACAAAATGTATGTGTTATAGCTTTAACCTTTCATTGTCTTCTTGCTCAGTATTTAATCTTCTCCAATCATGGAAGCATTGCTATTTTACTTACTTTGTCCCTCTGTGAAGGAAATGTTATACAGTTAAAGATCAGAAGGTTATTCAATAGCAACGTGGACATTTCTTTTGCCAGTTTGTCCTTAGGACAGGGCACTTTTTTTTGCTTGGTAAAAAAAGCATACATGCAGGTGGCATGAAGATACATGGAGGTAGCATAAGAATGACGAACAAAGCCTTAATGTAATATTTTTTCACATTT